>CAMZMU010000050.1:35720142-36320142 GCA_947311845.1 Poa pratensis | reverse complement strand
CACTATATACCCCAAAAAATTGTCTACGTGTACAGAATTAATTGTCCCAAAAAAATTGCGATAACTTGTCTTATTTGGTGAGTAATTTATTAATAGGAGCTGGGTATATGATTTTGTGTAATGGATACGCCAAAAAATCATGGACACGCCATAATAGGTTTAACGTATGATACCTAGTTTAAATTGAAATTCCGATTCAAATAAACATTAGGTGCCCTAACTTGCGGGTATGTTGCATAGTACCATTGTATTATACCCATGTAGACACAAAACTCGGGAAAAAAAAAGCGATGACCCGAGTGGCCGATCACGGCCAAGGGGCCGGGGCATGTTCGGATCATCACCGACGAGAAAGTTATATGGATGTTGCATATTACAGTTATATTATGACAATCGATCTGGAGTGACCACGGTTAAATTCGTATGTTTTGGGGTATCCAGACGCAAATTGGGTATGTTGGTATGTTGATACCTAATATGAAATGTCGGAGGCGAGCCGTGGTACTATGTGCTTCTGCCGTGACGATCGTAGACAACATGGCCATAGCGGCGCCTTCGGCCGTCGCCGCGAAAAAGGCTATATGTGTTTACATTTATTGGATAATCATGTCGTATGGTATCCAGTTAAAAGTGATGTTCTGTTCAAATAAGCGCACCATAACTTAATTTGTGGGTATGTTACATATTACAGTCGTATTATACCCATGTAGACATGAAACTCGAAAAAAAATAAAAATCGATGCCCGGAGTGGCTAATCCTTATGGTTAAGATCGTGTTTTGAGGTATCTGGTCGGGAATACTGGGTATGTTTGTATGTTGATACCTAGTATGAAATGTCAGAGGCGTGTCATGGCGTTATGTGAGCTCGTCAGGGTAAAGGAGGCGCTTCGGCTAGTATCGCCGAGAAGCTTTTTATGGGTTTATGAATATTGCATACTCATGCCGTATGGTACCCACTTAAAACTGAAAATTCGGATCAAATAAACATCTGGTACCCAGAGTTTTGTGTATGTTGATATCACATACTTATGTCGTGTAAATACCTTGAATTAAACGTTGGGTAAAAAGCCGGATTTATAAACTGTGATTAGCTTGTGGTATGTTTACTATTCATAGGTATCTATGCATACTCAGTTTGTGTTATGAATTGGTTGTGGGTACAGGAGACAACCATTATCAGTACCATACGTTAGAAATTTGAAGAAGAAAACTTATTGTACTTATTACATAACACTCTCTTGATAAAGCACATTGTTCCTAAAGAAAAACTTTGAAATTATTACATAGACATTTGCTAATATAGAAGATAATTGTATCCAACGTCATCTCAGTTCTGACTATCTCCATAGGTGTGTCGCCTCATATGTATCTCCATAGAGCTGAATATAAATCTGCAATAGTATTTCACCATTATAAAAAGTACCAAGTATGTGATGCATGAGAAAAAGAAGAGCAGAAGAGCACTTACATTTTAGCCCATGGATGCCATGGAATGACATATTGCCTCGAACAGCAAGAGATTGACGTATCCTTCTTGCACTAGCACACTTCTGTAGCCTGGGCATCTAGATACCTGCATTTCAAAAACAAAGGGATTGAAGGAACGTGGATCTGGAAGTGAATACGTAAGCAACTATGTGAATGGGGAAATCAGTGGTAACATGGGAAAACGACAGCCATGGCCACGCCGCCGGCGGCCACGACGTACATAAAAAAGAAGCACCAAGAAAGTAAGTGTGGAAGAAAAGTTCATACCTGAGGCCACAGATCGAGTGAATCAACGATGACAAAATCAGCCCAGCTCACCTCCAGCTAGCTCATGACCTGACGTGAGGGTGTATTCGTAGCTAGGCAAGTGAAGCTGTGATTGCTCCATGATTTAATGCGCACAGCAATAAAAGGGGGAGGGATACCTCATTTTTGGAAGGAATCGCTAATACTTATTCAGCAGGAATCACGCTCGCCCTTAAAAAAGGAAACCTCCATTTAATTACCGGTTGATTGAGGATTCAAATTTTTTAAACAGCTCAACCATGCAAATAAATGGGTTTTAAGGTTGTACTAACGGGTTTTCTTCAGCTCACATACCCGGTTTGTCCGATAGCCTAACGATCACGATCAATCAATCCTACGGTTGGCGATCTGGGAGCCCATACTCCATGGAGCCCCTGTTAATTTACCTATATATATATATATATATATATATATATATATATATATATGCCCGGGCACCAAGATAGAATGCAGTACATTTTGGGTATGTAAACGACATGTATACCTCGGGTATGCACATATTGGGTATATAGGAAGTACACATACCCTGGGTATGCGTATTTGAGGTATCTACATGTTATATATACCTCGGGTATGTGTGTTCAATTATCCGCGTACAGATCAGGTATATATATAAATAACCTAGGTATTGTGTATATATTAGGTATGCATACCCCATAATATGCATACCCAAGATCATATGTGCCTCCTACATACCTAAGATAAACATACCCAAGGTATATGTATATGTCTACATACCTAAAACTGTTCGTATTTCATCCTGGTGCCCATGCTCCTAGGTGCCCCATCTGAGCTTCCTATATAGGTAAATTAACAGACGCCCCATCTGAGCTTCCTATATATATATATATATATATATATATATATAGGGACACGCTATTTTGCACCCAGGGTATAGAATAGTTATTCTGCACCCCACCCGATCCCACGCCAGGCGACGAGGCCGAACCAGCCCACGCGCGCTCACGGTACCCACGTCTGGTACAAACTACCACCATAAGAAACGCTGATGCGAACGTAAGAAAACTGCATGCTGCCTACCGAGCCGGTCCGTGGGCCCCAATGCAAATTTTTTTCAAACCACCAACGTAAATGGTGGCCAGTAATCATTAGGAAAACCACTGAGGAATCTGCCAGCTAACGTAAAAAGATTATGTTGCGTTTCTTTCTTCAGCATCCTTAAGGATTTTTCTTTTTCGCAAACTATCATTCATCAATGTAACGGTGAGAACTGATGCCCTGAAATATTATTATGACTGATGGTATTGCCTGATTACACAAAGAGTAAGACTATTCTTGATTAAATTGCTTGATTACACGACATAAAGAATTTTATTGAATACATTGCCCGATGACACGTCGTAAAATTGACCCGGACAGCATGATGAACTTGTAACAACTCTTGTGCCGTTGATTCAAGGGTATGTAAAATAGATACAGTTGTTCTCCAAAAGGATTCAATACTAACTGGATTGAATCAGTTGTTTGCAATGTAAGAATTCCGCAGGAGACAACATAATTTATAGAAATTCCGGCTTTCGAAAAGAAGGATTATAGAGCCGCTAATTACAGTTTAATTCCAATCAGTCGCCACTGATTACTCCTGTAGCTTAGCTACCCCGGGAAAGAACACACCTGACCAACACAATCATGTAAGTGTATTGCACGCTAGCTCCTACCTCCCTCTGTATAATGACTAGAATCACATCGTTTTTTCCAAGATTTATATCTTCTGATAGCCAGCTAGTACCCAGGGAAGCAGTCCAGGAGGGAATTGTTTTGGGGAGCTGATGTCCGTTATGAAGGCGTTGTTGTTGGAGTCACCATAAGAGCCCATACGCCTCAGGCCGTTGATGCGGACGGGAGCTCTAGGATCGAGCATTGGATTGCATCTCTTGCACATGTGCGAATAGTTTGTTGGTGTTCCGGTCCTCCAACGAGGACATATCATGCAAACAGCTACTGTTGCCTCCCTGCTTCTCGCTGTCGAAAATTTACTGGTGCAAAATCTGAGACTTAATCAGGACTTTCCCACATAAAAATGCAACGATAAAAACTAAGGAAATAGTGAGACTGCAGTAGGAGGAAGTAGGAAGCATGAAAAGATAAAATTACTAGAAGAGAGAAAAGTAGGTTGCAGCTGCCTTGCAAGAAAACGCTGAGAGATACCGAAATTACAGATGCTGACTGCTACTACTAGCCAGCTGCTGCTCAGCACCCACGTGCACATGTATAATTGGGATGTTATTCTCTTAGAATGATCTTGGATGCCCTGTTCAAAAAAAAGGAGATCAATAAATTAGGTTATATAAGAAGAATGACGTAACTTGATCTTACATGCTATAATTCAAGCGGAAAATGCATCTGATAGAAATAATACTCAACAAGCAGCTAGAGTCAGATCCAACGGCACCATCCAGAGTGTATGGCTACAAATGTTCACAGTACGTAGAAAAAGATAACCATCAAATCCCTGTTCTTGAGAGTTAATTTTAGATGAGCTGGTTCGTAAAAGTTAAAATAATCTGCAATATTAAAATATGATCACATGTGGACATCAGTATTGTTAGTAGTATCCGTTTACTTCTGGATGGTTGTGTCAATATCTAGTTGGGTGTTCATCCACTTCGTCACTTGAGATCCAGCTACTTTTTTTTCTTTTGCTGGGAGAGAGCTAGCTATTTCAGAACTGTAAAATACAGCATTCAGTTAACTTGATAAGCTTCTAGTACTCAACAAATGAATCGACAGGTTTCTATCCATACATGTACAGAAACTTGAAAATATGACAGTTTGATATTTGATCTATGTTCGTCCAACATAATAAAACAGTTTGTCTTTCGCAAAGCTAGCTGTTGCTACCGTTCACCAAAGCCAGCCACACGCTGCCAGTATGAAAAATTGGAAATGCTTAATAGCCACTGGATAATGCAATTTGTGAAAAAAGCAAGCATATAAGGCGGCAGTGGTCAAAACTCCGAAAGTAGAAATTGATAATACTTGAATGGACGCAAGAAATCAAATTAGGTTGTGTTGATTTGAATATGTCAGGCATAAGAAGGCACAAACACAATTAGAGCCTACCGTAATTTAGCATTGCCACAAGACCTAAATGCACATTTATATGAGAGTTGGCTACTTCATTTTCTTTTGCCAGGAGAGAGCTAGCTATTTCTGTACAAATTTCAGCATTCATTTAATTAACAAGATTCCATTCCTCCACCAATGAACTGACAAGTTTCTACTCAAACTGCAAGTTCTTCCGTTCTGTATGCTCAAAAAACTTACAAAGTAGGAATTGCATCTTGCAAAAGAAAACACAGACAAAAACACTGAAGCACCCGCTAGTTTGCATAACTAATTAAGGAAACAATATATTTGCACTGAAAATGTAAAATTGGAAATCTGCTAGCAGCCTCTATGATTTGCCCGCTGAACAAATTCAGCAAAACAGTTTAATATATCAACAGGAATTATTTTTTTATGGGCAGCTTAGTACCTGCATATATCGAGGAGTCATGATGACATGATCTCGACTTGGCAAGCAGTGATAAAAAATATTGAAATGAGTTTGATAACATATGAGACTGAATCAGAATCAAATTCATCAGTGCAATGACCATCGTAATTTATATACCCATTTCCAAATAGTCAACTTGCGACTGGCAGAATTTTCCTTGTGGGCAGAACTATATGTAGGGCTTGCATTTCTAGTTGTGGAACTCTAGGTTGGCAGCAATGCAAATCAATACTACACCACGAAACCTCAAATTTAAATCTGCAACACAAACCTGAACTAGAAAAAAAGCTCCCTGGATTCAGGCTTGAGCTCACCTCAGGTGACAACCGGCTAAGTACAATACGGACACTAGATGCTGCCTACAGCCACCACCCGCTCCGCTCCCCGACCAAGATGTAGATGCCGCACGCAGCCTCCACCCGCCTGCAACACACCGCTCACTACGCCGCCATTGCCGCCGATTCACCAGCCGACCACGACCACGACCACGACCACGACGCCGCCTCCCGCCACCGTGGCTACCGCGCCTGCTCGCTCGCCCTTGCCGCGTTCAATTACCAACGAAGATTGAGAAAAAGACGCAAATTATCAGATCTTGCGGAGGTCACATCATAAAATTCGTGCACGTAGATTGAAATGAGGAAAAATTTCAGATACCTAGCAGTGGATGCGACAATACTCATCCAATCTGAGAGTGAGGCCGCTCACCACGCTGCCATTGCTGCAGATCCAGCAGGCCGACCATGCCGCCACCGATTCCACCCGCCAACGACGAAGGAAGCCGAGGTGACCCAGCGCGCGCAGATCAGCCCCGCCGCTCGCCGCCGGCCGCTCACCGTTGCCGCGCTCAGCTCCGAACCGCCTCGCCGCACGATTGAAAAGCAGGGGGGAAATGAGGTGACGGGGGGTCAGCTCCCATACCCCACGACCTAGTTGTGAAAAAAACCGTCCGGTAAAAAAAATAGGGGTAAAATTACGACCCTGGGCCGTTCGAGACGAGGTTAGGTGCAACCGCGGTTCGGCTCTGTATATCGACCAGGGTGCAGAATTCTACAGAGCTTCTATATATATATATATATACCCCTGCTATTCTACACTCCCTTGTAGAATAAGTATTCTGGTCAACTTTCGGAACTTCCGTTTAAATAATATTTGAACTTCCGGTCGGAACACTTAGATTCGGTGAGTTTTTCTATTGTGATTTTCAAACCGCTTGTCGGATTGAAGCAAATGATATGCCGTTGGAAAGGTATGGAAAATGCGCACCTTTTTCACTTCTACAAGATTTTGAAATTAGTTACGGTTTTAAAACAAATTTAAATATACGAAACACTGTTTTTCACGTATTTTCCTCGTTTTCGTACTGTTTTGGACGCCATTTTCAAACCGTTTGTGGGATTGAAGCAAATGATACGCCGTTGGAAAGATATGAAAAATCCGCACCTTTTTCACTTCTACAAGATTTTGAAATTAGTTACGGTTGTAAAGTAATTTTGAATATACGAAACACTGATTTTCGCGTATTTTCTTCGTTGTCGTACTGTTTTGGACGCCATTTTCAAACCGTTTGTCGGATCGAAGCAAATGATACGCCGTTGGAAAGATATGGAAAAACCGCATCTTGACTATCTCAGGTCAATTTTCGTAATTCATCACGGAATAAGAGCAGTTTGAAAAATCGGGAATTCTGTTTTCTGGACTTTCATGTCCTGCGGACAGTATTTTTAAAATTACTTTCAAACCGCTTATCGAAACGTAATAAATGATATTGCGTTGGAAAGATATTGACTATACACAACTTTTTCGTATAGAAATTGTTTCCAAATTCTTTATGGTTTTTGATTAATTTTAAAAATACGAAAATCGGAGAAACGAGATAACATGAGAGCGATTCAAAATTGACTCGATTGTGGTGCTCGGACTGGGCGAGTCAGCGTGGGAGAGTGAAATTACACTCATATACTCGACAATTGAATGCGGCGGCGGTTGATTTGGACAAACGGAAATCATAATGATGATTTTAACGCGTAAGAATCCCGTCTTCGAAAAACAGAGTATATGAACTCCTGGAATACGTGTAGTGAATCTCTGTTTTATGCCTAAGTGAACTTCCGGTAACACTGCTCGTAAATTTTTTTTTTTCTACAAAGTGAATGTCTGACGTGTGAACTTCCAATTAAATACGAGGTGAACTTTTCATATCGCTGTATAATATGAAATGAATTTTTGCAGTGTTAACTTCCGGTTTAATATGAGGTGAATTTCCGTGATTTGATATAGCGAAACTCCGTTTTTGTTATTTTTTTCTAAAAAGCAAACTCTGTGGTGAGAACTCCCGTTAAATACGATGTGAACTTCACATATCGTCGAATAATATGAAATGAATTTTTTTGCAGTGCTAACTTCCGTTTTAATATGAGGTGAACTTCCGCGATTCGGTACTATGAACCTCTGTTTTTTGTTATATTTTTTTAAAAGCGAACTCCACGGTGTGAACTCCCGTTAAACACGATGAACTTCACATATCGTCGCATATATATGAAATAAACTTTTTGCAGTGTTAACTTCCGTTTTAATATGAGGTGAACTTTCGTAATTGAGACAGTGAACCTCTTTTTAGAATAACATGATACTTTTTTTACTTTTATTGTTAGGAAAAAAGTGAACCTCGGATATAGAAGAATTGAACTCCCCTTTTAAACTTCTAGGAAATTTAACTTTTTTTATACGGTGCACTTCAAAAGTTGATTAAATGAACTTTCGTTTCAAAAATATGTGAACTTTCGTTTTACAAAAATAAAGCTAAGTAAATGAACTTTTTTCCTTCTTATTTATGAAGCGAATCTTTTTTATACGGTGAACTTCAAAAATTGATTAAATGAACTTTCGTTTTAAAAATATGTGAACTTTCGTTTTACAAAAATAAAGCTAAATAAATGAACTTTTTTCCTTCTTATTTATGAAGCTAATCTTTTTTATACGGTGAACTTTGAAAATTGATTTAATGAACTTTTGTTTTAAAAATATGTGAACTTTCGTTTTACAAAAATAAAGCTAAATAAATGAACTTTTTTTGCTTCTTATTTATGAAGCGAATCATTGTTATGCGGTGAACTTCGAAAATTGATGGAGTGAACTTTCGTTTTAAAAAAGTAGATACATTTTTTACAACTCTTTGATGAGAAAGAATGGGAGAGCAAAATGTAGCTTTCCACCACAACGCTGATTTTCTCCTACTTTTTTCTATAGCCACAACGGGAGAGCAAAATTTGCAATGAAAAATATAATGATTTTCCGCAGCACAGAAATAAATCAGGAGACAAAAACCAAAATAAAAGTATTGTGCCGTATAAGGAATTTATACTCAGCTCTCCATGGTAGTGGTTCATGGAGCAAGCCAGATGTGAGTTCGACGCATAATAGTCAGGAACTAGTGGACTGAGCTTTACAGGTAGAAGCCATTAACTCACACACAAGTAGACAAAAAAACTGGGAATATGTACGTGCTTATCCACAGAAAGTAGCAGCACATCACATTGAGGAGAAATACTAGTACATAGAAACGAGCAGTCGCGGCGACAACAAAAGAGAAGCTAGCAGCAGCAGTATGTGCTAGCAAATAAAGATCTCGGACGCCGGGAACCTCCGGTGCCGTACTAAGCTAACTCCCCAAAAATCAACATCCTAGAGCCCACACGGTGAAGGGGAGTCCAGGTCGGGCGCGCTCTGGTGGATGGGATGAGCTCGACGCCGCCGCTCGAAGGTCAGCAGCAGCACGAGCGCTTCAGTCGCCGCCATCCACTGCCATAGACCGGAAAAAGGCAACAAGAAATTTCCTAGATCGGTGGTGCCCAGCACCAGGAACGGCGGCAGCCCCGTGTTGTGCATTTCCGCAACGACGGAGCAGGTTAGGCCGTTAGGGACAGACACAGAACGGGTCGTGCGGGAACAGCACACCATGTCGATGAACTCCAGAGTCCAGCCCCGATGCCAGAGGACTCCCGCATGGCCAACAAGCACACTCCCGTAGCGCAATACACAAATTGGGAAAAAGAAGAATGAGTTTCTGCCCTGTGGCTTGAGCTGCTCGTCGTGGACCGTCCGGCGTGGACTCCCGTAGCGGCACCCTGTCAATTTTTTAAGCAGCTGGCGAATTCAATCGAGGCACCCATGGCGATTGGAGAAGATGGCGTGCGGCTGGTGGCGGGCGACGCAATTCGGTCTCGCGCTCAAAAAGGTTCTGGCGAGGGAGTTCTCTGTGGCCACGAGGGAGGGCAGCGGATTGAAGGATGGTAGGCCGCACCGGCGAGGTGCAGTACGCGAGCTCGCTGCCGCCAATGACAGAGTTGAGGCAGTGCTCTGAGCGCTCGTCCTTCAGGGGCAGGGGGTCGAGACGTCGAGTCCCATAACGCTCTCGTTCCGTGCGTCCGACCTCCAGGGACAAAGGAGGCAGCGGAGGGGCCGGCCGGTTTAGACGCAGGCGGGGCTCGCCGGCAGGGAAGCCGGGGCTTATACGGAGGAGAAAGGCACGGCGAGGTCGCCGGATGCCGGGAAGCTGGGGCGGAGCAGGAGGAAGAAGGTGCAGCGAGGTCGCCGGACGCAGGGAGTCGGAGGAAGAAGGCGGCGCGAGGTCGCCGCGCTGGATGCAGGGGAGCCGGGGCCGAACCGGAGGAAGAAGGCGGCGCGAGGTAGGTGGCGATGGGGGATCTGGTGGGGCACGATGGAACTGTTCGTGTCCTACTGTTCGGGTTAAGAAGGTCTTCTTGATGGAAAAGTTGACTAGAATAGTTATTCTACAAACACTATAGGGGTTGTGTAGAATAGTCCATATATATATATATATATATATATATATATATATATATAGGTAAATTAACAGATGCTCCTAGGTGGGACTATTTAGAAACCCCCTTAAGAGATGCTCTAAATAATTATTCAGAGCACCTTTTCAATTTACGATCTGCCCTGCCCATCGCGTGCAACTGCAAACACAAAAGTAGGTCATGTACGTACGTACGTACGTACGTACGTACGTACAGGGCATCGCACGTCCCCGAACCGGACTCAGACACGGCGCCGCGCCCCGTGCGGAAGCTGCTAATAAAAGCAGGGCATCGACCTTGATCCCCCACCTGATCCCGACGCCCCGTCGCGACTCCGACCCACCTTCTACCTCGCCGGCGCGGGCGAGCGAGCGGCGGCGGCAGCCGACGCGAGGGAGCGCGCGGCGGAAGCGGCTGCCCTCCCGGATACGACCCACCTTCTTCCTCGCCGGCGCGGGCGAGTGAGCGGCGGCGGCAGCCGCGCGAGGAAGCCCGCGGCGGAGGCGGCATCCCTCCCCGGATCCGACCCACCTTCTTCGTCCCCGGCGCGGGCGAGTGAGGGCGGAGCGAGCGGCGGCGGCAGCCAGCGCGAGTGAGCCCGCGGCGGAGGAGGCGTCCCTCCCGGATCGAAACCACCTCCTTCCTCATCCGTCACGGCGAGCAAAAGCAGCGGCGGGAGCCCCCCGACATGGCTCCGATACGTCGACAAATTGAGGGGAGTAACACGACTGGATCTTCGTCAACAAAACAACCTGCCATGCTGCATCAACAGGTAAAAAAAATTCAAAAAAAACTCATACGCTTGAACGACTATAAATGACTGTGTTGAATTGCGCACTGGAAAAAATAGATAAAAACTATGTATGCTTATTTCATGGGTTGTGGAAGTTCATATGTTTGCTCGAGGGAGTTACTACACTCTGATCAGTGACGTTAGCATTGTGTATTTCTCTGTTAAATTAACCTGAATTTTCGTGTTGTAGTGTCTTTTAAAAAAATATATACTCTGTTCTGTGTTGCTGGAAGTTCACCAGCTTAAACCCCCCGTGGATGTTGACTTGGATTTGTGATAATTAACAAAAGCAATAACAAAAAATGTGTTGCAGGGATTGGGACAGATTAAACGTTCAAGAGTGGATCACAGTGTGCTGGATGAAGAAAAACATGGCTATCAAGCTTCAGGATATCGGAAGGATCTAACAGTTTTGGAGACTACACCAGAGCTTGAAAAGTTATATGGAGAAATGCAAGCTAATATATCTAGCTGGTCTCGCCAAAATAAACCTCCAATGCTGCATGCTGATACTGTGATGCAGCTTAACGGTTATGAGAAGCAATATGGAAACACACATAGTGAATGTGTGGAAGATGCACCAATGAGTTGCAGTGAGCGCAAGGGGTTGATGACCATTGTGCCAATGAGATCAGCTTTGGAGATGATGGTTGCACAAAAACATGATAGTAATCTGGGAAAAAGGAAGTTCAGCAGCACTGATGATGCAGGTCCAATAGTAACGAAGCCTAGGAGAAGCAACCAGCTAGAAGAGGATGACTTTGTGATGTGGTCAGGTCCACCAAAGCCTCCACGTTCTCCAATAACCACGAAGATTTATCAAAACTAACAGTGCTGGGAAGTCCATAACAGCAGTTAAGGAAGATTTATCAAAAAATGTGGATGTCAATGGATCTAGTGCAGGAGGCGAGAGAGAGCGTATCATACAACAGAATCCTAGACCTGAAGAGTCTAACCAGAAGTCCAGAACAGCAGCTAAGGAGGTTCAGAATGTCCATATGAGTAAAGTAAACGTGGGTGGCGATGGATCTAGTGCTGCAGGCCACGATGAACGTACCTTGCGGCAGAATCAGAAGTCTGGATATACAGAGTCTGAAGTTCAGATGAATAAAACGTCCACCAAAGTTCCATCAAAGAAAGCTATGGCCGACCAACAAGTTAATGGCCATGGTGGCCAGGGTGAAGGGATGCAGCAAGGCAGAAGGGCATCAACACACATGCCTCCCAGGGATCCCCTGTGCCATGTCCCAATAGTCACCCCGCCTTGCCCAATCAGAACTATAGATGCGGAGACTCCAACAGAATTGCGAGTATACACACACGTAAGTTTGTGTGCTGACAGATGCTAAAAAGAAACTGTACATTTATAACTACTAGCATCGTTACCACAGTATCTGACACACCGTTTTTTTTTTTTTTTGCAGGAACCAGATCTCCCGGAACATCTCATACCACGCATCGGTCAAGAGTTCAATACCTCTAAGGAAGTGTATGAATTCTACAACACATATGCCAGACACACAGGGTTTGGCATCAAGAGAGCGCAGCACAACGGGAAAGCACGGTATCTTAGATGCGTGCGAGATGGTGCATACATGCCATCTGTGCCTGACAGTGACCGTCAGCGAGATAAACTCAGCGCAAAAACTGGTTGCAAGGCATTGGTAAGATTAAAGGAAAGGAATGATGGAACCTGTGTCCTAAAGAGATTTCAGCATGGTCACAACCACCCCCTACTTTTAAGCCCATCGATGCTCGTGTACATGCACTCACACAAGAAGGTGGACTCAACCCTGATGGACTATGTAAAAGACCTGCAGTCCAGCAATGTCAAACATGTGAACATAATGGGCCTCCTGTCTAAAATGCATAATGGGAGATCCAACCTGCCCTTCCATGACAAGGATATACTGAACATGTAAGTGGAGGTTCACAACACACCTAGTGGGGTTTCCCGGAATATAAACTATTAAAGTGTATACTGATATTTATGTGCTATTTTTTGCAGGAAGGCAGCGTTTGCACGTGAGGAGTCCAAAGGAGCAGTCCCAAAAATGTTCCAATTCTTTGAGAAAATGGAGGCTCAAAATGAAAACTTCTTTTATGATGTGCAAGTTGATGAGGAGGATAGGATAAAGAACATCTTCTGGGCAAATGCAAGTTGCAGAGCAAATTATGCAGATTTTGGTGACTGCGTGACCTTTGATACAACATACAAAACTAACAAACACCACATGCCACTAGCAGTGTTTGTTGGGGTGAACAATCACTTGCAGTCTTGTATTTTTGCTCTTGCGCTGATGGGTGATGAGGACGAAGACTCATTCAGTTGGGTATTCAGCACATTCTTGAGGTGCATGAGAGGCAAGCAACCTATGGTCATACTAACAGGTTTGTGCTTTCCCACAACAAAATAAAAAAAAGAAGAATGCATTGTGTTCCTATTCTAATATAAAAAAAACAAACTGTCTGCAGATCAGTGCCCAGCAATGGCGAAGGCCATACCCAGGATATTTGAGCGTTCTCTGCATAAGTGGTGCAGGTGGCACATAATGAGAAAGCATAAAAATCCTCTGAATGAACTTTACACGTTGTTCCCTGACCTGAAAGAACAGCTAGCTGCAGTCGTAAACCATCCATTAATGCCATCAGAATTTGAAGCTGCGTGGCACGAGTTGGTTGACAAGTATGGCCTCCATGATGTCAATGTGATGATAAATTTGTGGGATGAAAGGAAATCTTGGGTATCTGCCTATTGGAAGGAAGTATTCTGTGCTCGGATGACATCAACTCAAAGAAGTGAGAGCATGAACCATGTACTGAAGAAGGGGTTTGTAAAAGAACATCAAGACCTGCATATTTTTGTGCAGCAAGTTAACAACTGCATCCAAACCAGACATATGGCAGAGACTGCAGAGACATTGGCTTCAATGGTATGTTTTTATTTTCCTTCATTTGATTCTACCCCATTAGGCAGATAACACTAGGTACAATAAAAAAAACAAATGTGAGGATCTTATAAAACTACTATGTGAGTTCACATAAAACTACTCTGTTAGTTCGGAGAAGGTATCATTTTACTTATTGGGAGTTCACGTATCCTACTGTTGGAAGTTATCTTTATAATATATGGGAGTTCATGTATGACACTGTTGGAAGTTATCTTTATAATAAATGGGAGTTCTTTTATTTTATTTTGGATAATTCATTATTTAGAAAAACTGGGAGTTCACGTATCGTACTGTAGGAAGTTTGCTTCGAATAAAATACTAACTCTTATTGAAAATGAGCATAACACAAGGAAACCAGTGACTCGTTATGGCTTTGAAGAACAACTAATTGGTGAATACACCCGCAATGTGTACTCTGTGTTTCGGGAACGCTTATGGCACAGCACGGCAATTCGCATCAAGCAATCGCGTGAGGATCCCAGGAATTACCTTGTTCATCACCACAACAAAAGCAGAGTGTTTGCTTGGTCGAGACATGAGTTTCATGTGACAGCAGATGAAGAAGAAGGCGACTTCAGATGCGAGTGCAAGCTCTGGGAGCACACGGGTACACATTCTTTGTCATTATCCTTGGTTGATGTAAAAATGTTTAAACCCAAAAACAATTTATACTGATGGAAATCAGGAAGTTCACTGCCTAAAAGTAGTTATGAGTTTACATGTTTATTATGCCTGAAAAACTAAATAATTTTACTGATGTTTGTAGGTTTGTTCTGCCAGCACGTCATAGCAGTGTTTGAGCACATAAGGCTGGACAAGATACCAAGTATTTATATACTGCAAAGATACACAAAGAACCCAGTAACGGAACCAGAGTTCTACCGCAAAGATTGTGTAAGACAAGAAGAGAGCGGGAACACACTACACTACAGGCGAACGATCCTGTACAGTGAGGCCTTAAAGTTGGTTTCCAAAGGATGCTCTTCGGACCACATGTTTGACACTGCGCTGGCTGCTTTCAAAGAGGTGAACTCGCGTCTGGACAACGCCGCCATGGATGAGGACGAAGCAACAGAAAACACTGGTGGATATCCAGATGATCAATATACAGGATACAATGGTTGTGGTGACATACCAAATGCAGAAGACGCTGCTACTGCTGCTCCTTATGCGCATATCCTGCCACCACTGAAGTCAAACACTAAAGGGAGCGGGAATGCCAGCAAGAGTGCAAAGGGTGGTGCTGAAGTGAAAACAGATAAAAGAAAGAAAACTGCACCTACACGGCCAGAACCAGAGCTTGATGTGTCGTCGTATGAAACAACAGATGCCTAGGGGTAGGCTTAAGTTTGGGGCCGATGGACGCTAGAGGATTCAGGGAGGGATAGCGCGCAGGATTGCGCACACAGACAAACAGATCAACACGGGGATTTACCCTGCTTCGGGGCTCTCGTGAGGAGATAAAACCCCTACTGCAGCATCTAGCCTACTCAGTGTATATTTCCCTCTGTATACGGATGGTACAAACGCTCCACGAGCTGGGTGTGGAACAAGCTATGGAGATGAGCTCCAGGGAGCCAGCAGAGCGAGCGGGGGAGAATGAGCCCACGGGGCAAGAGAGCCCGTGCGGGAGCTGAGGAATGCTCTCCCCCTGGTGCTCTTTATATAGGGAGAGCCCAGGGGACAAGGGGGGCCCGCACGTCACTGTACGCGCACTGTAGCTGAGGTGACTACTGGGGTCTAATCAACACTGTAGCCTGTGTCATCAGTTGTACTCTCGTCACATCCGTGGCACTGTGCATGCATCACGGGGATGGGGCTGGCACGTCGTGTCTGTCCTCCGTCTTGTCTTCTAGCATTTGTCTCCTGGATCTCGGCATAGCATCTGTACCTGACGATGCGGTAGCTAGGATGCCGATGGTGTGGAGATGCCGGAAGCTGGACGCAGCGCTCGTGGAGATGGTGGTCCTGGAGCTGGTGTCGGCGTGGTGGAGATGTCCCGGAGCTGGGACCGATGCTGGGTGCTGTCTCGGTCGCCCATATCTCGGTCCAACCGGGATGAGGGTGTCTCGAGCTGCTGCTTGCTGGGACGATGCTGTTGGAGCGAGGACGTGGCCTTGGTCGACAGAGCATCTGGAGATGCCGGGGATCGGGAGGCAGCGATCGCTGTAATCATCCGACCTTGGATGATCCTGCCGAAGCAATGAAGGCCCGTCCGAGACAGCGTCCGCCCGAGGCAGCGCGGCGTCGGCCCATCCGAGACGGCGCGACGTCGGCCTGGCAGCGGTGGTGAGACCTCGGCCCAGGTCCAGCCGGAGTGAGGGACCACGGCCCGCCAGTGGAGACTCGGCCTGCTTCCGAGGCTGGGGAGCTTTTGGCCTGCTCGGGTTAAGAGTGTGGGCCGGCGCAGCCGAGTTGCTGCCGTCTCGGACAGCAGGAGACGAGGCCAGCCTGGCTCGCCCGAAGCAACGATGCGCCGGCCTGCTGAGGGAATCTCGGCCTGCTCCGGGGCGCAGCTGGCCCATCCGAGGCAGGCATCTCGGACCGCACTGCGCGGCGGTTAACTCGGTCTCGCCGAGGCCTCTATATGCCGGTAAAACGCTTATTCTCGGCCCAGTGCGGGGTATGTCGGCCTGGGCAGTATTTAACTCGGCCCAGGGTGCTTTTTCCTGCTTTCTCTCTTATTTTCTTTTATCTTTTTGCTGTCTCCTCTAATAACTCAACAACACCATCAACTCTGGGGTACCCGGGGTTACATCCCCGACATTAGTCCCCGAGGCTGCGGGGGACTCGCAGAGTCGCGCACAGACTTCCCGAAACAAAGTATCACAGAGTTGATGCCAACATAAACACTGTCGAAATCAACAAGAACCATCACCAGAAAAATAACTTCAAGCTGCCTGCATGGGCATCAACATATCCCGGCCTTTTGCCATTCCAGGCATTACCGAAGGCGCATACCGCCAGCATATCTCATGTGTCTCTTATGTGTCGGTTTTCAGCCACTCTGGGCATTACCGAAGGCACATGTCTGCACGGACATATCTCACATATCTCGAAGCATATGTCTGCACGGACATATCTCAAATATCTCAGAGCATATGTCTGTACGGACATATCTCAAATATCTCGGAGCATATGTCTGCACGGACATATCACACATGTCTCGGTACCTCGGCCTCTCTATAGGCATATCTCATATGTCTCGGTTTTTGCCCACTCTGGGCATTTACCGGCATAGATGTCTCCAGCCACTGCTGGTTTGACATAGGCATACCTCGAATGCCGGTTTTAGCCACTCTGAGCGTTTACTGACATAGATGTCTCCAGCCACTGCTGGTTTGACATAAGCATATCTCGAATGCCGGTTTTAGCCACTCTGGGCGTTTACCGACATAGATGTCTCCAACCACTGCTGGTTTGACATAAGCATATCTCGAATGCCGGTTTTAGCCACTCTGGGCGTTTACCGACATAGATGTCTCCAGCCACTGCTGGTTTAACATATAGCCGTCAATGGCTAAATCTGACACTTTGCCTTCATGGGCACTTATCAGATGACGAGTTGAGACATCTCTCAACCCGTAAAACTCAGTGAGATCAGATACCTTTTGACTCATTGCACCGGGACAGTGATGCTATGATATTCTGGCAAACTGGGATAACTGAGGAACCATGATAAATGATTAAGCCGATAAAACAGCAATTATGAGACACTCGATGATATGAGATCAATGCCGTGATATCTTGGCAAACCGAAATAAACGGCGATTAGAGATATGAGGTGATGCTGAGATATAACTGCAAACCGAAATAAACGGCGATCGGGGATATGAATGATGCCATGATATCCGGGGTGATTCAAGATAACCAATATAACCATGATCTCGAAGACGAATATTGTCTCGGTAAAACCGATGCCACCTTTCAACGTTAGTACAAGCATATATGTATACTGAATATTAAACGGGACAACAACTTTATTTAACAGATAAACATAAGTCTAGCAAACGACGGCAGTTACTTCTAGCAGCAAAACTATGCAACAGGACACAGACTCGGACTCAACCGAGTCCCCGAGTCACTTTACAGATCTAGGAGAAAAAGCAGAACTGACTGACCAGCCAGTCCCCGGGTCAAGACATCTTGACCCCGGGGAAAACAACTAAGCAAAGCAGAAAAGAGGGGGCAGTCCCCGAGCACTGTTTGAGATGATTTAAAAGCGGGATGCAGACATATAAATGATACTCATGAGGCAATGTTGTTGAAGAAGCCGAGGAAGACGCTGATGTCGGCATGGATATCAATATGTTGGCCTGAGCCACCAATATCCTGGTTTGAGCCACCTGTATGTCGGATTTGACCAATATATGTCGGATTCCAATCTTATGTCGGATCCTCCAAGTTTATCTCTGATTTTCCAAGCTTAACTCGGATTTCTAAGCCTCAACTCGGATTTCCAAGACTTAACTCGGATTTACCAGCATACCAACATATCTCGGATCTCCAGCACATCTCAGACTTCCAGCATATCAGCATATGTCGGATTTACCAGCATACCAGCATATGTCGGATTTCCAGCATACCAGCATATGTCGGATTTCCAGCATACCAGCATATGTCGGAGTTACCAGCATATCAGCATATGTCGGAGTTGCCAGCATATCAGCATATGTCGGATTTCCAGCACAACTCAGATTTCCAGCATATCAGCATATGTCGGATTTCAGGATACCTCGGATTTCAGGATACCTCGGATTTCCAGGACACCCCGGATGGACAGTGTCGCCAGGACAAGGACATGTCGGATGAACAGTGTCGGATGAACAGTGTCGGCGGGACACGGATATGCCGGATTTCCAGTGTCGGCGAGACATGGATATGTCGGATGAATAGTGTCGGATGAACAGTGTCGCCGGGACATGGATATGTCGGATTTCCAGGATATCTCGGATGAACAGTGTTTCCAGGACACGGATATGTCGGTTTTGGCTATTCCTATGCCGGTTTTGGCTATGTCAACCCGGATTTGACCAAGTCAACTCGGGAATGATGCCGGAGTCGAGTCCCCGAGTCACTTTTCTCACCGGGATCTGCCGATGATGTCCGTTGGTGGAGGCAGCGCTAGCCTCTGCTCACAGCGGCAAGCTAGAGCGCGAGGTACAATGGTGATGTCGAGTCCCCGCGTTGATGACGAAGGTTCCGTCCGAATTGATCCAGCAAGCGCCACTGTCAGCCCCACGGTGGGCGCCAACTGTCGTCGTATGAAACAACAGATGCCTAGGGGTAGGCTTAAGTTTGGGGCCGATGGACGCTAGAGGATTCGGGGAGGGATAGCGCGCAGGATTGCGCACACAGACAAACAGATCAACACGGGGATTTACCCTGCTTCGGGGCTCTCGTGAGGAGATAAAACCCCTACTGCAGCATCTAGCCTACTCAGTGTATATTTCCCTCTGTATACGGATGGTACAAACGCTCCACGAGCTGGGTGTGGAACAAGCTATGGAGATGAGCTCCAGGGAGCCAGCAGAGCGAGCGGGGGGAGAATGAGCCCACGGGGCAAGAGAGCCCGTGCGGGAGCTGAGGAATGCTCTCCCCCTGGTGCTCTTTATATAGGGAGAGCCCAGGGGACAAGGGGGGCCCGCACGTCACTGTACGCGCACTGTAGCTGAGGTGACTACTGGGGTCTAATCAACACTGTAGCCTGTGTCATCAGTTGTACTCTCGTCACATCCGTGGCACTGTGCATGCATCACGGGGATGGGGCTAGCACGTCGTGTCTGTCCTCCGTCTTGTCTTCTAGCATTTGTCTCCTGGATCTCGGCATAGCATCTGTACCTGACGATGCGGTAGCTAGGATGCCGATGGTGTGGAGATGCCGGAAGCTGGACGCAGCGCTCGTGGAGATGGTGGTCCTGGAGCTGGTGTCGGCGTGGTGGAGATGTCCCGGAGCTGGGGCCGATGCTGGGTGCTGTCTCGGTCGCCCATATCTCGGTCCAACCGGGATGAGGGTGTCTCGAGCTGCTGCTTGCTGGGACGATGCTGTTGGAGCGAGGACGTGGCCTTGGTCGACAGAGCATCTGGAGATGCCGGGGATCGGGAGGCAGCGATCGCTGTAATCATCCGACCTTGGATGATCCTGCCGAAGCAATGAAGGCCCGTCCGAGACAGCGTCCGCCCGAGGCAGCGCGGCGTCGGCCCATCCGAGACAACGCGACGTCGGCCTGGCAGCGGTGGTGAGACCTCGGCCCAGGTCCAGCCGGAGTGAGGGACCACGGCCCGCCAGTGGAGACTCGGCCTGCTTCCGAGGCTGGGGAGCTTTTGGCCTGCTCGGGTTAAGAGTGTGGGCCGGCGCAGCCGAGTTGCTGCCGTCTCGGACAGCAGGAGACGAGGCCAGCCTGGCTCGCCCGAAGCAACGACGCGCCGGCCTGCTGAGGGAATCTCGGCCTGCTCCGGGGCGCAGCTGGCCCATCCGAGGCAGGCATCTTGGACCGCACTACGCGGCGGTTAACTCGGTCTCGCCGAGGCCTCTATATGCCGGTAAAACGCTTATTCTCGGCCCAGTGCGGGGTATGTCGGCCTGGGCAGTATTTAACTCGGCCCAGGGTGCTTTTTCCTGCTTTCTCTCTTATTTTCTTTTATCTTTTTGCTGTCTCCTCTAATAACTCAACAACACCATCAACTCTGGGGTACCCGGGGTTACATCCCCGACATGATGAGAATGGTAATCCTAAAGGTCAAAGACTGTGCAGCGGGTGTAACACAATTGCTGGGCACAACCGCAGGACGTGTGAAAGAAGGAAGCTTGAGAAACAGCTAATTGAGGAGCACCAGAAGTTGCATGGGACTGACAGCAATACGCGTAATTTGAAGATGTCAATCAAAAACTTGCTTGCAAAGCAGTCCTTCAAGAAAAAGGATAAAAAGGATTTCATCGATACTGATGAAGATGAGGACTCTGGGAATGAGACAAAAGATGATGAAGATGAGAGCTCTGGGAATGAGACAGAAGAAGATAACCACGACACACAGCAATCAGAGAAAAACGATGGTGAGGAAGGGAACCAAGATGCTGATGACGCAGAAGAGCCTAGTCAAGACAACACGTTGCAGAATCGTTTCCACCATGCAGATCAGAAAAATGTTACAGATGCAGCTACTCCAGAGGCGGAGGGTCAGCGGAGATGCAGCCTATGCAATGAAAAAAAAAAGGCACAATGCAAGGACTTGCCCCAGGAAGCTGGAGATCCTCCAACAGAAACTTTTAGCACGTCAGTTGGATGGGGACAATAAAGAGGAGAGAAAAGGAACAAAGGTGTGTGGGAATTGTGGAAAAATAAGAGGGCACAATGCCAGGACATGCAAGAGGTTACAGATGGAGGAAGAGCTCAGACGGGCCTTGGAGTCAAAAGAAAAAGCTGATTCCACCAAAACAAAACAGCAGTGCGACAAGAGGGGACACAAAGATGGGACACAATCAATAGCGCAGCCAAGAAGGAGTAAGAGGCTGCAAACAGCATAGTGAAAAAAGATAGAAAACAAAAAAATATAGTGCCAAATTTACATTTGTAAGTGGAATTTTATCATGACAGATTGTATGCATTCTAGCACAAAAAAAAATGGAATAAACATATATACATAGACTTACTGTCTTTTTCGCATTAATAAACAGAAAAAAGGTTTGTTTCTGATATTTGATTCAAATAAATCATCACAAAAAAAAGGTGGAACAAAAGATTCATGTGGAATTCTCTGAGGGAAGGTCACATATTAATATACGGAAGTTTACATTGTTATACACGGAAGTTCACTGTCGTGACTATTAAAAGAAAAATTATTAGATAATTATAAGTTTCTAAAAAGGTCCAAACAAAGATGCGGCCCACCTGGAACGTCTACAAAAGAGAAAAATTCAGCTAGAAAAAAAGAGAGAATGTACAAAATATTTACGAGTAGTAAGGGAGTTCACATGTAGGGTGCCAGGAGTTTACATATACGCAAGTGGAAGTTAACAACAGGAAAATCAACATGGTCATAACATAAAACAGAAGATATATAACATAGATGTTCGCAAACTAGATTGCATGAAGTTCACCTACAACTAAAAAAGGATCATATCTAATAAGTCTTGGAGTACGGTTACATCAAACTTGTCAAAAGATCAGTACATGGTTACGTTTTACACACATTGCACCCAAAAATTGGGGAGTTATCTATTTCCTGGCTTGATTCTAACCACGGTCTCTCACAGCCTGGCTCAGAACCTCCTTTGTAGTCTCCGATCCTAAGCCTAGAAGAATAACCAGATCTTGTAGCTGAGAAGGCCACTCCAACACACATAATTCATTTCTAGGATGGAACAGGAGCTGATAAATGAATTCGGCCTTCCAGTCCTCAACACGAGCCTTCAGAAAAAAGCATAGATGAAAAAAGTAAGAAAACATCCGTGTTAGTGGTCGAACTAGAAAACAAAAACACAAAGGGGCTTACATCAGCTTTCTCTATCTTCTCTACGAACTTTAAACCATCAAAGATGCAGGCAAGCTTCAGGGCATAGAATCCACACTCGTTGGCACCTTGCTGTGGCGTTGTCAAATACTTGCACTCCTCTGCAGCTTTTACCCAATCAACTTCATTGTGATTGTTGTATTCTGCTTCCCCGTACACCTCTTTCATGACAGCAACAAATCTCTCAACCTGGATATAAAAAAATAGATCCACACAGAGGAAGAAAAATATGGTACACAATTAGACTGATGCAAAAACAGCCCATGGCATGACAAAACAAAAAAAATATATGTTTGGAACCAAACTTACAATTTCGACACGGTGCTTGTGGTGCTCTTTCCTGGTTGTGTGTGTCATGTTGGTATACCTTCTCGAATCAATTATATTGAACTTCCCAGTGTACTTATTTATCACATACAACGAGTAGTGGCCGTTGATGTAGTGAAGGATCGTAACCTAAGATAGGAGGAGGTTCAGCTTACACACAAAAAAAATAGAAGTTCATACTGCATACACAAAATATAAAAAAATCTGAAGGGGCAAACAAAAACAAAAACAAAATAACACGCAATTAAAAAAAAGAAATTACCTGCTTCGCAGTCAGAAGGTTTTCGGAATCCCTCACATATGACTTCCACATTTTAGCAGCACCTTTCACATCGAATGGTTGCCTCTGGATAGGATTGCCCTTGGAATCCTTTAAATCCCAAGGTATGTAGTCGAGCAGGTACTGCATGGAAGAGAGAAAAAATATGGTTTTTAAGGTCAGACTAAATGGGTGATGGAAGTTATATGTGAGGAGTTCAGGTTGAAGCTAATCAGAAGTTCCTATCGTTCACAAAAACAGAAAACAAAACTCACTGCTCGCAGGTTAAAAAAAGACAACTTACGGGGATCGTATTTGGTGATAGCAGAACACGTTCACCAGATTGGAACAAGTGATCCATCTCACCAGAATCTTTCCAGTAGGAAATAATCAAGTCCATAATGTCAGCTTCCATCATTTCACAACGACCGAAAATACTTTCCAAACGGTTGCCATCAATGCAAAGAGGATCATTAGGAGTCACAAACATCGCCAGGTTTTCCCTGCATGGACCAAAACAAAAAAAATGAACAAAAGTTGGAAACTAAAAAAGAATGCAGTCAACTATTTGTTGGACACCCAAAAAAAATGCAGCATTACTCACTTGCCGTGGGCACCTAAAAACTCCTTGCTTAATATTAAACGTTTCAACTCCCTGGCCTCAGATAGATGTGGGAACTCCTGACTGACAAGCACTGGGACTTGGATGCTCGACTCCTTGGTGACCTTTGAAGGCAACTTCTTTGAGCCCACTGGGTTTTTAATGATAGGTGGTCTAACCTTCTGCACAGCCTTTTGGGCATCTTTACCTTTGCGCTTCCAGGGTGCTGTATCGGTGAAATCATCATCGTCGTCATCTTCAACTGCAACAACAGTTGCCTTCCCTTTATCTCCGATAGATGAAGCCTTACTGGACCTTGTTTTAACAGTGGGATGGAGGCGGTCAACAGCTTTCTGCGCCTTGCTTCTAACTATCACGACAGGTTCTTCAGGAATAGTTTGAACATCAGGTGTGTACCATTGAGTCTCAAACAGAGAGAAATCATCATCGTCCATGTCAAGATGTTCTCCTAAAAAGACAAAACAAAACATGTCAGATAAAAAGGAAGTTCACTTCCCACCACACAAAGGTTTTACTGATACACATAGGGGGAAAATGGGGCATGAAAACAAAAAATAGTTTACTACCTGCCTCAACACCTATAACAGCCTTGAGGTCAATGGCAAAATCACTTTTCGTCAACCAGCTGTAAAGTAAAGTCATCTTGATGTTCAAGATGTCCTTTTGTCCATAAATTACCAGACCATTCCCGTCATAGGAATTCAAATTTTGAAGCATGAAAAAACCACAGTCATGCCTGCACATTTCACGAAAAAAAATATAGAAAGGACAAATTAATGAAAAACTATATTGTATCATGCAAAAAAAGTTATGTGCGACAACATATGAAAGACAACGAAGAGATCTAAGCATTAGGGTAAGAATACTGACGTGTTTCCCTGTCTCGGAGAATTCACATACTGCAGTTTCCAATCATCAATTGATTCTGGCTGTAAGGAATTCCCATCTGAATCTCTTGCTTCCTTCCATACTTTCTTTATGTTACGTGCCATCAAATGTATAACCTTCAAGCCATCTGGATCAATAGCTCCGCGCAGGGAATCAAGAAGCTCAAAACGTTTCTTTTCGAGGTTGACAACTACTAAGCAAAAATGGCCAACAACATTAGGGACTGGAGGGTCTGGACCATCAAGAACAGAAAACAGAATCTACAAAAAAAAAAACAGTTATAAGAGAGCACGGATAATCTGTAACAAGCACAAAAAATGGAACAAAAAAGAAAGTTTTATGCTTACAAGACTCTTCTCGTCCACACGTTCATCAGATCCAGGATTGAAAAATTTCCTCACAACATTACTCGTTAAGTTTCCTTCGAATAAATGTCTCTGATTGAGTAAATAAGAAACATAACAAAGTAAAAAAACGAGATAAAAAACAACAAGAGCAGAATAAAAAACAGGAGGTTCACATAATGCAAATGCAGGGGTTCACGTACAGAGCAGACATATGAGGCTATAAGCTTGTCAGAGTGCCGGTACTTTCGACTAAACAAAAATGTTCCAAGACAAGCAGTGAACGAGCAGAGATAACCAGATGGACTAAAAGCATCGGCAATTTGCCCAATCGTGCAGGGACATTCATCATGGATGAACAGTGGATTATCCCTGGTACAAAAAGAATATATAAAAAAGGAAGACATACATATAGAGGTTCATATCAACAAAGTGTGAAGTTCACAAACGCCAAAAAAATAAAATAAAGGAGTTAATGTAACGTACCTTTTGTTTTTATCTTTCCTGAGTCTGCACACTCCATGGTAAACTTCTTTTATTCTCTGCATGATTGGCAAAGAAGATAGCGAAGGAGTTGGACATGGACTGGACACTGAAAGCACAAACAAAAAAGAGATTTAGGTACTAAAAAAAAGAGTTGAGCCTGATTACATTTAGGTACTGGTGAGTTGAGCGTGCAAGGCAATGAATAAAAAAAATGCAGGGAGATAAAAAAGAGTTAAGCTTGTGATAATATAAACTTGCCTATCTCTTGTGAAGGTTCTTCCTCGGAATTAACAGTAGCGGCCCTCTGCTGCCTTCCTTCTACTGGACTTTCTGTTTCATGCACTAAATCCTGCACAACGGCAGCTGCAGGAGCTGAACCGTCATTTAAACCAACAGTTTCTACGTGTGACAATACAATAAATTGCTTGCTCGTTGAAGCATCAACATCATCGTCGTCATCGTGTTCCCTCCATGCAGACCCAGCGAGAAGAGGTGTATACTGTATACTTGGCTGATCGCTTGGCTGATCACCATCAGGCAACGTATCTTCACTATCAACTGATCCATCTGCATCTGAACCATCTGCATCGCTGAAAGGTTGCGGTGGTGAGACGGGCTCATCAGGTGGAACAACAGCTGTAGGATTCACATTGTCAGCATCAAACATTTCACTGTCATCACAAGCAGCAACGCCATCATCAGAATCTGTATCGGTATCCTGAGCAGCTAACTCCTCAGCTCGTTTAGCGTCAATCTGTTAAAACAATAAGGAAGTTCACTAGAAAATCAGCTGAAAGTTCACATGAAGCGCTAGTTGAAAAAAAGAAAGGAGAACATAAAAAGAACAACAAATAAAAAAATTACCTCAGCTTCTGATAGACCTACAAATGGGAAATTCAGAGAGTCATCTTTGACAGGGGGGATTCCAGCATCAA
Organism: Poa pratensis; assembly: GCA_947311845.1. Lineage (NCBI taxonomy): Eukaryota > Viridiplantae > Streptophyta > Magnoliopsida > Poales > Poaceae > Poa > Poa pratensis. The sequence continues at coordinate 36,293,888 of CAMZMU010000050.1, read as the reverse complement.
CATCTTGCTCACTGATTTGCTGTTCTATGATGGCAGCTTCTCTTTCATACTCCCTGCATACAGCATCCTGTTTGGATCGAAGGTCAGCTAATTCTGACTTCATGGAAGATAGAGCAACCCTGAAGCTGTCAAGTACTGGGTTTCAATCTGCGTCTGCTCCTTAACTGCTTCGACACTAGGACCATGGCCATCAGGAAAAAGAGCAGAAATAATGCTCATGCGGTCAGCAGTTGTTGGGATTTTTTGAGAGAGCTCTTCAAGTTTTCTTATCATCTCAATAGCTTGCTCAAAAAAAACTTGAGAAGAAGGGCCTACACCATCAGAATTTGCCTCATCTTTCGAATCAACTTTATCACCTGGCTGCTTGGTAGCAGCAAAATCACCAGAACCAGAAATGCTAGCAGGCGACCGCGGGCGTGAATCATAAAAGAGTTTTTCAGCAGACAAAAGATATTCATAAGCAATCTGCTGGATCCCCTTCCACTGAAAAAAACGAGATAAAAAAATGTCATACAAAAGATTGCCGCATCCATTCATATAAAGAAGAGAAAAAGACTAATTAAGCTAACAATTAAGCGGTTCAGAATATAAAGAGCAAGAAGTTAAGATAGTGATATGAAGGAAGTTTACTATGACTAATCAAAAAAGATCAGTGACATGCTACTATTTAACTTCATCCAAATTACACAGCTGCTACATGGTATCAAGTATGCACAGAAAAATTACTAAAAAACATAAGAAAAATATAAGAGAGAACTTACCGGCAGTTTGCCAAACTTGTAATTTAACAGTTCAGCTCCACCATTTCTGTACATATCAAGGTAGTAAATCTGTAAAAGCGGGTTCTCATGCAAGTAATTAGCACGAGGCGTCTTGATGTGCATAACAGAATACCGAGCAGAGTAGCAGCTGTCAAGGTACATAACTACAGGAGAAGACCGCAACCTTCAGGGCCAGCCTGCGGGATACTTCTGTTTTGGTATTTGATAGCTGCTCTTTTAATCTCATCAACAAGTAATTGGCAGTAATCCATCTTGGCCATATTTTTGTAAACCATGTTGACAAGCATAGCAGCTTCCCTACCCACACGGGTTGCTGACCCAGGACATATAAAAGTGTTATATAAGATGGCGAAGAATACCTTCACCGCCAAATCAACCTTGTTGGGATCTTCGACTAACTCTTTCAGAATCCCACGCAAATTCTTGATCAGAATGGGAGTCTTGCTATCAATGCCAAGTTCTCTCTTGAAACTGGCTAGAGCCTCGTCATGTCCAGTGTCAGAAGGCCTCGGCGCTGTGTCACCACCAATTGGGAAACCAAAAACATGGTGGACGGCTTCTCTGTTCACGTTAAGAACTTTGCCAGGTCCACAATAAATCTCCATAGTTGATGTGTCAAGCATCAACAACAGGTGGCACATCAGTACACGGGAGATGTTGCCCTCAAGCACCCAATCAAAAACACATCCAAAACCAGCTTCGAAGACCTTGGCCCTATGTTCTTTTTTCAACAACGCCGCAGCAGTTCGAACCTCGCCAATAGAACAGCGCACAGTTTGCTGGAAACGCTTCTTTTCACAATCTTCATCTTCATCTGCATCAGCTTTCTTCTTCCTCCCATACTGACTCTTCTTCTTTTGACCACTGGAGGTCCCAACATCAAACGACCTCTTCCTTTTATCATTCTGCATGACAAAAAAAAACTCATTTAAAAAAAGGAAGTTCACAATCAACCACCAGGAGGTTCACACTCTGAACCTTTCAGAAGAACAGTACGAACAAAAAAGAAAAAACAACAGTAAAAACAAAAAAAAACACTACCTCAACAAAGTCTGCCTCAAAGTCTGAATCAGCGTCACCGGAAGCAGCATCCAGAATGTACGTATCATCAGCAACACGCTTACGTTTAGCAGAACTCGACTTAGCAGGCGGAGGGGAACTGTGCGAGGAACTCATAACAGGAACACTGCAGGCAAGACGAGTGCTGCGCCGAGGAGTCCCAACATAATCAGATTTCTTCTTTGCAACAGCCACCTGGGTTTCTTCGAGATCGGTGAAGCAGCTGGATGCAAATCTTCTGAAGGAACATTTGGACAAGCTGCATCGCTTCCCTGACCAACTTTCTTTGGATATTTCTTATGGTATGCTTTCAATCTCTTCTCATAATCAGCTTTCTTGACAGCCTGATGCTCCGCATACTTATCAAGCTGATCCTGAACATTGTGTTCCTGCGTAACTTCCTCAGTACCATCAACACTCTGAGAAGGAGTGTCCTGCCACACAGGGGTGCACTCAATTGCAGGGGGTAGTAGCATCCAATTGATCCCTGTGGACACCATGCATAGGAGTGGGGTCAAAAATTGGGCCAACTGTACGTTCCCCAGGGGCACCACCGCTGTCACCAACATCATCACGACTAGGGAGAGGCGTCTTATCAAACACAGTTTGTTCTGTATGCACATCTGCAACAGGTTCTTTGGGGGAACCGACACCAGGAACAACACTGCTGCCACCAACTTCAGCACGGATGGAGATAGGGGTACCGTCAAACAAAGGCAGCACAGGTGACACATCTGCATCAATTGACTTAGAAGAACCATCGCCAGGTACAAGACTGCTGACACAAGCATTACCTCGGGTGGGCAATGGCGTGTCGTCGAACTTAGGCATATCTGATGGCATATCTGCCTCCATTGATTTACAAGAATCCTCAGGCAGCCCAGGTGACACATCTGCATCAATTGACTTAGAAGAACCATCGCCAGGTACAAGACTGCTGACACAAGCATTACCTCGGGTGGGCAATGGCGTGTCGTCGAACTTAGGCATATCTGATGCGATATCTGCCTCCATTGATTTACAAGAATCCTCATGCATCTCCACTCGAGGATTTGCAGGTGAATCTACGTTAGGAAAGTCAATGTTGAGCTGGTGTAGAGATTCCATAATGCTCTCGTCAACTGCTGGGAGAAAAATAACAAACACACAAAAAAAAGGTTAGAAACATAGAGATAACGTCATATATTTAACATGGAACAAAAAGCATTATCAGAGAGAAAAAGTATCATTCACATGCTACTAAAATGCTAGGAACAAAAGCATCATCAGAGTGAAAAAAAAAGTTATAGCTAAAAATAAAACTAAAATACTTACGGTCCAGGAAAAAACCATATACTTAATATCCTAAAAATTACAAAACAACAACATTGGGAGAGGTTCACATGCTCGTACACAAAAGTTCAACCCCCCATAAACACATATATAAACAAAATAAAAATGAAAGAGAAGTTCACATGATTATGCTACAGAGGTTCATAAAGAACTAATGATCTATAGTATGTATTGTTCATGCATGATTCACAAAACAATGAACACAAAAAAGCTACGAGCATATACAGCAAACAATGCTACCGAAGGATATACAAAACCTACGTTGCAAAAATATAAAAAACTTGCACAGACTACACAAAAAACAACAACAAAAAAAAGAAAAGGAATAGAATTTATATACCTCGATCCCTTGACGGAGAAAGATCATCCATTGCTTCTTCCGCACCCCAGATCTGAAACGAGGGGATCCAGATCCAAGGCGCACGAAGAACACCGTGAGCGTGTGGTGAGTAAGGAGGGAGCGCCCGACCGACGACGGAAGAGAATACGACGGCGCAGGCCCTCCACAGCGAGAATCCGAGGCCGCGCCGGCGAAAATCGGGACCCAATTCGCCAGCTACGACAGTCCAGAAACCCTAGACAGAAGAAAAGAAGAGTCGAGGGTCGCGCACGGGGGTGGGGAGATCTCCACTACCCCATATGGAGAGCGGAGTGCGGTTCAACCGGCACAAGCCGACGGGAGAGCAGCGGCGAAGGATGAGGGCGCGGCCGCCCGGGTAGTGGAGCGAGTGCGGGGTGCGGCGGTTTCCGTCGAGAGCTACGGTGGGGGAAATGGGGTTTAGGAGAGAGAGATGGAGAGAGAGAGGGGTTGCGCTTATCTGGGGAGACCGACACACGGCGGTTTCGCTATACAGACCGACACGCGCCGGTTACGGAGGAAACTGGGTCGGTTAATTAAAAACAGATAATCATTAAAGATACATAAAAAACAGTGAGAAGTCCAGATATGGCATAGTTCGGGGTTCATTGTTAGAATTAAAAAAGTAAAAAAAAAAGTTGCCAAAAAAAAAGGTGCATGATAAAAACAAAGCATGGGATCTTTTGATATCAGCGTATGGCGGTTCAAAAAACCTAGAATGTAGAAATTAAAATATATGGGCCCCCCCCCCCCCCTCCCCGTCCAATAAATTTCAACATCAAAAAAATCACTTAACTTCAAAAAATACGAGAAGTTCACATGGTAGGTGACAGGAGTTTATGTTACCCTGGACTTGAAGTTCACTGAAGTATATGGAAACAGTTAGCATGCAACTATACATGGGACGCGAAAATAAAACGTGAAAAATCCATGTAATGCAACCGGATACAGAAATTAACCGTCGCCAACTACCAAAATGGCTATGATGCGACATCAATTTGACTATCCCCGTGGAGCCGCGCTCACACGAGGATCGAGCCATGTCAATTTGCAGTATGAGCCGCGCTCACACGAGGTTTAACAGCGCTCAGTTTTTCAAAAATTAATCACAAACCGTAACGAATTTGGAAAAAGTTTATTTACGAAAAAGATGCGCCTATCCAGTATCTTTCCAACGGTATATCGTGTGTTTCGTTTGGTTGAGAGTTTTGAAAATGGCGGCTAAAAATCAGTCCGCCCGAGACACACGAACGGGAAAACAAAAAGATAGATCCAAAAATACTCTCTAAACTATAATGAATTTCGAAAAACTTCGAGATAGGTAAGATGCGCAACGTCAACAGGTTTCCAAAATGATATCATTTGCATCAATCGGGTCTTTGGTTCGAAAGTTCTGATGTGAAAACCTTCCGCCGAGAAGGGAGTTCACGGTCTAAAAGATAGGAAGTTCAGAACAGGTGCTCTGAATAGTTATTCAGAAACTGGTTCTTGAATAGCTGGAATATATATATATATATATATATATATATATATATATATATATAGGTAAATTAACAGATGCTATATATATATATGGACGCGGATTTCCTAACATGGGGATAGCTGTGCATAGGGTGTAGGCCGTTGGATTTACGTCCTATCTGCTCCCTTGATGAAAACTTGACGAAGAGAACCATTTATGCATGTGACGGAGGTGTTTCTCCGCCCCGGCTTGTCCTCTTCCTCATGGACGCCCCCTCCTGGACGGCTGAGACGGTCGTGTCTCCGCCCCGGTAGATCTTGCGGGAGAAGCTTGGATTTGAAGCCCCCGTCCCCATGGCCCAAACCCCTCCACTGCTTCCAGCCTGCATTGACCTCCGGCGACGGAGCTTCGCCGTGGCATGGTGGTGGCCTGGTGGGGAACTGGGGATCGTGGTGGGGTGAGAGAGGAAGGAGAGAGAGAGGCGTGCCGTGAGCGGTGAGCTGGGTTTGGTTGGGAGGAGTGAGAGTGGCCAGTGGGTTAATAGTCCCTTTTTGTTAACGTGCTCTGGTTTGACGGCGTTTGGTGCGGGCTTCGGCGTTGGAATTTTGTGCTCTCGGTACCATAATCTGTGCTCCCTATACAGATCCAACGGATGGCTCAGGGGTGTGTAGCTATCATCCATGTTAGCCCACTATTTCCCATATATATATATATATATATATATATATATATATATGGACTATTCTACAACCCCTCTTAAGAGATTGTAGAATAATTATTCTACAACCCCTAATTCTAATAAGTTTCTTATCCCGAACCAGACACGACCGAATACCTAGTACCTTCTATTACGCCAGCCCCGAGCGTAGACAAATCACCGTCGATCTGAACCCCGCCTTCTACCTGGTCGGCGCGGCCGAGAGAGCGGCGGCGGGAGCCGACGCGAGTGAGGCCGCGCCGGACCCCAGCTATTTCCATTCCCGAACTGCTCTCTCCCCGATTACCGCAGCCATCTCCCCTCGAGCGCCGTCGCGCGCAGCCCTTGTCGTTTTTGCATCTCGGACACGCGACACCCTTCCGGCAACTCGGCCGACGGCGCCTTGTCTCGCCCCGCATGTCGAGCTTGCGGCGCCTGGCTCACCCCCACATCTCTGGCCGGTGGCGCGTCGCCTCGCCCTCGCATCTCGCCTCGGCTCCATCCCCAACGGCGCACAGCTGCTGCCGAGAGCCCAACGCGCGGCTGCCGATGGCCGCCGTTCCCCTTATTGTCCATCCCCATGCTCCACTGGCGAGCATGCCTCGCATGATTCCCGCCCGCACGCTGCTCACGGACTCCCAATCGATCCGCCGGTGGACTCCTAGGAGCACGACCGTTGACTCCATGGAACGCCGTCGTGGACTCCCAGGCACACCGCGCCTCCACCGCGCTCACCCGGGGAAGTGTACCTCGGTACACTGGGGAAATCCATCGTGCACCTGCCTCTCCGCCGTTGTAATGGGTTCCCACGAGTCCACAACCTGGCAACCACCGCGGCGCAAAAGAATGCTTTTCTGAAACTCCCAGGTGCCTTCTCTGAATCTGCCTGGTGCCCGCTCTGAACCTCCCAGTGCTGAACCTCAAGATATTTTTCCAATCCTTCGGTTCATTTGTGCAACTGTGCTGGTTGGTTACTACCGTGCTGATTTGTGCAACCGTGCTGATTTGTGCAACGAGTGTAGTTCAGAGATTACTACCGTGTAGTCTCTCCTGTTGGCACTTTTTTGCCACACGAAGTTTACTTCTTATATGCCTGAAGTTCCAGTTCCTTTTCTCGTGAAGTTAACTTCAAACGAGTTTGTTTGTGAAATTTTTCTGAAGTTAACTAATGTGACAAGCGAAGTTCAGAAAAATTATGGTCACTCGGGAAATTCATTTGCAAAAAAAAACCTGTGAAGTTCACTTTTTCACGGGCGAAGTTCAGAAAAAAATGATGCTCAGCCGAGAAGTTTATTGCAAAATTTCTCTGAAGTTCACTTATGTGACGGGCGAAGTTTAGAAAAAATTATGATCAGCCAAGAAGTTTGTTTGTGAAATTTCTGCGAAGTTCACTTCCGTGACGGGCGAAGTTTACTTGTGTAACAGGCGAAGTTCAGAAAGGGTTGTAGAATAACTATTCTACAAGTGGTTGTAGAATAGCTGATACCTATATATATATATATATATATATATATATATATATATATGCACGAGCGTGATGGGTCGACAGGCTATGCACGCGCGCCCACGGACGATGGCAGCACAATAGTTTGTCGACGGATGCGGGCAGCAGATCAGACTCTCTCCCTTCCCACGCGACCACACGTGCGCACGACCCCGACCCGCCCTGTCAGCTAGCTCACCCTTGGTTGCCGGCACCGAGGTCGTAGGCCATTCCAATGCTCGCAAGCAAGCACGAAAAAGCTGTTGTCGAGGCAGCCGCACTATATACCTCCCCGAAGATCTGCTCCGGGAAGGATGCTGCCCTGTCCTCAAGGAGCGCCGCCACAGGCTCCCGCGCCTGGCCTGGACGCTCCATCAGAGACAGGGCACTCCAACATGGAGCTGAGCGTGTTGACGACGACGACGAGCGCCATGCCCCGCTTTGTGGACAAGTCGTGCGTGTCCTCCGACGCCCGAATAGCCTGCAGAGTGCAGACATGAGCAGCTCGTAGCGTGCAGCACCAAAGTAAGGGCACGCCTGTTCGTCATGACGACGGTGATGACGTGAGGGCACCAAAGAGTAGTCGTCGTAGGGCATGGAGCTGCAAGGTGCATGGCAGAATAACGAGCTAACGACGGTGCCGTCGCCGGCGTGATGCTCAAGTTCATCCAGGCACAGTTCGTCAGCTCCAACATCACTAGCTTCAAGTCTGTCGTGCAGCGGCTGACCGGCAAGAGCTCTCAGATGCCACCCCAATCCTAGGTGCACAGGCGGCGCCGTACGTGCAACAGCTGGAGAGCCGTGTGTTAGACTTCCAATGATGTTAGCCATCAATTATCATGCACAAACAAATTTACACCAAACAATCCAAGCCAGACAACACTTTCATCTATACTAATTAAAAATCACGCGGTTTTGTATATCGAATACCAGGAGGACATATTTCGTCCAGAACTCCAGATGCTGCTCCGTCTGCTATTGTCCATGACTACATTCAGGCAGGTTACGTTGTCATGCGTCACCATGGACAAAAAAAAATCATTTATCTGAAGGATCATGTAGGGTAATATCAACTTTTTTTGTGCAAACCATGTGACTTTTTGTTTCAGATCGTAGCCTCTATGAAAAGTGAATGTCAATATAAATTACAACTGGATAGTTCATTTGCATACATATTCTAAAGCTGAGCAAAATTGCATCTATCTTGCACATGGAGAGATAATCTGTCTGTAGTTTAACGTCAATGGGTACAGAACTACAGATACAGTTTCGATGCTACCTCATTTCCATCATATAAGTATCAGATACAGTCCATGACCTAAAGAATGTACAACATAATATATTTGTTTCATATTGGCTATATATTTATTACGTTAGTACGGTGCGGCATCTAAAAGAACTGGAATTTGGATGAAAACAAACATAATTCTAAAACAATGATACAACCAAAATTGGTATTTATAAGATATTGATTTATTTTAACCCGTTGCAACGCACGGGCACTTTTGCTAGTTAAATTTAACAATTACATTTACAAGTAATAGTATTTTGCAGCCGCAGCAGATGATGCTTCTACTTTTTGCTCTGTACCGTGGTGAAATCAATGTATGCATACAGATGTACAGCGAGAGTAGTACTCTTATTCTTTCCCCGTAATATATACTACATTCTTCGTTTGACTCTGCCCAGAAACCAAAGGTTTGTTATACTATTTGACTGCTCGTAAACAAACAGAAACAGGAAGAGATGCACACGAATGCATAAACAACCCAACACAATCATTATTTTTTTAAAGGCTTACGGGGCGTGAAGCCCACCTGGCAACTAAAATCACTGTACCAAGATCATCATCATAGATCAGTGTATTTAAAAGCAGATAGTTAGTATTGTGAGGAAATGCTAGACACCAATTAGCCAGGAAGTTCTAAGTAATAAAAGCTACATTATGCGACAGTATTTAGACAGCTAAGTGCATGAGAAAAAAATAAGAATGAGTTTGTGCTTTGTAGACGCATATATATTTAGAATAACAATGATATTCCAAGTGTTCAGGTAAGAGAAGATACATTAAAAAAATAATAGCTGATTTATGGCACCAGGTATACATATATAACGATAGTAACCCTATTTTCTCGGAGGATGAAACCTTTCCCCAAGGATCAATCGCTTAGAATAAGGTCGCCCTTCATTACATAGTCTGGATTTGTTCCAGAAATCAAGCATCCATCCGCTCCTCCGGCCAGCAGGCATTATCTGCAGGGAGCAGTTACCAACAATTATTTTTCATCCCATTCAGCGCCTTTGCATCACAAAATCAGAGTCACGGCACGATCTTGCTGAGATCCAGGTGCATATACCACATCCATGTTTTCAACAGCAGCCACACGTGAGCATTCACTTCTTCAACCTGCCGAATCCTACGAAATCCATCATAGCAGCATCAGGGCAATGTCCTCAGGTTCAATTTGGCTAACATATAAAAGGTTGCTAAAAAGAGGAAAGTCTTATGTATTAACAAGTAGGCTTGCAAAATAGAAATTGAAATAGTCGGTGGTTGATATATAGATCACCACCTGCTAATCTAGCATTGTCATCTAAGTGTAAAAGTAAATCGATATAGATAAATGTAGAAGGCAACTAGTCGACATGTGAGACCACAAATACACATTCAAAAGATGGTCAACCATAACAAGCTTTTTTATGAGCAATAAAAGGATTTTTCTATTTTCTGCAACACCATATGGTATACGAATTGCACCTTAAGAACTATTAGCACAATGACATTTATTAAATGGTCTCGTGTGGAATAATGGTGAAGATACGGGGGATACTTCCAAATGTCAAACAGATAAAGTCCAAAACAAGATTATTACTTTGCATTAACATGAGTACATTCCTTTGTATTAGCAGTCTATTAGGTATCCTGCTCAGAAAACAAGGTAATCTGATCCCTTATTTGTAGCATGCTAGTGTTGGGTGTCGAGACAGATGCAAAGTACTTGTCAGATGTAGAAAGTTGGAAAATGAAGGCTACTAAGTAACGCACCAGTGATCTGGAACTCCAGGGAAGACCGTGGCAAGGTACCTCAAAATGGCATGGCTGTCACACAAGATAAAAATGAATCAGAAAATTTTGAGAAAGGAAAAAAGAAATGATGGCACTAAGTGACACTGTGCAGTGGGTGGCGTATAAAGAAGCTGAATGCAATGAAATAGTCGTCCACACGAGTGACTGACTTTGAACAGGACAGTTTGGGGACGGACCTTTCGAAGAGTCTGAATCTGCCGTCAACGATTGCTGGAACCTGGCCCATTGGGTTGATTTCTGGAGAGGAACACACGTACGGTTTTGTAAGTCCTGAAAGAAAGAAAGAAAGAAAGAAAGAAAGAAAAAATCAGAAATGGCTTATTCTCTCCAGATTTAGAGATGCTATTTCCCTTGGCCAAGGGACAGCAGTAGGACTGTAGGTGCTTACTCATGAAGTCTGGTGCGCGGTGGTGTCCCTTGGCCAGATCCACCCTCACCTCCTCGAATTCGATCTTGGGAGGGCTGCGAGAGCCGGTCCGCGTACACCTTCAGCACCGCCGCCTGTACTGTACTGTGCCCTGGAGACGAGATCGAGAGGAGAGACAGAGACTATTGAGTGTCTTCCTTCCTCCTTGTGCGTTACGTAAGGAGTGACGTCACCAGCTTCCTTCCCCTCGTGTCGCCAACCAACCAACGCATGCTACACTATTGAGCGTAGATGAGGTATATAATTTGCTCGAGTGTTTATGTTTATCAATCTTTTGCAACTTGATGTTTTTTGGAAAAAACTACTACTATGAATCGATGATGTGTGAATACGATATTCGAGGTGAATGCACCCAGTATTAGCATTGTATAAAAATAAAACTACTTATTTTTGAAAGATTCTTAAACTTCCCAAGGGACGAGAAGAATAAATCTAATGTTGATTTCTCTCTGTGTTTTCTCAAATACAGTCCCATGCCACTGTATTCTTGGGATATTCGAGGTGAATGCACCTAGTATTAGCATTGTTGTTGTTTTCTCTCTGTGTTTCGCTAGATCCTTTCTAGCGTGTAACTGAACTACCTTCTATCTTCTTAATTGATTTGGCAGAACACCTGCCGTTATTCTTCAAAAAAAAAAAGATGCAAATGAAACTTCATATGGGTCGCTATCATCCATCAACACTTGATAAAAAATATCCTACCCCTGTGAGTGGCCGGGGATGGTACAAATACAGTCCCATGCCATGGGGGACATTAACGATGAAATTTGATCCCATCGGGGGGCTGGGCATGTTCATGTGGTCCCCAGACCCGGACCCTGTGGAGTCCCGGTAAAACCTCTGTCGTCTGGAAACCCGTGGGTATGCTACATTGCTACACTCATTAATTATTGTCAGATGATTTATAATAGTAGTATTTATTATTAGCACATGGAATCTGATTGATTATTGTCAAGATGTTTTACCGGGGCCACATGTCAGGTTTTTCTCCCTTCGTTCTAAAATACTTGATTCAACTTTGTCCACATACAGATGTATTTAGACATGTTAAGTGGGTAGATATATCTATATATAGACAACTGTAAGTCAGTACTTTGATACGGAGGGAGTAACTCGGACACTGAAGTGACACACCCCATCACAATGTTTTTCCAGTTTTGTGCTGGCAGGAAGAGTTAGCCGTTTGGCAGTGGCGGATCTAGTGTGAGATTAGTGGGGGTGCCAAGCTTACCATTGGGCTTATTACCTTCACATTTAGCCAAGAATATACATAGGATTAGTACAATTCTGGCCGGCGTGTTCCTCGCCGAGCACAGGGCCTCCCAAAACCCTGGCTCCGCCCGCCTGAATTGGGTTCGATAATCTTGCTCGCGCTCGCGTGTATTCCGCCGGTGGCTGCAGCTTTGGGTTTGTCTGCGTCCTGATAATGATAATCTTGCTCCTGCCCCTCGCCATCAAGCACAGGGCATATAGAGAAGCTCGCCGGTGAAGTGGGTTTGGTCATCTCTCTGACACCTTCGCGGATTCGAATCGACGCACATGCTGCACGGACCAAGGACTAGTAGTAGGTCAATGATCAGTTGCCCATGTTGGATGTTTATTTATTTAGAGCAAACCGCTTTGCCCATTAAATTTTCGATATATCTACAGGGTGAAGACTATTGTCAATTTACACAATCACCGTCTCTATGGGAATCTTGCTAGTTTGCTCTTGGATCTGTCGGTGCCCTCGATTTGTTGATTTATTTGTATGTTTGGTTTGATGAGTGAAAGGCATTAAGGTGGTTAGATTCAAGTGTTGGGAAAAGCCGGTTTCATGACTTATATAGATGCTCCAAAAGTTGTTGACTCAAAAGCACACGGAGAAATGTAAATTCAACAAAAATCGAATCCACCAACTGCGTTTGTAACGAGATAGTTGCTTTTCGTTTGTTCATTCTTCTTTTGGAGATGAAAGGATAGCAAAGGATGATTAAAAAATTTTGGTGTCGTCGCTCCAAATTTATTCATTTTTGTCATTATAGGATGTGGAACCGGAAATTGCTTTGCTGCTCGGGCCACAGGATAGCAAAGGATGATAAACACATTTTTACAGTTTTTTTTTACTTGAAAAAAAACGAATGTTCAAAATAAATAGCTACATGTAGTCTCAGCTACAAAACGAGACGCTCTCATGTGGAACAAACTTTTTCGTTGCGGAACCAAATGAGATGACCAAAAAATAATATTACAATTGCTCAGAGTCCAACCCGGCAGCGCGTCTGTCAAGGAACACTTTATTTGCAAACTCGTTTTTCATACCATAGGCCATGTACTTGCTTGTGAACGATAAGAACATTCATCTCACCCACACTGGGGATCAATTATCGGTATTTCGGTCATACGATTTTCAAAACAATCCCAGGTTTTTTCATGTTGACTCAAAGAAATGAAAGAATTTACATACAGACTTGCTCAAATTCAACAGACTCGGTGGTCACTCATGTGCCCGTTTGAATTGTATACACAGAAAGGGAAGATAAACTCCGAAGCCAACATGCCCGCCCGTGTTTAATGATTGAAACAAACACATATTGCAGATACTAATGACCACCGTGTCTGAAGATAGGCCGTGGCCCTCTCTTGATGAAGAAGAAATGTTTTGTGTAATGCACAAGATCTATACTGGCAGGGCTATAATGTAACATGTCCTTCTGCCAAACAATACCTCCACCTAATGCTTCAATTCAACAAGCCTTACACAACCATGTACGTCAGTTTCAATTTAACATGCAAAGAGGTTCCGGATTACCTGCCATAGTACGATAGCATCATCATACGACTTTCAGCTCTACCGCATAACGACTTCTCAGTTCCTATACTGAAAACACATTCTGAAAGCGTAATCCAATGTCCTAGGCTTGCAGCATCATCAGCAGGAGGAAGGGCAACTGCCAGCAACACCAGCGCCAGCGTGAACGGGTGAGGCTGGCAACTTCACCGCAAGCCCGCGGTAAGCAAGCAAGCTAGCAACCAACCAATTGCTGCACTAGTTTATTATTAGAGTGAAAGGCACCAGAGGTCACGAAGTTGGGCGAAAAGTAAGGATTGGTCACCAAGTTGAAAAACCTCAAAACGAGGTCACGAAGTTGTGGAGTAGTCAATTTTTGGTCATTCCGTCACGGTGGGCGTCAAGTTGCTGACGTGGCAGTGTGTTTTTTACAAAAAACACCTTGAACTTTTATATATTCTAATTGTTAGGTCCTTCTCCATATTTATTTTCGAGTGAAACGCACCAGAGGTCACGAAGTTGCGCAAAAATTAAGGATTGGTCACCAACTTGAAAAAGCTCAAAACTGGGTCACGAAGTTGTGAGTTAGCCAATCTTTGGTCACTCCGTCACGATGGACGTTAAGTCGCTGACGTGGCGGACTGTTTTTTTTACAAATATCCCCTTAGAATTTTGTTTCTTCTAATAGCTAGGTCCTTCTCGATAAATCTGGGCACAGTTTGGTCTCAAATTTTATTTTTGCTCGCCGTCGTCACCTCACCGTCGCGTCCAATCTCCCGGTCTCCGACCTCCTCCTCTCCCTCCCTCCTCTTACCTAACCTCCGATGGCTGCCCACTCGCGCCCTCCGCGCCCGTCGTCTCCTTCCCGCCCTCCGGCTCCCTCTAGCCGCCGAGCACGGTGCAGTGGCGTCGTTCGCGCGGGGCAAGGCCCTCAGCATAGTGGCGCACGGGCGCAGGACAGGAAGGGCGCACGGGCGCAGGACAGAGAGCCGTCGTGGAGGCGGTCGGCTGCCCGTGCTGCTCGGCGAGCCGTGCGTGGACGCCGACGCCGGACGCCGCTGCCGGACGCCGGATGTAATGCACAGAAGAGATGAACTGCTCCACGCGCCGCACCAGTTTATTTGGAGTATTTGTAAGAAGAAAAAAAAAATCGAAAAAGGACCTAATAATTGGAAGAAACAAAATTCTAAGGGGATATTTGTAAAAAAACAGTCCGCCACGTCAGCGACTTAACGTCCGTCGTGACGGAGTGACCAAAGATTGGCTAACTCACAACTTCGTGCCCGGTTTTGAGCTTTTTCAAGTTGGTGACCAATACTTAATTTTTGCACAACTTCGTGACCTCTGGTGCGTTTCATGAAAATAAATATGGAGAAGGACCTAACAATTAGAATATATAAAAGTTCAAGGTGTTTTTTGTAAAAAAACACACTGCCACGTCAGCAACTTGACGCCCACCGTGACGGAATGACCAAAAATTGACTACTCCACAACTTCGTGACCTCGTTTTGAGGTTTTTCAACTTGGTGACCAATCCTTACTTTTCGCGCAACTTCGTGACCTCTGGTGCCTTTCACTCTTATTATTATTACTCAAATCAACCAATTGTTTAGCTTGTTACCTCTTCTTCTGCCCCAAAACACCTCCACCTAATGCTTCCAGGTCCCCTACCCAACCATGTATGTCAATTTCAGTTTAACATGTATAAGACAGACAGAGGTTACGGGTTACCTGCCATACCATAGGATGACATTTTCATCATACCACTTTCAGCTCTGACCTCAAAACAAATTTTTAGTTCCTAGACTGAAAACAAAATCTGAAAGCGCACATAAGATATAAACACAAATAACTAGACAAGGACAGATGATACCTTCCTCTGATATTTTTTAATATCCCTCTAAAAGGAAGACCATAGGGTTTCAACAAAGCTGGCAGAGCACAGTAAGGTTTAAACTTTAATGGTGACAACACTCGGACTTAAACACACCGGCACATAATGAATAAGTAAAGGGGCATAACGATCTACCTCATGAGTTCCGTAACTTGAAAAGTTATCATGTCCATGATGATTATTTAAGAGTGAAACGCACCAGAGGTCACCAAGTTGCGCGGAATGTAAGCATTGGTCACCAAGTTGAAAAATCTCAAAACGTGGTCACCAAGTTGTAGATTAGCGAAACATTGGTCATTCCGTCACAGCGCCGGTAATTTTTTGCAAATAGCCCCTTCAATTTTAAGTTCTTCTAATTGGTAGTCCTTTATCCCAATTTACAAATCAATCCACGTCTCTCCCCAAATCGATCCCTGATGGCCGCCACACGCGCATCCCTGCCTCTGGCAGCACGGCAGCAGCGCCTGCGCCGGCGTCTGGCCGGCGACCGCGATCCCCGACCTCCCTCTCGTCCGCTTACCCAGGAGGCTGCACGGCGGCGGCAAATCGGTAGGGCCGCGGGGATTGAGCGCCGCCAGAGGAGCGTAGGTCCTTGACGCTCTTGCTGACGCGACGCGTCTTCGTCGAGCTGGGAGTGTAGGCCGCGCGGGGTGCACCGGAGCTACGGATCCAGGGGAGCAGCGGCCGGTCGGTGGGGACGGGATGCGGCCTCGTCGGCACTCCTTGCAGGGAGCACCACAGTTGGTCGAGAGCGGCAGAGGCCCGGTGGAAAGCTGCCTGCCTCCCACGAGCTCCCGGCGGGACGCGGCGCACACAGACGCGGCGCGCGGACAACGTCGTGTGGGCTGGCAGAACGGCGGCGGGGACTCGGCGAGCGTAAGCGGAGCTCGGCCAGCTGGGCTGCGAGCTGGGAGGCGCACGGGCACAGCTGCGCGTGCTCTAGACGGGCACTCAGCCGAGGTGCTGCAGCTGGGCGTCGACCAAGACCCGGCCGATGGAGCATGCAGGGCGCAGCCGTCCGTCCGGACAAATCGCGCCTGTGCCGGCCGAGCTCGCCGCCGTGTACGCCCACCACGCCCGGCTGGCCGCGTTTGTGCTGCGCGAGTCGTGTCCGCCGTTCATGGCCAGGTTCACCACGCGCTGTTCCGCTGCGCGCGCTCGCCAAACCAAAGCTAGCTGATCGATTAGTACTAGCCATTGCTGACGTCAGGTTTTTTTTCTCAGAGAAGGACCCAGTATTAGAATAACTAGAAGTTTAAGGATTTTTTTTGCAAAAAAACACTGTCTACGTCACCGACTTAACGTCCGTTTTGACGGAATGACCAATGATTCGCAAATCTACAACTTGGTGACCACGTTTTGAGCTTTTTCAACTTGGTGACCAATGCTTACATTCCGCGCAACTTGGTGACCATAGGGTTTCAACAAAGCTGGCAGAGCACAGTAAGGTTTAAACTTTAATGGTGACAACACTCGGACTTAAACACACCGGCACATAATGAATAAGTAAAGGGGCATAACGATCTACCTCATGAGTTCCGTAACTTGAAAAGTTATCATGTCCATGATGATTATTTAATAACCATGCCTGCCCGGAGACCGGGACCTGCTCCTCATTCTCCCCGGGTTTCTTCTTGTATCGCCATTCCTGCTATCTCTGTGCCTCTCCCTTTCGTAATCCCTCCGGTTGTTGTAGGAACCGCTCCTATAATCTGACCCTCTGCCTCCGTGCTCATAGGGCCTCTCCCTGTCACGGTGCCGCTCACAGTACCGATCACGGTCATGCTCCCTATACCTCTCCCTAGGCTCGTTGCGTCGGCCTCCGTTATGGTGTCCTCCTCCCTCCCTCTGATTCTGACGCTCCTCCGCTTCCTTCTCCCTCGCAAGCCTCTCCTCTTCCCTCGCAGCCTGAAAAGCAATCAGAACATGACGATAACATAAAGGCAAATGGTTTCTGTTTCAGTTTGGCTGTGTGACAGAAAGAATTACCCACCTTGTATTCGGCGAGAAAATCCTTGACCAAACCATAACCGATGTGCTGTTTGCCGGTAACGTGGGACTGCGTCCTCTCGAGGACATCGTTGGTCACCAAGAAGGAACCACACTGCTCGCAGAGCTCCATCTTCTTCTCCTGCGGGACCATGAGGGCCTTATTTTCCACCTGGTGGGTCAGAGCCGTCTTCTCGAGATTCAGAACGTCGACCTGCAATTCATCCAGGGGGAGGTACATTCAGCCAAGGCAACAAGCACTGATGGCCAGCTACTAAGAATTGGCAAGGCACGAAAAAAAAACAGTCAGGGTGGGATCTGTGAGCTTAGTACCATCCTCATAAGGGCCGTAGCTTCGTCAATCTTGCCGGTTTCGCCGAGCTGTTCGATCTGCTCGAGCAGTAACTTTATATGTACTCACAATCAACGCACGATGTACCAAACTAGTTGAATGCCCGTGCGTTGCAACGGGTAATTTTTCCACATAATTTAACATTGAATAAATGTAAAAATAATGTACATAGAGAAGATAGCACATCATAATCCAACAAGCTAAAATCCAGACTTATATTTTTACGTCATGTGTACAAAAGTAGGACGATTTGAATCATGGCCTATGTTGCCAAATCTGGTATCTATTGACACGCTTAAGATATTCTCGTACAACATCTGGAATGTTGTCTTCGACTTCATTTGCATGATACTTGAGCAGATACAACAAAAACCTTTTCCTCATCTCATAACCATCCTGCACGAGGAGTATAAATATATGTTGTTAATTGCCTAAAAGATTCATGTTTAACTTGTAAGAATGCACAATAAAAAATACTCACGGTACAAATTGGATGGACCAACTTTTCACCATCCCATGAGAGCATGAAACTAAAAACTAAGTAACCTGACAAGTTACTGCAGATAAATGCACATTCATTATCTTGAACAACAGGATAAAATAACGAAATTTATAATGATTTTTAAACAAATCACCTGTCATGGCTTCTTGGAATACCAATTGGATAACCACGTGGCCAGAAATATATATCTGAATTCCATTCGAGTTGTGCTATTCCGAGTGCTTCGTTTAGGTAGATTGCATACCTCTGAAATTTCAATTGATACGTTTCTAATGATAGCGGTTCACTAACAGGGTCTAAAATGGATACATGGCGTTTATGTTTGTCGATGAAGAACAACATGAAGTGGCCTAGGAATGCATATGGCAACAAAATCTGCAAGTGGCAAGCATTAGAAAAACATAAATCATAACATGATTGGCAAGAGGAAAATAAAACTTACCTTATGACACGATGAGATATCAATGTCAATATCTGGCTAGCCGTGCAAAAATGTCGCCAACTTTGTAATGTCTGGCTTTACACGCCACCTTGGATGTTTTGTGGCATCGAATAACGCCGACTGCGTCAATACACGAGGTTTAGAAACATGACGATGATAATAATTACATGTGAATATAATAGCTTACACAAAATCTTAAGTCCATGTTGTGCACAGGAGGCTCTATCAACAACTGTATATCGTCGCATGCCATTATACGCACGGCCATGTTGAAGCAGTCCTTGTCCATAGGCTGGTCCGATGCTAGAATGCCCTGAATTTGTTTCAAACTCAATCCCAATGGATATGGTTTTGAGCTCCGCACCCATTCCTTTCTGCAAAACAATCGGTAAGAATGATAATATCAAAATAACATATTGACACTTAATCTTTTTCATAATATATGGTACTTACTCCAAACACTTTGCATCATCAATGGACAAGATGTATCTCACAATCTCATCAACTAAATCACGTGGGTTGGCGGACACCATGGATCCGGGAAGGGTACATCCTTCTTTGGCTACAACATCTGAGTGTAGCCGCTTTGGACTAGACAACTCTTCAAGATCAGAATTAGATGCCTTTATTTCATCGCCTGGTTGTTCGTAGATCGGACTACCTTTTAACTTATTTAGTTCTGACTCGTACAATATTGCAACTAACTTTTTTCGAAATTCTTTCATATCATTCTGCAAGGTAGTAAGAAAAGTTACTCTTGTTTGATAACAATTCAAGATGAAACCTACTACCATTTGGACGCACGGGCAAAAAAATACCTGGGTGACATGGTCAGAAAGCATATCTCCTGTCCAATATTCCATAAAGTTCAACATGAATAATCCACAAGATGACCTACAAGACCAAAAGTAGCGTAAGGATTTCATATAGAAATATCAACAAAATTCAAAAAAATATAGAAATATCAACATAAGGTAACTATGCGACAAAAAAATTAAGGTTCACTTTAAATATGCGTCAGCTAGTGTAAATGTTCAATATTTTGTTGGATATCAAATAAGTAATTTGATCAAAGTAGTTTCACACATGTACATATCAGAAATTTGAGTCTACGAAAATGAAATACAATGTTGAGCGGTGCTCACCAGCTAATACAATCTTTCTACTCTTTATACACACATAAATATATCAAAATTTTAAAATGGGTTTGAAATTCCGAGACAACATACCCATCGGTTTGCACATGTTTTTGGAAATGTTCTTCTACTGGCCATGTTGTGACGTCGAGATCCTGCCACTTTTCACCTAGGTCAAAGTTCTTCATTTGGGATGCGATCTTCAAATGCCTCTCCAATCCCTGGAGCTGTTATATGGGAAGAAAATAGTGTTTGATATTGAGGCAAACACAGTGTAAGAAAAAATCACAATCATGAGCTACTTGCCATAAGAGCGAGGTCAATCCGACTCATTCCAGCCCCAAGCGAGTCCAATACTTGTATCAACCGTTTTTTGGCATTGATGACCGCTAAATACCAGTGGGTCTTACTAATGTTTATTGGAAGGAAGATCTGAAAAAAATATTGTATAAGCAATACGAAATGCACATGTTAAAAATATATATTCAAGGAAATGTATATAGTTAATTCTAACCATGTCATGCTTGAGATAAAGATACACCCGTTCTATAATGTGACGATGTTCTTTCTGGTCCTTTTTTAGTATGGCGGAGACGAATGTGTTGTCCAAGAATACCTTACCACCGGCTCTATCCAGAAGATGATCATATGAGCGCATACAATATATGTACGCATTTAGCACCTAAATTGGACACATAAAATGAATTTGAATTCAAAACATTTTAGACAGTAATGTGTAAATAGTGGACACAAACTATGTTGACTTACATCGTCGGGCAGGAATTGATCACATGTAAGACATTTCAAGTCGTCATTAGATAATAAGGCATCACCGATATCCACGAACTTGGAGTCTTTAGGTGCGGACATTATTGATTCGATGGTAGCAAAATCTTCAGCGGTGCAGACATAGTCTGCGACGATATATAAGTGTGCAAGATTAGTTAGGTGTAAAAGAAATTGAAAAAAAAGAGAAAGGACGATAATTAGAGCAAAATTAAGTACCTTCTGGGATAACCTCTCTGTTCACTTTCTTTGGTTTATTATGTCGCAAATTTATTGTCCCTGTATGCACTTCTTTTGGCTCTGTTAAAATCTGTGAGTCTAGAGTCTCTTCCATGGCTTCTTTTGGAGAATCGACAAAGTCATTTTTCATATTGTCTATGACCTATAAAAGGGCAAATTTGTCGCAACAAAATTTAAAGATTGTTGTAGGAGAAGTGGAGAACATGCCTAAAAAAATCACCTCATTTGATTGTGAAAAAATCAACGAGTTGTATTGCTCGCAGAAAACCAAGATCGTCGCGAAGAGCCTTCTGAGTGAAACAGGCATGGCCCACTGCTCTGACTCAGTAAGACAATCGTCGAGCGTGTTGTCTTGCTCGATGAGACCCCTCTTCTCGGCGGCCTGACGAAAGGTATCACATAGCACACCGTCCACGGTTTTCAGGTCTTCGAAGGATCTTGATCCTGCCACGTGGTTTAGAAGCACCCTAAGAAAGTACCGCTCCCCCTCGGCAGGATTGGCTGATACGATTCGGCCTACTTGGTAACCTAGTTCCCTTCTCCTCCAGTACTTTGTTCTTTGCCATGTGAACCTTCCCGGGAAGTCCTTGTATAGAATATCTCGAGCCCACACGTGCTCCCGGTTAGCCACAAAATACTCTGTCAGCATAGACTTTGTTGCGTCCTCACTGGCGACGACATCATTCAGGTTCTCTTCCTCGTCGAACCTAACCATGTGCATGTCCGGGAGATGTAGCGGCAGCTGTAGGACCGCAGGGTGGTTCTCACAAAGGGTGAAGCCGAATATTCTCCACATAGCCTCCGGTGGAGTAATCCACCTCGCGTCAACGAACCTCTTTATCTCGTCTATGTTACCTTCGGAGTCTGGGATGTCAATATTGAACGAAGTCTGATCGTGGCCCTTGTATATGTACTTGTATAAGTACTTGACAGCCTTTATGCTGGAGCATACCTCCACGTTGATATGGCAGTCGAACATCCGCAAGAGGTAAGGGTTGTACGGCACGACCCATCTATTGTCCAGCGTCTGACCGCGGACCTTCGCTGAAGGACCGTCTTTCCGTCTCCGATAAACAGGGTAGGAGTCCTTTCCCTGGACGGTGGTCTCGTTGAACTCTCGTGGGTACCTGCACTTGCACGACCCGTCTTGCATGCACACATTATTGGGCTTCAGGACACCGCATGGGCCGTGCATCATATGCTTCACGACCATGGCGTAGAGCTCCGGGTACTTATGCTTGTCCGGTAGCTCGGCGGAAATGGTATGGTCATACTGGTCTGGCACAACAAGTTTATATGTCGAATCCATGATCAACAGGAAATGGGCATGCGGGAGGCCTCTCTTTTGAAACTCTACCACATACACATAGGCCTTAACAACGCCAAGGATATGGTCCTTGGTGAGCTTATCTTTCATCTTCATGAGCTTGGCCCTGAACACTCGAGCCACAAGATCTGGTCTATCCTGCGGGGTTTGGCCTGGAAAGAGCTCATCCTGTATCTCTGGCCAGTTTGGGTTGCAGGTCATTGTCAGGAAGACATCAGGCTTGCCGTACGTCTGAACCAGCGCCATGGCGTCCATATGCCTTCGCTTCATGTCTCGGTACCCTCCTTGGAACGACCAGGGAGAACAGTCCTAGTGCCAACAGCACTCGCTCTTGTCTCGCCGGCCGTGATGCTATCAACAATGCCTTTATATAGTTCAGCACGTATCTTTTTCTGGTTGTTCCTGAACCATCTCAACCTGCAGCCCTCGATCTTTATGTACATGTTGACACCAAACTGCTGGAACAAACGCCCTCCATGCAGTATGGGATTGAATATCGCTGGACGTGTCTGTAGCCTGTAACAGTAGTAGTCTCTGACGGAGACGCACAAACGACCACCCCCCTCTGCGCGTAAGATAGACAAGTGAAGGTTAGGGAACATGCGTGAAGGATAGGAAAAATAAATAGACAAGCATCTAAAATAGACGAACCTCCATCGTCATCACGGCTGGCTCTCGGTAGCTGTGCAACTTCCCAAGACTCCTCACCTTTAGGGATATTCGGATGCCAACCAAGCTCCCCCTTGGGGAAAAAGAGAGGATAGGAGAGAGGGTCGTAGCACCCCTGTGTGGCCTGTATGCTGTGTTTCTCGTTGTTGCCGTGGAGAGTAATGCTGCGCTTGAACCTGTTTGCCAGGTCATTGCCCTCAACCCAGATGGCAGCCACCTCGGACGAGACTGGTGTGTTGTATCTCCGTTGGTCTAGCTTCTTGTCAGTGTTGAGTTCTATCCGGTAATCCTGGAGTTCGTCCCTGTGGGCGCCCAAACTCCTAAACTGCTCGGAGTAGGGGTTTCCTCTCATGATGTTCACCACTTTCCGGACGACCTCTTGGTCCAGTTGCTTGGTGGCTTCCTTGCGATGGGCTAGGGTGGGATCGTCATCGTATGCGCGTTGTGGTACATCGTGCCATGCGCCTTAAATGTGTAAACCCCCGAGCTCATGTTCGTGCAGCTAGTGTCGAGGTTGACGCCAAGGGTTGTGAAGGAGAAGTGTCCGTTGAAGTATCGAATGTTCTCACGAAAATGCCTCGATTCCGCATCCGAGCTAGACCATAACTTCATCAGCTCCGGGATAGGTTCTGGTTCACGCAACTTGACCTGGCCATTTAGGCAGCAAAAACCTGGAGTCTCACCCTCAAACCTCTTGGCCTTACAATGTCTGCAATTCGGTACTTTCTGCAAGATATTTGTGCTCTCTGGGAGGTTCGCGTACACAAAGTCGAAAGGATCAATAGAGCCCATGCCGGACAAGTCTGTCTGTTCATCGTCATCTTCCTCTTCAGCGTCGGAACCTACAGACAGTGAGTGTCACATGAGGATGTTCATATTAACACGTAGTAGAGAGGGGAGGTGGCAGGCTAGCAGACGTACCTTCTCCGTCAATGCTGTAGTACTCCTCGTCAGTGAGGTTGCCAGAGACAACACTTTCATCCATGATACCGCTAAGGAAGGCATCCATGTCTCCTGAAACATTGTAGAGCTGTTAATATTTGAACCGCACTCAAAAGAGAGGTATCAACTGAAATTCCATGTTTTAGAACATATTATGGAGTAAAGATGGGTGAGTTACCGTCGGTCCCGATGGTATATGCCGGTGTGCTCGTTGAAGGGGAGGCGTGAGGTGAAGTAGCTTCGATGGGTGATGGCTGTAAGCTCACTGATGGGTTGGCAGCTGCATGAGGGCGTGGTATAGCAATGGATGCAGCACATGGGGTGTCCCGCCTAGCTGCGTAATTTTCATTGCGTCGAGTAAGCATTGCCTCCCTCTGTTCAGCAGTCATTCTCTGCCTGCGTGCTCTTTGATTTGTATTGATAGCTTCTGATTGCTGGGTTGTTAAATTTTGCCTGCTAACTCTTCGACGTGCATTCTCCTCCTGTCGTTCGGTAGTTGTTAGCACTCGTCTATTTGCGCGTCTACGGGCATTAAGCTCTTGCCTCTCTTCGAGAGTCAAACTTTGTCGATGAGCTCTTTGACGATCACGTGATGATTGTCCCCTTTGAGCCTGTATGTCTGCAATGATGACACACAGTTTCTCGTCAGTTCTCATTTTTGGTGCATACATATATACCTCTGCTGATATAAACACTAAATGGTTGAGATGTCTGTGCTAAAAACATTTTTTATTTTAACTGTTAAACCGGTTGAATGACGTACCGGTTGAGCTTTCTCCAACCATTGAAGTTCCTCTAATTGTCTGTGACCTTTGAGTTGGCATTGGCAGTCTCATTTGAGCTCGTATGTCTGCATTCCGGCATATAATGTTAACAATCACACTGATAATAAACATTGCTGATCTACCTTGATTTCGGCATATTAAACAACCCAGGTAAAAGGCCATACCGTGTGAGCTTTCTCCAACCATTGGAGTTCCTCTAATTGTGAGGGTACTTTGAGTTGGATAGGTCACTGCCAATGGTGTCTGTTCGTCATCGTCTGATGACATGAGTGTCTGATCTGCCATTCGGTCATGTATGAACAGACCTGTTTGTGGATGCGCAGAACCAAGACCTCTTCTCCGATTTGAATTTTCATTGCTTTCAACCACTGTTACACGTGCACAGCAACTTATGAATGTCCATGTTCAAAACAATTTAACATGTGCACTGATATACGCAAAATTGTTCATACCATTTTTTCCTTTATCAAGTAGATGCCCTGGCAAGCGTGACATTTTACAAGTCACTGGAGGCAGTGCTCCTTGTAGGCACACTTCACTGCAACAGGTAAATTAAGTATTGCCTGCTATTTAACATATCCAGCATTAGATAAAGTACTGCACTACTGCATATACTCCTTTTTGTTAGAATGATTCTTAACACATTTGGTACAACAGTTTAGGAGCGGTGTCGTAAACTCCAGACTTGCATCTAAATCAGTGATATGTTGGTTTTAAGAGTCATCCTTTGTTCTAAATACTTGTTTTTATTTGTATGATGCAGAAGCAAGGCAAACATTTAAGGATTCTTGTTCAGTTCAGGTTTACAGTATCCAGGCTTGTATTCCAAAAGACACTGCTGTACTTTGGAATCCTGAATTCGTGCAGGCAGAAGAGCTTTTCAACCAGCCATCTGACGAAGAGAATTGTTTGAGAGATAACAGGTATTGCCCAACTCTGCTTGCTTTCCCCCCAAATAATGTATAGACAGACATACAAAAATTATGCATCAGATTAGAATAATATGTACTGTCTTTTTGAGACAGTGTGGATATCTTAGAGGGAAAGATATATCAGTTGACTAATAGAGTAATAGTACTGTCTGAAGCATATTTTTGTTCAAGTGTTTTGAAGCATGTCAATGTTTTTCTCAATTTAAATAAGAAAAACACGTCAATGTTGTGACACCTTAACCTCGTCATGGTTATGTCAATGTTTTTCTCAATTTAAATAAGAAAAACACGTCAATGTTGTGACACGTTAACCTCGTCATGGTTCTGAATTTGGTTGCTGCTGAATTCTTGCATAGGTTTTGTGGTGTTGTGAATAAGCGAACTACCAATGGGAAGCATGTGAGCTCAGTGCCCCCAAAGCCTACGAATAGTGTTGTAGCACCTGCACTGTCAAAACCTAGTAATAATGCTCCAAAAGAACAGTCTTCTATCGCTCGACAGCAGCTTCCTGAATATGGATGGCTCATAGGCTGATCAAACGGACAGCCTTGCCGATAATTGCCGACAGTTCTGAATTTGGTTGCTGCTGAATTCTTGCATAGGTTTAGATGAGTTCCTTGTACTCTTGCCTCACAGCCTTGCCGATAATTGCATATGATGGAAAAATTGAATATCTTTTACCTCTTTACTTCGTTTGATAGCTTCAGGCTGCAGCCGGGCGATGCTGGTAGAGCTGATGAAACGGGTGATGACTGATGATTTGCCGGCGTCGGAGAAGAGGTGAAGCGCGCCGGCGTCGGAGATTAGGTGAAGCGCGTGGAAGTGGCGATGGTAGCTTTGCGTGAGCTGTTACCGTGAGTAACAACGGGCGCGTGTAGCGAGGAAATTCAAAAAGTTTGTTGAGATAAAACAATGGGCGCGTGTAGCGGAATTTCAAAAAGTTTGTTGAGATATTGTTAGCTATTCCCGTGGCTACAAAGTTGTTTAGCTTTTGCGTAATGGTTGAGATATTGTTAGCTATTCCCGTGGCTATCTTTGTACGTAACGTGAGATGAGGAGCGAGAGAGAGAAAAACACGGTGGCTGAGGAGTGGATAAAGAGCTGCGGTGGCATTGGCTAGTAAATATTTAGGCGTGTGACACCAGGCATTCACCGAGACTCCTTTAATAGTAAAGATTGCGAATCTATAAATAGTAACGTTGAAATCATCTTGCAAAATTCTTTCATTTCATATATCATTATACTAATTTTATAGACATATTATAAGTACAAATCATATTCAAAATTGTGCGTCATTGACCAGCGATATTTAGGACGCCTTATAGTTTGGGACGAGGGGGTATTTCTTTCGTGCCTCTTTCACCATCCCCACAAACCACATGCAGTTGATCTGAAATTTTTGGGAAGACATGGTTGGAAATACATGCAAATGAAGGTTCAAAATGGACACGTCTGGACACTGTCTGGACGTGTCCGTGGACAGCTAAGGGGCCAAATTAGATGATTCTGGCGGTTGGAGATGCTCTAAGTGTAGGCAATCAAGGACGTCTCATGCGGGAGAATATTAGAGCATCTCCGACGGTAGCCAAAACAGGACCCCGAAAGACAAACAAGGTCTTGCCTCTACAGAGTCAGAGACCCAACAAGTCCCACCAATTGCAATTGCCAAAAAATAGGCCCCTCTTTCCTTTTCTTCTCATGCTTCACCATATAGTCTATGTCACCCTATTTTAACACCACAATATCCAAGACATGAAATTTTAGTGCATAAAGTGAAACATTTTCAAATACACACATTTTGGTCCATCGTGTTCTTCGAGCCTCTCCCTCGTCGCCGTGTGTGGCCACTGTCGTGCAAATCATGTGCGTCAAAGGCGGCGATGCTTCTCCTCGCGTTCGGCTGGGTTGCAAGGATTGTCGTGCCACGCACATGTCCTTGGCTCGGACATGGATGTGCACCTAGACGGCGGCGCCGCGGGTCCTTTTGGCGGTGGGACTCCAAGAGGATGGTTATCAGTGAGCACCACTGAGTTTTAGGCCAAGGTCCACGCCCAACGCCTACTGAGGCTGGTAGTCGCCGTTTCCGAATTCGTCAGATCTATAGTTGTGTTTGCTCCATGTGCCTGACCAGCGTATCCTGGAGATAGTGTCCTCTGTGGCGGCTATTTCGTTGCGCATGTCTGTGTTGTTAGGGTCGGGATGCCATGTTAGTCGATGTTTGTTTCATGTGGCTATGGCGAATGTCTCCTCTCGATTTTTTAGGATGCGCATGGAGGTTGGACGCTGGAAATGTGGAAGTCGTAAAACTGGGCGGGGTTGTGGCTCAGGTGCCGACTGGTGGTCATGGCTGTGAGGGTCACGTGACGACCGATGAGTATATCTGGCCATTTCTCGGGCCCGGCCTAAAAAATCCCAGTGTAGAAAATCGAGGACTGAGCCCGGACCGACTGTCGGGATGCAGAAATCGGGCCCGAGACCGGCCCGACCGGCCCGGTCCGGTCTGGCTAAAATCTTGTTTTTGGTAAGCCCGAGCTCAGCCTAACACGACTATCAGGGCCAAAATTAGGCCCGAGCCCGACCCGATGTGAAAGCCCAGGCCGAGCTGCCCATGGTCAGGTATACCGATGAGTGGCGAGTAGTGGATTTGGTTTGTAGTTATCTCGGCAGCAGACCGCACTGTGATCTAGAGGCGGGATCCTTGTGAGGGTGAAAACCTAAAGGGCATTGACTTGGCCAACATGGTGACTTCATGGGTGTCGTTACCTTTTTGAAGGCGCCATCACGTCTTCCCCCCCCCCCCCCCCCCCACAATGCTCTGGGCGAAAAACTTAGACCACTTCAGATCAAGCGGTGGCGGAACTTTGGTGAAGTTTCATTTCTGAAGGTGTTACCATCGAGCCGTTTGTTTGTCTCTCTTTCCAGTGGTAGTATGGTTTGCAGTGACAGTGATGTTTGATAGAGCCGGAGTCTGCTTACGGTTTTGACCATCTTGGTAGCGTGCACCATTTGTTTATATGTCGGCTTGAGTTCTAGTGTGAGATTTAGCCCACCGGCATCGATGTCTCTTGTCGACCAGGGATAGGGGTCCCTTCGGTGATAGAGATTGATGCGGGAATGTGTTGGCCTACGGCTTGATCTTGTGTTTTTCGGTGTTGTGGACCGTGTTTATAAGTTGATTGGGTACTTTGTATCTTCTTCTTTTTTTAGATAAAGGCAAATTAATAAAACCCTCATGTCAGGGGTACTTGTATCTTCTGCAATGTGATGTTATTGATTGAACCCCGGGCTGCTGCCTTCTGTCTAAAAAAGTAAAAATATTCGTACCTACGATCGTAAAAAGGCGTACATTTGTGCTAGACACATCACATCCATCTACAACTCTGCACCGTAAACCCTCAGTTTGTACCTTGTACCAAGCTCCCAGTACAGAAACCGCTCACATCAAAGTGCCACGAGCGCCGCGGCACACAAAGCCGCGCCGGCCGCGTAACTTTCCCACTGGCCCCTCGCTCTGCATGCGGAGATCTTCCCACCAGCCTTGGTTCCCGCGCTACACCACGGTAGACATTTAGGGGCACTTTGGCTGGGGCACTTTTCATAGTGCCTTAAAAGGTTCCAATTAGGGGCAGTTTGTGAAAGTGCCCCAATATATACGATCTTTTGGGACACTTTAACAAAGTGCCTCTAAATGTCATACCTTCTGGGGCACTTTGGTAAAGTGCCTCTAAATATCATATCTTTTGGGGCGGTTTGTCAAAGTGCCCCAATAGGTCACTAGCTTTTGAGGCACTTTAACAAAGTGCCCCTAAATGTCATAGCTGAACAGTTTTAGAAACCAAATTTTGCAGAAATTACCAATTTCTTAAAGAATTGTCTGTAAAAAATTAAATGAAAATGAGAAATACTTCCTCCGTCCGGAAATAACCGTCGCGACAGTTTTGTGAAAACCACCCCGAAGTCTTTTGACGCTCAACCCGCAGTCCATCATATCGTTCTCGTCCTCGCCCTCTCAGCTTCGCCCTCCTCCGTCATTTCTCGACCCCCTTTGCCGCTTCCGTCGCCGGACGATTCCGGCCTGTTCCGGCAACTCCTCACGCCGCCGACCACAGCCCTGGCACCACCTCATCCTTCTCTCTCTATCCCATGGCCTGGAACCGTAGATACGCAGCCCCACCACAAGTCCTAGCCCAGGCTCCGGCAAGGTTCGATTTTTGGGGAGCCATGGCGGCGTCGGCATCCTAGGGCTCTGGAGTTGGGGCCATGGGGCATCCATGGCGGCGTAGGCGTCCTCGGTCTCCGGCAAGCTTCGATCTTTGGCATCCGGGGCCTAACCGACGTCGGCGTACCGCACTGCCAGCCTACGCCACTGCAGGTTCGCCTCCCTGGACCGTGCCCACCCAGGCCCAGCCCAACCTTCCGGCTGACATCCTCCGCTGCACCTCGCTTCAATGCCCCTTCCTGGCTTTCTAGAAGTTCCCCGTCGACCTGTCCCACGGTGGCGCCAGCATCATCTTCGAGAGCCTCAAGATAGTTTGTGCACCCAACCTGTAGGTTCTCGGCTACCTGGACCCAAGAGTTCACCAGCTGCAGATAGGTGGCGATGTGATCAATTAGTAGCACGTGTTGTTTTGGGTAACTAGTCCGAGGAATTAGCAGGTTCAGTTTTGGGTGTGAACTAGTCTGAGGAATTAGCAGGTTCAGTTTTGGGTGTATCTGCTTGATGTTCTGCTTGAATATTTTATCATGTTGTCTAAACTTCTCTCTATATAATTACTCCTGAGAGATACAGTTAAACAGAGTACACCTAGAGTATTTAAACTACAGTCAAGTTAGATGCCCTGGAGTATTTTGGAAAATCATGTATGCAAATGTTAATATGCTCGTTGTCAACTTGCTGGTTACTTACATTCAGTTACCGAACATTGCTATTCTTTCAGGAAAAGCATGCGAGTTAGTCTCCCTTTCTTTTGAAGAAGCTATTCTAAACATGAGTTAGTCTTATTCTGTCTTTTTGGCATGCAAGCATTTCAAGACAGAGGGAGTATGTACTTTTTACACACATTGTCAATAAATCTGTTGGAGTACAATAATAACATCAAACTGAATCAATATGTCAATTATGTGCAGGTTACTGGCAAGGCAGTCATGCTTGATGAGATAATCAATTATGTGCAGTCATTACAACGACAAGTTGAGGTAATATTGTGTATTAGTGCATCTTCAATTGGATTGTTAGTTTGTTACTGGGTAATCTGTTGGAATATCATTCTGTGCTCTAATCCAACTTGGAACTTGCAGTTCTTGTCAATGAAACTTGCAACTGTCAACCCCGAGCTTGGCTTTGATATTGAGCAGATTCTATCCAAACAAGTAAATTCACTGTCGAAATCATTCCAAATATTACTTGTATCGAAGACTTTTAGACACCACCTGCTCAACGTAAACTCTTGTTTGTAGATGATGCTTCCACAAGATAGACATCTTGCTTTCTATGGAGCCGACCCAAGATCAAACTTAGGTGTACCTTGTATCTAGATGCCTGAAATGTGGGAAGCGCTTCAAAACATCCCTCATATGAACTTCAACCTTGATGCGGCCGCAGATAGCAGCGCCAACAATGCTGGTATATACGACACTCTTTTCAAAAAGCTACGTAAGATTACTGGGAAGGCAGTCATCTCATCAAGCATGACCGCCTTGCCGGTAACCTGTGAGAAGCAGCATGACTGCCTTGCCATTGGACTCTAATTATTATTCCTCAGGTCTGGAGTATTTCTGAAAGAGCTCTTACATAGTTTTCGATATGAACTCTGGGTACAACTTATAGATATTTCATGTTTAGTAATCCAACAAAAACGCATGCCTCCGTTTGTTTCAGCATTTCTTAAGCCATGAATATACACTGAAACGGGATGCTACATGCTACTCCTGTTAATTCATTTTCTGAACCACTTCCGTATTACAGGAACTGCAGCAATTGGGGGAAACTATTGGGACAGAAAGCAAAGGGTTGCCAGAAGATGTGATAGTACAAAATTAAGTTATTCTCAAGGAAGGAAAAGCATGATGAGTATGTCCTCAAGCCCGTACGATCACTCGATTTCTTTGTTTTGATTGGTGACATGTGGGATATATATTTTGTGCATACTTGTGATGGGTAGCTATGCACAGAATCCTGCTTTACTGAATCATCTATCAAGCCTTGTGCTATCTTACATGTTCACATAACACTACTTGTTCAGAAATCTGAGGTGCTTGTTCTTGTCTTCAGGTGCACTTGAGCTGCTCGTTCTTGTTCTTCAGGTGCACGAGCTTCCGGAACTGCCGGCGAGGAGTTGCTGCAGAGCAAGATCACGAGCCTGCCGGCTGGAACAGAGCAGGATCTCCACCGGCGGCAGGGGAGCAGGAGCAGCCCTTGGTCTAGCGCAGTAAGAGGGAGAATTAGAGGGAGCAGAAGGAAAATATAGTGCTCTTGGTCTAGCGCTAATTTGTTTTACTGAAAATTCTCCTAGCTAAATTTGCTCACTATTCAAGGAGTATTCATTAGTTCCTCTCTTTTTTCCTTAGATAACTGAAGATTAAACTCCTAGTCTCTCATTTGGTTCTGTGCTTACTGCTTAGTTAAACTTGGAGTAGTTCTATCAGTTGTGGACTGCCATATGTTGAATAAATTCAAAAAGAAATATTTTCAGTATAGTTATCGCTTTGGAACAAGTGGTTGATCCTTTGGGGTTTATAGGTGGCTGCAATGGCGGCAGTAGGTGATGTGAGGCCGCTCGGCGACCATCATCTACAAGTGCCGGGAGCTCTCCGAGCAGCTCTTCTTCATGACCAAATGTAATCTGGTGCTTACATGCACACTCACGCACTAGCTATACAAGAAGTTTGATGGATAGATACCTTGCGTGCATAGCTGATTAGGTCCGCTGCACTGCTATATGCTGGCAGTGCAGGTTAAACCATCACGCTGGAAGTAAAGAAAGACGACATCATCGAAGACAATGAAGGAATTCCATCATTGATGACAAATTTTGTCCATATTTAATTTTAATAATTAAGAAATTTTGGTTAGTTACCAAATCAAATAAATTGGTTTTAAAATTCAATTTTTTTGAGGATGGGAGAGCGGAGAACTCTTTTTTGAGGACTGTATATGACTTATTTTCGTTCATTCAGTTTTTAAAATGTTTATTTTTTACCGAAAATCATTTGTAACTCTCGAGCTCTAGTGATCCCGCTTTTTAAAAGTTAAAAGTTCCTTTTTATGTCTCCAAAAATTCCTAAAAAACAAAAATATTACATACATGTCTACTGTGTACGACCAAATTTGAATCGAAAGATTTTTCATAGGTAGCCTATATAAAAAAGATAATTGTTGAAATAAAAAATGTTATTTTGTTACCTTTTTAGATCCACGATCTTGTGATTATTGTTTAGACTACAATAGAACGTACCTTTTTAGAATATTAATTATTCACTTCCAACATTTCTTTGATCACATAAGACATATAATTTTAACTATGCTTATTTGAGTAACACAAATATCATAGAAATAATATTTACAATCCTCACAATATGTAGTATTTGAATTTGGTTTTTAATCCAAATATATCTAGCTCTTAAATCGCTTGACTAAAACCAAACTTAATATATGATTTTGTTAATTAAGGGTATATATTTTATTATTCTTGATTGTGTTAAGTATGTGCATCTGATAAAATAGGAAGAAAAGGAAATTATTTTTGTTTTTATGTAAGAATCTAATGGGCTGAGGCCAACGCTGAATTGGGGTCAAAAGGACTGGGCCAACTCGGTCCGGCTTGGTTGAATCAAACCCAACCGGCCCCTCACTCTCTCTCTATCTTTTTTTTCTTCCTCTCCCGAGCGTCTCGCGTTCCCCTCTGCTTCTCTCATGGCCATTACGTCGCCGCCGCCGCTCCCCTCTGCTCCGGCCGCTGCCGGCCGGCGCTGGCGCGACCGCTCTCCGGCTCTTTTACGCCGTCTCACCTTGTCGTTATCCCCCGCAAGCGCCACCTCCTCCGCATCTACCCGAGCCCCGGGCAGACCCTAACCCTAGCACTAGCTCGCCTCTGCCTCACTCGCGCCACCGCTCGTCGGCCGCCTCCTTTCTCTCGCCCCCACACCACGGGTAACCCTAGCTCCGCCGCACGACGGCCTCCTCCTGGTTCGATTCCCTCTGACCGCACTCCATGGCCGTTACCTCTGGTGTCTCCTGCTCCTCCCACTCTTGTGTTGCCGTGAGGCCTGGCACCGATGGGGTGGTCGTGTGTGATAGTATTGGTGGCGATGAGGTGGTGCTGTGGTGCTGGTGTGGTGGATGCTGCTGCGGCTACTACGACTTAGACACCGGCGAGACAGCAGTACAGCGACTGCAACCCCGGCGTCGCCTCCTTCGTCCACTACCTCAACATCACCTCCAAGCTCGACCTCTGCTGCAGAATACTCGAGGTGAGCACTCTTCTGTGACCGGCCATGTGCCGATGAACTTGTGCTGTGGTCGTGTTCCTATGGCTCTTTAGGTGTAGTGATGCTTCTATTTGGATGATTCAATCATCCAGACATGTGTGGTTGTTAATGGTTAACTCTGACGAAACTGAATGTTTCCAGATGTTGTTAACTGAAATTAAATTGCAACGCTATACTGGTTATAGAATTGTAGCCATTGTAATTACATTTGTTGTAGGACAGTAGGAGAACAACAAGTTAATCCTAAACCTCACATAGTCACAGTCATAATGACAATCAGTGCATGCTGTGATGGGAAAGTTAACCAATCTTCTTTGAACGGCCAGTTTGTCTCGTTGACCTCTGGTCCTACCTCTGGTCCTACCTTCTTTGACAATCAGTGAATTCCTTAAAGTTGAAGGCATGATGCCGAGTAGATCATGGTAGGTTTTTTATTTCTGATTTAGTTGAGGTGTTTTCAAGTAAAACCGATTCTTATGTGATATATTTCTGAATTTCAATTTCTTTCTGTGTGTTCAGCTATATCCAACCAATAGGATTACAGAGATTATGCCTTGCATTTATTTTCTGGAGTTAGCAAATTGTTACTCTTCTTGCAGTCCATTACAGAGATGTGCTCTTCTAGCAAATTGTTGCTTCGCTGGAATAGACTTGGTTTGTGCCATTAGCATGAAACACTAGGGGTTGTATTTAGTAGTACAAGTACCTATCAGATATGTTCAATGTTCCCTTATCCCACTGGGCTTTGTGAAATGTAGTTAAGCACCTATGAGAGGGAGCTGGAGGAGATGAAGCACATGATGAGGCAGTAGTTTATTGCGCACTTAAGAAGGTGCAGCACTTAAGAAGGAGTAGTAGACTGTGACTCTTAATCGCTTCTCATTACTTGAACTATATTTCTGTACCACCTTCTTCCACATGGCGATTGTTCAATTCTTCTTCTTCAGGTGTTATCAAGTTCAGATTTGGAACCACCATCGTTTTTGTTCTTCAGGTGAAGCTGCGCAGCTGGTGAGAAGCTGACAAGAGCTGGAGCTGTCCTCGGTCGTCGACCAGAGCCCTGGAGCAGCGACGGCGGCGAGCCTAGAACCCTGGATGATTTGCGGCGTTACAACAGTATTAGCTAAACGTGGTGAGTGCATATGAATGATGTGCCTGTTTTCAGACTACTTTTAAACAGGCATGTTTGGTCAGTTCTTCTTACATGGCCATGCTGCTGTTTGTACTCCTTGCAGAACATCTCACTTTCAGTGAATGACCTAGTGGCTCGCATGGTTTTCTTTGTGGTCAAGGCTGTAATGAATGATATCCTATCAGTGCATGGCGCTACTTCCGTCGGAGTGGTGTTGTGACTGACGAGGTATATGTTACTCCTCTTTTTTGTACCACCAGAATGTTCTGATCCTCCAAAAGCAATAGCTTTTCTGTGTTCCAACTATAATAATTGATATTTGCAAAATGTTGAACAATGCAATGAAAACTGGATATTCCTCGATTATTAGTTCATGCTGCAATGAAATTCTGCTATTTATGAAGAAATTTAACGATTGAGTTACAGCATATGTATCTTGTGGTGCTAAATGATAGCTAGTAGCCTAGTAGGAGCATATTTTAGTCTTAGGTGTCTTGTGTTTAAGTAAAAAATGCACCCTTTATTTGTTTGAGAGAGACAAGACAAGTGTGTGTTTAAAATTTCGAAAGTTTCTTGCATCTTAGCAAAATAAATGAAATAGAAGAACCTCATGAAAATTTCCACTTGATCTTCTAGCATTTCAATATGGTCCTATTTCTGAGTATAATTTTATTTTACCAAGGTAGTAAAGATGTTGGTTAGCAGAAGTCATGGCCTCATGGGGCGCCCGTAATTCTGACAAAACCTTAGAAACGGCATGGTAGTTTGACAGAAACAAATATAAATATCGGCACTTGGTAGACAGCTAGTCATTTATTAGCAGACTGAAATATTCTGTTACGAACCTGATCTTTATCCTTGTCCTTGGAGGCCAAGGCTTATCCTTGTACGTAACATCCTTGGATGCCAAGGATCGATCCTGCTAGGCAAGGGAAACTTCATCAGGTTGTGTGGGCAAATACCTAATATACCCCTCAAGTGAAACTATATATAGAAGGCATGAGAGGAGAGCTAAAGACACACACGAGCAGATCAGTTTTGTAGTCAATACTGTTATAATGCTTCGTCCAAAGCAGATATGGAGTAAATTATTTGAATTGGGCGAGTTGATATTGTCTTTACTAAATGTGTGTTCAAGTTGTGTTTCGTCCAAATGGCATATATCTTTACTAAACATGAAGTTAGATCTAGCCTTTGCTTTCTGTTGCCCTTACTTAACTTTCAGTTTCATAGTTGTACTCTTAAGATTTCATTTCCTTCAGAAGTGCAGGGGCTGCAGAAGTGCAGAATGCCTAGCCTTCAGATCTTCTAGGCATGCACTTGGGGAATATAGCCTTTAGGCAGAGGCAGTGATGGAGAGGCATTCTTGATGAAAGCTGCGACTCAGATATGCAAAATTGAGGTACAGTTATGCTTATATTTTGCATGTCATTTTTTGCTAAACCTTGGACTTGGTACCCCCTGTTTCAAGCATGGATGCTATTTATTTCAATTTAAAATCTTGTTCCACGGATTTGGAAGTAACTCTTGGAATTATCTTTGTGTTGTTTCTCAGCAAAGCTAAGTGTTTCCTGCTAGGATGGCCATGCGACTAGATGCAGCTTTTCTCACTTGGGCTGAAGTTTACGTTGATTGCAGGAAAAGGTATGCGACTTATCTGTGTAAGCTACCAATTATAAATATATGAGTGATTAATGGCTTCATGGGGAAATATATTTGTGTTGGGCTGTGTAAGACATGCATCAGATATTATCCCTCGGATAAATCCCTTGTTGCTGTGAATTTGTTACATATTCGGACTTTTGTCTAAAGTTAGTTACATTTGGTCATGGTGCTATTTGCCCACGGGAACTTGCAGACCTTTCTTCTGTTATGGTACTGAGTATATGCTTGATAGGTTTATTAGGAACCAGTCAGTTAATGTCAATAACCTACCATATAGAAAAATGAATCATGCTCCATGCAAAAGGTCCGGAGCTGGTTGTAACCTGTCAGCAATGGTATGTTCTGTAGCTATATAACATGTACCGTCAGAGTACCCAAAGCCCGATGTTTCAATTCCCTGTGTGATAATTGCATCACCAACTTTAGTGTGCACTAGTATCCACCCTCCACATATGGTTTAAAATCCCTGCATGTTGATCGATTTAAGCTTGTGTGGATTTGACCACAGGAGACTGAGCTGGAGGCGCTACACAAGGGCGTGGAGCCGGCGTGGGACAAGCTGGTCATCTCGCTCGAGCGCATCGTCGACAACTCGATGTCGTATGGAAAATAGACGACTATCTGAAGGCTGTCAAGGACTTTGCCGACCTCCACGCCGCTGTCGAGCACATCCACGTACCCTCTCTCTCCTGCCCTCTTGCCGTGCCTCTTTGCTTTAGGGGACCCAATATGTTCAGCTTCTCTGTTGATTCCCCCTGGATAACTTTTCCTGTGCTACCATAAGAACAGTTTGTTCCCTTTTGTTAGATAATAAATTTTGCTAAGATTCTCTACTGTGCTCCTTTGAAATTATTTTGTTCTCGCACTGCATGAACATTTTAAATTGGACACAGTCTCATGGTTTCGTTCTAACCGTTGGACAGGTCTGCACTCCCCAGCTATACTTGTATGTCCATCCCGTCTCCGGTGTCGGTGCTCTTGATGCTGCTTCCAGTTGCTTCTATTTACATGGTTACAAACTGTTTATATTCAGATATTGTGGAATTACAAACTGCTGTTTATATTCAGTTATAAACTGCTGGGATGTTTGTACACTTTGATCTATGTTGTGTTATAAACTGTGGTCTATATTGCGTTCTAAAATGTGCTGTGATCTATAATGTTCATGATCTGGTGATTTCCAGTGACTTGTTGGCATGCTGTTCTCTTAGCGTGTTGCTATTTTTATTAGATTTGTGATTGATTCTGTAACAGATCATGCAAATGTGATTCCACCAAGTGTATTATTTCTATAACAGATTTGTGATTGTTTGAGTGATGTTTACATATTGTCTCGGATGTAAATGTGATTTGTAATTGGATATATAGAATTGAATACAATATGTGATTTCTATA
This sequence comes from Poa pratensis, assembly GCA_947311845.1. Taxonomy (NCBI): domain Eukaryota; kingdom Viridiplantae; phylum Streptophyta; class Magnoliopsida; order Poales; family Poaceae; genus Poa; species Poa pratensis. The sequence goes on along the minus strand of CAMZMU010000050.1, from coordinate 36,255,755 downwards.
ACAGATTGTAGGTTACTTTCGGTACACATTTAGTTCATTTGTCAAGAATAATTTGAGGCAATTTTTGAATTTAACCATAATTCAATTAGAGGCACTTCAAGATTTGCCCCTAAATGTATTTGGGGCAGTTCCTCAAAGTGCCCCAATAGGTATTTGGGGCATTTTGAGAAAGTGCCCCTAATTCAATTAGGGGCAAATCTTGAAGTGCCTCTAATCGTTACATTTTGGGGCACTTTTTGGGGCACATTAAGAAGTGCCTCAATAACCTTTACCGCCATGAGCGCCCGTGGCACTTGTACAAAGTGCCTCAAAAACAATTTGAGACATAAAATTGACATTTAGGGGCACTTTGAAGTGCCCCCCAAAATGCCAACCGTGATGTAGTTCCGGCGTCGTCCTCGCGTCGCCGCCGTCGGCGTCGGGCGCGCTCGCCGGGGGAGCAGGCTTGGGCGAGGTTGCCTCGACGGGTGGCTGGGCGCGGAAGATCGCTTCGGGGAGCAGCACCCTGTCGATCTCGTACACCGCCATCGGAGCGGTCCCGTACACGGTGCCAAGGATCTTGGCGTCGGCCCACCTCGATAGCACGCGGATGGCCCCCGCGTCGTGCGTCACGTTCACCGTGTACATCCCGCCGGCGAACGTCGTCACCGGGTTGGCCCGGCTCAGCACGTCGAAGTCCTTCAGCGCGTAGTACCGGGCCAGCGCGTGGTACATCATCAGGCTCTTGAGCTGGTGCTTCTTCAGACTCGACAGCACCTGCAAGAAAACAAATTGCAAATATCATGTCCGATCGAGAGATCGATCGACACCATTAATCCGCGCATGATCATCAGGTTCTTGTGACTCGGACTTACTGACGGCTGGACGGCGGCGAAGGCCTTGTCGGAAGGGACGAAGACGGTGACGCCGTGGTGGGTCCGGTAGGCCTGGTTTTGGAACGCCTCCACGAGGTTGGTCTGCTGGAGGTACTTGAGGAAGGTCTGGAAGGGCCTGTCTGGGGATAGGATCTGGGTGAGGTTGGCGCGGCTGCCTGGCGCGTCATCGGCGAGCCGGCGGTGTGCGCCGGCGGGCGGAAGGGATAGGGACAGTACTGCGGCGGCGATGAGCGCAACGGCCAACTTCATCGCGCGGGCGCCGCAGTGCCGGAAAGATGATTTCGTATCAAAAACCTCGCGAGTGCGGCCTAAAGCCCTAAACTGCGCGTCGAACGAATTACTGGATGAGGGACTTCTGTCCGTATTTTGTGCGAAGTTGAGAACTCTGGCTTCCTAGTTTTGAGGCGGTTCGGAGGATCGATGCAGGACGGTGTCAAACGATGATACTAAACCAGTGTGCTACACAGTGGCGGAGCTTGGGCCAAATTCCTGGGAGGGCAATGGGCTTGGAGGGGCTAAACATTGAACTTTGGGCTGATTTTTCGTTAACAAATAGACAAAATACCTGTACAAATTAAGCAATTTGTTGGTGGGCTGGGGGGCGACGGCCCATTTCGCCCCCATGAAGCTCCGCCACTGGTGCTACAGATTCAACATCACTCTCTATCTACAAGGACCATGTCCATTAGCATGCGGAAAATTGGCACTCATGTTTATGATACTTTTTTTTTGCAGTAATACTCTTTTATTTATGATACTCTATAATACAAGCGGCGGATACATTGCGATGTGTTGGCCATTTCGCCGCGGAATAATAAACGAATAAATAACGAAATAAAAAATCCATCGCACGTGCCAAATGCATGCACAGAATATCGACCTATCATATCATCAAAAACCCGCAGACCATAACCACGTAACCGACTAGAAGGCCCCCTGCACCAATCCGGCACGACGAGCCCTTGTCACCGGCGCTTCCCTTGGCGCCACGCTCTCCCGCGCCCGGCGCATCGTCCATCGCCTTGCTACCACGCCCCGGCGCCGGCGCCGGTGCGGCCACAGGCGTAATCTCCGGGGCGGTCGGGAAGATCGCGTTGGGCAACAGCACGCCGTCGATCGCGTACACGGCGATCGGCGAGGTCGAGTACACGCTGCTGACGAGCTTCGCGGTGGCCCAGCCCGACACGAGGCGGATGGTGCCGGCGGCGTCGCTGACGTTCAGCTTGTCCGAGTACATGGACACCGGGCTTGCCGCGGCCAGCGCCGAGAAGGCCGAGAGCGGGTAGTACCTGGGCTTGGCGTGGTGCAGCATCAGCGACCGAAGCTGGTCGGTGGTGAGGTTGGACAGCGCTCCACTGTCGACGGCGGCGAAGGCCTTGTCCAGCGGCGCGAAGACGGTGATGCCCTGCTTGGTGTCGTTGGCCTGGCTCTGGAAGGTCTTGATCACGTCGGTCTTGGTGAGGTACTCCAGGAATTAACGTGCCATAGGGGCCGGCAAGGGAGAGCAGCTCGGCGAGGTCGACGTAGGCCGGCGCTGGCGCCGGGGCCGGGGTCTCGACAATTGGTGCCGGTACCCTCTGGGACAATGCGCCGCCGGAGAGCGGAAGGCAGAGCAATGTGCTGACAAGAGCAGCCGCTTTGAGCTCCATTTCTGCAAAGCCTGTGTGTACTTACTACTTACAGGACTTGCTAAAGATGCAGATGATCAGCGACTGCACTACTTGATGGTTTTGGGCTGTGGTGAAGCTCTACGAAGGAAAGACGTATTTATAGCACATGGGAGTTTGATTGATGGTATAACAAATGTCGAAAGTACAGGCCGGGCCGGGTTGGCATTCGGCTGGTGTTAGCTATGCTGTCAATATCTTGTGGTCAACCGTAGATCAGAATGTGGTGACATGCTTTGGGAATGTTTTTCTCAAGTTGTCGGGGTGACTACAATTGATTTTACGTATCTGCAGGTGCATAGGTACGTTCGAATAGACACGATGTGTTTTGGCCTTTCGGATGTAGGGTAAAATTACACTTTGGATTGCATAGATTTCTTGGCTTGTGATATTACCCCGCAGTTAAAACGTTCAGGCATGATAGTTGAAGCAAGAGTTCTCAGCCCTATTGGATAATTAGGAAATAATTTCATAATTAATTTTAGAATGTTAAACATGACGATAACAACTACTAACATGTGAATGTAGAACATATAAGATGCACTAATCAATATGACAAAACATATTCAACCAGTATACACAGGGACGATGGAGTTTGTAGCCGAGGTAGCCATAGCCGATGATATTGTTGACGACAACATTGGCGAAAACCGGTCGCAGCAGACGACGTCATAGGTGGTGGGAGGTAGCACCGTCCGACTTGGACGGTAAACGACCAGTGATGAAGAACGCGAGAAGTCACGTGAGACGCTTCCCAAAACTGTGGCGCGAGCGCGAGATGTGGCAAAATCAAAATTGGTTCAGTGTGTGTTATGGGGAGTTACCCGAACTGACTTAGATTTCCCGAACAGCGAAAATAAGTGGCGAGAGTCTCTCTATTTTTTAACTCACTTACCAATTGATAGAACACACTCTTTTATAAGGTGGTGTAATTTTCTTTCAACTTCTCATATGGGAGTAATCTTCTTTTGGCAACATGAGCCCTTCCAGATTTTTCTAAAATTATTTATTTGGCATGCTCATAAATGGGACCAATTTCTAACAAGACATTCAATCACCATGCGATGTACATGTCTCGCTCCACGGGACAACTCGAATCCCAGATAGTTCCAGAACAGTATGATTATCTAAGACAAACTAGTACGATTAGGATTAGCTGAAGATCACTCTAAGACAGAGAAGAAATATTAAAATGGGGGCACCGACGGAATGCACAATATCCCCCCCTTACAAAAATGCACAATAGACACGGAAACTGTTTTTGTAGAGGGAATGCCAACTCATATATTGTTGATTAAACAAAATAGTGTTGTGTCGGCCAACCAATAACAGAGCCATGATCAATCATCAGATAATGTAGCTAGTGTTGAAAACTTGAAATACAATGCACTCGGATGCCCCTCGCGGAAAATAAAGGAATGCACTCTTCTCGCCGGCCGACGAACGCTGGAGACGTGCAGGCCGCGAGAACTCTCTCGGCTCTACTGGGATGCCACCACCCCGTGTCTCACCGACACACGAGTATAGCTGGGCAGGGCATGGCCGATACCCAAATCGGCAGCAGATGCGGCGATTCACCGCGTGCGAGGAAGCACGACTTAACAAACGTGCACCCTGCCTCGTTCTGCCTCCCATTATTGTCTCCGACAAAAGAGGAGATAGTGGGTGAAATCATCTTCACGTGTAGATGCACCCACTATACAAAATGGCATTTCAAAATGTCAAAAAAATTCTAAACAAAAATATCGGATATACGTCCGCACATTTAATGTCTGCACAAAAAGTTTCGTGAAAAATGACATTTTTTGTGGCATGTGTAAAAAGACAAATTCCGGTGTATATCCGAGGTTTCAAAATAAATTTTCACTAAACATTTATTTGTCTTTTTATATAAGCCACAAAAAATGTCATTTTTTAACAAAATTTTTTGTGCGAAAATAAAATATGAGGGTGTATATCTGAAGTTTTTGCTTGGAATTTTTTGACATTTTAAAAATATTTTACATAACGAGTGCATCGAAACCTACGACCCAAAACTACTGTGTCCATTTTTTCAAGTGAAGGTTTATTATCTAAATGTTCTCTCAACTCAAACTCAGAAGCAGTTGGTGTTTAAATCTCATTTGGAATTGGGAAGCAGATAAGTTGGATGAAACGGAACAAGGTAATCGTCTGCGCACCATGAGAATCTTAGAGGACTTGTGAAATGAGAGATAAGTTTGCTATATTGTGCTGTGGAGCTTGCCTAAAATTTAACCCAAACTATAATATTGCCTCATATATTGTGACTATGACACATGGGACCTTGCTTTTGGTAAAAAACAACATGTTTAACTAGAAAAAAAAATCCTGAAATGTGGAAGCAAACATCCACCTAAAACCTTCTATCTATTTGGATGTGTGACCAAATTTGAAGTGTGCAAATATTTAGCTTTTTTTAGAATGATTTGTTAGTTGGCTATGGAAGAACTGGAAAAACCAACATATTCATAAAAATTTTAGCTATTATTTCGGACATTTGACCCCACATATCTCAACTAGTGGTCACAAATGCACTCTACCGTCTGCTTGCACTTCTGGACAACCTCCCGAGCTCTGCTCCGACGCTGGAGCGAGCATCGTCGGAACGATAGAGCCCGAGGACACAAGTCCACCACAAGGAGGCCGCCGCCACGCCATCCCCAAATGAACATAGTACCACCCAGATCCATCACCGACCACATAGCAGAACACCGCATCGAAAGAAGATTTGGAACACTTTTATTCTTCATCGTCGTTTCCTTCGCCGGAGCCAATACGTTGAGTGGCCGAAAAATCTAACCTACCAAGGCCCTAACCCTAGATCTAGACAGTTCTGCACACGCGATATTCGGCAACCCCCTCACCACCGATGACCAGGAGGTCGTCAGCGGAGGGGAGCTGATATTGTAAGGCAGGTCCCCTAAGAGAGTGAGATCGCTCTTTTAACATCCCGTAATATTCTGAGCTCACCAAATAAACAGAAAAATACATTTGACTCGTGAAGTATCATATTACATGTTGTTTCCCCACTTAGCTATTATTTGAGGCATTTTACCCCAGAAATCTCAACTGGTGGTGAAAATGTTTCCTGGGCTACCTTTGGGAAATTGTTTTGACACAAGGATGATATGCGGTGCTTAATCATCTACTCATTTGTTCTTAAATATAAGATGTTTTATCTTTTTCCGACCCGCATGTATCTAAACGCATTGAAATATATATGTTCACACATTTGAATCCGTATGGAATATGTAGTCAGCATTGAAATATTTCAAACCTTTAGTAATTAGGAATGGGGTAGTATTTACAATTGTTCTTGTGTCACCGCATGGAAGGCCCACTCGTAAGCTTCTAGTTTTTTTAGATGAACGTAAGCTTCCAATGGATCCCGTGCTTATGTCATGGGCTGCGACCCCATAAGAAAAGGCTTTAAATGGGTAGAATGAGGCCTCGACAAATTCCAAACCCACTGCGTGAGCCTGATCCAACAATACCTGTGTCGGTTGGGCCGTCGTACGTAAGAAAGCGAGATCAGGCCCGGAGGAATGGAGGATCGGAAGGACTTTCAGCTTCAGCCTGGCAATTCCTATATCGCACCTACCGCGTGCGCGAATACGGCTCACGTACCCCCCGTCGCGCTTGGGCCTGGCCCATTAGGAGATGCGCCGGAGAGGAAGAAGAAGGAGCCGGAGAGGAAGAAGGGAGGAACCGTATGATGCAAAAGCTAGCAGCAACGCACTGTTGGTAGTTGGTACGTAGTACCGTTGACACGAGCACTACGCAGCATCCAGTTGTCTGCCTACGGAGAAGTTCTCCGGTGAACTGATGGGATCTTTCCATGACGAAGCCTTTTCGTGTTGATGATAGCGGCGGAGCGCCGGAGCCTTTTCCCGCCGTGATGACTGATGATCGATCGAGCTTTTTTCACGGCAAAATCTTCGAGAACACCGGGGGCTCCCGATTGTGGCCCGGGCGGCGGTTCGCACTTCGCAGGAAGGCCCGCACATGACGCCGAATCTTCTTTCCCTATCCTTTGCGAGTAGGGTAATGCGTTAGGGCTTCTGCTTTTGCTGTGGTCTTCTTCTTAATCTGAATCCATAGCAAAACTCAGAAGCAGCATGTTCTGTCGAATCCTTGGAAGTTCACCTGAAGATTTTTAGCATGGCTCGCAGCTGGGAGACTGCATTTGCATAGCCCTACCAGCTGCGTACTCCATTTCCAAACGCCCAAAAGTTACTACGGCTTCAGTTGTGTACTTGCCCCATGTATGATCATTATTCATGATCGGCCAAATGTGAGGAGACAGGACCCGACATGTCATGTGCCGTCCACTTGAATGGACAAGTACGCCGGCCGGCCCTTGATCGAATCCTATTAACTGAAAACTCTCAACGTCAGAGCATCTCCAAACGGAGGCCCCAAATCCGGCCCCCAAACTGCGACCGGATGCGTCCGGGCACGGTGACCGGACAGCCTCCAAAAATGGTGTCCTACAACCATAACCCTCAAAAAATCTCCCCCAAACCCATATTGGACATGCACGTAGATCAAATGATCAAATGATCAACATAGTTCAAACATCATATGGTTCAAACATTTACAAACATAGTTCAAACATTCATAAATCAAATCGGAGGCGCGCTCAAACAGGACCCCGGGCGGCAGCCGCCGCACGTTCAGCTTCACGCCTTTGGCGACGGCAAAGGCAACGGCGGGCTCCCGCTTCACGCTCCAGCTCCCGTGCGTGAGCGGCGACGGCTGCACGTTGCCATTCCCGGTCGGTAGCGGCGGCGGCGGCCTCCTCACGTTCGTGTGTTTCGCGTTCCCTTTGCCGAGCACGGCGTGCCTGTCGAGCTTGGGTCTCCACTCGGCGGATCATGTCCTTCCTCTCCTCATTCGGCGTGTAGTCCACGAAAGGGCTATCCTTTAACATGTCCCAACAATGGCCGAACTTCCACTCCGTCGTCTCCGGCTTCCCCCCAAGTGCGTTGTACAGCATGACGGCTTCGTCTATCTATAAAAATAAAATAGACACTCCATGAATCGGTGCTAATGGATCCAACATTGTAAAAAATTTAACAATAGAACTTACGGAACCCATTTGAGCAAAGCATCCGGAGAACTTGTTGATTTCCGCCACTATGGTGCCCCATCTATGGCGGATGGAGCCCTCATTGCGGAACACTTCCGAGTTTGCATTGAACACTTGACCGATCCGCTCCCAGAACGTACCACGGTGGTGTCTTCCGGTCAGAGGATCCGACGGGGTGGACAACCACGCATTGCACAGCAACCTATCGTCGCCGACGGAGTACGCCGGACCTCTAGGAAACGCAGCCTACGGAGTGCATCGGGCATCAAATTCCTAATCATCCTACTCATTCCTATAATGTGGGCATTCCAACCGGAAGCGAAGGAGGAGATTGGGAGGCAAACCTACGGAAGCACCTCCATTGCTTCGTCGGATGGGGCGGCGGCGGGGGCGGCGGCGGAACTGCCAGCGGCGTTGAACAGAGCCGCCGAAGACGGCGCGGCGGCATCCGGCCCGACGCAGCTCCCAATCTCCTCCTCCTCCGCCTCCGCGAACGCATGCCAGTACAGCTCGGTGGCGGATTCGCTGCCGGAGCCCGCCATTGGCAAGATGTGGTCGGAGAAGAGTTGAGTGGAAAGGGGATCGGAGGAGAGTGAGAGGTAGGGTTCCGACCGGGGTGGGGAATTTTCGGATATATGTGGGGTATTGTTGGGCCGCGTCCGACGTGGCGGCGCGTCCGGGCGCGTCCGGACGCCCACAAACCCTCCCTACATATGGGCTGGGTTTGGGGTGTGCCGGACAGCCCGGACGTTTGGGGTGGCTTTGAGGGTCGTCGTTGGGTCGCGGTTTTTGGGCCAAAACGAGTCCGGGCTGTCCGCCCGGACGTTTGGGGTGGATTTGGGGCCTCCGCTTGGAGATGCTCTCAGCCCGCCAATCATGCACGATATATGTGGGAACCCTATGATTTCGTTAACGCGTTCAGGTTCCTCTTTTGTGTTGGGCACAGCTTGTTATAGAAAAGAAAATTGAGGTACGGTTCTATCACAGCTAGATTACACGCGTGTTGGGTTGAAACTTGCATTTGTACAAGACGGCTTGATATTGAGTTTGTTCGCAAAAAAAATATTGAGTTTCTCTGTATCCTCGAGACCTCGATCGTCGGGTGTAGAAGGAAATGGAAAGAGTTGTCGACTGACGTAGTTACGTGGCGCTAAGTTCTATGTTAAACTTTACGTGTGCATACTCAATTTAGTATGTACAGTACCTAAACATGTTGAATAGATAAAACGTTTTATATATAGTGAAACAGAGGGAGTAACAAACAGCCGCGTAGGATTGCCATTTGGATCACTACGAAATTCGGGGCGAGCATGTGGTACAGTGGTAGTACTCTTTGGCCATGAATGTGTCGCAGCTGTGCCATGGTCACGCCTAGTGCTGATGAGTACTACTACCAGGTACGCATAGGCTGCCACATTTCTTGCGCGTCAAATAATGAGCAACGTAAACGCACCGTCAGACCGTCAGGCTAAAGAACAAGCAGTCGATTAATACTCTAGTACCAGCCGTTGTCGCGCCTTAACTCCGCTCTCAGCTGGTAGTACTCCCTCCGTTTATATTTAGCTCGCGTTCTAGGTTTTTTCACAGTCGAACTTTTTAAAGTTTGATCAAGTATATATGAAAAAATATCAACATCTATAATATGAAATATATAAATACAAAATTATATCTTATGAAGATTCTAATAATTTTTAAATTTTATTATAAACATTTATATATTTTCCATATATTTGGTCAAATTTTACAAAGTTTGACTTTGACAAAACCCAGAACGCAAACTAATTGTAAACAGAGGGAGTAGTACTGTAGCAGTGATTAAGGTCAAAAAGACGAGAGAATAACTGAATCTGAATCCAATGGAAGACGACTTTCTCCTAACTAGTTACTAACCAGGGGTGAAACTGGTATCGGATAATCCCGAATTATTCGACATTCATATTCGAGAAATTGAATATAAAAGTTGTAAATATCCGAATCCGAACGAAATAGAAATGGAAGTGGTACGAATTCGTTTTTACAACTGTAGATACAAACGTGGTATTGAATTTTAAAGCAAACGTGGATATGGAAATTATATTTTAAAGCAACCTAAAAGAGTAAGAAAGTGGTCAAATTTATTTTCCTATGATTAAACTTTAAACTATTGTGTATTACATAGCTATATTTTATCGTTGCACCATTCTACAGGTTACTAATTATAAGGCACGGGTGTATTTTTTCGTTACATTCGTTTCCGTTCCAAATTGTGAAAACATCCGATCCGCATCCGTATCCGACAACATCCATATGAGAATCCGTATTCCTTTCGAAAATATGAAAACGGATGTTGGAAGGGTACTATTCCGACTGGTTTCCACCCATACTCCTAACCGAGCCTTGACAAGATTATACTCCCATTGTTTTTATTACTTCGTCGTTCTGGGTTTAGTCAAAGGCAAACTTTATGAAGCTTCATCAAGAATATAGAAAAAAAATATCAGCATCCATAATACGAAATGCATATAATATGGAAAAAATATACTTTATGATGGTTCTAGTGCTACTATATATTTTATATTACAGATGTTGTATTTTTTTCTAATTATTTGGTTAAACTTGGCAAAATTTGATTTTGACTAAACACTTTTTTTTTTAGATAAAGAGTGTATATTAATATCGCGGAGATACAAATTACACCCAGCCTCTGCAACAACGCAATAACCAAAGCTATTACGGATGCACACAGCCGAAAGACAATAAGAAGAAGAAATAAAAAAGAAAAGTCCCGCTACAGAGTTACAGTTCTTGCAGCAGCCGCACAACCACCACCAACACAACACCTGATGTCCAATTCTTCAAAAGCAACGCCTTCAAGAAGAACAGTGCCAGGCACAACCAATTAAGGCCAGACCTTGGGTTTTCACCCTGAAGATAGTCCTCGCTCTCAAAACAATGTCTTCAACAAGACCACTGTCAGGCACAACCAATTAAGGCCAGACCTTGGATTTTCATCCTGAAAAGTAGGACTCTGGACTTCACGTATGTTGTCGCCCCCCACTTACATGCCGCTGCTCCAAGTCATGAAACACCAAGCAAATTCCTCATCAGCACAAGGAATCAAACCACTATAGTCAGTACTCAGATCTAGCCTTCCATGTCATTCTTCGCCAGCACCATGGAACGAGAAAGCGTGCTCCATGATATTAACAGCCAGCAGAGATTCGAAGCGCTCCCTCTGAAACCAAACGGTCAGAGAAAAAACACGGGTGCGCACGATCGAATACCATCCGATCCAACAATCTCCAGGCATGAGTCGCCCAGTGGAGTTCGCCGGCGGAGCCTTCCGAAACACGACCGTCCAGCCAGATCGATGGGGATAGTCATCCGGCCGATTGAAACCTTGATGCGAGAAGAACCCTAGGACCGCCGCCGTTATTCAAGCACACCGGGCAGGCCCCCACGCCGCCGGTCGGAGCCGTGAAGGAGGCGGCCGCAGAGCCACTCCGAAATCCAACCCAGGCAGCCGGATTAACCAGATCGGACCGAGGTCCGGAGCCTAGGTCTGCCGTCGCGCCGTCGGGTGAGACCTCATGGAGAGTCTCGCTACCGCCGCCAAGTCGCCGCCCGGCTAGAACCACGACCACCCGCCGCCCATCCGGAACCGCTGCCTGCCGCTGACGGAACTGGCCGAGATGCCAGTTCCACGGCCGTCGCCGCTGCCCATCTGGAGCCGCCGAAGGTCGCCACACGATCAGGAGGCCGCCCTGGCCGCCGTGCGCAGCGCCTAGCCCTCAAGGCCGGCGGCAACGGCGGCAAGCTTTACCGGTCGAGAGGTGGGTGTGGGCGGGGCTGGGATGGGTTCCTCCTGGCGGCGCCCTGGGGTGGCGGCGCGAGGAGGTCGAGAAGTTAGGTCCACATAATGGAAAGTAGATGTGAAGGGGATGGATTAGTAGAGTTTAGTGGCGTTTCAACATGGCCGGCGAGGAAAGATTAATGGCAGCCACTCCGAGTACAGTATCTCTGGTTGCATCAACGTGCATCTGATTGGCCGGAGAGGCGATACCGAGTTTTGCATTGACTTGCGCCTACTACGTGGCCGCGACCACCTGAGCCAGGCTGCCCATGAGCAGAAAATCGTGCTCGACGTGGACCGACCGCTCCAAAGTCCGGACGTGCGTGCCAAACGCGCGGCGAAGCGAAACGAGTGTGAATCCTGGCTCTGTTGGACCGCGTCAGGAATCCAATCCCAAGACGTGCGTGCCAGTAAGCCAAACAGCCGGCGCTGTCGGAGTAGGTGAGGCGGGGCGTGGGCCCGAGCTGTCGGCGTGATAGCAGCGGGTGCCTGTATGTAATCACGGTGCACGAGAGCCATTATTCCGCGGTGTCAGGTCGAGGCGAGCGCCGGTGGGATGTGTCAGTAGCCAGCACTAGTACTGCATCTAGGTGATCACGGTGAAAAAAGTACGGTGCTTGCTCCCACCGTTGCCTGCTAATTAGTGGAAACGATTTCATTTATCTGCTTCTACACATTAATACATTACAGTCACATTAGTTTTCTAGTTAATTTTTTTAGAAAAGGAGTTTTCTAGTTAAATGATCATGGCCAACAACAAGAAACTACCCTAGGATATGTCGGTGACTGGCACTAGTTCCCACTTCATCACCATGGTTTTGCCAACCAAGCTGTCCGATTTCCAGTGGAAAACAAACCATAATTAACTGATTAGACCATACTGGGATCGTACTCCGTCCAATAAATGACAAGTTAATTAAGAAATGGTGGTAAAGAACAGACAGTCCCGACTGTGGCGGTATCAATGGGGTGCTGGAATCCGGTGTCCAGAGGCAGATATCGCTCATTATTTGAGCACCACCACCTTCTCTTCCTCCCTCCACCTCCTGCCCTGCTCTTTCTCCTCTCCTCTCCCCAGCACAACACAGCTCAGCACCGCCATCTCCGTCCCTCCCATTGCCTCTCTCTGACGGGGCTTAAATCCAGCACAGCCATTGCCACTTCCCCTCCTCCTCCTGAAGATTCATCATTGTCTCGGGTGTTCCAAGAGCGGGGTGTTGGTGCGTTCCGGGAGTGCTCCGCCGAGCTGCTGCTTTGCGGTGACGGTGGTGGTCTCCGGTGGCAATGGGGAGCAGCCGTGTCTGCTCCGCTGTTGCGTCCCTTGTGCTGCTGTATCTGACCGTGGCCGCCGCGCAGGACACCTCTCCCTGGAAGACGCTTAGCGGTAACAATCATTCTTCGGCCTCACCGCCCCTCCTTTCTCGGTTGGCTCTGTCCGTGCTCTGCTCTGCTCTGATCTGGGTATTTCTCACAGAGTTTGGTTTAGAGGATTTCTCACATAGTTTGATTTACAGAGGAAAGTCCAGCTTGAAATTTTGGAAAATATCTACTTCTTTGGGCTGGATCGTTAGCTTCTTTGCAAATTATTTACACAGTTCGTTCCGTTGTTGCTAACACATTGGTTCGGCTACTGGCACGGCGGGCTACTTGATTATCCCACTCATTTTACCATTGTTTCGAGAGTTCTGGATTGGAAGATGGGGACCGACCAAAATAGTACCTTTTGAGGGTAGCAAGGCAGCCCTTTTCAGCTAACAGACATCGCAACACCTGCTGGACACCAAGAAGTACATTACTAATATGTGCTTTAGCAGCGCTACTCGTCGCTCTTTCTTAGTAGTGTGGGGACTGGGGAATGGGTACTCCTGGTGTTCTTGTTTACTTGATGCACCTATGAGTTATTATCTGGTCCTTACGAGGCTCACAATCGGCTTTAATATTTCAGGCAATGCTCCGGCGATCATAGCCAAGGGTGGATTCTCAGGCCTATTCCCCGACTCCAGCGAATTCGCGTATCAGTTCGCCATGATTGCTAGCTCGCCTGCTACGGTCCTGTATTGTGATGTCCGGCTCACCAAGGATGGCCTTGGCGTCTGCCTGCCGGACATTAAGTTGGACAACTGCACCAACATTGCAGATTTATATGCTCAGGGTAAGACGAGCTACCTTGTTAATGGCGTGGAGACGACGGATGGTTCTCCGTGGACTACAATGGCACCGAGCTCGCGCAAGTGTCTTGTAAGTGCTACCATACTGTTCTAATGTTACCAAATATTCATCTTTCTTGTTGAGCCTTCTATGATTTGAACACTAAGGTGGTTGGTTTAGTTACCTGTTTAACTCATTGTGGTCTATATGTTGAGCAGTGAGGCAGGCAATCTTTACTCGCACGCCGGTGTTTGATTCAAGCTTCTTACCGTTGCTTGCTGTTGAAGATGTGTCATCCAAGTTTAATCCTCCTGGATTTTGGCTCAATATACAGGTACATTAGTAATCTCGATACATGTGCAGTATAATATGTTGAAAAAATTGCGCCTTCGCTGAAAATGAGCCATCTCTGCAGCATGACAGTTTCTACAGCCAGTTCAATATGAGCATGAGGAAGTACATCCTTTCTGTATCAAAACGTGTTATTGTTGACTACATCTCATCACCTGAAGCGAGCTTCCTCACCAGCATTAGCGGAAAGATTAACGACGGAACAAAGTTGGTGTTCCGCTTTCTTGATGAGGCCGCTCTCGAACCATCTACCAACCAGACATATGGTTCCATGTTGACCAATCTTACATTTGTCAAGACATTTGCATCTGGGATACTTGTCCCGAAGAAGTATATATGGCCTGTATCAGCAGATAATTATCTGGAACCATACACTTCAATCGTCGATGATGCTCATAAAGCAGGGCTCGAAATTTATGCTGCTGATTTTGCGAATGACTTGGTGCTCAGTTATAACCATAGCTACGATCCATTAGCAGAATCTCTCTCATTCATTGATAATGGTGCCTTTTCTGTTGATGGCATATTGACTGATTTCCCTGTTACGCCTTCAATGGCCGTTGGTGAGTGATCTCGTTCTTGCCCAAATGTTTGGCAATAATGCATGCTTGTCCTTAAAAACAATTATGCATTTATGATGGTGTGACCTATCTTCCATCTCGAGAAGATGTTGATTTGGACTTGACCTAATAACATGAGTAGTAACCAGACCTCTGAACCTAACAAAAAGATATGTAAAACTAAAGGTCTTAAGTTCTAGACGATAGCCATAGCAATCTACAAGGCAACCTACTACAAATAAATGGTTCTATGAGTCCTGTGGTACTGGAGTTTATTTTTTAGTAAGTGAAAAGGAAAGAAAGATCATTCAAAATCATTTAGAGCAACTGTTAACTTTTGACATGCATGTCCCAAACTTCATTCTGTGTTTTAATCTGTATTCAAACATTTTATCTGATGATGCAGTATGAATTGCGCTTCTCATCCAATCTGCTCTATATTTTGTTTGTGCAGGTTGTTTTTCAAATTTAAACAAAAGCAACACAGATCATGGTAGGTGTAGCTCTTTTGTTCCATCTTCTTGCATACCTCATATTCAGTTTTCTTACTGACCAGCACTTTTGAATTTATCGTGCAGGGAAACCTCTTATTATTTCCCACAATGGTGCTAGTGGAGATTACCCAGGCTGCACTGATCTAGCTTATCAAAAAGCAGTTGACGATGGTGCAGATGTCATTGATTGCCCTGTTCAAGTAACCAAAGATGGCATACCAATATGCATGGGTTCTATTAACTTAATGGATGGTACCACTGTTGCAAAATCACCATTTGCGTCCCAGACAGCAGTAATGAAAGATATTCAGAGTGTGCTAGGAGTCTTTACTTTTAACCTCACCTGGGATGACATCGTGAATAATCTACAACGTAAGTTGTCAGGAAATGTATCTGCATACTAAAGGATCTGTTTCGATATTATTTGGTGTCCTAGGCAAGATAAACTAATTTATTAGATCCTAAATCACCTGGCTGTGAATAACCTCACATCGCCTACTTGTGTATTTTGTTAGCCAGATTCTTTTTCTGTTGTCGTGTGTTTGATACTTTTATTGCGGTTAAGCATTTGCCACAAGACTGATTGCTCTCTATCCTTGCAGCTAAAATATCTACCCCACTTAGCATCTTCAGTTTGGACAGAAATCCGAGATACAGGAATGCAGGAAGTTTCATGAGATTATCAGACTTTCTGGCCTTCTCTAAAGATAAGGATTTATCAGGAATCATGATTAGTGTAGAGGTGAGAATTTGTTTTATGAATGAGCATTTCGTTCATTGTATTTCCTGTTCTACTTATTTTTTTTCATTCTAAGATGATACTGCGTCATTTTAATTGTGTAAAATTACTTGTTTGTTTTGGATGTGCATTCCATATTTCAATGTTTATGCAATGCCATCTTGTGAAGTGTCATCGTGTATCATTTCGAAGCAGAGGCCTGGAGGCAATAAAGTCTTCCTTTATTTAAAAAGACTAATGAATAATCTGTAAAAGTTCTAACTGAATTCCAGCAACAGTAAAAGGTTCATGTTTTCAATTAACATACTATTTGTATTTCGCAGTATGCTGCTTTTATGGCAGAGGAGCTCGGATTTGACATGGTTGATGCAGTTATCAAAGCGCTTGACGATTCTGGTTACAACAATCAAACTGCTCAAAAAGTTATGATTCAGTCAACCAACAGCTCGGTTCTGGTGAAGTTCAGGCAGGAAACAAAGTACGATCTTGTCTACATGGTCGATGAAGATGTCAGGGATGTTGCACCTTCCTCCGTCGATGACATTAAAAAGTTTGCCGATGCGTCTCTGTCGATACCAGCTCTGTTATCCCTGAAAACCACCATTTCACAACACACCCCACAGATCTTGTCCAGTCTCTGCAGACCGCTGGTCTGTCGGTCTACGTCTATACTCTCCAGAACGAGTTTCTTTCTCAGCCGTACGACTTCTTCTCAGATGCGACTGCACAGATCAATGCATATGTTCGGGGTGCCGGAGTGGATGGGCTAATTACCGATTTCCCTGCAACAGCACGACGATACAAATGTATGCCTGGTTAACACTTCTCCTGCATTTCCCGCAAAAAGTAGAACCATTCTCTTGCATTGTGCATCCTAGATAGTTCCTAGAATCCCTGCATCCTCATTCTATTTCCTGACGTTATGGTTCCATTTTGCAGCGAACAGTTGCATGAACATGGGAAAGAAAACACCGAACTTCATGGCCCCTGCTCGTCCTGGAGATCTACTCCAGATCATCAGCAAACCAGCGCAACCACCAGCATTGGCCCCGTCGCCACTTCTAACGCCATCTGATGTGTCGGAGCCACCCCTGCCTGATGCCCGGTTGAACAATGCTGCTACTACTACTACAGCAGCTCCAGCACCTTCGTTCGCATGGAGGATGGAGACTCGTGCCCCGATCCTTGTCACGTTGGCGACGCTATGCGCCTACGTCCTGCTCTGAGACCACGACGCGACATGGCACGCTAGAGAGAATAGGTCACCCGGATCTACTAATCCGATGTTCTGTTCCTTTCCCCCCTTGGGTCATTCATTGGTTCTTCTGTAATTTTTTGCGGTGCGGGTTGTTCGGTTGTCCCTATGACACTTGTCCCTAGTGATTATCGGTACATATGTGTTGGAATATTGGAATATATCCTAGATCGAGTTGTGTACAATTCAGGTGGTACAGTTCTGAACTAGTATCTGAATTTCTGAGGCCTGATTATTGTGTTGTGGAATATCTGAAGCCTGAAGGTGCTGACGATCTGTGAGTAACGATGGTGTGACCTGAAGGTGCTGACGATCTGTGAGCCTGAAGGTGGTACAGTTCTGAACTACTAGTATCTGAAGTATGGTGGTTGGGACTTGGGAGGACGATGGCGCTTACATGTGTTACGGTTCCTGATTCCGTTTCCGGCTTGTAATTTTTTTTCATATATCTCACCGGATTCCTCTGTTGGCGATAAGCTCAGCAACGATGGATTCCCCGGCGGTCACACATTTATGGATGTAGAACTGCACACGTACGCGGCGGCATCAAATCCATAATCTGTTCTAGGTTACAAGATCAGGCAACGTTACCGGAGCAGAGTACTCGCTGCATCATCCTCAGGAATCCAGCGATCCCGATCACGACGAGCACGATCCGCCGCCGCTTGAAAAGTTTCAGCAATCTACATCCCGATTCCACTACTATGCGATGATGATCTTTTTTTTTTTGGAACTGGAACACACCGATTCCACTATGCGATGATCCTTTTCTCTTTTCCGGAAAAATCCATGAGTGGCAACGGAGATATTGTTTCCATGGCCGTGTTCGCAAAAGCCCAAAGCGACAAATGCAGAAATGAAAGCCCACGTCCGGCCATATATTCCATCAGCAAGCACAGGCGCACAGCGCTCCACCTCCCACTCGTTTAGTCCCACCTCGGAAATCCAAGGCGACAAACACCAGCTTAAATACGCGTCTCCACCAACCATCTCACCGAGCTCAGTAGCGAGAGTTTGTAACCCGAGTGGGGGCATTGAGGTGGTGTGGACGTTGCTGTAGCGCTGCGGGCCTGGTCTGGGTGTGCTATTGCTGGCCCGCCCGGTTCCAAGTTGCGTAGTGGACCGCTGGGGCCTGTGCGAAAGCTCGGTCTCACGGCCCATGATGTGGCAGGCACAGCGTGAGGCTGGTTTCACAGAGCAGCGACAACTGCCCGCTTCCAACGGTGGAAGGATAACGGGCCGCTGCACATCCTGGCCGCTTGGGCCTCGCTGCCTACTCCAACGAACCACCACTTTTTTCCTCACTGTGTTGTAAACAAAACAGTTTTAATTTTTTTTCCTTGCAAAAATATTTGGGTGAGCTTTTTTTACTCTCCCGTGCACGCCAGTACACTACAGTATTTTTTCGGTCCATTGTCGTGGTGGCAGTACTGTAACTTTTTTTCTCTTTCCAGCAATTTTCGGGTGAGCTTTTTCCCCATGTATATCCACACCAAGAAGAAAACTATTTTTTTGAGCATTGTTGTGGCATATATTATTGTAAATTATACACACATATTGCGTAAACATCTAAAACATAAAATTACTTTTGAATTGAGTTAGTATTGTTCACTCATAATTAATGTTAACATTGTATGAGTAATAATGCACGTAATTTTTTTGGAGCATCAGGCGGAAAATGCCCCATTCCATTTTTCATTGAAAATGTAGTCCCAAATTTTAGTTTTTTTTAATTAAGAGCTTCTATTCTTATAGTAACACTGGAGAACGGGATGAAATTCATCCACATACATCGCCTTCTCGCATCACTAGCTCTCTTAGCACAATGATGGATCCCTTCATTTGTGTCCCTATTAACGTAGCTATACAAAGCTAGTAAACATCCCGTGAATCTTTTCCTGAAAGATGGCAGCAACATCACTTCAGATCTTTCAATGTTGTCCTCCTCCCAAGTTTAACTAGGCATGAAGCGAAGTCGACACTTATCATGCCATCCATCCTCAAATCGTCAGTGTTGCCGTCTTGAAGTAGGACTACGCATTCGCCGGCGACCTTGGTGAGCTCCCAAGTGAGTAGCTCCCTCTTGGCAACGCGATGAGCACGGAGGCGAGCGAAACAAAGTGGCGGTGGGTCTGCTTCTCTGTTTTGTAGGGTTCTTCTCTTGGAGAAGGAGAGCGAGAGCCACGAA
This sequence comes from Poa pratensis, assembly GCA_947311845.1. Lineage (NCBI taxonomy): Eukaryota > Viridiplantae > Streptophyta > Magnoliopsida > Poales > Poaceae > Poa > Poa pratensis. Next base: position 36,236,533 of record CAMZMU010000050.1, on the reverse strand, counting down.
CGAAAACAATGTCTCACAGAGTGTAGTTGGTCTTGGGCATGTGTGATGTTGGAAATCTCTAAGTTTTGTTGCAGGCAACCAAATGAGTTGGAGAAGAATAATAATTAGATATATTTAGTTTTGGCTCTATTCTAACATGCGATAGAATTAATTATAAAAAAATTAAGTAGCCCAATTATTTGCACATCTAATTCGTGATTTTTGGCTTTGTGTGGTCTTTTCTTGATGTTGTCATTTCCTGTGTGAAACATATGTGAGACCATGTGCAGATCGAATGGTCTGAATGTGTCTAATGATGAGCGTTCAGTGTTGAACAACATACCACCATTATCAACTCCCATTTATAATAGTAAATATTATATATCCAAGTAAAATCTATTCATCAAGAGAGCACATCCTTAAACCAATGGAAGCACAATTTTGCTACAAGCCAAACAAATTCTTCTTTTAGACTGAAGAAAATTTTCAATTGGATCGGAAGCAGATTTGAATAGCATTGCAAACAAGATTTCCCTCGTCTAGAAGCGAAATGCATGACATGGAATTTTGTGAAGTTATTTAATTCCAACGCCAGATTTAGTTTCCTAAGAAATACCAACCAGCAAAATTAAAAGAGTAGTTGGTAATTATGCGAATTTTATCAGAAATTAGCAGTTTCTTTTAAAACTGTGCAAGATCATGTCCGCTGAGGCGCCAGGAAAAAAAATCTAGGACGAATTGCACCATGGGCTTCGTTCCCTCGCAACTCCCATTTGAAAAGAGTGGGGCGCTTCCGCTAGTTGACACATGCGACAGGCGATGCAGCGCTAGATCTAAATTCTAAACACTTATCCAGATCGTGGAGTGAGAACTCACTTGTATCACACATTTGATCCATTTGAGAATTTCTAGTTAACTTTGGGCAAGATTGAACAAGAAATCTTCAAAATATAAGTGGGAAATCCATGGAATTCTGCGATTGTGCATTATATCGTCCAGTGCCGATGGATCGCTAGGATCAGTAGTCCGGAACCCGTTGGTCATCTCCACCGATACTCCCAATAGACGATCTGACAAGTATATCGAATAGGTGCTATTGAAAGCGCTGGCAATCGTTGCCGCCCTACTGGGACCGGTTGTTTCTAGCGGCGGCCCCCCAATAAACACTCACAATAGTCTTTTTACAAAAATTGGCAAAATAGACGATCAATTTCAAAGTTCCGACCATAAAAGTGCCACCATATCCGACGATGACATATTAGAGACTTCAAATAATGCATGGAAATCAAATGACCGACATGTTCTCCTCCATCGCCACCTCCGGTGTGATCTCCACTGAGCTCTCCTCGGCTATCTCCAGTTGCACCGTCGCCTCCGGCGTTGGCTCCGCCGGTAGAAGACCCATTTCACGCAAGATGAGTTGTTGATACATAACATGCCAAGCCCTTTGCGGCGTTGTCTTTTTCGAGTGGTCGGTCGTCCAGATCTTGGCATTCTCTCTTTTGTATTTTTTTTACCATAAATTGTGACGCTTCCGAGAGCGTCTTAATTATTGCCGTGTCGGCGGCGATGCAAGTCGCTTAGGCTTCGAGCTTGGCGGCTTCAACCTTATTTTTCCTTCGCACAAGCTTCTAGGCTTGTTTGTGCATCGAGTACGTCCACCTTTCACTAAAAGTTTTTGCACTTTGCTTGAAGAGAGATGAGACCTCGTCAAGGCACTTGTCAATAGTTGCTTGTACCGACTCTGATGAGGATGCCCCATACTTGTTGGACTTTTCCTTCTTGTTCCCGAATGGCCGTCGCTCCGCGGCGGCTGAGTGGTGCGTCAGTCCATCCGAATCACTCTTATTGCCGCCGTTGATATCACTCTGACAATCTTCCCACTTCTTTCAACTTTGAATCCTTGTGAAGCTGTGCATGACTTTGAAGTCAGTGTCGTCGTTGTTGCCTCGATACATCCTTAGCGTATCCCTCAACTACTACAAATGTTAATAGATGATAAAGCCATGTGTATGCAAAATTCAACAAAGTTAGAGCATTGTGTTGTCCTCCGTACTATTGCCGCTCTCATTAAGATCTTCATGAAACCTGTTGCCATGAATTTGTATGGTCTTCCACCTATTCGACATAGCATCGTTGTGACAGTCCACAACTCCACATGCACTTTGACGAAATCTCCATGCAATTTTGCTCGACGATCCTTTTCCAATACCTTCCGTATGTTTGGTTGACGCCGGTAACTGAGTCAAGGCTCACAAGATTCCAATATTCACACAAATACTCGTCCTCCACAGTCCTCCACCTCGGGCCTTTGGAGCATTTATTCCTTGTCCTGGTCGTCATCCCGGTCTGAACATCATGAGCGACGACCTCTTCCTCCTCCCCTTCTCCATCCGGAGAGGCGGTCTCGGCGTCGACCTTGGAACGGCAACCATTCCGGATAATTTCGGACAAAATGGCCAAAACTTAATGCTATTCACAAAACCGACACAATGTGTATGTAAATTTGGCCGACGTGCTATTCAAACAACCATATAGTGTCGGTTATCATACCTCTTCGTGGCCGGAGAGAATATCGTCGAACTCGTTGCTTGTGGGCCCACTCGGCGTGCCAAAGAGTCATTGACAGCCGCCCTGGTTGCTAATTGCACCAGCCTGAGTTGGAGTAGGAGTTGTTGAATTCCATGCCGAGCCCATCTTGACCCCCGAAATAGGGGAAAGAAGGACGGTGCGGCTGAGGGCATGTTCGCTCGCCAACAACGGAACACATAGTCAATATCCCTATTGTAAGCGATGGTGGAGATGCTCTTACAAACCTGCTGTGCAAAACCCATTCCCAAATGACCCCTCCTGACAGTGATAAGATTTGGCCTAACTCGTCTCATCGACTCAAACTCGTCTCACTGAGAGTGAATATAGTGAACATGGGGGCATATGCTCCCTCCTATTTGAAATTTCATAAACATGTCCAAAAAAAATATGAAACAAAAATTCCATGCATAGGTCTCGCAAAACATGTGCCCTGCACATTTTGCCTCCGTACAAAAAAGTTTCCGTGATATATAGCAGTAATTGTGTGACATATTTTTTTTTGTCTTTTTACATAGGCCAACTAAAAAGTCGTTTCTCCGTGGAACTTTCTACACACATATGAAACATACAGATCTACACGACGCAACTTTTTCTTTCTTAAATTAACCGGGAAAATATGGGACGCAGACTAATGGCACATGGAGACAAGTGCACCTGATATACGGAATATTTTTTAGAAAATTCAGAAATATTCAAAAAATTCTGAAATTTTGTAGGCTCAAAGATTACAAAGTATTCTACTCGTGTAAATAATCTGGTCACGAAATATTTTGCGTTGACTTCTGGGGAAAAAAGACAAATCTCTGTCGAATATAGCGTGTATATAGCGTCATTTTTGGCAAATCTTTAACCCAACTTGCAATAAATGTTATTTTCTGACATAATTTTTTGTATGGGTGCAGTACTTGATAATATTTTCCCACTGAAAGTTTCGATTTTTTTTTAACTTTTTGAATTATTAAATTATTTTTTAATATCAGGTGCAGGCGTACTCGAGAGTCACTACGTATTTTCGGGAAAATATGCCCCTTGTTTCAAGTGCTACTTTTCCAACGTTGGCCCGCTTCTCTCCATCGACGTTCCGGTTGCGCGGCACGTATGCCAAACCGCCAATCCGGAGATCCAACCGGCTCGAGAACTTGCCAGTGGCAAGATGCTTAGGAGGGTGGTTGTACCCCAGCCCGCCAGAGTTCAAACCACAGGTTTGCCACTGGTGTTTCTCATTTAGGCGGAATATTCTTCAGTGGGAGGAGATGTTCACGTCGACAGCGAGGTGCCTGTGGTGACTTCATCAATCTCAATACTCGTCGGCTCAGTCTCTCGGAGGTGCTCATAGGGGTAGTGAAAGTGCATGTGCCCTCATGTGTGATTTTGGTAATTAATGACAATCTCTATGGACTAATGTTTTCATTGAGATATTCTTATAGATCTTGTCCATGGGAAAAGTTTGGAGTTCATGTGTTGGACTCTAGAAGATTATATGATGATCAAGGTTCTATCCAAGGGTTTACATGAAGAATGGTCATCTAGAGTCGAGCTTATTGCAAGCATGGCTTGAAAAAGAAGATTGAGTGAACATTCATGTTTATCTCCAAGCCATCATATATATCAAGAGAAGTCTATGAAGTGCAAGTGGATTCATGAAGACGGAGCTTAGCAAGGCTCTCCCATCATGGAGTATGGAGGAGTATTTGGAGAAGTCTTCATCAAGCATGTACTAGCAAGCACAATCAAGAAAGGTGTTGCAACTTGAAGAGATCAAGATCGTCATCAACTAGATTAAGTGGAATGCGCAAGGCAAAGGTATGATCTTGATAGAGTTTCTATTTTACCGATCTCATGGTGTTAGTGGGAGAACGGATTATAGGATAGACGGCGTACTATCAAGAGGGGCTCTCAAGTGAGTAACTTGATCGCATCTTTGTGGAGAGCTCAAACCTTTACATACTTGGCATATCATCTTTCTTGGTTCTTATTTGGCTTTTATCCATGTGAGGACTTAGAGCTTGTGTTTATCTCCATACCAAGCTATAGTTCATCAAAAACGGATTTCATATGAATATCTTGTTGCGTTTTTTATGTTGGAGGTTTTACCGGTTTGTCCTTTCTAAGAGAGGTCAAACTCTCTCCTTGTGGCTTCCTCCTCACATGATGAACTATGATGTTTCCCTGCATGATCTTGAAGTGCTCTTCGTTGCGATTCCAACGAGACCAAGATCATCGAAAACGGAGTTTGGATGAAAAAGTTATTGCAGTTCTTGTACCATGCTGAATCTGGTCTGGAGGTAGTACCGCTCGTGCAGAGGTAGTACCGCTCTGCCTGTAGACAAAGGTACTACCGCTGGAGGTACCGCTGGACATGTTTTGGCTCTCTGATGTCCCTACGGTACCCGGAGGTTGCTGCCACGTTCTATCGCTAGGGCCATTCGAATTTATTCAAAGGACCCCAGAGGTAGTACCTCTACCGCAGAGCTAGTACCGCCCTAGAGGTAGTACCGCTGGGTATGAAAACTACACATAACGGTCAGTTTTCAGAGGGACCTATTTAAGGGGTTCTTATTCCCCAACAACCCCCAACCACTTGAGCACGTTTTTCCCTCTCTCACCTCCATTGTTGACCTTGGAAAAGCTTGCCCCCTCTCAATCCCTCCCATGATTCTTGCATATCTTTGAGAAAAAAGTGAGAGGAGATCTAGATCTACAATTCCTCCAATCCATCTCTGCTCTAAGTGAGGGGAACCTAGTAGATCTTGATCTTGGAGTTCTTGGTGTTTCTCCTCCTTTGTTCTTCCTCTCTTATTCCCGCATTAGCATTTGTTGCTGTGTTAGAATTTGAGAGTGAAAGATTTGAGCACTTCTTGTGTTCTTGCCAGTGCTTCTGTGCATCGGTTTGTGCTCTCCATGAGGATTCGTGGAAGTGAAAGTTTGTGAGCTTGTTACTCTTTGGTCTTTAGACACTAGACACCATTGTGGTGATTGAGACCTTTTATGGTCACTTGGGAGTTCCCAATCCTTTTGTGGGTTGTGCCTCAAGATTGTTGTAAGTGACTCGATTTTCGCCCAAAAGGAAATCAATAGTGGAAGGTGAACCGAGCTTTTGGGCAAGATTCATCGGAGAATGGGGTGAGGCCATTTGTGGCGTCTTGAGTTTGAAACTCACACCCTCCAACGAGACGTACTCCCCTAAAAAGGAGAAATTCGGGAATACATTGTCGTCTCCGCGTGCATCTGTTATTTCTATACCCGAGCTATTTAATTATGCACTTTACATTGTGATAGACTTCGTGCTTGAAGTATCCTTTTTGCTATCACCTTGTTGCTTGTCTTGCTTGGCATAAGTTGTTGGTGCACATAGGTGAGCCTAGTATATTTAGATTGTTGGCTTGTTAATTTAAACAACTAGTTTTATTCCACAATTATCAAGCCTAAACCGTAAAAGTTTTAAATTGCCTATTCACCCCCTCTAGGCGACATCCTTTTCCTTTCAGGTAGGGTGAATGTGCGTGTGTTCATAACAGTGAGTGTGTGCATGTACATGTGATAGTCTGCGTTTATACCGTGTTTTGTAAAAAAGAAAAAAAAGCCCAAACCGGCTTGTCTGGCTTCACCCACGGTGACCGCGCCACCCATCTCTAAGAGCATCTCTAGTGGAAGGTGGATATGGAGGTCTATACTAAATATACACGTTTTGAGTCCAAAAACGTCTCCCAGTGGATCGTGTATAGCATCGTGGCTTTATACACCTCGTATCCACGAGGGTACCCGGCGTGGACTTAAACACGAGCTATCCACGCTCGTGAACGCACGAAAAAAGGCGACTGCTCGTCTCGCGCCTGTCCGGAGCACATCCACAGCTCGCCGGCGGCTACTCCCTCACCTCCGGTATGCTCTCTCTCTCCCTCCTTTTTTTTCCAGTTGTTGCTTTAGAGAAGAGGCCGTCGGGATTTCGGGCGGCGGCCGCACGCCTGGCTAGATCGGCCGGCGGCGGCACGTGTCCTGGAGAAGCGAGGATGGCGGAGAGAGGGGCTCGGGGCGGGGTCCTGTGCTCCGGCCGCGGCCTAGAGTGCGCCGCCCGCGCCCGTGGCGTTGAGGACGGCGGCACCCGTGCCCGTGGCCCGTGGCGTTGAGGACGGCGGTGCCCGTGGCCCGTGGCTTTGAGGACGGCGGCGCCCGCACCCATGGCTGTCCTGGCGGCGGCCTGGAGATGGGCGGTGGGCCCTGGACGGCGGCGCCCGCGGCCTGGAGATGGGCGGGTGGTGGCTGCGGCCTGGAGATGGCCTCGATGGGGAGGTTGGTGGAGATGGCCTCGATGGGGAGGAGTGGATTTGGGGTGGTGCAGAGGAGGATGCGGTTGTGTTTGTGCAGGTTGGGGGAGCTGCAGGTTGACGATTTGGTGATGGAGAAAATAGCTGATTTGTGCTACGGGGAAAATAGTTGATTAGGTGTGATAGGGCTCTAGATATAGAGATTTGGTACTGATTTGTAGGGCTCTAGATATAGAGATTTGGTACAGATTTGTGGTATGTACAGAAAATAGCTGTGTTTTATAGTGCTTTGTTGTACATTTGGTACTGATCTAGGGTCTGATATGTAGAAGAAGAGATATGTGTTACTGATTTTCTATCGATTTGATCCACTTTGCTACAACCTCCGATCCATATTAATGGTCTCAACATTGTCTAGATACGGATGCATCTAGTCTAAGTGTAGATGCATCCGTATCTAGACAATGTTGAGACCATTAATATGGATCGGAGGGAGTAACATATTTGCTGTTGTTTTTGTGTCTTTGTTGATTGTTTGCAGATGGATGGTGACGAAAGCTTCTTGGACACTCATGATCATATCTCAAGAGGGTGTGTTCATTGTGTCGTGTGAGAGACGATAGAGAAATCTGGGAGTGATTTACAGAAGTCACAGCTAGAAATGCTGGGAGAGAGGTGGTAGGGGTGGTTTATATAGCCGTTGAAAATACAGCCGTTGAAAATATGACTGTTTGAAAAATATAGCCGTTGGGATATACACGTCCTGATTTACACGTTCCACTGAAAAAATAGAAGGTGTAAAATTTAGCAACGTGTATATGGAGGTGTATATAGAGATTGTAACATCCCAAAATTATAATAAGAATTAATAAGACCCAAAATTCAGAACCAACAAAAACTTTTTGAATTATTTCACAAATGATTGTGTTTTCCCTTATATTGTTCTGTTTGACCTTGTGTGACTTGAATGTTTAAGTTGTTTGACTAGGAAATATTAACCTAGTAACTTAACCTAAGTAAAGATATCTATTAAACTTTGGTGATCATGTTATGACAAGAATATATCTCATATATCTTTTCCATTCTTATGTTGGCCAAAGTCTTTTTCAATGATGTTTTATTTTAGCAGCAAATAAAACACCCACTCTTGAGAAGATGAAAGTATTTCCAAAGTTACATGATTATAAAATATGGAGGTCTATCTGTGATCTCCTATCTACTTTTCAAATCTTGATATTTCGCATGAGTATGCAACTCCCATTTCATAAACTCTGGTTTCCACTCCCTTTGAAAATAACACTAGTGGGAAATATATTAACCCACATATTTCCCTTTATCAAACCTTTTGAAAACTATTAAGTTATGAGATGAGATATTTCCTACCCATCATCTTGTCATAATTAAGTGTGATCATTTTCAAGATAGTATTGTTAATTATGGAAATGGTGGTATGATTTATTCTTGTGGTTTGAATTGTGTGGTCTTGATTGTTATGTGAATATTGTTGTGCTGTTGCTATTGTTGTGCTATTGATATTGTGTGTTGATTGCTTGTGAGGATAATTCCTCAGTGGTGTTAATACTAAAATTAGAACACACTTGGCAGCAAATTGGGAGTGTGACTTGAATAAAAACAAATCCTCTAAAATTATTCAAACCTAAGTTAAAGTCCTAAATTAATGGAAATGATCTTATTGAAATTCCCTCTCTATCTATTCCTCTATTCTATGAAAACAATTATATTTTCTTTATCAAGATTCTAGGAGTGAGATGAACAAATAATCATCCCTACTTCATATCACTCCCTCCTCAAGTAAACCTACTTTTCGATTTAAAACAAACCCCTCAATCATTTATCAAAAAGGAAATGAAGGTCATGAGTTAAAAATGATCTTCATAAATAAATTCCCTCCTAAATTCTCTATTTCCTCCAAACAAATGTTTTCTCTATGAAAATAAAACTTATTTGAAGTTATCGTATTTGTTAAAGAAGTTCCAAAAGTTCAACACAATATTTTATCACTGGTTTTAAAATATTAAAGGAGTATCAAATATTAATCACCAAAAATGATATATCTAAAACCTATGAACAAAAATGGTTCAAAACATTTTATTTTCAAACACCAATTTTTGTGGAGCTTCTACATATATATGGGGGGCTACCTGAATTTTCGCAGAATTTTGTAAAATGTTTAAAGGCCCCAACTAAAATCCCTAAAAGCTTCTGGTTTTAGAAAAGAACAAAGAGAAATAGAAAAGGACTGGTTTGTGACGAGAACAGTTTTTCCAGGGGGTTCCTTGCAAAATGGGCATTGACTCCCTGTAGCAGCAGAGCCGCACGCCACCGATGCCGTGCTCCCTCGCCGTGCCCTCCTCCCCTCGCCTTGCCCCTCCTCTACGCCTCGCCCTGGAGGAGATAAGAAGCACGCCACGCCCTCCTCTGCTCCCTCACTCGCTCACTTATTCGCCTCACTCTCCCTCTCCATTTTCTCCACCACGGAGCCGAACCAAGGCTGAGCCGCCGTCGCACATCGCCGTCGCTGGAGAGCGTCCCTTCCAAATCCAAGCGCACCAGGAGGTTCACCGCGTCGCCCTCTCCATCCTCATCCAAGGAATCGACGCGGGAGGCTGTGAATCGAGCTGGCCGTCCTCACTTTCTTCCTCTCCGGCCGCCGCCTTGCGAACAAGCTCGTGAGCCACACGGACCTCCGTTCTTCGCCATTTCTGTGCCCTTGTGCTCCCCTCATCGTGCTCCTTCTCATGGGCATCTTCATTTCCTTTTTAGGTCGTCGGAGCCGCCGTCGCCATCATCGCCGTGCTCCGGCAGTGCTGCGTTCGTCCCTGCTCGTGTCGAGGAAGACGAAGCAGGCCGTACCCCTTCGCTCACTCGCGTGGGCCGCGAGCTGGGCCACTCCCTGCACTGCACGGTCCAGATCCAGCAGATCCAGCCCGTTGACCTTTTTTTTTAGGTGGTTTATTCTATTTCTTGTAGATCTATTTCTGGCCCTCTAGTTTAAATCATTTTAAAATAGTTCACATGCAATTTTGGCCAAACCAAAAATCACACAAGTAACCTAGTGAGTTTGGAGTCATTTCTAACTTACAGATCTGAAAAATATTGATTTGGGTGTCTTTGAAAAATGCTGTGCTATGATTGGTCAAAATCAGTGTTTTGTCCATAACTTAATTTGTGTTGATCTAAAATTTGTGAATCCAATGGTTTTAGAAAGCTCTTCACATTACCTTTCAGTAGAAATTGGTCTCGTGTGTTTTGGATGCTTAGAACAAAAGTTGCATCCATTTCTAGTTTAGGCCAGCAAGCACTTTGTGCATTTTTAATAAATTATGTAAATAACTTTTTGGATCAAACTCACTTGGAGTAGTTTCTAATAGCAACAGAGAACACAAACCCAAGTTTGCATGGTTGTTTGATTGACAGAACTATCTAGGTGAAATTTTTAGTAAAAATGTTGTTCTGCCACTAATAAAAAGAAATTAGATTAATTGCTTTTAGTTATGAATTTGTGGTTTATGTTTATTGTTGATTATTTTGGTGCTGTTGCTTGTGTGTTACTGATCTTTAACATGATAAAGTATGTTAGTACTGTTGGTGGCTTGTGCTAATCTTGTTTGAGTTAAACATGTGTGGTTAAAGATGATATGATGTTTCCAACTAATAATCAATTTTGCTTGGGTGCTTGAGAATTTAAGTAAACCAAATTCAATATCTCGAGAAGTAGGAATCCAAATAAATCAAACTCAAATGTTCTGGAAATCTTATGAAAATCTTTAACTCACCAAAGTGGTTTCATCTCATTTAGATTATTAATTAAAATATGGTATTTAAAATGCCACAGAAGGTTTAAAACACCATATGAATTGTTTCTGGAGTTATATTAGTCCAAATGACATGAAACCAATTTTTTTTAGCTTAGTACTGTGATAACTTAGCTCCCCTAATTTTGGTAGAATTAATTGAGCATTATTAATTATTTAGCATTAGATTAAAGTTTAGAAAACCTTTCTGGACTAAAACAATTATAGAAAAATAATGGTTAATCCAAATGAGTTAGGACCAATTTTGTTAGGTCACATTTAATCAGGGTTAGTTACCCCTGAAAGGACTTAATTTTTGAATAATAATAACTTGAGTTGTAGCAAAAACTTGATTTATTAGTTTCTGTAATAAAACAATTGTGTAGGGGGTTTATTAACTCCAATCAAGTTGAATCCAATTGGGTTGTCTTCTACACATCAGTAGCTTTCTGTAGAATTTTAGCTCATATTTTTGTGATCAACAGAACCCAAGTTGTGTAATTAAACTTGAATAACTAGGTTCTGCCCTATTTAAGACATCACTAAATAGTAGATAATTAAATGGAAATAAAAGTGTGTTGCCTTGTGTGTGCAGTAGCTAGGTATGATGTTTATGAGTGTTATGTTGTGATGTCTTGCGTGTTTGGATTAATTTCTTGTTTGCATCTAGATAAGTGTGGTGATTGCTAAACTTGTTTGTTAAATAATAATGTTCCCTCATGATTGTTGTTTGTTAGTATGGCTTGATGATTGTTGCTTGATTAAATGAGTGCTATGTTTTGGTATGATTCCTTGTTGGTATCCCACGTGTGAGTTGGTTTGCTTATTGTGTGTTGTTTTATTTTCATGTTTGCGACGCTAGACATTAACGCTACCGGAGTGGTCTTTGGAGAGGATTTATCGAAGAATGATGGGAGTTTATTTATTTGATCAGTAAAGAAGAAGTCCAGGAGCATTATGCTGAAACCAGGCAAGCTACTTCACTGAGCTTGCATCTATATACATCTATTTTGATTCACATGTTTTACGTGTAAGAAGCATAAGTGATTTACGTGGTGTTTGCCACTAAAGTTATGATTTTGAAAACCCTTTTACAAAATACAGGTACATTATTGAGACACCCGATATAGAGGTGTTAGTAGTGTGCAGTAATTTCTAAATGTATTTGTTTTTACTCAAAAGCCTTTTATAAAAATCTTTTGGTGAGATTACGATCCACCCAAGTTTTGGTTAAAAGTATTTTGCTATGAAAATTGGAAATGATTTTGAAAGCCTTTTCAAAAGTATATGAAAAACTATTTTGCCACTCTATGTAGAAATATCAGTTTGTTTATATAAAACTATAGGATGGGAAAAACATTGTTTATTCAAAACTCCTTTGAAAATCCTTGGATGAATTATGGTATGCCGAGATGTCGGTGATGAAATGGAGAAATGGAGAATGGTGATGTTATGAAAATGCACATTGTGTCCTTGTACTTACATCCCCAGCCGAAAATCTGTGCGACCACATTTACCCACATATGGGCAAGGGCGTAGTCATATAATTTGCTCGTGTTAGTACTGGATGCCTCAATAACGAGGATAACCTCGTTCCATGAGGGGATGGTCTGAGGACCTACCCCCTGACCTGGGTCCTCTTAAGTGAAGTCTACCGGAAGCCGGTATGAGTGTATTGGAGAAAGAGGATTGAAGGGCTCCCTTGGGTCCGCCGGACAGAACTACGAGTCCTCACACTTAGTTTCTGAGGATTTAAGTGTCGATGGAAAGTGTCGTAGAGGCAGGGTCCTATACTAGCATGAGCAAAGGACAGGCTATGGCCGGGAACTCAACTTCGCATACCCCTGGTATGGCGGGACGTGGCTGACACGATGAGTAACCGGATGGGTGTGGGAAAAGCGTACTACCTCTGCAGAGGGTAAAAACTATTCGAATAGCCGAGTCCTCGGATATGGACAGTTGGGAAGAACTACTAAGACCATGTGCAAGTTTTACAAAGTTTTGAGTTTGAAAGGAAAATGAAGTGGAGATTGTTTTATGCAACTATACCGAAGGGGTAGTATGAGGTTGCTGGAAAATGAGTGACCCTTAAGGGGCTATGATCGGAAAAGGAAGAGTTTTGGAAAAATGGACAAGATGGTGATTTTCGAGGAAAAGGCTTTAAAAGAGATTTCTTCCCTTTTTAACCAAAGGTATATTTTCGAGAAAAAGGTTTAAAAAGACTTCTTACCCTTTTTCAACAAACATGGTGAGAAAACTATTTTTCCAAAGGGTTTGTTTCCAACCAAGATATTGAGAAACTACTTTTCAAAATATTTTGCCTTCAACAAGGATATAAGATCTACTCTTCTCTTTTTCAATAAAGATATAGAGATGTTTTTCTAAAACTAAAGGTTTTAAAGATTATCAAAACTAGTGCATGCTCAAGTTGGGGTAGTTTGCGAGTACAATCAAATGTACTCATATTGGTTTCGTCCCTGGCTATTGTCTTAGCCAGATTTTAAAGAGGAGCAGTTCGAAGAAGAGGAGTTCACTGGCGTCTTTGCGAACTAGGGCGCTTCCCAGTCAGCTGCCTGTAGGGTTAAGGCGAATGACTTGGGCTCCACGTTGTTTGGTGATTTCCGCTGCAAGTACCTGTTGAAGCTTATGACTTCAAATCACGTAAGTATATTTAGTCGGTATTTATGGATGTCCTGTGATGCCAATTCGAGTTATGTGCAACAACAGACTGATCATGGGATTGTTGCAGGAAACATAACGAGTATCTCGGATAGCTAATCCGGGGGTCCTCACAGAGATATACACGTCCAATTTTTTTTTAAGAGTATGCCAACGGCATACCGTAGCTTTATAGAAGGAGAGCAAACAGATTACAAGATACTGAACCCCCGATGCGAACATCAGGGCCAGCAAACTCCGCACTCACACACTACACTACTCTCTCGCGTCATTGTTACTCCTTCTCCCTCGAGCTTGCTGCCACATCTGAAGCTCGTCTCCGATCCTGCTCAATAGCTGTGGGACATTGCATTGATCTCGAACGCGACCGAAAACGCGCGCGTTTCTTTGTTTCCACAGCATCCAGGCGACAAGAATGACAAGTGTGTCGAACTGTCTCTTATCTCGTTTCTGAATTCCGTCTCTTGCCTCGAGCCACCAATTCTCCAGGGTTGCATCCGGGCTCGGTGCCTGTATCCGCAAGCCAGCTCTAAGCAAACAACCCATCCAGATTTCCCTAGCATATACGCACTGCACCAAAACGTGGTCAGTGTTGTCCTCATCCTGGAGACACGTGTAACAGGCATCAGGATGCTCTTGGAGTCCATGCCTCGCCCTCCGATCAGATGTCCACAAACGGTACTTGGTAGCAAGCCAGCCAAACAACTTGCACTTGACCGGCGCATAGGATCGCCATAGAGGCTTGGCGATCACACTCCTCTGCTGCCCGTGGCACAACATGCCATATGTCGACCTGGCTGAATACAGACCCGAACTCGCACCAATCCATCTGAATGTGTCTGCGGCCTGCTCATCCCTCTCTACCGAATTTACCTCGAACCACAGCCTCGTGAACTCGTCCAGCCCCTCATCAGACAACTCCTCTGAGATGTCCGAGGCCCAGCTGTTATTAACCATCCCTTGAGCCACAGTTGTTGTATTTCTCCTCCTGGTACTCACCGCAGCGAGAACGTTGGGTGCGATGTCTGAAACCCTGCCCCCATGCACCCATTTATCTGTCCAAAACATCACCTTCTCGCCGTTCCCGACAGTGATCTGAGCCAGGCTGTGAAAAACAACCAAAGCTTCCTTGTCTCTCCATGCCGGCAACCCCTGCCAAGGCCTGGATGGGTCCGTGCGGCGCAACCACTCCCATCGCACACGCAAGGCCAGGCCCTGCAACCTAAGATCCTTAATGCCTAGCCCTCCGTGCAAAACAGGCCGACACACGGTGTCCCAAGCCACCATGCATTGCCCAGCTGAGACCTCTTTCTTCCCAGCCCAGAAAAAAGCTCTCATCCATCCCTCGATCTCCTCTAACAGCCAAGCCGGGGCTTCCGCGATAAGCAGATGATGCACTGCCTTCGCAGCAATGACGGCTTTGATCAGGGTTAGCCGACCCTCTCGCACAATCATTCCACGCTGCCAAGCCGGCATGAAATCAATCGCTTTATCCAACATCGGCTGCCACTCCGCCTTGGTAAGTGGCCGCAAGGCTAGCTGCAAACCCAGGTACCTAATGGGGAAATTAGTCACCTGGCAGCCTATCACCCGTTGCACTCTCTCTTCATCTTCCTGATCCCCACGGATAAGCGTAGCAGAAGTTTTGGTATAGTTAATCTCCAGGCCTGACGCTTCTCCAAACATATTAAGCAACTCTTTGATCATCCACAGCTCCCTGTTCTCCGGTTTAAGGAAGAGGACTACATCGTCTGCGTATATGGATACACGCTGCAAAGGGCGGATTCCAACTAACTCTGACAGCCAATTCCCTTCCACTGCAGTGCGAATCAGATAGGTAAACACCTCCATACCCAACACGTACAGCAAGGGCGAAGTGGGATCTCCTTGCCTCAGCCCACGCACGTGCTAGATCCTCGCTCCTGGCACTCCATTCACCATGACCTTAGTCGAAGCCGTGTTCAAAAGCACCGCCAGCCACTTAAGGAAAAGCGGACTAAAACCCATATGCCTGAGCACTTCAAAGAGGAAAGGCCAAGAAATCGAGTCGAAAGCCCTCGAGATATCTAATTTGAGCAGAACCCCCTTCTTCCTCCTCTGGTTTATTTTCCGTGCGACTTGGCGCACTAGCACAAAATTGTCATGCAGGCTTCTCCCTCGGATAAAAGCAGATTGATTTGCGCTCACAAGCTCCCCCATCTTTGGCCGCAGCCTATTGGCGATCAACTTAGAGAACAGCTTCGAGAAACTGTGCACTAAGCTGATTGGCCGGAAATCTCCTATACTTGACGCCTCCGCTTTCTTGGGAATCAACGTGATCAGGGCTCTGTTCAATCTTGCGAAGCCCCTCCCATCTCCGACAGCCAACTTCAATAATCCAGCCATCACATCCCTCTTGATCGTCGGCCAGGCGCGCTTGTAGAAAGCACCAATAAACCCGTCCGGGCCTGGCGCGCGATCTGACGGCATCTCTTTTATTACTGCCCAAACTTCCTCTTCTGAAAACACCTCGTCTATACCCTGGAGATCGAGGCGTGGCAGATTTAGAGCCTCGAGGTCCAGACTGTGCGCTCTCTCTCTGTTGGTTCCTAGCAGCTGCACATACGCTCTCGTAAACGCATCAACCTTCTCTTCCTGCCCAGTAATGATCTGGCCGTTGATGGCGATGCTCGGGATGAAATTCCTCGCTCTCCTCCCGTTGGCTACTGCGTGGAAAAGCTTAGAGTTAGCATCTCCCTCACGAAGCCATCTCACTCGTGATCGCTGACGCGCAATCGTTCTCTCCAGCGACGACAACCCAAGAACAGCTAGTTTCAGAGTTCTCCGCAGCCACAGCTCTCCGGCTGACAAGTTCCTATTTTCCTGCGCTTCGTCTAGCTTTAGTAGCACCAGGTTGGCCACTGCAATTTTGATCTTGACATTGCCAATCTTCCGTTGTCCCCACGACTACATGTACTCCGCGGTGTTCCTGAACAGCTCGTCCAGCCTCCTGAAAGGATCCGTGATCGATGTATTGCAGTGCCACGCTTCCTTAACTGCGTCATCGAATCCCTCCAATTTCAGCCAAAAAAGCTCGAATTGGAATCTCCTCTTAGGCATGCAATTGGCACACATCGCCAGGTGCAGCGGCGTGTGATCCGAGATGGACGAGGACAGTGCCTGTAGGATAGCGTCAGGGTGCTGCAACTCCCAGTCCACCGTGGCCAGCACGCGATCGATTCGTGTCATTGTAGGCTCAGCTCGCCCGTTACTCCATGTATACTTCCTCCCGTGAAGAAACTGATCTTTTAGCTCCAGATCTCGCACCACATTCCTGAACCTCGTCATCATGTTTCTATTCAGATTGGTGTTATTTTTATCGCTCGCACTCAGAATCATGTTGAAATCGCCGGCTACAACCCACGGCCCAGGACATAACGCTCTGCGGCCCATCAACTCATTTAGGAAAATTATCTTTTCCTCCGTGGATTGCGGCCCATATACCGTGGTGATCCACCACTTATCATTATCGATAGTGCAGACCTCTCCCGTCACTGCGTAGGTATCGAAACTGACATTGGAGACCTTCACAACTGACGAGTCCCAGGCAAGGATAATCCCGCCTCTAGTCTCAACTGCCGGAAGATAAGCAAAACCATCAAAAGATGGTCCCAAGCATTGCAAAATCGTGTAACTGTCAACCACATTCAATTTGGTTTCTTGCAGACATACAAGTTTAACTCTCAACGCCTCCACAAAGACTCTCACAGCGTCTCTCCGGGCTGGATCGTTCAGACCTCGAACGTTCCAGTCAAGCATCTCTAGGTTTAGATCCATAAAGAACTACACTACTCCGGCTCTACCGTAGATCACGGTACTCAATGCACCGGCGACACCAACGTCGGCCTCACCGTGCATGGCTCCTCCACATCGAAAGACTCTGGCACCATCTTGCCATAGACGGACGCCACGGCTCTTAGATGCTCCTCACGCATGGGCGAGTCGAACAGAGTTCGAAACACCACAAGATCATCATCGTTTACCGAGAGCTCCTCCGGTGTAATGCCCAATGTTTTGAGCAGAACCGTCTCAGCGACCGTCACCTTCTTAGCTCGCGTGGTGGCCTTCACTTCCGAGGCAGCCGTCGTTGAACGGCGAGTTACTCTCTTGGGTGTGAAGGGTTCTGCCTCAGCACGTAGCCTGGAGGTGGACTCAATCTCCTTGAGCAAAGGCGGCGCCAAGGACTTCAGCAAGCGACCACCGAAACTCCTCATGCGCGCCCACGCAATCTCCTCCTGGGCCGTCATTCCAGTCTCTAGATCGGCCCCCAACTGTGGGCCTGGCCTCGCAGAGGTTTGCTCCTCACCATCGGCATCTCCCACTGTGGCCCCACTCTCCAGTGAGACAGCAAAATACTCCATTCCGCTTCCCGCCTGAACCATGGACCCAGACTCTGCCAGCATGGCCCCATCAGAGATACTCGCGTCCTTTGAAAAAGCCGGACTGTCCATAGCTATCTCCTCCGTCACCTGGTCAATACACGCCAAACCCTCTTTGGCCACAACGCCGCTTTTCACAGGGGAGGCGACAGCCGAAACTGGATGAGACAGCACGGGCTGCAGCACGTGATCCAAGAGCTCGCACCCGACCATAGCTGCACCCTGCAGCTCAGCTTCTTCCACCAACTCCCTCCTAGTCCCTTCCTCCGTGCCAGCTGCCTGCTTATCAGAGGCGGGCAAATTCAAATCCTCCGCCAAGCCTTCCTTTTGACCCAGTCCTACTGCCAAAGGAGCCGACTCGGGATCAGCAGCTCCTTTTTCAGACGTAGCAGACTCCTTTGCAGCCTCTTTCTCGGTAGCACAAGCTCCCAGATCGTTTGTCCTGATCACCAACGGACAAGCATCCAAAGCCCGCTCCCGGGCCCGGCGCTGTACTCGAAGGCGATCCTGACTCTCCATGGCTGGCAACTGCCAATCCGACGGCGCCACATCAGCCGCATTGCTGGGCTGTCCGCCACGCTGGCGCTGCCGTGCCCCGCTCCCCGCGCCGCCTCTCCGATCAGGAACACCAATGGACCACGGCGAGGAACGGGCGATGCGCCTCCTTGCCGCGCCGAAACTGTCATCGGAATCCGCGTCGGGGACGCCGCTCTGTCCGCTCCCAGACGACCTCGCCGCGTACCAGTACGCCGGCTTTTCTTCTTCCTCCACACTGGCGACGTGGATAAGCACGTTGTACCTCAGCGTGTCCAGCTTCTCCAGCTTCATCTCCGGCGCCGGACTACGCGACTCATCCGAAAACTCTCTCGCCGGCGACGGGGGGTCCGTCTCCAAGCACACTGGCTCCGGGATGGCCAGAGTGCGCGCCACCGGCACCTCCTCCAGACTAGACGTCCAAGCCTCCACTCGGAACAGGGAAAGATCCGAACGCGACGCCGACTCCGGCGCAATGCTCTCCACCGCACAGCCTGTTCCCAACAGCTCCTCTACCACCTCTGGCTCCCAAGCATGCGGAGGGACACCCTCGATCACCAAACTCACCTTGGTTTTCATGGACACTTGGGTGGCCTGTGCTTGACGATTCCACTGCCGAAAGAACAGAGCCGCCGCGCCGCACGCCAGGAACGGCAAAGCCGCCACCTTGTTCCTATGCTCGGCCTTCGCGAAGACCACCAGGAAGTCCTCGGGGAGGTAAGGGTGCACCGAAACCTCGCCCCTTGGGATGCCAATCGCCGCCAGACCTTGCAAGACTTGCTCGCAGGACACCACCGGTCTGTTGCCGCCGATGTGCGCAACCATTGCGAAACGAGCCTCCGCTCCAATTCCGACATGGTACTCGAGCGACGCACGACGCAGAGCGGGGCGAGCACGTCCTCCGACGTACCGTCCCGCACTGGAGCCGCAAGAACCGAGGGCCGCAGGGACGGCCAATGCTCCACCGGCCTACCGCCAACCGGGAGACGCTGCGACGGCTGTGGCGGGGGCGGCGGCGGCGGAGGGAGTGGTGGTGAAGGAGTCCTCACCAGTCCACCACCAGCCCGAGACGCGAAACGCCTGGGCCCCTGCAACTCGTGTCTGACGCGCTTGGCCATTGCCTGCCGGCGGAGCTCGTCCTCCGACGCGGGGCTCCGCGGCCGCCTGCACTCCGACGCGGGGCTCCGCGGCCGCACACACTCCTTCGCGGCATGCCCTTCCTCGCCGCACCTCATGCACACTTGCTCGAACGTGCACTCCCACTTGAAGTGCCCCTCCCTGAGGCAATTGAAACACCTCCCATCCATGTTTTCCGGCGGGCACCAGCGCGACGGACCAGCCTCCTGCTGGCGCTCCTTGCGACGGTGCCACATGGACCTGCGCGAGGGCCTCGGCTCCACCCACTCGAGCCTGTCCTGCGCGCGAGCCCGCGGAGCCTGCTCCGGCACCACAACCTCCTGCAGCACCTCCTCCCCGCTGTCAGCGCCCGCCGAGCCATCCGACACCCCCATGCCGGAGACATGGTCGTTCCTTCCTCCAGACGCCGAGGCTGCCGAAGCAGGGCTCCCGACTCTCCTCCACCTCCTAGAGAACCCCGGTGGTGAACCCGACAGCGACATGCTCACCGGTCGCCGAGCTTGGGAACCGGCGCCCGACGCGGAAGACGGGCCGGAACGGCCGGCGGTGGCGCTCACCCTCTCTCTCACGCTACCTACCTACCTCCGGCGGTGGCCGGAGGTGGCTCTCTCCCTCTCGCTTTCGCTACCTACCTCTCCCCAGGCTCGCCAGGTGTGCTTTTCTGCTCACTTCTACACGTCCAATTTTACACCCCTCCACTAGAGATGCTCTAACCGCACCGAAACGCATCTCCGTCCCACAGGCCGCACGCAACCCGTGCACGGGGACGGGGCCCACCAGGAAACCCCACCGCCAAACTTCCGCCCTCTACCCGGCTAGGCTACACCCACACGCACTCCATACCCCAACGCTGCCCTCCCCTGCCCAACCCCTGCCGCCCGCCCGCCGCCCCATCGCCGCCCCCGCCCGCCGCCCCTCCGTCTCGCCCCTTCCCCCCGCGCGCCGCCGCCTCCGTCCGCCGCCGCCGCCGCCCGTGCCGCCGGAGCGGGGAGGGCGGGAACCCACCTAGGGTTGCCCCCGATGGCCGGCGGGGAGAGGACCTTCAAGGCCAGCTTCAGCGCCGACGGGGTCGAGGCGCTGCGGGACCGCATCAGGGACAAGCTCAACGAGCTCATGGAGGATTACGCCGACGACACACTCGTGGTGAGTGCCCCCCCTTCCCCCGCCCGTCTCCTCCCTCCCCCGGACGCGATCCCCCGATCCGTCGCCTAAAACCCTAGCGGATACACCGGTACGATTTAGCACTTTAGTAACGTATGAGGATAGACGAATGCTTGGATTTCGCTGGATCGTGCGTATGATGGTGGAATTGGGATGTTTTAGGTTCTTGCACCGTGCCCTGCTACCTGCATTGGGGTTTTGGTGCGATTCCCGTGTTTTGAGGATTGGGGAATCGTTTGGTTAATTTTACCGAGTTTATTATGCGCTGCATTCGACCGGTGAAGTAGATTGTGTTTGCAGTATACGCAATCACGTCATGCATTTTTTTTCTTTTCTTCCAAGAGAGCATGTGCAATAAGCTAACCAATACTACAGTTCGGTGTGGAATAAGATTGATTGTTGATCGCGTTGGTCAAGTTTTCAACAATTGCAATGTTTAATTGGAGCGGCAATTCCACATGCTCCCATTGGCTTGAATTTTCCTTTGTTTTGGATTATACTACACGTTTTAACCTTTTGTGCCAGATCTGGAGGCTTATATTGGTCGGTGGAGGCGACTAGATACCAATCGTGCTTTCAATGTACTAGCCCACAAACCACCCATTGCTGATCATCTAACTTTCTCATTTTGTGTGGCAGGAGTATGTCGTTGTGTTGCTTAGAAATGGAAGACGGAAGAATGAGGTTGCAACGGAGCTGCAGGTTTTTATGGGCGATGACAACGATGCATTCGTATCCTGGTTATTTCCTCGCATCCAAATCTTGGCATCTACTTTCTTTTGATGTATGCGGTTTAGCTGGGAGTACTGAGAATCAATGTTAATGCAGGTTGTGGGATCACCTCTCCTCGAATCTGCACCTCTATGTGCAACCCAAAGCTGTCTCTACTAGTGATGAAGCAAAAAACACTCGCGGCACTGCTAGAGGGTTGCCTGTGCATAATTCATCTAGCAATATACGGACTAGTCGGGAACCTGAAGCTGAAGCTCAGAAACCAACGAGAGTTCAGAAGAGGGAGTGGGGAGGAATGGTTCAAGAGCAATCAGAAGCTGTTCCCCTTCAAAGTGTTGTAGCTCCCGTTATACATGCAGAGGAAAGAACTTTTCCTAAATCAGAGGCTGTAAAACCGACCCGCTCACCAGACATGCATCACCATAGAAAGAGAGGCAGAGAGGAGGACACACGGCCAGCCAAGGTCTCTAAGCCTCTCTTAGTCTGTCTAAATTTCAGAACGTTGCCACATTCATGTCATGCCTTTTATGTTGTTTTATGTTATATGCAAGTCATATCATGAATCAGGTAGTCACATATTAATAAAACCAATACCCCCTCTGTTCCAAAATAATTGAAGTTCTAGGTTTGTCCGAAGTTAAATTTCTTTAAGTTTGACCAAGTTTATAAAGGAATATATCAACATCTATAACACGAATTTAGTTTTATTAGATTGGACATTGTAGATATTGACAAGTTTTTCTTGAAGCCAATCAAACTTGGAGAGTTTTGACTTAGGACAATCCTAGAACTTAAGTTATCTTGGAATGGAGCTAGTATCTTGGTATATGCTTGCCTGTAGTCTTGAAAGTATACTGGATAAATCTGCCTATTGTTTTTGTATTTGTATTTCTCATTTGATGATTACATGGTTCTCTTTTCTGCTTACAATATTCTTATAATTCTTGAACATTTTGATTGTCTTGGTTGGTAAATAAATTCTAATAGGGAACGTAATTTGAAGAACCTGCTTGTCCGCTACTTGTATTTGGACATGATTATTGATTTCTGCTGTTCATGTTCTGTAAACTCGTAAATCCCTGATCTGTCGAGTAATAATCCTGCTATAAGATTTGTACTTATGGTAATCACCTTTTGTTGTTCTCTGGAATTAAGATAGTATATATATTTGACTCCATTCCACTTTATAAAGCATATTGCAAGCTCCACACTTCGAAAATAGTCCAGTTTCACCCTCAACTATGAAACCTGATATCTGGCACCCTAAACTTTTAAAACTAGATTGATTTCAGTTATGACAGGCATGTGCTTTCCTTGTTTATTTATAACACAGTCGTGTGTGATTTCTGAACCTACTCTAAGGCCCATCAAATCTTAAGCATGATTATTTTTTTTATTCTTTGTGGTAATATTTTTTTAATTCTTGCAGAGAACATCCCAGCAAGTCATTAGTGCACCACGCCGGCTTCTTCAGTTTGCTGTTCGTGATGCTGTCAGACCTGTGCAGCCAGTGATCCCTAGATCTGAGTCATCTTCCAAGCGACTTCGTTCTGTGGTGTCTACGGTAGCACCAGATCCAGCAGTTAATGGTAGGTTACACAAAGTGAAGTCTGACAAAGAATACCAGGTGGCACAGCAGCATTAAGAGCTGCAGCTGAGGCTGCTGAAGATGTTCTTAAGGATAGATATTCTGAAAGTGTCTTCGACAGATATCCTCAAAATGTCTTTGACAGATTGGGTAGACCTAGGCCTCTGTTGACTGCTACTGAAGAACCATTCGATCCCAGAGGACAAGATCCGGAAGATGGAGAATTCAACCATATAGATGAATCTCGAGCAGAAAAACATGTAGAATTTCATGAAAGAAATCACTATGTCGCTGGCGATACTTATATGTATGACCGGGAAACAGAGAAAGCTGATCGGCATGATGACACTGGTGCAGTTAGGTATAATGGCGTGAATCCTCGCCGAAGTACGTTGCCTTCTAGTGGAGGCAAAGAGTCATTAGTAGCGGAGCACAGTATGGCAGAAGGAGCTGCTGGTGTAAGAAGCAGAAGGTTGATAGGCCAAGACACACATGTTAGCTCAGGACCAAGAACATCTGAAAAGATCCTAAATGTATCTGCTAACAGTAATACACGGAATCCTCCCAATCATGAAACTTCAAGGAGCGCTGCCACATTTAAGCATCAAGTGCCCATGGGGAAGAAAGATGCTGGATCAACAAAAGCAATTGCGACAGTTGCACATGCTAAAGATACACACATGACTGATAATTCCAAAGTAAGTTTCCAAGGGCTAGTATTTTACTCATTTTTATAACTGTATTTAGCACATGAATGACTAGATTATACATAAGTGCTATCTGTGGAATAACAGCTTGGTATTATCATCTTTTTTAATTTCTCGCTCAGAAGTGTAGCCTTTCTTAAATTTGTTTGGGATCACATTAGCCAGCAGGGAGGGAGGAAAAAGTCCAAATCACGTCATGAAGTATAATCTAAGATTTTCTAGCTACATGTTGGACAACTAATCTCATAATTTTTTGAAGTGCATGTTACACTGACAGGAAATTAAATCTTGTAAGTCTGTCGGGACCCAATTAGCATTGAAACTTTTATATCCTATTGGCTATTAGTACCAAAGTTTTAAATAGCGGGCTATGCCATTTAGCAGTGGCTCATCCAGAAGCTATGAAAAGCTATAGTGGAGCTATAGCAAAGCTAAGCCCATTTAGCATTTTTCTTAAGTCATGAAAATTTTGAAAAAAAAATACAATTAAGCAACATATATTTTGTATCACATATACTTGGAATACACATGTTAAGACATGAAAGAACGAGTATTGATCAGCCATCCTAATTCAATAACTAAGCTTGCATCAATGCGCCATATATTCATAAAAAACAAGAAGAAATAGTAAGGTATTACCTCAACAATATATCCTCCAATTGTTTTACCCAAACTTAACAGCGCTTATTTAATGAGGGCAGTCGATCGGACGCTGCATGCAAAATCCTCCTAAGGAACACAATTACATGCATGCATTGGTCAGAGTGGTTTGCATGCAGATCGTGTACACATGCATGCAAACAGAACATGTTTCCACTAGCATTAAAAAAGGAGAAAGATGCGGTGGAGTTATTAGAGGTAGGAAGTTAATGCTTACCGGACCATAGAGGGAGGGTAAAACGGAACAAATAGTTTTTTGCAGTGGGACTAATACACCGGACCAGAGGGAGTAGATGGATGGCTTTATGGAAGTCGCATGCGTCTCTCCTCTGGCTGTAACAGCTTAGCGGGCTAAATGACTTCAAATTTAGCGCTATAGCGGGATTTAGCGACCTATTAGCGTCATTTTCAGTTTAGCGTTAAAAGTGCATAGTTTTAGCGGAAGGGCTCCCCAAAAGCTATAGCGGGCTATTTAAAACTCTGATTAGTACATCATTTCTGTCCTTTTGGCTTCTCCATTTGTGTCATCTTCTGCGCCCCACTCATACAAGAATTTCGTTTTCTAGATTGATTTGTGATGGTTAATAATGTTAACATAACCTTTTTGAAATTGTATTGCAGGACTCTGTGAATTCAAGTTCATTGGCGGAGGCACCAAAGACTTCATCAGTTGGTATGCAGCATGGGTTGCTCATTGTTTTATTTGACTACCTTAATCAGTTAAAGAAAATGTCCTCGTGGAATCACTTATAGCCTATTAGAATTTGGTGATTCCCATCCTAAAAAAAGGTGATTCCTGTAGCGCTTGAGACCAAGCAAATTGACCTTTCCTAGCAGGAAATAATGACTGTAGTTGATTATGCAACACGTCCTTTATTTAATCAAAAGTTTCTGCACCAGTGTTGCTGTTGAACATCTTTAATTTGCTAGGACTTTTTTTATCCTGTTAAGTTACGTGTTCACTTCGTCTTCTACCCCCTCATTTGTTAAAGCAGTTTCTGTTTTTTTCCTTCAGCTGCTACAGGCCAACCTGAAAGTGACCCTGATTCTAGAACTGTCTTTGTTAGCAATGTAAGTGTATTTTTTTTTACCCTTCCCGTTCTGAAACAGAAGAGTTTCTCTGTTACTAGTGT
The DNA here is from genome assembly GCA_947311845.1 of Poa pratensis. Classification (NCBI taxonomy): domain Eukaryota; kingdom Viridiplantae; phylum Streptophyta; class Magnoliopsida; order Poales; family Poaceae; genus Poa; species Poa pratensis. Next base: position 36,211,133 of record CAMZMU010000050.1, on the reverse strand, counting down.
AATTGTTTTGTTGGTCTTTTAGGTACATTTCGGTGCAACAAAAGATGCTCTTTCTCGTCATTTCAATCAGTTTGGGGCTGTGCTAAAGACACTTATTGTATCTGATGGTGTCACTGGTCAGCCAACAGGGTAAGAATTCTTAGTCCTGTCTGAGCATTCTGAAATATCTTGTTTCGTCTATATCCTAAGTTGGGTTTTCTATTTTTTTTTTGTCTTATCAGCTCAGCGTACATTGAGTTCCTGGAAAAAGATTCAGTAGAGAAGGCACTAACCCTGAACGGGACATCTTTTATGTCACGCATTTTGAAGGTAACTTCATTGACCTTACTTTTTAGTTTTCTTGAAAGGTTTGCGGTTATTTTTTTATATCCGTGATTTAGTTGCTCTAGCAATGTTTGGTATTGAGACTTCAACATTAGAATATAGTTTTGTCTTTACAGGAAATTCCATTAGTTTAGCCATTCATTTTGTCAGTATCCTTATTAGTATTCTCTATGTTACATACATGAGATTATAGCCTATTGATAAATATGACAGTAAAAAATATACTCGAGCAAGCAGAAGATTTTGCACCTTTCAAGTGTCCGTGCGGAAATGTTAATGGCTGCAAGATCTTGGAAGTATTTTTCATGAATTTTCATGCATATCTGTTCCAGCACCTAACTATTGATGTGCTGCAGGTTGTTCGAAGAAGCTCAGTTGAAGTGCCTCAACTGCCTGGCTGGTCCCGTGGCGCTCGTGCATCACCATTGGCTTCAAGGCTCATTAGAACCGCATACCCAAGACTGACATTTCCTGGGGCTGTTCGCGGGCGTTTAGGACTGAGAGGTAATGCTCGGAATTTTCAGTGGAAGCGTGGGGCTGCTGATTCCGTTGATGCGGGAAAACCTGCAACTCCTGGGAGTCAGAGTTTGACCCCGATGACGAGAAGTTTCACCTACACACGCACTGAGCCAAAACAGGATGTAGGTGCGACTGCAAACATTTGATATGCTTCTCCACAGCATGCTGCTGGTCCTGATGAAACTCACAGAGGTAGCTCAAAATTCATGGCCATTTCATAGTTTAGCCTCGTTTGGTAAATACTATTTAGTTGCAGAGCTTAGTGTCTGTCAGGTTTTGTGGAACTGAAAATATCTGAGCCGTATTCTGTGAGTGATTTTGAGCGCTCCCCCATCGGCGAGGCATTCATGCTGTGCTGGCTATGTTAAGTTTGTGGAGTAGAGAAATGTCAAAAAATGAGGCTGTAGAATGTTAGGCACATTTCAACATGTTATAATTATTGATAAATTTTATCAGCTTCCAGGGTTTCCTTGTTAAACCCTGTGAGCGTCTGAAAATCTGCTCCCTTCTACTCCAGGAATTTTGGGTCCTTGAGAGCCTTTCTTGTATGATATGCCATTTTTGTGTGTACAGATCCGCGCGTCCGTTGATCCCGGATGTTTGTATTGTAGTGTACTTATTTTACCGAAGAGAGGACATTTATCTTGGAATCAGGGAAAACCCACGGTAGCACAACTCCAAGCATTGCATGCATGGAGGTGACTGTAAGCAAGAACCAGGAAAATACATCTTTGAAATAATCCTCATCTTGCTGTCTTATCTCTGCCTCTAGAGTTGGTACATTTTATTTATTTCACGTGGACTGGCGTGGTGTTATGCTGGTAGGGTTATAGTAGTAACCTAGAGGCAATACATATTTTTGTATCTTTCTGCACTTGCCTGTATCTGCCCAATAATGCAAGGTAACTTTCTTTTGTGCCACGATTAAAGTAAACTTTGTTTGACAATGGTGTAACCACTCATCAATGACGGTGGCAGCGGGATCTTGGACGAAAGCAACAACCACTCTACTCTGCAATTTAGAGTGGTGGTTACAGCGGGATCCGTTTCAATCCTGACTTGCCTCCTGGAAAGCGAGATCAGAATGCACGGTCCCTCATCACTTGACTTGCCTGACTGCCTAGACGGCAACTAGACGGTTGTCTGTCCAGCTCCGTCAGGCGGCGTCACATCACCTCTAACAAACAACGGCGCCACTCCAAAGTCCAAAAGCGCCCGTGTCCGGTCTCCGGTGTCCAGTCCAAAAATTCCACGGGATAACGCATCAAACCTGACTCATCCTACCAACAAATCCTGTAGAGCCTGCAGCTGACATGACACGCATGCTAGTAGTGCAAAGTACATGGCGATCCTCCGTCGTCTCCTGAGAGCATCTCCATTCGCGGTGCCCAAATGGGCGCCCAAAGGCCGTTCGGACAGACCCTATGGGCGCCGTCCGGACTACCTTGCCCATTTGGGCACCGTCGCTCCCCACTCGCGGCGTCCAATTTTTTTTTTTTGTAAACTTAAACTTCGGCGATTTTTATTCAAACTTTAGGAAATTTTACAGATTCGAATGAAATTTTAAAAAACTAAACCTAATCTACTGGCCCCGGTAGCGGCGCCTGAAGGCATAGTAGGGGTCCTCCTCCTCCTCCTTCACCTCCTCCTTCACGCCGCCGCTGCTCCCTGCGCCGCCGGTCCACGCGCCGCCGTCGTCCTCCTCCTTGACGCGGCTCGGTCCTGGGCCGTCGTCGACGGTGAGGTCGAAGAAGGGCACGCCCTACTCCTTGGCGGTGTCGCGCGCCGACCAGGCGCAGGCCGAGGGGCCGTCGAGCGGCGGCACGTCGTCCATCGACGCGGCCTCGACGGCCGCCGCAATGGCGTCGTCGTCCGTCCCCGCCTGCGCCGCTATGAGTTCCGCCATGAACGGCGAGAGCTCCGGCTCCGCCTTTACCTTCATCTGCTCCGGTTTCGGCGTTAGCAGAGAGGAGGCGCGGGAGCGAGATGAGGACGAGCGCGAGGACGATGCCCGCGACGAGGACGCCGTGGAGCGCGACGAGGACGGCGTCGCGCGCGGCGCCCACTGGTTGGCCGGAGGTGGCGGTGGTGCCCAGGCGGCCGGAGCAGGGGCGGGCGCCGCCGTGAGGAGCGAGCCGCCATTCGCGATGTGGTCCATCACGAACTGGAGCGTGCGCCCGGACACGCTCCAGAACGCCTCGCGCCCGGCGACGTTCTTGTCCGTCGGCGCCGGGCCGGGGCCGTCCCAGCGGTTGAATTCCTCCTCGTAGGCGCGCTGGAACGCCGCCTCGTACCGGCCATGGTTGGCCGGGTTCCGCGGATCCCAGCGCGGGTCCTGACGCTGCTCCGGCGTCAGGTCACGCCAGTAGTGCGTGTTAACCGCGGCGGTGAAGCCGCGGTTCGTCCGCGTCAGGGGCTTCATCATCGGCACGCCGTTGACGCCGATGACGAACCCGTGGCAAAGACGCATATCCGGCGGCACCGGATAGCCGTTGTCGCGCAGCGCCTCCGTCTGCTCCTTGAACAGGTGCGCGGCGCGAAGCCGTTGGCCGCGGCGCCGCCGGTGCGCCTCCAGGTGCCGGCCATGGAGAAGGAGAGCGGCGGCGGTTTTCGAGTGGAGAAGGAGCGGCGAGGTGAGGGAGAGAGAACGACGAGGGCAAGAGTGGCGATGAGTGGAGGCCGGCGCGCGCATTTTATGGCGGCCGGAGAGCGGTGGCATTAACGCCGCTCGCCTCGAAAAGGCGCGCCGCATTCACTCCGGCGAGCAGAGGACGCGACGGCTCACTGGCCGCCCGCCGGCCGTGAAAACGAGGAGTCACCACGCGGCACGCGCCTTTGACGACGCCTTTGACCACGGCGGGGCGTGGCCGTGTCACTGCCAGGCGTGGTCCGCGCGTCGAAGGCGTGCGTTTCCTTCCGTCCGGGGCCGCCCCAAGCCTCCCCAAGTTGAGGGCGTGGGCTGGGCGTGCCGGACACAAAACTGGGCCGCGCCGGACCGAATTCGCGTTTGGGCGCTGCGAGTGGGCACGATTTTGTGTCCGGCACGCCCCAAACAGTTTTGGGCGGCCGTTTGGTCGCCCCGAGTGGAGATGCTCTAAAACCTCTTATATTAAAAAAGGAGGTGAAAAAACTCTGCCTTCCGGTGGCCACGAAACAGCGAGGCCTTGACCACCAGCAGCACACACTGTCTCAGGCTCTCGCTCGGTCACTCTCCTACTCCTGCTTACACTCGCAGTGCTCACTCATTATCCATGGCAGCTCGCCGGCCGTCTCCATCCGTGCCCATGGCAACCACCAACGCCGCCCATCTGCCATACTACTTTCTTCTCCTATCGCTGATCACCACCTCATGCTCTGCGGCGGCAGAAGCAGAGCAGCCAGCACACGACCTCTTGCTCAGCTTCAAGGCGTCCCTGCACGACCCCTCCGGCGCCCTCGCCTCCTGGTCCTCCTCCACGCCCTACTGCAACTGGTCGCACGTCACCTGCACAGACGCCGCTTCCAACTCCTCCGTCTCCGTCTCCCTTTCTCTCCAGGGCCTCGGCATCTCGGGCGACATCAACGCCTCGGCGCTCTGCCGCGTCCCAGGCCTCGCGGGCCTCAGCCTCGCCTCCAACGCCTTCAACCAGACCGTCCCGCTGCAGCTCTCGCGGTGCGCCTCGCTCGTCTCCCTCAACCTCAGCCACGGCGCCTTCTGGGGCCCGCTGCCGGAGCAGCTCGCCGCGCTCGCGTCCCTCACCTCGCTCGACCTCAGCGGCAACGACATCGAGGGCACGGTGCCGCCGGGCCTCGCGGCGCTGCGGGGCCTCCAGGTGCTCGACCTCCGCGGCAACCGCCTCTCCGGCGTGCTCCACCCGGCGCTGTTCCGGAACCTCACCAGCCTCCACTACCTCGACCTGTCCGGGAACCAGTTCCTGGAGTCCCCGCTGCCGCCGGAGCTCGGCGGCATGGCCAGCCTCAGGTGGCTCTTCCTGCAGGGCTCAGGGTTCAGCGGCGCCATCCCCGACACCTTTCTTGGGCTGGAGCAGCTGGAGGCTCTGGACCTGTCCATGAACGGCCTGACCGGAGCCCTGCCTCCGGGATTCGGCCTCAAGTTTCAGAAGCTGCTGTCTCTGGACTTGTCGCGGAACGGGTTCTCTGGGCCGTTCCCGAACGGTGTCGAGAGGTGCCTGATGCTGCAGAGGTTCGAGGTGCAGGGCAACGCGTTCACCGGGGAGCTCCCCGTCGGCCTCTGGTCGCTGCCGGATTTGCAGGTCATCCGCGCCGAGAACAACCGGTTCTCCGGCCGGCTGCCCGAGTTCCCCGGCGGGGTGTCTCGGCTCGAGCAGGTTCAGGTTGACAACAACAGTTTCTCCGGTGGGATACCTCAGAGCATCGGCCTGGTTCGCACCATGTACCGGTTCTCGGCCTCTCTGAACGAGCTCAACGGCAGCTTGCCGGATAACCTCTGCGACTCCCCGGCGATGAGCATTATCGACATCTCCCACAATGCTCTCTCCGGTTCGATCCCTGAGTTCAACTGCAAGAGGCTGGTGTCGCTGCACCTATCCAGCAACGGTCTCACAGGGACGATACCGGCGTCTCTTGGTGACTTGCCGGTGCTGACGTACATTGATCTGTCCAGCAATGGCCTCACCGGTGCCATTCCGGCAGAACTGCAGAACTTGAAGCTTGCCTTGCTCAACGTCTCTTATAACCGGCTCTCTGGCCATGTGCCTCCGGAGCTGGTCACCGGCCTTCCTGCCGTGTTTCTCGAAGGGAACCCGGGGCTATGCGGTCCTGGATTGCCGACCGACTGCGACGCGCCGTTGAGAAAGCATCAGGGGCTAGCATTGGCTGTAACTGTGGCATCATTCGTTACTGGAGCGGCGCTGCTTGCTATAGGAGCATTTGCAATCTGCAGGAGGTTACAAAGCAAACAATCATCCCCATGGGAGCTGGTGCTTTTTCACCCAATCCAGATCACCGGAGAGGAAATGTTCGCCGCATTCCAGGAGAAGAACGTCATTGGTAGGGGAGCTTTTGGAAAGGTCTATCTGATCGCGCTACAAGATGGGCAAAAAGTAGCAGTGAAGCGGCTGTTCTGTTCAGGCAAGCTAACATTCAGAGAAGTGAAGAACGAGATGAAAGTACTGGCAAAAATCCGGCACAAGAATATTGCCAAGATTACAGGCTTCTGCTACTCAGAAGGAGAGGTTAGCATCATATATGAATACTTTCGGAAAGGAAGCTTACAAGATATGATCTGCGCGCCGAAGTTCACGCTGGAATGGAACGACAGGCTGAAGGTTGCAGTGGGAGTAGCTCAAGGACTGGCGTATCTTCACCATGATTATACTCCTTGTGTGATGCATCGTGATCTGAAGTCATGCAATGTGCTACTTGCTGATGAGTTTGAGCCCAGGGTTGCAGGATTTGGGATTCATCGTGTTGTTGGGGAAAAGGCGTACCGATCTTCCTTGGATTCAGATCTGAATCACAGGTGCTACATTGCGCCAGGTATGCATTTCTGAAGACATTCGGGTTTTGAAGAGTCTGCATCTGCAATACAGACATTCAGAAAAGAAATCCTGTGTACCAGGCCTCCTCTCTGATGTGTTTGCGATGCGTTCTTGTTACTATATTGTTTTAGTACTAACCTCACTGCATAATTGCACCTTGCATATCAGAAAAGACAGCAATTCATGGCTGCAATATATTTAACTGAATTTATCTTATGTTTTCTGAAACCAGAGCAAAACTTCACCAAGAACCCAACAAACCTGATGGACGTCTACAGCTTTGGTGTCATTCTTCTGGAGCTGGTCACCGGAAGGCCAGCAGAGCAGCCGGCCTCCAAGGACTGCTCAGACATTGTCAGCTGGATGCGGAGGCGAATCAATTTGATCGACGGTTCATCGCAGATACTTGACCCGAGCATATCTCCCACCGCACAGCAGGGGATGCAGGCCGCCCTAGAGCTTGCAGTGCGCTGCACTTCAGTGAAGCCTGACCAGAGACCGGACATGTATGAAGTTATGCGGTCACTGCAGGCGTTGTAGTTCATGGTTCATCCATGGACACCACCATAAACTGAAGTTGCTATGGGATCTTGACTGGAGCCATGGACACTACCATACACTGAAGTTGAATTGGGATCTTGACTGGACAAGCACTTCATTGTTCTGTCTCAGCCTCTCAGGCTGTGATGTGTTGACTTCAGACTATCTGTTACCATGTAGTTCATGCATGTTGTATATATTGTAGTTCATGGTTCATCCATGGACACCGTGATACTACAATGAAGTTGCTATGTGATCTTGACTGGAGAAGCACTTCACTGCAAAGTCCCAGGTTGCGATGTTTTAATTTCAGACTATCTGTTACTACCATGTAATCCATGCATGTTGCGTTTATAGGGGGATCGCGATAGCATTGACAGAATACAGAGATTATGATATCACAGGTATAGTGTGGGATTGTGATGACACTGACAGAATAATAAGGAGAAATAAGACACCACTGTGATTTGCATGCTCGTTCAGCAAGCAGTTTTTGAAGTACAAAAGGATACTTTCAGAAGAACCAGCCATATAGCGATTAATGAACAATTCCAACTCATGAATATTTGAATATCGTCTTATTCCATCATAATATGATGAACATAGGCTTACAACAACGATTATTCAATTACATGACATAAACATACAAATATGATGTGGACTACAAACCAGCAACAGACAGAAGCAAATTATTTTAAGGAACATATAAATGAGAACAAACTATTGGCTAAATAAAGCAATTACACTGCCAGATCTTCGGCATCTTCAGATCAGGCTCCTGCTCAGTCAGGATAAACATAACTCCCACCGAGATGGCTGGTGGAACTCCTCTATGTCGCCAAGCAGTTTGGCGACGCATCACTCTTCAATATCTTCTTGTTCACGTTCAGCCCGGACTCTTGCCCGGGTTTGATACACTCTTTTGCCTTCATTATTGTTGCAGTTATTCACCATGTCGCTGAGAAAGTACCAGCAAATCGTGGTTTGGGGAGCACCCGCTACGACCCCAGCTGCAGGAAGGCAAGTGTAGACCTCCCAGTTGCCATGTCGAATACCATGCCCTGATCCCTACCCCTCCCACCGATCCAATAGACAGAGTTACCCTTGAGTCCCAGAACACCTTCAGCATACATGGACACCGCATTATTCCTCCCGACAAACACCGAGTAGCCGCCCAAGTCCGTCACAGCATCCCAACATGGTTGGCGTCGCGGATAATACCTCAGAACCAACACTTCATTCTCTGCCACACGACGATGACCGCCTCCCGGCAGCTGCAAAGTAACCGTGCAGCTGGCATTCCTCCAGATCTGGTACAGATTACCCTCACAGAACACCAAGTTCTTGGCACTAGTAAAAACCGAGACTGTGTTGTATGGCGGGGCAAAACTGGTGGCAGGGTCGAATGGAAGGTTGCCATCGGATAGCAAGGGCTCGACTGTGGCCGGTGCATTTAGGTCTGGTCCAACAGATCCAGGAGGAACTCTCCTAAGAGGCATAAACACATCCTGGCAGAAGGAACCACTACCCTTGAGTGTTGCCAGTGGAATCACGGCTTGCTGCTGCTGCTCTCTCCATCGTCGATGCTCATAGCAGATCATGCGCATACTACGCTGTTGTTGGGTTTTGGGTCCGCCTCCCCTGGAAACGAAGTGCAGCACGTTCCGCGGGAGACGAGACTAGAGGTATCGCTGGTCCTGATGACGGGCCAGCTGGATCCTCGACCATAATTGGTTTCCGGCGGCGGCGCTCCGGCAGGCGGAGCACGTGGACGTCCCCATAGCGAGTGAGGCAGTAGACCCTACCTTTTTCATGGTACACGACGTCCGCGAGCTGATCTCCGGCGGTGAGGCGGACGGGATCGAGGATGGCCCACCTTCTGGCCCCGGCGGTGACGTAGGCGAGCCTGTCGATGTCGCAGATGGCGGCGGCGGCGAAGTCGTCCGCGGCGGGGTTGGGCGCGAAGACGAGCTTGGAGACCCACCTGCTCTCGTAGATCAGCGGCGGCAGGATGATCTCGGTGGCGGTGATGGGGTTGAAGAGGCTGAACATGCTCTGGCCGCCGTAGAGGCAGACGGAGAGGGCGAGCCACCCGTTGCTGGAGCCGACGCACCGTCCCCCGAGAGGATGGCCTTGAGCTCGAATGAGCGGTGCGTGGGGAGCGATGCGGCGGACGGGCAGCACCTGGCGTCGTCGAGGACGACGAGGAGCGACGGGGACGGCGGCGCGAGCGCGCATCGCCACGCCGTGCAGGCGCCCCGCGCACTGGCGTAGCACTTGAGGTCGAGGCTGTCGCCGATGCGGCAGAGGAGGTCCGGCGGCAGATCCGCCCAGCGCCGGAACGGCGGCATGGCGGCGGCGGGCGGATTGTGTCTGGAAATGGTGGCTAGGCCATCGAGTCCTAGGGTTTCAGCAGGACTGGGAGCGATTGCAAGGATGGGGAATTTTATGCTCCATTGTCGGGTGGGCATCTTTCGGACAAGGCCCCTGCGGTTCGTCCAGATTGGCGAAATGGTCCGCGAGTGCCGCGTGTCTCCTTGTCCTAGCAACGGTTCGCACACCTCCCGGATCCACAAGGTTGTTCGGGTCAAGGCGGAGACCGGCCACTCGTCACTCCACACTCCATAGTAGTACCGGCCCAGCTCGCCGTGATGGGCTTGCCCTGACTTTGGAACCTCAATAAAAACAAGGATTGAGATATATTTCACTTTCTCCCTTCGTATGTCTCAACTTTGTCAAAATTTGGATGTATCTATACACTAAAATATGTCTAGATACATACAAATTTAGACAAAGTTAAGACATCCTTTTGTGGACGAAGGAAGTATATATTTCACCCTCAAATCTTGTTGATTGGAGCAAAAATGCAAAATCTTCTGGACAAATATATGATTTAAACCCTGGGCATGGTTGCCGCTGCGAACGAACGCCGAGTCGTCTCAAAGACGCAACCACATGGAGACGGTGAACACATCGACCGTCCAATCGTGGCACACTGTGGGCCCCGGCGGCCGTAGTAGCTCGATGGTCCAAATATAACATTGCCAAATAGCTTAGAGTAGCTAGGGACACAAGGTGGCGTGAGGGTTTGATCTCCCGTGCAGTGGTTTGTCGGGAACGCAAGCGGCATGACGTGCGTGGCGGTCACCACGCCTGCAAAATTCGCCCTCATCACACGACAAGTGGATCTCCTCGATATGACAGCTCGAGCTGGCGCTTGTTATGGCGACGAATCCCCGTCAAAGCTTCGCGGACTCGAGCGGCGGAACTAGCTACGACGGCGGCCACACATTGCTAGGGTTCAGAAGCAGACCAAAAAGGGGACAGTTGCGATGAATCGGGAATAAAGATGTGGGCTATGCCAAGTGGAATCCATGAGAAGACAACGCCATGTGATAAGTGGGGTCAATGAGAAAACATCGCCATATCTTGCAACGGACAAAAGGCCGCTTATTGCCAGATTTACTGCCCAAAACCGCCCAATCTTTCCAAAACTGCCTTTGGAGAGATTTACGTGGTATTCGGCAAACTCAGGGTTTAAATCATACCAATTATTTTTAAGGGGGTTTTTCTCCAAACAAGAAGATTTGGGCGTGAAATGTATACTTACACCATAAAACAACAAAAACAACATGTGAAATAGCAAGTCCTATTTGCCGGCCGCTGCAGCGCGCGGGCTGGCGCCGCCTGAAAGCTTTTTCAAACGGGCCAAACTATTTAAACAGAGGTTTCATTTCTTTCTATTTTCTATTCTCCTTTTCCTTCATTTTTGGTTTTTATTTAGAAACTCATAATTAAAAATTTCATACTTTTCTGTAAAGATGTTCAGGATGTTAGAGAATAAATGTCCATCACATTAAAAAATACTTTCATGTGGTTCCAAAAAAGTTCATATGTTAAAAAAACGTCATTGGGTTTTAAAACTTGTTCACGGGTTAGATATTTTTGAGACCATTGAACTGATATTGTATAAATAAATAAAAATTTGATATAATTTTTTTATGTATTTAAAGGTATTTTTTCTATACGGGCCTCATTTGAAGTGTTCCATGAAGTCACCTTTTTTTTTTGCGAAACACAATACAAACACAAACTCTCACATACACGTGCACACACTCACCCCTATAAAAGCACGCACGCACACCCTACCCCTATGAGCACCTCCGAGAGACTGAGCCGACGGGTCGAGTCTTGAGATTGACGAAGTCACCACAGGCGCCTCGCCGTCGACGGGAACGTCGCCTCCCACTGAAGAATCCCCGTCGAAGCATCGCAGACTCGAGCGGCGGAACTAGCTACGATGGCGGCTGCACATTGCTAGGGTTCAGAAGCAGACAAAAAAAGGGGGCAGTTGCGATGAATTGGGAATAAATATGTGGACTATGACAAGTGGAATCCATGAGAAGACAACGCCGTGTGATAAATGGGGTCAATGAGAAAACATCGCCATATCTCGCAACGGACAAAAGGCCGCTTATTGCCAGATTTACTGCCCAAAACCGGCCAATCTTTTCAAAACTGCCTTTGGAGAGATTTACATGGTATCGACAAACTCAGGGTTTAAATCATACCATTTATTTTTTCACGGGGATTAAACAAGAAGATTTGCTCCAAACAAGAAGTGTTCCATGAAGTCACCCTTTTCTTTTTTTGCGAAACATAGTACAAACACAGACACTCACATACACGTGCACACACTCACCCCTACAAACACACGCACGCACACCCTACCCCTATGAGCACCTCCGAGAGACTGAGTCGGCGGGTCGAGTCTTGAGATTGACGAAGTCACCACAGGCGCCTCATCATCGACGGGAACGTCCCTCCCATGGAAACCAGCCTATAAAATTCATAAACACCTCATACGAGAGAATAGTTGTGCTCTTAGGGAGGAGGATCCCATCGGATAGTAGATTTTTCCCTGGCATGCCCAATGGAAGTAAAGCGGTTTGTTTGTCATATTGGTAATGATTGCTTGTTATTTAAAGTTTTTTTTGTTGTGGCATCTTATGATATTCACATATATGTATCTCATGTCTACATTGGAAAAATAATAATTGTCACAGCATACATATGATACATATGCTTAGACCAGAGATTCCAATCCATTCATCATTAGGTCATTCAATGTGTTTTTGGTTGAATTCAGGCAAATGATGGCACTTATTTTTCAGGAAAAGCTCCACCAGTTTATTTATAATCATCAACAACCGTACAAAATCCCCCAGAGTAATAAAACTAGGTCCTTGGACCACCTAGCAACGATTAGAAACAATGAAGCGAGTCAAAGGCATCCCGCCATCCTTGTCCTCCCTCACTAGAGCCAGACAAATATTGTTTTAGTACACAAAAGATAATTCATCTTGGTCGACCCCATATATAGGATCATCACACTAGAGCAACAACCATCGCCAAATATGAGAATGCAAGATCAGAAGAGTTAGAAGCGCAACCAAAGCAACAAACACAAGAACCGACTGTTCCTAGATCATGCGGATACACAACTCCACACGCTCTCCACTGCACTAGTCGCACAACTGAAGCGTGGATTGGGCAGGAAAGAACTTATGACACCAGGATATTATCGCCGCCTCACCACCCCGATAAAAACATAGAAATTAACTAAATCTATAAACGGGGATCCTCTGCGTGCGAGCGCCCCTCCAAGGCCTAAATGGCCATTAGAAGCGGGACGATTCAATGGGTTGACGCCGTTGGAGGTTGGAGGGATGAAAAGCCTAGCCACCTATGGATTTGCTCTACTTTTCTCCTCTATTCTATAATAACGGTCCGTACTACGAAAACCGCTTGTATTTAGGGCCTCTTTGTTTGAACTTCTAGATGCTTTCCACGGAAATAAGCTGGGAAATGAAATGTCTTGATCCTTTCTTAATGAAATTTGTTTATGGTTATCAATATAGTGGACATAATATACAAGTCAAATACAAAATCAAATGACTGGAAATAAACAAGAAGTGTTTGTGTGTCATCCTCATCTTCTTCCACGTTTTCTAGTAGTTTTACACCTGTAGGGAGCAAGTCATATTCGCTGCCTGCTGCTGCCCGGGCTAGCGCCGCCTAAAGGCTGCCTCAAACGGGCCAGCCCATTTTTGTAGGGTTTTCTTTCTTTCTATTTTCTTCTATTTTTTATGTTTTATATATGTTTTGTTTTTCCTAATTCTTAGTTTTCAGTTAAAAATCATAATTTAAAAAGTTTTAGATTATGGAAAACATGTTCATTTTTTTTTTGTAAAAGGCTCATGTATTTTGGAAAAAAAATCGCGAGATTCAAAAAAGTGTTCAATGCTCTCATCGACAAACGGGACAAATTAATGAGGGAGAAAAATAAGGATATCAGCTTAGGTGGAGTTAGCATACTTAGGCCCCCTTCTTTTCAGCTTATTTTCCAGATTCTTCCAGAAGCTACCCTCCATCAGCTCCTCCCAGACATCTATGGATTGTTTCTCTTACTACGACTATCTGGCCTTCGGATAAGTCCAAACTCCATCAACAGTGCATGCCATCTACGCTTCCTAATTTCCAGGATAGCTCCTGATGGCCTGCATTACTGCTTGCTCCACCTCGTGTGCATCGATCACATCCTCACCTTCATCCTGTGACAGCGATTAATAATACGACATGTTATTAGTCACGATAAATATCTTTTCTTGATATAATTAAGCTGGATTTGATCTATATCGTTCTGAATACCTCTCCCCCAACTGCTTGGAGTCTAAATGAACTCGCACATGAAGCCGTAGCCTCACGCACAGTGAGGCCTAACACATCGAAGGCTTTAAGAATGGAGGCAAGGAGCCCCGGACTGTTCTTATCCATGAACACACTGATGAGGAAACCCTTCTCTAGGACCTCAACACTCACCTGAATATATAAAATAAGGTTAGCAGCCTTTTACAGTCAGTAGATGGCGTCTCAGTGAGAAATATTTTTGTTGATCCCGGGTGCAATAACATTAATTCCTACCAGTGGCGAGGGTTCTTCACAACGAGTAGTAGAAGTGGTGTTCTGCGCGCACGCCATCTCTTGATTCAACTTTGAAATCTTCTGCTTCAGATCTTTGATGTATGTTGCTGCATCTGCGATTATCGATTTTTTATTTGCCTGCATGAAACATTTACATATTTTCAGATGAATGAAAAATATACTGGCATATATGACTAAGTAGTTAGATGGATGGCGTTAATAATTATAACCTCAGTTTCTCGGTAGCAATTTGTGTTACGTTCTAATTGTTTCCTTTTGTAATTAGAACAAACTTATGCTCCTGTTTAGTTTATTGGAGCAGGCTCATTCTAATGCCGTGAAGGTTCTCCAAAGCTTTTCTTTGGAGACATGGCGAGATATACTAATAAAGAACAAACATAAATAGATAGATTTATAGAAACAGACCAAAGAAATCAATATGGAAAAACTGTGTTAAAGTAGCAGATTTCTAAAACTAAAACCAACTGTAGGGCATGGAGCTTGATGAAAGACGAAGAGAAAAGCGGAAGTGCAGGGCAAGTTGGATGAGACCCAAGATTATAATTACCCAGAGGCCGGGGATCCGCACCCCCTTTTCTAAAAAAAAATTATAATTACCGCTTGAGAATGAGTAAGACTTCGGAGAATCTGCAGCTTCTCGTGCAAACTTACTCTCTTCTGCTCCTCGAGACCATCTCTCTCTTTCTCTCTCCCTCTCTCTCTCTCTCCTGTGGTGCAGGAGCTCTTCCATGACGATGAGGGCTATTTAAAGACGTTGATCGGTACTGGAACCCCTGAGAATAAGCCTGTTAAAAAAAAGCTGAGAATAAGCCTGTTAAAAAAGAAGCTGAGAATAAGCCACATCTCTTTCTGTTTGCTCTATATTTCAACCATTTAAGCTCATTCTTAAAGATGGCTATGCATATACAGAGATCAGGTGGTATTCCTTTGAAAATAAAGTCATTCTTGCTCATCAGAATAGCCCATGAACTGAGAATAATTATGTCCATAAAAAAGGCTTGTTAATTTTCTCCTTTAGGTGAGTGAGATAATCCAGATGAGTGTATTCTGCCTGGAAGTCCACATCAGGACAAACATATCTCCTACATTCTTGAGCAAAGGATCACTGATAGTCATCATGCCTCTCAAGGCTAGGCTCAGCTTATTCCGTAACCTAATACAGTTCACACAAATACTAAAGCAAAAGTACAAGCGAATGTGCCTTTTCCTCACGTGACTCCTGGTGGATACAGAACAGAAACAAAACATCACATTCCTTGCTTGTTGTTTCCTGTTAAACAAACGGTTACATTCTTCATCGTCCATGCATTATAACAGCAATTAATTCCTCGATATGCCATTGACAAGACATATGACAAGAGGAGTTGGGAGACACCACATCACCTGCTCCCTACCGAGCTCCCACTCAGGCTTCTCCCGGCGTCTCACCAGCCACTACCGGAAAATCTGTCTTTCCCGTGAGGACAGTTCTTTGCCGTGTGCCCCCGTTTCTCGGAACACGGCAAAGAGCACTTTGCCATGTTGGACAAACAAAGCTCACGGCAAAGAAAGCCACCACGACACAGTACAGAAAAGGCGCACGGCAAAGAACTGGACACGGCAAAAGGCACGAATAACACACGGCAAAGAAACCGTGCTCGGCAAAGAAATCTTTGCCGTGCGTGTTACGTCACCTGCACGGCAAATTAGTGGGACCCGCGACGACCAGGATCGGCAACTTTCCCGCGCTTCCAATAAATTCGCGGGAAACATGTTTGCCGTGCGTTGAAAGCAAATATCACGGCAAAGACTGGACAAATGTTGTCCCCGTCGTGGCGGCCAATTCCCCGCGCTCTAAATTACGGCTTTTCCGTGCGCCCTGAGAAACATGTCGGCAAAGTATGTGTTTGCCGTATGCCTCCATACCCGCCGCACGGCAAAGATGTGTTTGCCGTGTGCCTCCCTGTCAACCGCACGACAAAGCATGTGTCTACCCCGGACCCGAGAGGGCATCGAAGAGGGGTTGCTCGGTAGGCTTTCCTCCATGATTATGTTAGGTTAGATCATATAAACATCTCAACCCAACTTTGGGCAAATGTTAACACATGATTCCATCCTCGGCACCCGGCACGGGAGTTTTCACCTCTAAGTGTCGGAACTTACTACGGAGTAAGCGGGGTCGGTGAAGCGGGTCACACCTCGGAGCTGTATCTTGGTTCCCACAACCTACCAACACACTCTTATACATATATTAGGGGCCCATGCAAGTTTTGTTGGGATTCCGACGCTCCAGACCCCCGCTACGGCGAAACCCTACATCCGCTGGAAAAAGTCAAACCTGTCAATCTACCCCTTTGACCGGCGCCGAGAGGGGGTAGACGCATGAACTTTTTTACTTGGTTGTGTTAGGTTGGTACATAGGACCATGGGGAACCAACATTTCATGTGGTCCGTCGCATGATTCCATCCCCGGCACCAGACACGGGAGTTTTCACCTCTAAGTGTCGGAACTTACTACGAAGTAAGCGGGGTCGGTGAAGCGGGTCGCACCTCGGAGCTGTATCTTGGTTCCCACAACCTACCAACACACTCTTATACATATATTAGGGACCCATTCAAGTTTTGGTGGGATTCCGACGCTCCGGACCCTGCTACGGCGAAACCCTACACCCGTTGAAAAAAGTCAAACCTGTCGATCTACCCCTTTGACCGGCGCCGAGAGGGGGTAGACGCATGAACTTTTTTGCTTGGTTGTGTTAGGTTGGTACATAGGACCATGGGGAACCAACATTTCATTTGGTCCGTCGCATGATTCCATCCCCGGCACCCGACACGGTTGTTTTCACCTCTAAGTGTCGGAACTTACTACAGAGTAAGCGGGGTCGGTGAAGCGGGTCGCACCTCGGAGCTGTATCTTGGTTCCCACAACCTACCAACACACTCTTATACATATATTAGGGGCCCATGCAAGTTTTGTTGGGATTCCGACGCTCCAGACCCCCGCTACGGCGAAACCCTACACCCGGTGGAAAAAGTCAAACCTGTCGATCTACCCCTTTGACCGGCGCCGAGAGGGGGTAGACGCATGAACTTTTTTGCTTGGTTGTGTTAGGTTGGTACATAGGACCATGGGGAACCAACATTTCATGTGGTCCGTCGCATGATTCCATCCCCGGCACCCGACACGGGAGTTTTCACCTCTAAGTGTCGGAACTTACTTCGGAGTAAGCGGGGTCGGTGAAGCGGGTCGCACCTCGGAGCTGTATCTTGGTTCCCACAACCTACCAACACACTCTTATACATATATTAGGGACCCATTCAAGTTTTTGTGGGATTCCGACGCTCCGGACCCCGCTACGGCGAAACCCTACACCCGTTGGAAAAAAGTCAAACCTGTCGATCTACCCCTTTGACCGGTGCCGAGAGGGGGTAGACGCATGAACTTTTTTGCTTGGTTGTGTTAGGTTGGTACATAGGACCATGGGAAACCAACATTTCATGTGGTCCGTCGCATGATTCCATCCCCGGCACCCGACACGGGAGTTTTCACCTCTAAGTGTCGGAACTTACTACGGAGTAAGCGGGGTCGGTGAAGCGGGTCGCACCTCGGAGTTGTATCTTGGTTCCCACAACCTACCAACACACTCTTATACATATATTAGGGACCCATGCAAGTTTTGGTGGGATTCCGACGCTCCGGACCCCGCTATGGCGAAACCCTACACCCGCTGGAAAAAAGTCAAACATGTCGATCTACCCCTTTGACCGGCGCCGAGAGGGGGAAGACGCATGAATTTTTTGCTTGGTTGTGTTAGGTTGGTACATAGGACCATGGGGAACCAACATTTCATGTGGTTAATGTATTAACTAATACTAATAAACAGTCCATAAAAATAGTAAAGAAGAAAAAGAATTAAAAGAAAAAACAAATAGAAAGAAAAAATGAAAAAATCTAAAGCACACGGCAAAGTCATTCTTTGCCGTGCGCTTTCCTATGTGTCCACATGGCAAAGATCTTTGCCGTGCGCCACGTTTACGCACACACGGCAAAGGCTGTCTGAATCTTATCCATTCAGACAGCCTCGCATCGATCCACTCACACCACACACCCGACCCCGACCGCACGCACACACGCCACACGCCGCCGGCCCGCTGCCGCAGTGCCACCACAGCCGCGCCTCCCCCTGCGCCCGCGCCCGCGCACTACACCCCCACTCCACCGCCCGCGTACTCCACCTCCTCCTCCCCGCGCCCGCGCACTCCACCGCCCGTATCGATCTCGGCGGTGGCGCTCGTCTCCTTTTCACCTATGTTCGTGCTCTCTTTGCAGAAATTGAAGACCGGCGTAGACCCCTCGCCCTTCGCCGTTTGGGCAAAGATGCGTACCAGGGATGAGCCGGATCCTGAGACAGGGTCGATGTGGATCAACAGCGGCGCCGAGCTCCGGAGCACGGGGTACACGGCGAACTTCAAGGATCGCAACGGTGAGGAAGCTGACCCTCTCACCAGTCCACTTGACGTCGAGTCTGTCGTGCTTGCGGGGCAAGGCAAGGCGAATGGCCGCTTGTGGATAGGTGACGGCTCCGTCGACCCTCGCACCGTCCCGTCTCTACGCCAGGTCCATCGTGGGAGGGCGCCAGGTGCGCCTGCTGTGGAGACCCGCCCGCGAGTTTCGGGTCTAGCTGTCGACCAGCTCCGAGAGGAGATGCGTCAGAAGCAGGTGCTCTATGAGCAGCAGCTGGAGCAGCAGCAAGAGCAGATCCGGCAGCAGCAGGAGCAGATCCAGCAGCAGAGGGAGCACTCCAGGCAGATGATGGAGTGGATGACGAGCACGATGCAGCGCATGGCTCCTGCGGACGGGGCTGTTGCCATGGGACTGTTCCCTCCACCGATGTTCCCATGGGTATGTTGTCAAACTTGTCATTCTATCCATCTTATTGTTGTAACTAAATTATTTGTGTAATACGAGCCTTTTTTATGTTGTAGATGAATCCAGGATCGGTGGGTGGATCTCACTCGATGGCGCCGCCGCTTGGTGGCCAGGACGATCCGGAGGGGCAGCCCCATATCTCCAACCTTAACGTTGTCCGGAGGCTCCCGTGGGTACGCTCATGACATTGAAACTTAGCTATTTTAGTTGTCAAACTTGCCATTTCCACTTAGTTAGTTTAACTATGCCCATGACATTGAAACTTAGCTATTTTAGTTGTCAAACTTGTCATTTCCACTTAGTTAGTTTAACTATGCCCATGACATTGACACTTAGATATTTTAGTTGTCAAATTTTCCATTTCCACTTAGTTAGTTGAACTATGCTTATGTCATTGACACTTAGGTACTTTAGTTGTAAAACTCATGATTTTTGTATGAACTTGTAGGAGGATCAACAATGACGTCCATCTTTGCCATTTTTCCATCGTCGTGGAGTTCATGTGGATGCTATGTTGAATTATGCCTATGTGGTGTTTGAGACTATGTCTATGCTATGTGGAGTTTGAACTATGTTGAGTTCATGTTTGTGGAGTTCATGTTGATTTTAGTCTTATGTTTGTGGAGTTTGAACTATGTTGAGTTCATGTTGATTTTAGTCTTATGGAGGAGTTTGATCTTGTTTATATATGTTATGGAGCACTATTTAGTCATATTTGTGTCAGAATTGTCATCTGTGAATTATTTTGTGAATTATCTGTAAAATGCAGAGATTTTTTAAAAAACAGAACAAAGCTGTGCCATATGGTCAATTTGCCGTGTACCCGTAAGAAAAGCGCACGGCAAAGATGTTTGCCGTGAGGAGGCACACGGCAAAGAGGCATACGTGGCACGCACCTGTGATCCTGGCATTTGCGCGATGCGCCATATTGCACCATATTGCAGATATGCCGTGCAGTTTAGAGGAAACACACGGCAAAGGGCTGTGGCCTGGGGTGTGCTGTCTACAGAAAGCGCACGGCAAAGAGTAGAAATGTGCCGTGCTATGTCAGCCAGACGCACGGCAAAGATGGACTGTTTGCCGTGCTGTCGGCGCGCAGAGCGCACGACAAAGTTAAATTATGTGCCGTGGAGCGCACGGCAAAGATTGAACATGTGCCGTGGGGCAGTTTGTCCCGGCGCACGGCAAAGAACGCAGCACGGCAAAGAGGGGGTAGAGGGTTGACCCTATTCTGACAGTAATATGCCGTGTTGTGTGAGGCGGGCGCACGGCAAAGTGTTTGCCGTGCTATTTACCCAAAGCGCACGGCAAAAGGCCTTTGCCGACGTTTATTATGCCGTGCAGTTCAACACGGCAAAGCCTTTGCCGGGTTCCGCAAAGCCTTTGCCGTGCGAGTTCGCCGCACGGCAAAGAACGGTTTTCCGGTAGTGAGCTCTCCCTTGGATCGTTTCTACATGCATTGGTGATATCATGATTTGCCTTTTCCTCACGTGACTCCTGGTGGATACAGAACAGAAACAAAACATCACATTCCTTGCTTGTTGTTTCCTGTTAAACAAACGGTTACATTCTTCATCGTCCATGCATTATAACAGCAATTAATGCCTCGATATGCCATTGACAAGACATATGACAAGAGGAGTTGGGAACCACCACATCACCTGCTCCCTACCGAGCTCCCACTCACGCTTCTCTTGGCGTCTCGCCAGCTCTCCCTTCAATCGTTTCTACATGCATTGGTGATATCATGATAAGCACAAAAATGTCATGTTTACCCTGCTTGATTCATATGATTGGCAAAAGATTTATGTAGCATTGAAATCCTATAGGAAATTTTCCTTTGGAGCGATTTGATCAATAGGATCATATACCATAGGAAAATTTCCCATAGGAATCGTGTAGTACAAACATCATAGGAAAATAACATGAGGTCTAACCTCATGAAAAAATTTCTTCACCCAATTAAACAAACTTCCTCCTTTCACATGATTTAACTAGACATGCCATCCTAATCTTATGATTTTCCTATTCCTACACTTTTCTTATCCTATAAATCAAAGGAGCCCTAAATCTCAGTAGACGCTCGATATGAAAACAACATGATAGAATTATGATTGCCATTCTCTTACTCCCTCCGATCCATATTAGTGGGCATAGTTTTGTCTAAATTCATATGTATCTAGTTAAGTATTTAGACTAGATACATGTGTATCTAGACAAAGTTGTGCCCACTAATATGGATCGGAGGTAGTATGTAAAACAATATGAAGCATCTTGCATCTGTAGATGCGTGCTCGACATGAAACACAAATGAGACACAAAACATGCCAAGATGGAGGTGCAGCCAGCCAGCTGCTCGATCCTATGCATGCGTACACGGGACAGAGCATATATGAGCACAAGGAAAGGTTCACAAGCGTACGTACGAGCTCTGGGGAATAAAGGCTCCATCGATCGTCGTTGGTCTCGTGACACGCAGCTTTGGCGCGTTGCCTCCAAACACTACAGGGCTCTCGTGATCTCATGCTCGCGCCCGGCCATTGCTACTAGCTTGGCTTACGTGCATGCATGTATGCACGCGCCCTCGTTCCATTCATCTCAAGCTAGCTCCTCTTTCTTCTGCACGCCATCCCCTCGCTGCGTGCGTCTGCCGGCCTGTCCAGTAATAAGCCACGCCCGTGTCGCCGGCCGCCGGGATCGACGGGCAGGCCAACGGGATTATTGCCACTGCCCTGCCCTGCCATGCATGCTCTCCAACCAGTTCACGTGTCTAGATCTAGCTGCTGCATGCGCATGCATCCATCGCCCACGCACATATCAGCCAGCGCCAGTGTACATGGAGCCTCACGCGCAGGAGCACACAAAACGATGAAGCTAGCTAGATGCTGCGTCGCCTTGGTCATGCACCTGCGCATGCAGCTATGGAACAAACGTACGTTGCCATGAGCTACCATGCGTATGTAGACATAGTATGATGTTCCTTGTCCATTTTCATGAGCTATCTACACTAGTATTGTATCATCCATGTTTGGCACTATAATCTTATATTTGATACAAAAGCCAATTGTCTCCTTCAAGAGTGCATCCCAACCATTTTCTCTTATACCTTGAAGTTTCTGCAATGTTATGCCAATCAGACTCACTACATGAACAATGTTCTGATCTTTCTTTTAGCTCATTAGTCATGCCCAATAGTTTGATCATAAGATGCAATATGAGAACAAATTTAAAGCTCTCCATATGAGAAATCAAGCCACCGGCTGTGGTTCTTTGTGTCAAATTTCCTACATCATCATGAGCATTCTCTAATACATGAAGAATAGACTCCCATGTCAGAATGAATCTAAAGAAAGTTTTATGGTGTGTACCCCACCGTGTATGCCCAGGTTTTACAAGGTTGGTTGCTTGGTTTTTCCGTCTTCAAGAAAAATTTCCGCAGACTCCAATTGGCTCACAATAGTGTCTTGTTGATGTTGGCCTACTTCATCATGCCTCTTACAAGAAGCATTGACAGTGTTGACAATCAAAATGGTGATGTTAAAGAAATCAAATATAGAGGAACAACAATTGGCAAAAGCAACAACTACTATCTGCAAATGTGCAATCATTGATGCAACGTAGGAGAATGTAAATTTTTAGTTTTCACACAGGAAGTGCATGGGATATTCCCAATAAAGAATGTTGATGCCATAAATATAAGACACGCCTCTCATGAAAACAAGCCAACCTAATAAAGATACTAAGCCTAACTATATGGATATAAAGACAACGTTTTCAGGAGACAAACCGTTTATCCCTTTGTTTTTGTTTTTCTTTGTGTCCTTCTTGTTGTTAGAAAGTTTCCTTTTTGTTTTCTCTTTGCTTTAAAAAAAATGCCAAGTTTAACTGATGCGTGGAAAATATGAGAACTTATATCGATGTTAAATCCGTATTTTTGTCGCGAAAATGGCTAGACATCAACTATATACCTGTCTCCAACCATTGATTTTTAATTAGTTGTGCAAATGTCTTTTGAAAATGTTTTCTTACAGATATGGATGCATTTATAATGAAATCAAAACATATATGGGAATAATCACTTGATTGGGAGCTTCCTGAATTAACGAGGGGCTAAACAAAAATATCAGGAAACTTAACGAGAAGTGGTATGGTCACCCACGACCGTAGCAACGACCATACGTACCTTATATCGGTGGCTTTGTCAGATCAAACCGAGCAACTTTCGTCAGAGGGCCACCTTCAGATTCGCATCGGAAGACACTCAAATACCTAATTCCATCTACTGGATCTATGTAAAGGAGAGGGGACAACCACTGGAAAGAGAGCCGCCATCCATCCATTTCTCCATGAAGTGCTGTCGCCTTCACTGCTCCACTTCCATATTCATGTCTCCTAGCATCTCCATAGCCATACCATACTTGCATCCAAAGATAGATAAACAATTAAGCTTGGGGATGACCCCACATCACCCTCTACATCAACAACATGTTGATTTCCAAACCGTTTCCCCCAGTTTTTAGTATCATGGAAATTTGCATAAAATTGGAGCATATGTATCTTATTTTGTATGTTAGGTTGTATCTCTACCAAGTTATTTAAAACCACCATTAATAAATGTGATGAAATAAATATCTAATCAAAGATGATGGAGTACTGAAAGAAAAAATAACAATGCCACGATTAAAAGAAAAGGGAAAGTGATAAATAGTTACGTGTTAAAATATGATCACTTTTACTTACTTGTGTGATGTTTTATCAACTCTACTAGTGACATCCCCCGGTCTTCTTGAGTAATCTCTTTTTACCGTTGCGCGTACATGTGGGTCAAATTTAGGGTGTGTAGGTACCCCCATGAACACTGGGTATTTTCCCTAGAATTATAAGCTTCCTTATGTACCATGTAACAATTAGATATCACTACATAAGTTGGCACTGTTCTAATCATCGTCCAACTCACTTAGTTCCTGAGAAGCAAATAATTAAAAGAAGCACATCAGGAAAAAAACATAACCAAACCAACCGGGGAAAGGTAAAAACCCAAACTAAGCAAGTAATTTTAGTAGCTTGTCGTAGAAGCTGAGTGTAGCAACTATTCTTGCGGGTGCGAATTCTGACCAATGTACCTGCCACACTAGGATTAAGTAGTTGGAATTCTGGTCCTTAGTTAACAAGTTTGGAAAGATGAAAGCAGTAGAACTAACAAAAAAAGTAGGATAAGCTAGATGAGATATGTCTGTCTACTAAAAGATGGCATTAGAAATGACAAGATATAAGATTAAAAATAGTGGAAATAAATTTAGCCCATAATTGCTGCATGACTTAAGTATTTTCAAATATTTGTAGGTAAATGTAAAACATGAGTATAATTGTTGTGGCATGGTTTTAAGTATCATTATTGGATAGAAGGTATCATGCAACATACATGTTATAACTTATAACATGACAACTAATTTGCGATAATTACCAACCCAAGCTTAGTGTTGGTGGCTCTGTGAGCACTTTGCTTGGCCTAGGTGAGCACTCAATAAAATAACATCGACGAGTTAGTGTTGAAAAATAGGGAGATCTAAAATGCATATGAACATAACCATACAGTTAGTATGACAATATCAAGTAGGAGAAAATAATAATGAACAACTATAATGATGTGGATTAGAACCAAGCAGAAGTGGATACATAGAAAATAATTACATAAACTGTATGGAATTGTCAACATAATTGATAGCGAGCAGATAATCTTGTAGCTTAATAGGAACTACATGTGGATGCTACACATCAATTAATATAGACTCACTACCATGAAGTTAAGCACGTAAGAGAGCTAAGAAATATCATAACAATAACAAAAACAGTCAAGCATACATGCAAGAGCTAGCGATGGTGGAGATGGTGAAGTAAATCTGCTATGGTGGACGTGGGCGTCAGTGAAGTCGATCTGGTACGGTGGATGAAACAACTAGCGATATAGATCCGATGGGTAGTTCCTGACATCGGTTTAGTAGATCCAGCGCGGTGGACGAGGGTGGCTATCAAATAGATCCAATATTGAGGATGTGAATGTAGGTGAAGTAGATCTTGAGCTATAAACAAGGGCGTTGGTGGTGTGGATCGTGCGTCGACAAGATGCCCTATAATGTAGGAATATTCATGAGCTTAAAGCCAAATGACCAAGGTCATGGACATTCTTGAACTATATTTTGTGATAACGTGCCGATTTCTTGCCACACACGTGGGATTAGCATGCTCAACAAAATGCCAATAGAATATTTCCACTTTTTGTGGAAAAATATCATGTGTGTTTATTTCAGCTCACTATAATTATCTGATCTCTACTACATATGATATATGATGTTTGCATTGTTCATTGTTGATACTTGTTTAAAATTAATTTCAGATTGTTGTTAATACTAAGAAGTCTTACTCGGAAGGGACAACCAAAATTCTTCCAAGGCACCCTCTTAGAACAGTGTCAAACCAATCGACCGGCTTATAAGTCAACCCAAAACAATCCCTACTGGTGATAGATATCTGCTCTACTGCATGCAGATATACGTGGTGTATTTGTTCTACGATGTGTATTGATATGTTGAAAACAAACACAAAATATTCGATCAAATCCATGGACAAATACACACGCGATATTGCGGTGGCCAAAAAGATTGTAGCAAAGTCTCTCTATGTGAGCTCGTAATATTTAGATCTTGTTAATTATCTCATGTAATTTATATTCTGAGATTTTTTCGTGGAAGTTGTGCTCCACTTGATGAACTCAAGATGGAGTTTTAATTGGTTCTTTCGACATGCAATACATAATTTAGTTTTCATAATCAATTGAACTAATTCACTTGGATGATTTCCCTCGACCACATTAGGTTAGAAAAAATGTCCGCATTGGGCCCTGGCCGGCCCGGTACACAAATTAGCAAATTAGTGGGCCATCCAATATTAGCGTAGCTTTGCTAAGGGTTGATGTGGTGAGGAAAACAAATGTTTTGTAATAAACGTTGTTGTCCTTGAGTTTCACTAATGAAGCCGGGTATAGTCCTCTTAAAAAAATCTAATGAGGTTTGAAATGGGCCTAAGACTAGTCACAATGGGGAGTAACATAGGAGTAACATCAGTGCCACATAGGCAAAAAATCTGATGTGGCGGGTAATTAATAAGGAGAGAGATGGGTGTGGTAACCAGCTATGTTACCATAACATCACACATTTCAAGGCAAGATGAGTGTATAACCTATTAAATATGACACTACACACATGTTACTCCTCACTATGGAGGTAGTAACTTAGAGTAGTAACATATGCATGTTACTAGTCTAAGTTACTCCCCATTGTGACTAGTCTAAATAAGGCAACAAATGGATCTATTATATACGGCACATACAACTAAAATATGTGTCTAATTGGCTGAAAAGTATAATGGACCATAGCGGGCATGTGAAACTTAATGCAGTTATGCACATGGCGGTTAAATGCCAGTAAGCTGTTTTTGGGTCTTGCATCGAGTATATTTACACGGAAACCACACCGACAACGGAGCGATTTCCGTGGTTGATGCAAACACATCTACCACGGATTTTGTTGAACCGTGCATGGTCGACGAAATGTTCCACGCTTGTCCAACCACGGTTTACATTTTGCTATTAAAATAGTTTTGGCGACGCTAAAGGCCTTCTATCTGTAAGCTACTTGCTTAGGATTCACTCGCAGATACGATAATTCAGAGGAATTATACAGAGAAGTCCCAGCTGATCTCGCTGAGATCCGGCCTGACCCTCTAGCCTACGGCACCGCCGTCCTGTTCTTACTTCCTAGCCAAGTTCCTGAGATCACGCTCCACTGTCTCAAATAGCTCAGCACGACGCCCTAGCTACGTTACAAGGCCTATCTGGCCCATTCACGGCCTGCAAGCCGGGCTGGAGGCCTTGTTACTCTCCTGGGCCTCTCCTTAGCGTGTGTCTCTTTCAGCTGGCTCTCATCGATGTCTTCAGCATCAGGTAGGTCGCTGACATTCCCTCGGTCTTGAGAACCTGCTTGACCCCAAGCAGGTGCAAAGGGAAAAAGTTGTTGCAGCGCTTCCAGGTCTTCCCAAGTCGCCAACGACGCTGGAGAACCACTCCATTGCACCAATGCTTGCACCACAGTGTTAAGACCTTTCTGTCGCATACGCCGTTGCAAGACCTGTACAGGCACTTGATACACAACATCAGGAGAAGGTAATTGATCAGTTACCTGTTGTCCTGGCCCCATACATGGCTTCAATTGGGAAACATGAAAGACAGGATGCACTCTGCTGTTTTCAGGCAAGTTGAGCTTATAAGCAACCTCTCCAACTCGTTTGAGAATAGTGAAAGGCCCAAAAAATTCGAATGCCAACTTATGATTC
Source organism: Poa pratensis (assembly GCA_947311845.1). NCBI lineage: Eukaryota > Viridiplantae > Streptophyta > Magnoliopsida > Poales > Poaceae > Poa > Poa pratensis. Next base: position 36,183,947 of record CAMZMU010000050.1, on the reverse strand, counting down.
GATCTGCGTTCAACGGATGTTTGAATATAAGGCTGAAGCTTGAGGAACACTTCATCTCCAACAGCAAAACCCCTCTCCAAACGCTTCTTATCGGCCTGATGTTTCATTCTCTTTTGCATACGCAACAAGTGTTGACGAACAGAAGCTTGCACCAAGGATCTTTCAGTGAGCCATGCCTGCACATCTGTTGATGCAATCGTATCCGATGATGTGATGCCAAAGTACCGAGGCTGCCTGCCATAGATGACCTCAAATGGAGATTTCCCCAAGGATGCATGCCAATTAGTGTTGTACCAAAATTCACACAGTGTAACCATTTGGACCACTGTTTTGGATGCGCACTGATGAAACATATCAGGTAACATTCAATGGACTGATTAACTCGTTCTGTCTGACCGTCTGTCTCTGGGTGATATGATGTGCTCAACCTCAATTCAGTACCTGTGGTACGAAACACAGCTTGCCAAAACTGGCTTGTAAAAACTGGATCACGGTCAGAGATGAGGGTAAGGGGGCATACCATAAAGTTTGTAAATGTTTGCAACAGACAGGTCTCCAACTGAACTTGCCGTGTAAGGATGCTTCAACGACATGAAGTGTGCATATTTTGAAAACTTGCCTGCCACCACAAACAAGCAATTGTATCCACATCCTGACGACACTTGTAATGGATTAAGCAAACCAGCAGGGAGTTTCCTCTATGGTTTTGCTTGCTGGCAGATATGACAGTCACGAACCAATTACTTGACAGCTGCTTTCATCCCAGACCATTTGAAAAGAGCAATTATGCGTCTGTAGGTCATAGGGAAACCATAATGCCCACCAATAGGACTTGCATGGAATGCCAGAATAATTTGTTGCTGCAACAGGGGACTGGCACCAACCCAAATTCTATTTCTGTAACGAAGCAATCCATCACGAAGAGAATAGTTAGGCACTGGCAAGGGATCTATCGCCAATTTTTGCAATATTATTTGAACATGTTCATCTACTTCATAACTCTGAACTACCTGCTCCAGCCAGCTTGGTTGGACAGTAGACATGGAGAAAATTTTGGAATTGACTGTTGGCCTGCGAGAAAGTGCATCTGCCGCCCCATTATGGATGCCTTTTTTGTAGATCACTTTGTACTGCAATCCCATCAGCTTAGTGAGCGCTTTTTGTTGCCACTCTGTGTGCAGCCTCTGGTCAGCGAGGTGAGTTAAGCTCTTGTGGTCGGTACGGATGATGAACTCTGCCATCTGTAAATACGTCCGCCACTGTTGAACTACCGTAAGATGGCCAAATACTCCTTTTCATACACTAATGACCCCTTGTTGCGAGGGCCCAAAGCATGGCTAACAAATGCCAATGGATGACCACACTGTGAGAGCACCGCTCCAATACCATTATCTCAACCATCAGTCTCGATAACAAACTGACAAGTGAAATCTGGCAAAGCTAAAACATGGGCTGAAATAAGAGCTTTCTTCAGAGTTTGCAATGCTAATTCTGTATCTTCTGTCCAAACAAACAATGCCCCTTTTTAAGCAATGCTGTCAAAGGCTGGCTGATAACTGCATAATGACAGATAAATTTTCGGTAGTAACCCGCTAGACCCAAAAATGCACGCAATTCCTTTAATGTGAGGGGCCTAGGCCACGATCGAATTGTCGCGATCTTTGATTCATCGGTGGACACACTTGCTGCAGAGATAACGTGTCCTATATAAGAAATCCGTTCTTGGGCAAAGGCACACATTGACAGTTTGACTTGCCATTTGTCCTTGCTGAGAATTTCCAGGATAGAACGCAAATGACTGAGGTGTTCTTCGTAGGACGCACTATAAATCAGAATTTCGTCGAAAAAGACCAACACATACTTGCGTAACACAGGTGCTAGTGAAGCGTTCATCGCTTTCTGGAAAGTTGCTGGTGCGCCCGTCAAACCAAACGCCATAACCGAAACTCATAGTGGCCTTCATGCGTTTGAAATGCAGTTTTAGGTTCCTTCCCAGGGGCCAACCTGATTTGGTTGTAACCAGCGCGTATGATGGGGGGATGATAACCCGGTAGGCCCATGAAGAGGGAAGCATGACCCGCCAGGCAGGAGGCCCGGCCAGGCCAGCTAACCATCAGCATGGGCCGGGTTATGTTGCTGGGCCAGAGGCTTTGGCGGTAACCCGGTTCAGGAAGGAAGTTTCTAGAAGACCAGAGGCGGTTCGGACTTGGAGGACACGAAGGCTAGAAGAGCTAGAATAGGATTCCGAGTCTGGGTAGAGCCCGGGTTCGTATTGTAAAGTGCCAGGAGACCCGGTAGTCTATATAAACCGGTCCCTGAGCCCTAGTTGAGAGAGAACTTTACGATCCAAGCTTAGGCGAGAGAACCATCGAGAGAAACACCACAACCTTGTAACCTAGATCGAGATCCGGCTCTGTTGTCGTAGCCGGGTTATCGAGATCGAGATCAATAACAAGATAGCAGGAAGTAGGTCTTTATCTCCAATGGAGAGGCCGAACCTGGGTAAACCTTTGTCCCTGCAATGCTAAACAATCTCCCAGACGCTAGTGTCGCCTTGCCCATCAACTCAAGCTACCCCAAAGTAGCATCTGCCGTGTTATCTACCCCACGACAGTTGGCGCCGTCTGTGGGAACGCGTCCAAAGGTGTCACCATCATGGGAGAAGCAAGCAAGGAGTAGAGAACTATGTTTTCGGCGAGATCACCCTCAATTCGCAAGGAGAGCCCATCGTTGATGATTTTGGCTGGGGGCCGGAATCAGATCTACTTGAATCAGGTGATGTTATTCCAATTGGCAAGTTTAACGTTTTTGTTGGTATGATTGCAACTAGATCTGCTAGTGATGGAGACTATGAATCTGTGTCAGGAGCTGCCACAATTGTTCAATCTGATGGAGAAGAATCAGTTGGTACGGCTGAAGATGAGCTGCCCTGGACGTGCACGAGGAGATCGGGAAACCCGGCTCCAGTCCCGGGTGATGTGGTGGACTATGCAGATTCAGAATCGATCCTGCCCTTGTTCGAAGGCCGGTTCGGATATGGAGTAGAAGAAGAGGACGAAGAGGAGCAAGAGTCCGTTCCAAGCCCGGTTAGGAGGGTGGCGGTTTACACCGCTCCTTCGATCAACGCGGGGGCATCACCGTCAACGGTTGTGCCACCAGCTTTTACTCCGGGTCAGCAGCAGCAACAATTGCCACCAGTGTTGGAGCTGGCGGGCCAAAGGGTTGATGGAGACCCGGCTTCGGTATCAGAGGAAAGTGAAAACACGGCGCGTTACAGGAATAGCTTCGGTTTTCTCAATAACCGAGCTCAGGGTGAGGAAAGAAACAATGCAACTGGGGCCCGGGCCATGTTTAACAATGGCCTGGTCCTAGATCCAACAGCACTTACGAGGATTGTTACTCCAGAAACGCGGCAGCAAGAGCTATAGAATTGGATACAGCACGCCGGGCCTTGGAGCAGGTGCGCAGAGACACAATGGCAGAAAAGAAGATATGGAGTTAGGCGAAAGCAATTAGAGGATGAGGAAAATCGTCTCAATGAGATGACCAGGGCACACCGGAGGAGGCACCAGAGCCGGCTGGCCCTGGAGAAAACGCCATAAATCCAGCAGTATTGTTTAGGACCCCAGAAGATCAACCAGTTGGTGTAACCCAGGTGGCTCCAGTTGTTAGAGCAAATATAGAACCAGACAGAGGAACAGGAGCAGCTGGGTTGCAGTTGCAGCGGCGCCGGGTCTTCTCGCTGGGGGAGCCAGGGGAAATCCGGGTCTGCCGCCCAGGACACCAAGGTTTCATACGCCGGCGGGTCACTATTCCAATCCAGCAGATAACGTATATGCCGCAACTTTGGCACTAGATCGTATTCCATTAGGAGACTCGCCAGCAGAGGTTGAAGCTCGGCGTGCCATTGACATGTTACGCACTGCGGTTGCTCAGCAAGTTCAGTATTCAAAAGAGAAAAGTGCGCTTCATTCTACAACATATCGTAGCAAGAGTCGCCATGGGGGAAACCCGCCATTGGCCGGGTTTGCCGCGGCACAGCAGCAAAACCCGCCCCAGCAGAACCAAACCAGAATAATCAGCAGTATCAACCCGCCCCTGCAATTTCTGTGGCTCAGCAGATAGTCAATAGATCGCGGGCAGGAAGGAGTGCAGCTAATGCAAACCCGGCAGTACCAGCAGCTGGAGCACCACAAGGAGGACCGGGTCCCGTGCCAGCAGCATCTGCAAGCTCGCCGGGTAACATTAATCTTTTAGCAAGTTCTTCCACTTTGGCGGGTCCCAAGTGTCTTTCAGATGCCATTAGAGCAGAGCCTTTCCCTGAGAAGTTCAAGGAGCCAAGCAAGATTGCCAATTATGAGCCGAGCACAGACCCGGCGAGTTGGTTGAGCAGTTATGAGATGGCGATGTGTATACGCAATGCCACAGAGAACGTTTGTGCAAAGTATATGTATTTGATGATGAGTGATGGTGCAGCAAAGTTGTGGTTCAAGAATCTGCCAGAGAAATCTATCAATTCTTGGGATGAGTTGAAAACAATTTTCATCAAGCACTTTCAGGGCACGTGCAAGCGTTTATTTTCCATTGAAGATCTTGATCGTTGCGTACAGAGGAAGGGCGAGTCAGCTCGTCACTGGATGGGCCGGGTCACGGAGATCCTGCACTCTTCATCAGGTATCGAGCCCAAGGATGCAATTTCATCGATGGAGAAAACTTGCAAGTACGCTCCCTTGGTCCAGAAGCTGGGTCGCATGAAGGAAGGACACCGGGTTAAGCCCGTTACTATGGCAGAGTTGATGGATGCGTGCAACAGACACGCAGCCACGGACAAAACCCAGGATGATAGTGAGGAAGAAAAAGGGAAAGGTGCTGCGAACAATGGAGGAAAGAACAATGGCCCGGGAAACAATAACAACAGCAATCAGAACCAGCACAAGCGTGGGCATCAGGAAGGAAACTCAGAGCTAGTTGCAAATGCAAATGCCGGGTTTCAGAGGCAAAGGATGGATGGGAATTATCAGGAAAACAGAGGTTATCAGGAAAACAGAGGTTATCAGGGAAATAATGGGAGTTACGGTGGTGGAAATAGTTATCAAGGAACACGCCCAATGAGCACTGAAGAGGCCTTCAGGATGCCGTGTCCTCGTCATAGCAAGAACGGCAGACCGCCAATCATTCATTGGCCCAGTGTGTAGATTTGAACAGGTGGAAAAACAATGAGATTCAGAGAGCTCTGCAAGGAGCAAACAGGAGTGGAGGACCCGGCCCGAGTGCTAACCCGGCTGCGGGACCTCTAACTGGAGCAAACGCGGTACCAACTGGAAATACAGGACCCGGCCAAAATACAGGTAATCAGGGTGGATTCTCGAACCAGCCGAGGCAACTTGGCCAATATCATATATATACCAGTGGCACGACCAAGAGAGAAAGAAAGATAGTCAAAAGGGCAGTTAATTCAGTGGCTGTAGGGGTACCAAGGTATTTGAGATGGTCAGAGCATACTATTACTTGGAGCAGAGCAGATCACCCGGATGTGGTGGAGCACCCGGGTCTGCTTGCGTTAGTTGTGGCTCCTCAAGTTCATGGCTTTGAGTTAAAGAAGGTTTTGATGGACGGTGGCAGTAGCATTAACATCTTGTACTGGGAAACATTTATGCGTATGGGTCTGAAGGAGTCACAGTTGCAGAAAACGTCAACAATATTTCATGGTATAGTTCCTGGGAAGTCTGCTACACCTGAGGGAAAAATTTCATTAGAGGTTGCTTTTGGCGAGTCTATCCATAACTTCAGATCAGAGTGGCTCACCTTTGAGGTGGTGAAATTTCCAAGTCCTTATCATGCGTTGTTTGGAAGGCCGGCCTTTGCCAAGTTCATGGCGAGGCCGTGTTATGTATACTTGCAGTTGAAGATGCCGGGTCCCAAGGGGATCATCACTGTTCATGGTAACAGAGAAATTGCAGCAGAATGTGACGAGGGAGATGCAGCCCTGGCAGAGCGAACTTGTGCTAGAGAGGAGTTGAAAGCTTACAGGTCTAATCTTGACCCGCAGGACAACAAGGCGCTCAAAAAACCAACAACAGAAGATGACAGGGCAAAGTTTAAAGCAGCAAAGGATACTAAGATGGTGGATTTTGTGCCTGGGGATTCCTCCAAGCAGTTCGCCATAGGGACCAGCCTAACTGATAAATAGGAAAGCGCGCTCATCGAGTTCATCCGTGAGAATCGGGATGTTTTTGCGTGGACACCTAGTGACATGCCAGGCATTCCGACTGAACTCGCTGAGCACCGTTTACATGTTGATCCAAAGGCAAGGCCGGTGAAACAAGGTTTGAGAAAAATGAACGCAGAGAGAAGAAAAGCTATAGGAGAGGAGATAGCCCGGTTATTGGAAGCCGGCTTTATCATGGAGGTTTTCCACCCAGAGTGGTTGGCTAACCCGGTTTTGGTTCTGAAGAAAAATAATGAGTGGAGGATGTGTATTGATTTTACAAGTCTCAACAAGCATTGTCCAAAAGACCCGTTCGCACTGCCGCGCATCGACCAAATTGTTGACGCAGTGGCAGGCAGCGAGCTCTTGTGTTTTCTGGACGCATATTCAGGTTATCATCAGATCAAGCTTAACAGGCAGGATTGGGAAAAGACATCGTTCATCACCCCTTTGGTGCTTTTTGCTACAAGACCATGACTTTTGGGTTGAAGAACGCAGGAGCAACTTATCAGAGGTGCATTCAAAATTGTTTTCATGATCAGATTGGGCGCAATGTGCATGCTTATGTGGATGATGTGGTGATCAAGTCAGAAAAAGCCGGGTCATTTATCAGTGACCTTACAGAAACATTCAAAAATTTGAGGAAGTACAAGATGAAGCTCAATCCTACAAAGTGCGTGTTTGGAGTTCCAGCGGGAAAATTGCTCGGTTTCATTGTGTCAGAGCGTGGAATTGAGGCAAACCCGGAAAAAATCAGAGCCATCCAGATTTGAAAAAACCTGAGGAATTGGCAGATGTTCAGAAGTTGACAGGATGTGTGGCTGCGCTAAGCCGGTTTATATCCCGGCTCGGAGAAAAAGCAATACCTTTGTACAAGTTACTAAGAAAACAGACAATTTTGTGTGGAATCAGGAAGCAGACGAGGCATTTGAAGCTCTGAAGAAACAATTATCAAAAGCGCCAGTTCTGGCGGCCCCGGGTCCCAAGGAACCCATGCTGTTATACGTCGCTGCCGGGCCTCAAGCTGTGAGTGCTGTGGTGGTGGTCGAGCGTAAGGAGGAAGGCAAGGAAAACCCGGTTCAGAGGCCGGTTTATTATGTTAGTGAGGTGTTATCAGAAGCAAAGCAGCGCTATCCGCATTGGCAGAAGCTAGTATTTGGTGTTTTCATGGCAAGTAGAAAGTTGAACCATATTTTCAGGAGCATCCAATCACAGTGGTGAGTTCAATACCCTTAGCAGATATTATCAGGAATTCAGAAGCTACAGGAAGAATTGCCAAGTGGGCAATAGAGATGGGGCCTTACCACATTGACTATGTGCCTCGTACAGCTATCAAATCGCAGGCATTGGCGGATTTTCTTAATGATTGGACACAGTTGAGTGCACCACCTCTTGCGCCGGGTCTCAACCTTGGGTTATGCACTTTGACGGGTCTAAGCAAGCACAAGGTTCAGGAGCTGGAGTTGTGTTAACTTCTCCCAAGGGTGATAAGCTGAGCTATGTTTTGCAAATTCACTTTGATTGCTCTAACAATGTGGCAGAATATGAGGCTTGTTACATGGTTTGCGTATGGCAAAGGAGATGAGCATCAAGCATATTAATTGTTATGGGGATTCAGATCTGTGGCACAGCAAGTTTCAGGAACATGGGATAGAAAAGATGCGACAATGGCGGCTTACAGGAGAGAGGTGGACAGGGTAGCCGGGTTTTTCTCAGGCTATCAGGTGGATCATATTGACCGCAGGAAAAATGATGCTGCAGATGCTTTGTCAAGACTCGGCTCACGCAGAGAGCCGGTTCCACCTAACGTTTTCTTGGACGAGCTATGGACTCCATCAGTTAAGCCTCAGGGCGTAGAGGAACTGGCGGGTCAGGAAGACCCGGATTCGCAATTGGTAGCAGCAACTCATGAAATTCCAGAGTGGACAGAACCTTATTTGGCGTATCTTTTGCGTGGAGAGCTGCCAGAGCAGGAAGTTATATCCCGGCAAATTGTGCGCCGGCTAAGGCTACGTAGTTATTGATGGCGAGTTATATAAGAGAAGTGTTTCTGGAGTATTTCAGAGATGTGTGTCTGGAAAGGAGGGCCGGCAAATTTTGAAAGAGATTCATGAGGGAGATTGTGGTCATCATGCTTCAACAAGGTCTTTAGTAGCAAAAGCTTTCAGACACGGCTTCTTCTGGCTCACAGCTCAGGCAGATGCAGAGCGCTTGGTGAGTAGATGTGATGGTTGCCAAAGATATGCAGGCAAATTCATGTGCCGGCTCAGGAGTTGCGAACAATACCCTTGACTTGGCCCTTTGCAGTTTGGGGGCTTGATATGGTGGGTCCTTTTAGCATGTCTCCTTGCAAGAAAACCCACCTCTTGGTTGCCATTGATAAGTTTACAAAGTGGGTTGAGGTGATGCCTGTTACTAATTGTGAAGCAGCTACAGCAGTCAAGTTTTTGAAGCAGATCATACACAGGTTTGGGTATCCTCATAGTATCATCACAGATAATGGTACTAACATGTCCCTTGGTGAGATGGCAAAGTTTTGTGGAAATCAGGGTATACGTTTAGATGTTGCTTCAGTTGCTCATCCACAGGCCAATGGACAAGTAGAACGAGCAAATCAGGAGTTGCTTCGAGGTTTGAAACCACGTCTCCGGGTCCGTGTCTCAGAGCTGCTGGAGCGTGGGTTGAGGAGTTGCCATCAGTAGTTTGGGGAATCAACACAACACCAAACAGATCCACAAAGATGACCCCTTTCTTTATGGTGTATGGGGCAGAGGCAGTTTTGCCAAGTGATATAATTCATGACTCGCCTCGCGTGGCGGCTTATGTTGAAACAGAAAATGAGCAGACCCGGCAGGATTCTGTGGACCTGCTTGAGGAGAACAGAGAACAAGCACTGGAGAGATCAGCAGTATATCAGCAAGATTTGAGGCGGTATCATAGTCGCCGGGTTAAAACTCGCACTTTCCAGGAGGGAGATTTAGTGCTACGATGGGTGCAATCCAGAGAAGGGATGCACAAGTTATCTCCCCCTTGGGAAGGGCCCTTCATCATAAGCAAGAAATTGAACAATGGTTCATATTATTTGGTGGATGCAAGAGAAAAGTCCGAGTCTGTAATGACACATCGCACTCTACCTTTTCATTGGAAGAGCGTGAGAGGCCATGGAATATTGCGCAGCTGCGCCCATATTATACTTAGCATGAGAAAGAGATATGAGATGTAAAACACGATGTAACAGGCAGCAGGTTTCAGACGCGCTCTTTTCCTTACCAGGGTACCTAAGGGGACTGGAAGGTTTTTAATGAGGCGGCTTGCTGACCTAACCTTTTCTATCAATAAAGTGAAGGTTGAACAGAAATTTGTGTTCTTTTCGTTTCTTTTTTGATGTTTGATAGTAGTGTTGCATAGTTCTATGTTAAGTTTGGTCTTGGGGGCTTGTCCCAAGACCCGGCTTTTACGGTCATCCGGGTCTCGATGTTTGTGACCCGGCTGTGCAGTTTTCTTCAGTATTTTGGATTCAGAGTATGAAGGTGTAGTTTACGTTTTATTTGTTTATGTTTTTGTCATAGAAAAGTGCATAGTTATCTTTGAGGACGCCCAGAGAGCGTGTCCCACCAGTATGAGGATCAATGGGGTAATGTTGCATAGTTAAGCCATTACTTTATAAACATTGATCCAGGTCTTGGGGGCTCCTACTACAATAGTTTGCAGCTGCAATCCCAAGACCCGGCTTTATGCCACTAGTTTATTCTTGGTTATCTTGCTGTTGAGCTGATGTGACTCGCAATTTTATGGCCTGATTGCTCACCTGGAAATTCAATCAACCATGAAGCCCATTGGGACTTGGTTCGACCCTGTTTTTCTCAGAGAAGTAGCGACAGGGTATCCATGCGAAAGCCGGCTCACAGTTAAAGAAATCAAAAGGGTCATCAAAACCACAGAAGAGGCATATTTCATAGCAAAAGTTTGAGAGTAGCATAAAAGTTTCATCAGGTGCATAGGCGCACCATCACAGGCATAGTGCAGACAGTGCAAAAGTTATTACAATAAGCGCCCAAAGGGCCGAATAAGATTGTTTTCTTGCAGAGATAACAGCATCTGCGTAAGTTTTCAAGCTTTGGCTTCAGGAGCCGGGTCACGGGAGGAGAGCCGGTTGGTTGTTCTTCGACGGTCTTTGCCGGGTCTTCTTCTTCGGCGGCCGCCGGGTTAGCCTCTGGCTCCTTGGTCTCGTCGGTTTCTTTGGCCTTGGTCTTGCGCCGGGTGATTTTTCGAAGTGGCTGGAAGAAGTTTTCATCATCTTCTTCAGCTATCGCCCGTGACGGAGGAGGAATAACTGGCGTAGAGGAGCTGGGAGCAGTGGAGGTACCAGGAGCATTTTTGCCGGGTCAATGGAATCCTTATAGCTTTGGAGGAGATCGACGCGTTGTGGCTCGTCATCCATGATCTCTTCATCATTTTCAGTATATCCAAGCTGCAAAGTGGTGAGCTTCATCTTGCTGGCAATTACAGTGGCAACGTGCCGGGTTTGCTTCACAACCCGGGCGTAGCACTTCTTATCGAACTCCTTGCCATCAGTGTCAAACTGAGGAAAGCCCTTCTTCAGTGGAGCCGGGTTTAGCTGGGGATGGTAGGCCTTTGCCAAGGCAAGACCTCGCATCACCCCGGCCCTGCAAGCTGATCTCTTGAGCAGATGGATCCATTGCGGCATTGTTGACAGATGCCCAAGGACTTCAGTGTACTTGCTTGGCGGGTTCTCCCAGAGCCTAGCGGCTTTGATGACCTCGCAGCTGCCAAAGTACAGCTGACGGGTCAGCGTGTACATGCATTTGATCTTCTCTGCAGCGGTTTTGCGGAGGTTACCATCACGAGGGCCTGTGTAAGAAAAGTACAGTGAGATTTCAAAAACCGGGTCTATTTGATCAGTTTAGGTTGAAATTCAAGGAGTAGTGCTTACCCACTAAAGATTCAACCATAGAGGTGATCATTCTTTTTAGCCGGGTCAGCTCGTTGTTGGTTTCATCCAGCTGCTTCTGCAGGGTCTCCTGTTGCTCCTGGAAGTTCTCCTCGTTCTCCTGCATGTCCTTCTTCAGATCGGAGTTTTCTTGCGTCAGGGCAGTAATCTTTTCTTCCAAGGCCTGGAGTTGAGCTGAGTGATCAGCCCGGGTCTCAGATTCAGTTTTGGCAGCGTCAGTGAGCCGGGTGATCTCAGCCTGGGCCTTGGCATGGTCTTCCTGTTAAGATGCAAAAGTTATGTTAGTCCCAGGTCGCCGCAGGCGTTCAACCCGGCACTTGGGGGCTACAGTGTTTAAAGTTTCGATGTGAAAATGGGCAAGTTTTAAATGATGGAAGTTTTTTAGTCCCAGGTTGCTGTAAACAGACAACCCGGCACTTGGGGGCTACAGGTTTGAAGTTTTTACCTAAGGAATGCATATTAAGCACCAAGCTCATCACAAGTGATGAACTTAGAGCTTGGGGGCTACTCAGGGTATAGTTATGCAAGAAAATATATAGGCAAGAAGTAAAAATGGGTACCTGATATCGTTTTTGGATCAGGGCGACCAGTTCTGTCTCCAGGGTCTTGTGTTGAGCTAGGCGAGAAAAATATTCGTCGCAAAGTGCTGGAACAGACATGGTGTCCAGAGCCGGTGAGTTTGAGGAGGAAGCCGGGTTCTTGTTCTTGGCAGGAGTTGCCGGGTCAGCATCTGGGCTGGCACCTTGGCAAGAGTCTCAGGAGCATTTTGTACTGGAACGTGCCGGGTCCCAGTAACCTGCACTTCATCTTCTTTAGTCCCAGAGCCTAACCCGGGCGAGTGAGCAGCGGGGAGGATTCTGGCACCGGGTCAACAACATTTTTTGGAGAAGCCGCGGGGTTGCTTGCTCCCTTGGCTCGTCTTTGTCCTCCGGTTCTTCAGTATGTGCCTCCATAGGAGAAGGCTCTGTGGTTGCTGGAGGAGGAGACGCCGTGGGAGGAGATTCCGGGTCTTCATCCATAAAAGCCCTGGCACTGGAACAAGATAATGTCTTAGTTAAACAAGAATGGGACAGTGAAGTAAAGATAAAAAAGATGTGTGAAGTATTTCTAACCCGGCGTTGATCTGGAAATCCTCGGGTGTGCTAACACCATCCGAGGAAGAATCTGACAAACGAGATGGTTTAGGAACCCGGATCTTGCCAGCTAAAGGGAACTGTTTGCTGGGCGTCTTCTGGATGGATTTGGCCCAGCTTGATAAAGAGCGTTGAGGGATACCTGGGCTCAGGGAAGCTTGGCTTGTAGAAGACCGGGTTCGGCGTCTCTTGTTCGCCTCAGCCTCCTTCTCAGCCTCCTTTTCCTGTGATTGTGCTTAAGTTTGAGATGAGTTCATCATGAAGATTGAGAAAAGAGAATGTGGTACCTTGGCAATGGTGGCCCGGGTCCTCTTCTGAGTAGGAGCTGCAGTAGCTTGGGGACCCGGCGCTACGTCAGAAGCCGGGTCAGTGGGGCCTGGAATAAAATTTGCCGGGTTATCAGTAGAGGTGTCCTTGTTGGGGACTTCGTTGTTAATCAACTGGAGGAAGAGCCGGCCTACGGAGTCTAGCTCACCTTCTTCTTCTTCTTCGTCGTCTTCACTTTCTGTGTCCTCCCCATCAGGAGAGGATAGGGGTAAAATCCACGCTCCACCACTTGGAGTCCTGAGAAAAAGCAGTCACAGTAAATAACAGTCTATGGATGAGTTTACCGGGTTAAAGTAAACAAATGGATTGAGTATTGGCATTACCGTGGGGGGTTTGTTCTTGGCACTAAACGGGGCGAGCCCGTTCAGTGCAATGGCATCTTTCTTTTCGCCAAGCAATCTCTTGGCATTCTTCACAAGCTGATCATCAGTGAGCGTCATCTCAGAGTAACGCAAGTTGTCTGTAGTTTCACCAGTGTACTGGCAAATTAGCCGGGTCCTGATGCTGAGTGGCTGGATGAACCAACCGATCCAGCACTTGACCAGATCTGTGCCCTTGAGGCCATGGGCGAGTAAAGCTCTGGCCCGGCGAAGAATGGGCTCGAGCTTGACCCGCTCGGCGTCATCGGCATAACTATTCATTTTGGCATCATATGTTAAGCCCGAGTTCCGGAAAGCCGGGTAACGGGCATCGTCAGATTCTGGTGAAGTGTCTTGGCAGTAAAAATATGTGTTTTGCCACCCCTTGGGATGGCTGGCTAGAAGGAGAGCCGGGAAATCGCATTCCCTTCGGCGCTGGATTGCAACTCCCCCATATGGAAGTACTTGATCCTTGCGAGAGGGGTTGCAGTAGAAGAACTCGAGGAACAGCTCGAGGCTTGGAGCCATTTGTAAGTAATCTTCACAGAACACCACATAGTTACTGATGTTCAGCATGGAGTTGGGCGCGATGTCTTGAGGCCTAAGGCCGTAGTACTTCAAGACCCGGCGAAAAAACAGGGAACCCGGGGGGCGAAGGCCGCGCTGAACGTGGTCGAGGAAAACCACCACTTCACCTTCCTTGGGGCTGGGGCGGATTTCTTCTCCAGCAGCGCGCCATTGGATCTCATCCTTTGGAGGGAGCTCGCCGCAGTTCACATATTCCTGAAGCATCAAGGTCGTCACCGTGGATTTGGTCCAGTTGACCTGAGTAGCAGGGGGGCGGCGGAGCCAGATGCACCGGCGTGGGCCTGTGAGGCTTCTTTGCGAGCTTCTTCGCCGCACGGGGAGCTCCGGCCTTGGCTTTGTCCTTCACCATGGCTGAGAAGCTTCGGGGTTCTCTGAGCACAACAATGGAGGTGTGAAACCCTAGTTCTAGATGTAGATGCGTGGAGAGGGAAATGCAAAGCAAATCTGGATGAGATTCAAGTTGGAATCAAGTGCGGAGCACGGATAGGTGGAGTAATCGTACCTGTGGATCTTCTTGCAGGAGATGGGAGGCTCGTTTGAGATTGGATCCGCGGTTGCTACAGTGCGCGCGCGAGGAAGAAGATGAACTGGATGGGGAAAAATGACCGTGGTGTCTCTTGGTCTCCTATTTATAGGCACAGTGAAAACCCTAGGGGTGTTGTGGTAAAAAGTGAAGAGATAAGGATCTTTGACTAAAAGTCAACGACAAACAGAATGAGATAATTACGGAGTATTAAATGATGAGATCGCGATTAAGATGGATAAGGATAGATTTCAGTTGGGCGATAATTTCACTAAGTGTCGAAAGTGAAACCCGGAGTGTGAAACCCGGCAAGAGAGAACCGGGTTACGGAGTGAACCGCCAAAGAAACTGGCCAAGCAAAGGAGAGAAGAGGCATGTTCTAATATTAAATGTGTTACGTGTTATTTTATGTTTCAGGTGATTAACCCAGCTGGCCAGGATATCAGCTCTGCTCAAAGAAGCAATATTCAAGAATAAGAAGCCGAGCATGCCCACCTGGCAACCAAGTTAATCTGGGGGCTACTGATGGGGGGATGATAACCCGGTAGGCCCATGAAGAGGGAAGCATGACCCGCCAGGCAGGAGGCCCGGCCAGGCCAGCTAGCCATCAGCATGGGCCGGGTTATGTTGCTGGGCCAGATGCTTTGGCGGTAACCCGGTTCAGGAAGGAAGTTTCTAGAAGACCAGAGGCGGTTCAGGACTTGGAAGACACGAAGGCTAGTAGAGCTAGAATAGGACTCTGAGTCTGGGTAGAGCCCGGGTTCGTATTGTAAAGTGCCAGGAGACCCGGTAGTCTATATAAACCGGTCCCTGAGCCCTAGTTGAGAGAGAACTTTACGATCCAAGCTTAGGCGAGAGAACCATCGAGAGAAACACCACAACCTTGTAACCTAGATCGAGATCCGGCTCTGTTGCCGTAGCCGGGTTATCGAGATCGAGATCAATAACAAGATAGCAGGAAGTAGGTCTTTATCTCCAATGGAGAGGCCGAACCTGGGTAAACCTTTTGTCCCTGCAGTGCTAAACAATCTCCCAGACGCCAGTGTCGCCTTGCCCATCAACTCAAGCTACCCCAAAGTAGCATCTGCCGTGTTATCTACCCCACGACAGCGTAGGTCAAGCTTCGAGAACCATTTTGCTCCTGACAACTCATCTAATAGCTCATCTATAACTGGTAATGGAAACTTGCCCTTGTTCGTTAAAGCATTCAAGTGTCTGAAGTCAATTACTGGTCTCCATGTTTTATCAGACTTCTTTACCATAATAACTGGCGATGAGAAGGGAATGTTACTATGGGCAATCACTCCTTGTTCCAATAGTTCTTTGACTTGGCGCTCCAATTCTGTTTTCAGTTCAGGTTCTAGGCGATATGGCCAAAGTGACACTGGCCTAGCTCCTGATATCAAGGGAATGTGGCGATCGTATTGTCTACGAGGTGGCAGTTCTGTGGGGGTTTGAAAAACCTCACTGAATTGATCCGGTAAGTTCTAAATTTCAGGTCTCACCACTTGGGCTTCTTCTTTCTCAACCTCCCTTGTAAGGTGCAACTCCAACAAAGCAGGCACTGCCCCTTGATCATTAGTACCATGCAAAACGATTTGTGTGTTTCCATGTGAGAATGCAAGCCACCTCTCACCCCAATGTGTCAACATTGGACTGTGCTTCACCAGCCAGTCCAAACCTATTATACCATTGTAGCTGTCTAACGCCAACACTTGGAAATTGTCCGTGAATTGCACCCTTGCGAAGACCAAACAAGTGAAGGGAAGGACATGGTGCTAGACAATTTCGCACCACCAGCTACCTTAATTGTCATCCTTCTGGATAATTGACCACCTTCTAGTGTATCAGCAAGCTTTTGATCCAAGAAACAGGTTGAAGAGCCTGAATCCACCAAGAACAACATTTCTTTTCCTTGAATTGAGACAGCTAGTTGCATAGTTTTCGAAGCAGTGATACCTGGGTTCATAGCTGCCAAGGATAAATGCATCAAATTCCCATCAATATCCTCTACAGCAGCATCACCTTCACACACCGAAGCTTGCATGAAATCATTCATTTCTTGGACTACATGTAACTGTATCGAAGTCTTGAACTGATGGTCTTTACCCTATTTTTTACCACGTGTAAACACAAGCCCTTGGCTCTGCGGTATGCCTTGAGGTTACTCCACTTGTCATCACTTGTTGCTCTACTTGCTTCAACTGGTTTCCTGTCTTCAGTTTGCTTGTTGACCCAATATTGAGGTGGTGGTGGTGGTGGCAGTGGTAAGGGATGTGCTCTGCATGATGATTGTGGAGCTTGAGTTTGCACATTCAATGGTGTACTACCATCTCCTAGTTCCTCATATAATAGTGCCAGTGTGTAGGCTCTGTCCAGATCTCTAGGTTGTTGAATGGCAACAAGCACACGCATAGCTGTTTTAAACCATCCAGAAACCTTGTCAGATAATGTATTGGGTCCAGGTGAGATTCATAAGCTGAAATTTGCTCGAGCAACTCCACGAATTTCAGAACATATTCTTCCACTGTCCCTGTCTGACTAATGTGAAATAGTCTTCTCACCAGAATTTGATGTTGATTCCTGCTGAACCGCGTTTGTACTACCATAGCAAACTCAGACCAACTGGCATGTGGTGACTTTGGCAAGTAGGACTCGAGCCATGTTGCAGCCGCTCCGAGAATAGAGAGGATGCGTAAGAGGTCCAGTATTCCTCCGGTGTGCTCCATCGCACGAAGTACTCTTCACACCGTCTTTGCCATAGCTTGGGGTTTGCTACGTCGAATTGGGGTAGGTGCAGAGGATAAAAAATTAGTTAGCTGTTGTTTACCCAACGATTGTTGAGCAGTGTAGGTGCGGCCAAGGTTCGTACCTTTGACTTGAGGAGGTGAGTGCAGAGCACCCGCCTGCCCCGGAGTAGCATATCTTCACGGTGCCCATCGGGGCCGACAGCTTCATCTCTCGGCGACCAGGTGGGCGGTGCCGAGGGCCCTCCCGCCAAAGCGCTCGGGCCGATGAGGATGGCGCGGTCAAGAGACACGGACAGCTGTACGATCTCCGAACTGAGTGCGGTCTTGACAGCGGCGATGTCCCCACCGAGGCTTGACTTGACTCCTTCCAGATCGTCCCCCACCTGGGTTCGGATCGAGTCCAAGCTACCACCGATCTCCTTGACAGCGACGAACACCTTGACAGTGTCGAGGATCTCTTTTGTGTGGGCTAAGAATTTGTTTTCGTACGCATCCGCCGTCTCGGCCTTGAGAATGTCATAGATCTTGCGAGCATCGGGCGAGAGCTCGTCCATGACTGCTGCTCGACGGTGTAGGGCGAAATGAGTATGGTGGTGGTGGGCTGGGACCTCCAGATCGGGGGATCGTGGTTGCTCTCATACCAGATGTAAGCTACTTGCTTAGGATTCACTCACAGATATGACAATTCAGAGGAATTACACAGAGAAGTCACAAATGATATCGCTGAGATCCGGCCTGACCCTCTAGCCTACGGCACCGCCGCCCTGTTCTTACTTCCTAACCAAGTTCCTGGGATCACGCTCCACTGTCTCAAATAGCTCACCACGACGCCCTAGCTATGTTACAAGGCCTATCTGGCCCATTCATGGCATGCAAGCCGGGCTGGAGGCCTTGTTACCCTCATGGGCCTCTCCTTAGCGTGCGTCTCCTTCAGCTGGCTCTCATCGATGTCTTCAGAGAATCACTAAAAAAAGGTTCCCTTCGCAAAGGGAAACTGATGCTCACTCTCGTCGCGACAAGTGTCACCTTCTCCTCGCTCGGTCCTCTGTGGTTGTTTGCATGTCTGCCAAGTGTCGTCATCAGATTAAACGTGGGGGAGGATGAGAGAGAAAGGATACGTGAGGTGGGAGGCTAGTTTTCCCTTTTATTTTTCAAAACCGAAATTTCAAAACGAAATATCTTGAGAACCACTAATCCAAATTACGAACCGTTTTCACTTTTGAGCTCCCGCGTCGAGATCTTCAAAACTAGATCCCATGTTGATAGGTTTCGACAAACTTTTTTTGTACATCTGGTTCTGTATAGTTTGTGCATCCTGTTATGTGTAGTTTGTACTTCCACTTGTATATATTTTGTTCTTCCTACTATGTGTACTTATGAATATGAGATTGAAAGGGACACGGGAGACTGGGAGAGCAGTTTTCCCTTTTATTTTTCAAAACCAAAATTTCAAAACGAAATATCTTGAAAATCGTTTATCCAAATTACAAACCGTTTTCACTTTCGGACTCCTCGCGTCGAGATCTTTAAAACTAGATCCCATGTTGATAGGTTTTGACAAACTTTTTTTTGTACTTCGTGTTCTTTGTAGTTGTACATCATGTTCTGTGTACTTTGTACATCCTGTTCTGTGTATTTTTATACTCCGTTTTCTGTATAGTTGTGCATCATGTTCTGTGTATTTTTGTATTCCGTTTTCTGTGTAGTTATACTTTCTGTTTTGTGTATTTTTGTACTCCGTTTTATGTGTAGTTGTACTACCGTACGCGTATAGAACGAGGCGTAGCCGAGATGATGCACCGTAGGCGCTAGAGCTCTGCGAAGCAAAGCCATCGAGGCAAAGCCGAGCCGTAGCACGCAAAACGACCAATGCGCAACGACGAATACGCGCAACGACCAATATACCCCTTTCAAGATCTTATTAAAATTTATCGAGACAAAGCCGAGCCGTAATACTACACCATATACACCGTCATGTATATGTTGTATGCCCTATACTATCTACTTTGTACCGTGTACTACTGATGATGGTTGTGGATCCATTGGACCAACTGACGTAAATGTGCATACAGTATAAATACATCTGATCGGAGGCAACTCTACGTCCTCTGTACATCCGGGGCTTCGTACGACCGTGCACGTACATGATCTGGCCCAACTCGTACGATCAGAAAGTCTCGCGGGGGCCTTCGCTGTACGACTCGCATACGATCGGAAACGACAGGGGCGCGGGGCTTCGTACAACGCGCCCAAGCCAGCGCGTACGATCGGAAGGCAAGGGGCGGGGGGCTTCGTACCGTTGTTCCCCAAGGCAGGCTCGCTTGTCAACCGCAGGGGACCACGGCGCACAGTGGCCGACTGACGTGACCAAATTTGCATCCCTCCGTCGCACGTACAGCCTGCCACGTGGTGGCCTGTGCGCTCGCGTAAAGTGACCTTCGGAAAGGACCCTTTTTCTAGTCTCACTCTTCAGCATCAGGTAGGTCGCTGACATGAGAGCATCTCCATCGGGGTCTCCAAATTCGTGTCCGGCACCCTCCAATGGAGGCCCAATTGGGGTGTCGGACATGTGTCTGCCCATGTTTTTGACCCGCCCACAGCGGCGCACCCAAAGACCCACCCCCCAAATGGCCCTAGTTTTGAGCAATAGATCGAACACCTTGCGGGCGCACGAACCGCCGCCGGTTCACCTTCGTGTCGCTTCGAAACACGGCGGTTTGGTGTGGACGTGCAACCGCCGGCGCGTCGCTTCGGGTTGCGTTCACGCGGTTTCGCAGCGATATATCCACGCCGTCACAATCTCTCCACGCACCACCGCCCAAAACTCGTTCGCCATGTCGTCGCCTGAGAAGGAGCCCGTGGTGGCCGATCAGGAGCGCGACAAGGAGGCCGTGGTGGCCGATCAGGAGCAGGACAAGGAGGCCGTGGACGTCGAGGCCGATCAGGGGCAGGACGCCGTGGCTGATCAGGAGCAGGAGGCCGAGCCCGCAACTCCATCACCGGCACGCCCTGCGTACTCACCGTGGGAGCCTTGGTCCCCGTGGCCGTCCCGTGCGGCTGGTGCACATGCAGAACCGGCCGCCCCCCAGGCAGCGGTGGCACCGGAGTGGGAGCAGGGACCTCCAAACGCGGCGCCGGCGGACGACGAGCCAGGAACACCGCCGCCCAATGCCGACTCCGATGACGAGGAGTAGTTTTCAGAATTTCTAGTTGTAACGCCGGCCATTAAAAAAGGGTCGACCGCGCCGAAGAACAAGTCTCCAATGCCGGCCATTAAAAAGGCGCCTCCCCCCGGCGCAATGTAGACGAAGGGGAATTTGGTCGCGCCGCGCTGTCTCTATGAAGGGCGGGCCTCCCCTGTCAGACGCATGTCCGCCCCCATGTCCGGCACCCCGAGAGGGGCTCCAAATTTGGAGGCCTCTTCGGGGGTGCCGGACATATTTTTGCTCGGGGTGACCCTTTGGGGGGTGCCGCTGGTGGCGTTTTTGGCCGTCCGGGCCTCCAATGGACCGTTGGGAGGGTCATTTGGAGGTCCCAATGGAGATGCTCTTATCACGGAACATACCGCCGTAGAAAGTGATTTCTCCTGTAGTGTTCGTTGATGCTTCTACATCTGCGGCGAACACTTCATTACGCGGGCGTGCAAGTATTTTCCTTAGGTGTTTGTCCAGTGTGCGGGAATGCCACCTAGATGCTGCACCTGGGAACACCTCTACGCCATCGCGCGCCATTGCATTCCCGCGTGCACCAGTGTCAGGCAAGCTTGTACTCCGGTAGGAGGTATTGTTACCGTACAACACTTTGCCTGAAGGTCTGACGATGGAGTTGCGCACAGACGACTGCCGGTGTATTCGCGAGGCCCACCAGCGAAGGGCCCATTACCAGCGCAGTACGGTGACCAAGGAAACGGTTATATGATGAGCTCGGTTCCAAAGAGTAGGAAGCGTAACTATAATCTGAATCCTAGTGGACTCGTCGCTTCTTCCTTTGGTCGACTTCGTTCGTTGATTCTCTCCTTCCCGGCGTGATGCTGTAGACTTTGTATCGATTTACAGGACTGTTGTGTTGATCGAGTAGAGGGAACCTCATTACTCCTCAAACTCCTACTATGTCCAATTACTTTCTTGTAATAAAAACTCTACATCCCGTGAAACATACTAGTAACTTTTAGATCAAAAACCCGTGAAACATAATACCCGGCACGTATTGTGGACGATTCAGAAGTCAGAACGCCGAGGCGACGTCAGAGGGAAAGCCGGGCGCGAGAAGATCGGGAGACGACGGAGGTAATTAAACCATGGAGGCGGCCGCCGGCGATATGTTGCGCCTGCCGGAGGAGCTCCTCGCGGGGATCATCTCCCTCACGTCACCGTGGGACGCCTGCCGCGCGGCCGCCGTCTCCCGGGCCTTCCTCGCCGCGGCGGACTCGGACGCCGTATGGTCCCGCTTCCTGCCCCGCGACCTCCCACGGCCCGTCGACGCCGCCGAGCGCTCCCTCGTGGCATTGCCGTCGTACAAGGCGCGGTTTTTTCCGGCTCGCCGACGACCCCGTCCTCCTCAAAGGCGTAGTCATGGTACGTACGTTCAGACTCCAGCCCTTCCCATGGCAGCAATCTCGCTCGATCGGGCTGCTTCTTTCTTAGACGAAATATAAATGTGTATGTTTCTGTCACTACGTGCATGTGCAGAGGATGTGGGCGGACAAAGGAACCGGCCGCAAGTGCTACAGGCTCTTGGCGAGGGTCCTGGATATTTCGTTCGGTGATGAGAAGAAACGCTGGGGCTGGATACTGGATACACACTGCAACTACTACAGGAGCCTCAAAAGGTCAAATAGATGTCCTCGGAGAACTAGGCAGAGGCTTTGGTGGTAGGGTCAGAGTGGTGCAACCCTGCTGACCGGAGTTCGAATCCTATCAGTAGCAAATTTCTTGTATCTTACGTAGGTAACTTCTACTATAAAAAAAATGCCCTGGGTGCTAGTGACAATGGGTTTTTAAATAAATGCCTTCAAAGCATTTTTTGTGGCAAGTAAAAAGTGTTGTTTTACTATGTGTAGGTTTTGTGGCCGTTTTCCAAAGTGCCTTGAAAAGTATAACTTTTGAGACAATTTAAAATTGCCTTTGAAAGTACACATTTAAGACATTTTAAGAAATGCTTCAATGTATTATTTAGCCACTATTTCGAATGCCTCTAAAGCATGTATTATCATTTAAGTCATTAAAGTCATTACATGAGAGCTACAATATTTACCAAAAAGCAGTAAACAGTTCCAGCAAGAAAGATATGGAACGATTCCAGCAAGTAAGAAATGCAATTCACAACACTAACTTACAGAACTAAACTGCACTGTAGGTAACTAACATATAGAAATAAACTAAACTCGAAGTGAACTGATCTCACATCACTCGCATTGTTTTCTCAGCAAGAACCACTAAACTAAGTTGCACATTTGCTTTACGCGAGCAAATCTCATGGAAGCAATCTCGCTCGCGCTGCTTCTTTCTTAGACCAAATATAAACGTGTATGTTTCTGTCACTACGTGCATGTGCAGAGGATGTGGGCGGACAAGGGAACCGGCTACAATACGTACACGCTCTCGAGGGTCCTGAAGATTAGGTTGGGTGATGAGCAGCAACGCTGGCGCTGGATACTGGATACACACTGCAACTACTACAGGAGCCTCAAAAGGTCAAATAAATGTCCTCGGAGAACTAGGCAGAGACTTAGTGGTAGGGTCACAGTGTTGCAACCGTGCTGACCGGAGTTCGAATCCTATCAGGAGCGAATTTCCGATATCTTACCTAGGTGGATTCTTCTATAAAAAAATGCTCAGGGTGCTAGTGCACATGGGTCGCATTTTTTAATTAAATGCATTCAAAGCATTTTTTGGCAAGAAAAAAGTGCAGTTTTTACTATGCGTAGGTTTTGTGGCATTTTACCAAAGTGCCTTCAAAAGTAAACCTTTTTAAGACAATTTAAAATTGCCTTTGAAAGTACAGATTTAAGACATTTAAAAAAAGCTTCAATGTATTCTTTAGCCACTATTTTGAATGCCTATAAAACCTATATTATCATTTGAGTCATTACACAATTCAACTACTTTGCAATGAGAGCTACAATATGTACCAAAAAAGCAGTAAACATTTCCAGCAAGAAAGACATGGAACGATTCTAGCAAGTAAGAAATGCAATTCACAACACTAGCTTACAGAACTAAACTGCATTGTAGGTAACTAACCTATAGAAATGAACTGAACTTGAAGTGAACTGATCTCACATCACTCGCATTGTTTCCTCAATAAGAACCACTAGACTAAGTTGCACAATAGCTTTGTCTTAGTATTGGAGAAAATGACAGCTTGGGTAATGGTCAGTGTATCATAAGGTTCACACCGTGTATCGAACTTCCATTCCTCCTTCTCAACAACAACAAAGAATTGTTTGATGCCCTAAAAACACGACATGAAAAAATACTGTGAGATCTTATGTTTAGAAATCAGACCATATGAGAGACTACAATAAGTTAAATTTAATAGAAGGCTCAACATTTCAGCAAATAAACAATGCTTCCTAGAAAACGACTTGGCGGCCAGTCGGTGACTAATCAGCGACTCAAAAACCATGTAACACATGTAGACTGCATTAACCAAAGAGGACTTCCCTATGCATTTTATAATGCAACACATATCATAATATATTGTCAGTGTCATTCTTCAAAGTATATAGGGGTCATTACGCATGCATAAAGAGTACAAAATATCATCACAAAATTCTTGGTAATAATTTGACACCAATGACTATGGGAGTCTGCCCCTGCTGGCACAAGAAATTAGCTGGTATCTAGGGGACTATCGTAAGCGGCAAACATGTGTTTCTTAAGCATTTAACAACTTCTAATGTCATATTTACAGGAGTTTCCAATGAAAACCCCCAAGGAATGTACAGTTTGTAACAATTTGTAACTTGTTTGAAGTGGTGTTCAGAATCCTTAGTAGCAACGGCTAGTAGTAGGAACAAAGAGGGCGGGGGCAGGAATTTGGGGGCCACAAAGCACTATGCATTTAAAGTCTTAAACTAGTTCACGCGCGACAAGCAGAGTGATGCTTATGAAGCACTGTTAGTCATTGGACTAATTTAGCCATCCAAGATTCAATATTACATATGTATTGTTAATAAAAATTTAGAACCATCAACCCATTTTTAAGTTCCAACAACTCTTATAATCATCTCTGAAATTACTCACTAACGTTCAACTTGATATGAGATTTTACCATATACATGTCATGAGTTCAACAAAACAACCATCACAACTTTCGGTGGCTTGTGCATACCGTTACTCCCTCTGTTCCGTAATATAAGATGTTTTAGGCATTTTAATACGGAGTACGTATGGAGCAAAATGAGTGAATCTATACATTAAAATACATTTATAAACATCCGTATGTAGTGTAATATGTATTGTTAATAAAAAATTAGAACCATCAACCCATTTTTAAGTTCCACCAACTCTTATAATCATTCGTGAAATTACTCACTAACGTTCAACTTGATATGAGATTTTACCATATACATGTCGTGAGTTCAACAAAACAACCATCACAACTTTCAGTGGCTTGTGCATACCGTTACTCCCTCTGTTCCGTAATATAAGATGTTTTAGGCATTTTAATATGGAGTACGTATGGAGCAAAATGAGTGAATCTATACATTAAAATACGTTTATAAACATCCGTATGTAGTGTAATATGTATTGTTAATAAAAAATTAGAACCATCAACCCATTTTTAAGTTCCACCAACTCTTATAATCATCCGTGAAATTACTCACTAACGTTCAACTTGATATGAGATTTTACCATATACATGTCGTGAGTTCAACAAAACAACCATCATAACTTTCGGTGGCTTGTGCATACCGTTACTCCCTCTGTTCCGTAATATAAGATGTTTTAGGCCTTCTAATACGGAGTACGTACGGAGCAAAATGAGTGAATCTATATATTAAAATATGTCTATAAACATCCGTATATAGTTTGTATTGTAATACCTAAAACATCTTATATTATGGTACGGAGGGGTACATGGCACCAGTGCACAGCCTTTTTAGGTGTTGTTTTGGCTTCATGAAGTCATTTCCTGATGAATAAATATAAAGTTAGCTACTAAGCTCTGCAAATTTGCATACATATATAACATAATGCACATAGAATGCATGAACTGCGAAGCCTTTTACGATAGATATAAACAAAAATTTCTAAGTCTTATTATGCTGTAATTTGCTGCACAAACTATTGAATTAGGAGAAAATTAAGTACTCCATCAATAAAAATTCCATCTTCAAAATCATGACTCTTTTGCAGCTGGGAGATCCGTCTTCAGAACCAAGATCGCATTGCTGCTGGAGTGGTCGCCATGCTTAAAGCTATCTTCATCGCCACATCAGCTGCTCCGCAACCTAGCTCAGGATATTAGTGTTTTCTTGATTCTGTTAGAGTTGTCCTATGCTATTTGGCTTCAGTGCCCTGGTCTGTAAAACCTTAAAACTTCCGTTGCTGGTCTGTATACCGTAGCCGTGGAGTTTTATTAATTTAAAGCTAGGCACCCAAATCTATTTCACTGATGTTTGACATAGGCTTTTGTATATACCATGCCCCTTTAGTAAACTGCTTGAAGTCGAGGCAAAAGGGTTCTGTCCATTTGCTACTTATGTGCCTTCCGTCTAAAAAATAAAAATTCCAGCAGAAAATATGAATAGCTTTCTCTTGCCCCACTGCGAAGTCCTCTCTACCTTCACCTGGGCGCAGCGTTTGCTCGTCGGACTCCTGCTGCGACCCCAACTGTCGTGCACCGCCACCATCGCGGCACGGCAAAATGGTAGGAGGGTACCAACAGGGGTAAGTTAAGATCTCTTACAGCAGCTCCAGTATTTTAGAATCATATTTCTTAGCATCAAACTAGGAACCTTCTGGTGCCATTACTGTCATGGTTGTATTAGAAAAAATATATGTTGGCTACAGAAAGGCAAGTGCACCAATCGTTAACAACAGCTAACTGATCCTAACCCCACTACGACATCCCTAACCTCACGGCAATATTCAGCATGATTGCATATATACATGTAAAATATATCTAATCCGTAGTTAAATAAATATATAGTCTGGGAGAAGGTGCACATAACCCATCCATATTTGCATTTCTATTGCCTTAGTTAAAAAAGCTCACTAACTTCAAAATGCATAACAATTAGAATCATTGTTGATGGTCTTCGTTCAGCCACCGATGTACCAGGGACAGAACTCCCTTGCTCCTATTCCTCCACCCACGGTGGAGACACAGGGGACTTTGCCGCAGGGTTCGGAGTCTGACACTGTTGTTTCCGTGGGGGATAAGGCTGCGGCTAGTGGCAAGGCCAAGAAATCAACTAAGTGTTGGAAGTGCTCCGTAGATTCTCATGCTACTGTTGATTGCCCGGTTCAGCACTACTGTCTTGTGTGTGATAACTCTGCTCACCCAACGATGAGATGTCCGACACTTAAGCTGCCGAAGCCTACTGCTTTCACGTCAGGTGATGGTACAGATGAGACCGCCTTTCTGCAGTTGCCTGACAGCGTGTACAAGGCTCACTTGGCACCGGCGAGTTCCCCTACAGCTCTGGTTAAGATCACTGGGGATACTGTTCCGGCGGAGGCCGTCCAGAGCTTGCTAAGTAGGATGTGTGCTTCGAACGCCTCGTGGACTTGGGAGGCTTTGCCACATGGAGAGAATGCTTTTCTGATTGGGTTTCCCTCTTTCGAGGACCTTCGTCGAGTGGATGGTCTACAGTTGTGTATCCCCTCATATCAGTCTCAGGCTTCTATCTCGGTATGGAAGACACAGGACATTGCTCCCACGCGGGTGCTTGATCAGGTGTGGGTCCATGTTCAGGGAGTTCCCTACACGCTGCGACACTTTTTGGGTATTTGGGCTGTGGGCTCTCTCATTGGGACTACTCTGGATGTCGATCTTGTTACTCGCATTGTGCGTCTTAAGGTCGGCATGATTTATTCCAAGGTTCTGGAGAAGCGAGTGGACAGTGAGTTCGGCCGGTATGTGGGGGTGGCTTGCGTGGTTAAACTGAAGGAATTTTCTTTCTACTTCCGTCGTGAGCCTCATGATTTTATCCCAGACCCTAGCTTTGTTCCTTTTTTCTGGAGGCGCAAAGGTGATGGTGCTGATGATGATGTTGGAGGAAACGTGAGGGACTTGGGATCCTCTTTGGGAGCGAACGGCACACAGGACTCGCAGGTGACCAATATGGAGATGGATGTCACTCATTCTGCTGACGGTGCAAACAATGGCAAAACTGTGGCTGCCGAGTGTGTTCCGGTGATGGCGATAACACCGTATAATCACAGCCCTACAACTACTCAAGGAAGGGCAATTGTTGAGGTTATTCGCAAGGAGGCTCCTGCTTTGTTGCGTCCCATCAGTGTAGCGTCTGTGGTTCCTTTAGTCGAGTCTGTTCCGTTTGTTACTGATGTTGATTCTGCTATTCTGGGTGTTGGTTCTGTTGTTGGGCCGACTGAGGATGATGCGGGGCGGCTACTGTCTACGGCCGCGCTGGGCGACATGGAGCAGCCAGCTGCTAGCGCGGCCTCGCAGGCTGTTGACGCAGTGGGCGAGGCTAGCTGGGCCTCGGCGCTGCGTTGTGCTTCGGATGGGCCGCAGGTGCCAGCGGCTGCCATGGGCGCCACGGAGCTAGCGGCTGCTCATGCGGCCTTACCGACTGCGGAGGACGCGGCTAGCTGGGCCGATGCGCGGGTGGTGACCATCAGTCCAGATGGGCTGGTCGGCTCGCTACTTGCCGGGCCGGCTCTGGCTGGTACAGGTGGGCCGAAACTGGGGGGGGGGGGGATTCTACTCCAACTATATCTCCCCTAGTTGCTCGGCTGGAGGCGAATTTTGCGGGAGGGGTTTCTTCGACGCCATTAACCCCTCCGGCAATGACGGGTGCTGCCGGGAGTGCTGAGCTGGCCGGGTCAGTTGCTACTTCACCATCACTGACCCCGGCTATCTCTGCTGAGCCTCCTGCGGCCGACGCCATCGACTCTACCTCGCCACGCACGCCACCGTCCGCTATGACCCAGTTCACTCCTACACGCCGGAGTGGAAGGTTTGGGGTGATGGCGGATGGTACTACCCCGACGGACGAGGATTCTCTGAAGAAAGCAATGCGCCGTAAAGCGGTGCATAACCTGGACACGCATGGTATGGATTCGACATCCAAGTCCTTCCTTTCTTTTTCGTCTCCGTCGATTTCGGCTAAGTTAAATAGTGTAGGTATTAAACTTGGTAGCACTCAGAATCAAATTAATGTGTCAACTAGAGTCTTGAGGCATATGGAATTTGACCGTTCTACGGTAATTCCTAAAGCTTCGACCAAGTTGACCGCCACCTATTTGGATGAAGAAGAAGCGAATGCCACATCAGATGGTCAGCTTATTTCTCATCTAATTGGTGAGGTGTCGGAGATAGGATTGGATGACGACGGGTTGAGCTCATTGTATGAGTTAAAATCATCCGGACGAAAATCTAAATCTAACTCTAACAAAAGGTCTTCGAAGCGGTCTAAGGTTTCCAAATCAAAAATAGTTTCCCAATGAATGGCTTATTTGCAAATAGCAGAGGTCTTGGTGACTTGGCTAAATACTTGCACTTTGCTCATTCTGTCCGGGATCATAATTTGGATTTCTTAGCTATTTCAGAGACGGGTAGACGGGAGTTCTCGCAAAGTCAATTGAATGGCCTATCTGGTGGTATTGATTTTGAGTGGTATTCTCGTCCCCCTCATGGTCGATCTGGCGGCATCCTACTAGGTGTAAAGACTGATACCATGGATGTGTTGGCTGTTTCGGATGGTGATTTTCATATTAAAATGCACATCCGGAATAAAGCTGATAATTTCATTTGGAGTCTTGTCACTGTGTATGGGCCTGCTCAAGAGGAATCCAAAACCGCTTTTCTTCGAGAGATGGTAAACTTAGCTAAGGATAATCCGCACCCATTCATTATTGGGGGGACTTTAACTTGCTTCGTTTTCCTTTCGAAAAAAGCAGAGGTCGGTTTGACGATCGTTGGCCCCTCTTGTTCAATGCGGTAATCGAAAGCTTGGACTTGAAAGAGGTGTCAATGATCGGGAGGCAGTTTACATGGGCAAATAGCCTCCCAGAACCTACGTACGAGAAACTAGACCGTGTACTGATGAATACTGATTGGGAATCAAGGTTTCCAATGGTTTCGGTGCGGGCTCTAGAACGTATTGAAGGTTTGTCAGACCATGCTCCCATTTTATTGACCACCGGGATTCCGAGACCACCGTGTAACCACCGCTTCAAGTTTGAACTTGGGTGGTTGCATCGGGATGGCTTCCAGGACATGGTCAAGCGGATATGGGAAAGGCCTGTAGCTGGTGTAACTCCGATCCAGAGGTGGAACAATAAAATTCGTGCTACTCGCACACACCTTGTGGGTTGGGCACGCCATACAACAGGCTTACTTAAAAAAGAAAAAATATGACTCTCTTCTATTATTGACGCCCTTGAAGCGTTAGCAGAGGTTCGCCCTTTATCAGCACAAGAGATTGAGCTCAAGAGCCAATCAAATGCGCAGATAGCGAAACTTCTGCGTGAAGAGGAGCTGAAATGGTATCAACGTTCTAAAGCCCAGTTCATTCTGGAAGGAGATTCTAATACTAAATACTTCCATAGTATTGCAAATGGCAGACATCGGAAGAAACGTATTTACTCTCTTTTAGATGAGGACAGAACGATTGAGGGGCATGATCAGCTAAAGTCGTACATTACTAATTATTATAAAGGCTTGTTCGGGGCACCAGAGGAAGGAAATTTCTCTATGGATGAGTCTAGAACAAGCGATATCCCCCAGGTTTCAGTTGAGGAAAATAGTCTACTTACTGCTCCGTATTCGGAGGATGAAGTAAGGAAGGCGGTTTTCCAAATGGAACACAACAAAGCTCCTGGTCCAGACGGTTTCCCGGCAGAGTTCTTCCAGAACTTTTGGGACGTTATCAAGTCGGATCTTATGGAATTGTTCAGCTGTCTTCATGACGGACAACTTGAGTTGTTTCGTCTGAACTTTGGTGAAATAATTTTATTACCTAAGATTAATGAAGCAGAAAGGATCCAGCAATACAGACCTATCTGCTTACTTAATGTTAGCTTTAAGATATTCACCAAGGTCGCGACTCTAAGCTGAACAATGTGGCTGACCATGTAGTACGTCCTTCCCAAACCGCTTTTATGAAAGGTCCGCAACATCCTAGATGGGTGGCAATCTTGCATGAAACGGTTCACGAACTACATACAAAAAAGTTGAATGGGGTGATTCTGAAAATTGATTTCGAAAAAGCTTACGATAAGGTTAAATGGTCTTTCCTTCAGCAGACCCTCAGAATGAAAGGTTTTTCTGATGAGTGGCGCGCGTTAATACATAGCTTTGTTTCGGGTGGAAGTGTAGCCATTAAAGTCAATGATGACGTTGGCAAATACTTTCAAACCAAAAAAGGGCTTAGACAAGGTGACCCATTATCGCCTATATTATTTAATATAGTGGCAGATATGTTGGCAGTCATGATTGAACGCGCAAAGTCTGATGGTCAAATTGAAGGTGTCATCCCACATCTTGTTGATGGTGGATTATCCATCCTTCAATATGCTGACGACGCAATCCTCTTTATGGAACATGACATTGAGAAAGCTCGGAATCTTAAGCTAATTTTGTCAGCTTTTGAGCAATTATCAGGTCTTAAGATAAATTTCCATAAGAGTGAATTGTTCTGTTTTGGCGAGGCTCAAAATGATGCATCCTTGTATGCTGATTTATTTGGCTGCGCTCAAGGCCAGTTTCCAATTAAGTATTTGGGTATCCCGATTCATTATCGGCGATTAACAAATGCCGAGTGGAAATTAGTGGAGGAGAGACTTCAAATTAGATTAAATAGTTGGAAAGGTAAACTATTATCCTTGGGTGGACGATTGGTCCTCATAAATTCAGTGCTAACTAACATGGTACTGTATATGTTATCATTCTTCCAAGTTCCAAAAGGAGTCTTAAAACGGTTGGATTATTTCCGATCGAGATTCTTTTGGCAAGGTGATAGTGAGAAAAGAAAATATCGTATAGCCAAATGGAGTGTGGTTTGCCGACCCAGAGACAAGGGGGGCTTGGTATTCATGACCTTGAGGTCAAGAACAGAGCCCTACTTGGTAAATGGATATTTAAGCTTCTTTCCGAAGAAGGGATATGGCAAACCCTCCTAAGAAGAAAGTATGTGGGCTCGAAAGCGGTCTCCCAGGTTGTTTGGAAACCTGGGGACTCACACTTTTGGGCTGGGCTAATGGCTACTAAAAAATTCTTCTTTCCACATGGGTCTTTTTCTATTCAGGATGGATCGGAGATTAGGTTCTGGTAAGATAAATGGCTCGGTCGAGCTACTCTCCGTGAACAATATCCCGCTTTGTATAATATTGTGCGTTACAAAGGCGATACACTCGCTAAGGTGATGAGAACTTCTCCACCGGATGTTTCGTTCAGAAGAAGTCTATTTGGTCCTAGGCTAGCATCTTGGAATGCTTTGCTATATCGACTGGATTCTATCCACTTGACGCAAGGACCGGATAAATTCCGTTGGAATCTCAACAAGAATGGCAAGTTCTCGGTTGACTCCATGTACAAAGTCTTGGTCCAACCTGATATACCGCTAGATAATAATAAGAAAATTTGGAAGATGAAGATACCGCTGAAAACAAAGGTTTTTCCTTGGTATCTTCGTCGCGGTGTAATTCTCACAAAGGATAACCTTGCAAAACGCAATTGGCATGGAAGTAAAAAGTGTGTCTTTTGTCACCATGACGAGACTATACAACACTTATTTTTTCAGTGCAAGTTTGCTTCTTCTATATGGTCGGCCATCCAGATAGGCTCTACCTTATACCCTCCACGCAGCGTCTCGAATATTTTCGGGAGCTGGTTGAATGGTGTGGATCCTAGGTTCAACACTACTAGGAAAACCATTATAGGTAGGTTGTATTCTGTGGCGCACCCCTAATTGGTGCGCCACAGAAATATAATTCTGTGGCGCACCAGGCCTGGTGC
The DNA here is from genome assembly GCA_947311845.1 of Poa pratensis. Taxonomy (NCBI): domain Eukaryota; kingdom Viridiplantae; phylum Streptophyta; class Magnoliopsida; order Poales; family Poaceae; genus Poa; species Poa pratensis. The sequence goes on along the minus strand of CAMZMU010000050.1, from coordinate 36,151,931 downwards.
GCCACAGAAATGTGACTTTCTGTGGCGCACGTGGCCAGGTGCGCCACAGAAATATGACTTTCTGTGGCGCACCAAGCCAGGTGCGCCACAGAAAGTCACATTTTTCTCATTTTTCAAATCCCACCCCCCCCCCCCCCCCCCCCCCCCCCCCCCCCGTGGATCGCCTTTTTTTGTCTTCCAGGAATTAAAAAAATGAAAAAAAAATTCAAAAATTAAAACCCTTTGACATGTGGCTAGGTATGAGTGTCTAGTACGTGTAGAAATTTTGAAATATGAATTTTGACCTTTTCTGCAACAAATGAAAAAGAAATCTTTGTACGGCCATAACTTTTGCATACGACGTCGAAATAACGCAAATAATATGTCAAAAAAATCGTGAGAAAAATCCGAGTTTGAATCCACCCGGTCAGCAATTCACAGATTCCTCAAATTCAAAAAGAAAAAAAAAGTTATTTGAAACAGACGATTTTTCGCAGCAAAATCAAAAAAATTCAAAAAATTCAAAAAAATTAAAAAATTCAAAAAACACACAGAAATATATTACAAAGAAGATTGTTGAATGTTTTTAAAGTGTTTTGACTTTTTTGGATTTTTTGAGTTTTTTGAAATTTTTTTGAAGTGTTTTGACTTTTTTGGATTTTTTTAAGTTTTTTGAATTTTTTTGAATTTTTTTGGATTTTTGAAACTTTTTAAATCATTTTCAAAGTTTAGAAGTTTTTTAAAAATCTGAACTTTAAAAACGCACATTTATAACACATAGGTAACATGCACACATACAAGACTTAAGAGGATTCATATGATATATATCAATAAGAACTTGAGTAGCACAAGGGTAGGTGAAGTGGGTGGAACTTAGAAGTTAAGCGTGCTAGGGTTGGAGCACTTTGAGGATGGGTGACCTAGCGGGAAGTTAGAGTTCAAAAGATTCAAAAAAAATTAAAATAATTCCAATAAATAGGATTTTTCATATTATTTCATATTTTGATTTTTCTGATTTTTTTTGAAACTTTTTTTTGCAGCTTTTGAATTTTTTGAATTTTTTGAGAATTCTGTGGCGCACCAGTCAGGTGCGCCACAGAAATCCGCATTTCTGTGGCGCACCAAGCTCGGTGCGCCACAGAAAGTGGGTTTCTGTGGCGCATCTACCTGGTGCGCCACAGAAATAAAAATTTTGTGGCGACGATTCTGTGGCGCACCAGGGATTTCTGGGGGTGCGCCACAGAATCCCTTTTTGGTGCGCCACTGATAGGGCTTTTCCCAGTAGTGCAAGCAGCGTATTAGGATGGGAGCGATAGCCGTTATTTGGTCGCTCTGGCTATGTAGAAATGATAAGGTTTTTAATGACAAAGTTGTTTCCTTCATGCAGGTTATCTACCGGAGCACAGCTACGATTCGGTCTTGGGTGCCCCTACAGCGTGTGGAGCATCGGGACTTATTTTTGGAGGCGACTTCGCGATTGGAGGCTATGGCAAGGGAGCTATTTTCCCAGCATGGATGGCAACATGATCTGCGGATATGCCCTCCTCCATCATAGGCGTTTTTACAATTTCTCATTATGATATGTAATTCGCCTTTTATTTTTATCGTTGTTTGGAGACCTTAGAACTTGTTGGGCTGTGTGCACCTTAGTTGTGCAGAGGCTGGGTGTAATGCTTAAAACTCTTTAAGTAATAAAATTCCCTTTATCGAAAAAATTGTTGATGGTCTACATACCATATGATGATATCTGATGTAAGGTAGTCTAAGATGTATAATCACCACTTGTTTCACCTTGAAACTTCATAACCATTATTTGTTCTAGTATCACTTATTCTAACGTGTAGTAGTTGTGGGTCTGATGGTCATGTAGATGTATAGGTAAATAGTATCAGTTCGGGAGTTCTTTTGAGATTTGGTTCCTTTGGATGACAGAATGCACCTTAAGAGGTTAATGCTCATATGTAGATGACCTATAAAGAAACTATAGTAAGGAAACATAGCCTATAAAAGTTACATGTGGGTCGGAAGGTCTCCGACCTGCCTTGATTCCGGCGCCACAAAGCTCCGTGGCGGGGATTCTATGTCATCCTCGTCCTCCGACGGCTACGTTTGCCTCAAACCGAGCCGGAATAGACAAGGCGGCGGCAGAGATTCTGGCGAGAATGGACCCGGTGGAGGTAGAGATTCCAGTAGTGGAGAACAACCCGCGAGCGAATCCGAGGTTAAGGGTGGTCACCGGAGGCAACGCCGGCGACGGTGCAGGCCGGGGAAGAGTTTCGGCGCAGGGTGTGGGAAGCACGTGCTACCCTGGGACCAGGTTTACCTTTTCTAGCGGGTGGGGAAGGACTGTACGGGACTTTCCTCTATGGCGGGCCACGAGCTTCCTAGTGGCGTCCATACTTTACAAGCTAAGGAACTCTGAAGAACTCGTTGTTACATGCTCAATGGTGATTCGAACTCGGAAGAAAAATCCCAGCAGCAATCAAGCCCTGTCAGGGTACAGTCAGACCCCCTGATCTGCATTGATGCCAACAAGGACTGCCGTTCGACCCTGTCAGGGTAAAGGAAAATCGTCTACGGGTATGGATCGGATTTGGTATTTTTGGAGACGGAGTCGGGTGTGGACTGTGGAGACATAGTCAGACTACTCTGGGTTCGATCCCGCGCGTGATCTGGAGATTTCCAACTCGGATCAGGATCCAGGTTCTCGAAATAAATAGAGGGAGAGACCGAGGTCCGCTGCTTCGAAACCAAACAGGAAGCTGGTTGTTTCCGCTCTCCAACGAAACAAGAACGTATCGTCATCTACGGAGACGTGCATGGCGACTTCGACGACGAGCAACCGCTTCGTCCACCGCATGCTCAGCCTCCATCGCGTCGTCAAAAACAATCTCGTCGCGAATCTCCTCGGGCGCCACCGCCAGACCACGCCGGCAGGGACGGGAACACCGGCGGCGCCAGCAGCAGCACGCCTCCTCGGTAACAGCAATACCACGGTGGTGATCGACGTCGACGCGCTACTCCTCAAGTCTTGGACGCCGTCCGCGGCGACTCTGTTCCCGCCTTTCTTCCTCGTCGCTGTCGAGGCCGGTAACTTCGCCCGGGGCCTCCTCCTGCTCGCGCTTTACCCGCTCCTGCGCGTCCTGACGCACGGGGCATGTGTGAAGGCCATGGCCATGGTCGCCTTCTGCGGGCTGCGGCGTGACGAGCGGCGAGGATCGGCAGGGCCGTGCTGCCCAAGTATTTCTTCAAGGAGGCTGGGCGCGTGCAGGCGCTAGCAGAGGTGACCGGAGCGTTGCCGAAAGCGGTGAAGGTGGCGGCGGTGAGCAGGTCTTTTCCGACAGTGATGTTGGAGGCGTTCTTGAAAGATTACGTGGGGTTCGACGCGGTGGTCGGCAGGGAGGTGATGTCGGGTTACGGATACTTCGCCGGCGTCATGCAAGATGGTGACACGGACATGGAGAGGCTTCGGGATGCGCTAAACCAAACCGAGAAGAAGAACATCATATGCCCTTACCCGACGCCCGACACGTGCCGTGGAAGGATTGTGCCCATGGTCTTCCACGACGGTCGGCTGGCGTTCACGCCGACGCCGGCGGCGGCCCTCGCCATGTACATCTACTTCCCCTTCGCCATCATCCTCGCCATCGTCCGCATCGCCATCTTCACAATCCTTCCACGGCACGTGTCGGGCGTCGCCGCCATGCTCGCGGGAGTGCGGGTGCGGGTCACCGGTGTCCCTCCCGCCGGGGCCGACGGCACCGGCCGGCTATACGCGTGTAACCACCGCACGCTCCTGGACGCGATCGCCATCTCTAGCGCGCTCGGGAAGACCGTCTTCGCCGTGACCTATAGCCTGAGCTGGCTGTCGGAGCTAATCTCGCCCATCCCGCTGCTCCGGCTGACCCGCGGCCGCGAAGAGGATCGGCGCCGCATGGCATCGCTGCTGGCACGGGGCGACGTCGTCGTGAGCCCCGAGGGGACAACGTGCCGTGAGCCGTACCTGCTCCGGTTCAGCCCGCTATTCGCCGAGCTCGCCGACGAGGTGAGCCCCGTGGCGGTGAACGAACGCTCGAGCATGTTCTACGGCACGTCCACGTCGCCGGGCGCCAAGTGCTTCGACTCGGTGTACTTCCTCATGAACCCGCGGCCAGAGTACTCTGTTCACTTCCTGGAGCCGGTGCCCACGAACGGCCGGAGCAGCAGTATCGAGGTGGTGAACCAGGTGCAGGGCGTGCTCGCCGACGCGCTCGGGTTCACGCCAACGGCGCTAACGAGGAAGGATAAGTACTTGCTGCTCGCCGGGAACGAAGGGACGGTGGCGACCAAGAGAAGCAAAGGCAATTAGGAGTATAGATGTTAGTATTTCTGTAGCAGAGCGTGAAATTTTTGGTACTAGATTAATCTGCATATTTCTTTCTCGTTGGTTGTATATGTGAGGTCGATGAATTGAAGGCAGAATGCCATTTGAGTTTTCGTAGGAAGTTCAGTTAGATTAGTGTATTTGAAACAAGAACAGAAAATTTCAGACTTTCAGGCAATGCAAACATTAGATAGTGCAGATTGAGCTCACTAATTAAGCTACACCCACACATCTCTTACGTTAACTACGCTCAAGGGCAACGTTCTTTCGCAGGTGGTAGCAATTGCCAGAAAATATAATTCTGAATCAGTGCAATGTTCCCTGCGGTATCTGACAGAAGAAAATAGACCTATCCTTCACAAGTCAGTTTCAGTTATCTCCTATAGAGGATTTCCAACCTTAAAACTCTGGAGATTGTTTTTACTAACTTAATTTCAAATTCTCTGGAAGGCCAAAAGTATACCAAATCTGGTTTTTTTCCTTTACCAACCACTACTTGGACTAATGAATTTTGAAGAAGAGGATTCTACCAATGATTTTGAAGCAAAAAAAACAGAACAATACTGCATCAATCCTTTTATTAATAGATATTGACTTTGATCTTTTTTCTTGCTCCATTTAAAGTTCAACCACATACCCTGATATTTTTAACAACGAAGTAGTGCATGCTTAATAACTCAAGATTACATGATATGAACTCTCTGAAGTGATAATTACAAACTGGGAAAACAGCTGACTATGTTCCAACCTAAGAACAAATATTCCATTTTACCTTTAGATTTAAAGAATCAGCTAACTAAGTGCATTAAGTTATAAATCCGATGTGAATGCAAATGGCATATCTGACCAAATTTGGCAATGTAAAACATGGGACTACTGACGCAATAAGTTAGAAATGCAAAGAGCATAGCTACATCACAATAAGCTAGGGCGCACTCAAAAGTCACAATACATAGTTACTTTTTTCGAAAGTAGGAGCCAACAGGTCCCCAATTTTCATTCATCATGAAAATTGATAATACAAACGAGTTCCAAGGGTTTAAACATCCCGGGGCTTCCAGCCCACACCACAGGGGTTACCAGGTTATATTCATCCTCGATTCCTCATACAACACCCAACTACTCAACATCAAAACTCCAGCACTCTACAACCAGGAAACTACAGGAAACTAAAACAAAGCTCCAACGTCAACATCCACACTTTTTTCCAGCATAGACTGCACTTCCAGGGCAACTTTCAGGCACCGGTCAACCGCATCACCATCGGCCCCCAGCCCTGCCGTCGATGGAAACACTCAGTTGCCACCATAATGAGCATCCTTGCTCCTCTGCGTTGTACTTCTCGTAGATTTGGCCTCTGCAAACCAGCCCAGTAAATTATATAATTAGCCATCTTATACACTATAGAAGTGGCGTCCTGACAGCAGACTCCGCTGAAGCAAGCATCATTTCTGGTTTTCCAGATTGCCCACATCAACACAGCCACGCCCGACGAAATCAGGTACCTATCAACATTAAAAGTTTCCAGCCACGCTGGCAACATATCAAAATTAACAGGGACAGAAACTAGATTAAAAGCACAACGTACTACCCCCCAAATGTATCTAGCAACCGAGCAACCGAAAAAGAGATGATCTACAGTCTCTACGTTACCACGAAACATACATTTGTTGGACCCTTTCCAACCTCTTGCTAACAGAACACTTTTTGTCAAGATACTCTTCCTAAAAGCTAGCCATAAGAAAACCGTAATCTTAACTGGTATCTACACAAACCACAGTTTCCTATAGGGCACCTTTACCTGGGAAGTTTTCAACTTCGTGTATAGAGACTTGACAGAGAACTGTCCAGAACTAGTTAATAACCACCTACATCTATCTTCATTGTCAGTTAGACGCACTCCAGAACACATGTCCTGTAACTTAAAGAACATATCGGCAAGCTCTCCCCACAAGTTTCTTCTAAAGTGTAGCGCACCCCAACCATCCAGAAAAACTTGCGCTACACTAATTTGTTTTGCATGAGAAAGGTTATACAACCTAGGAAAAACAATGCGCAGAGGTTTGTCTCCTAGCCAAAGATCCTCCCAAAAATGAGTTCTCATACCATTACCAATTTGCTTTCTACAGAAACTGAAGAAAATGTCTCTTACTTTCATAAGACCATACCAAAAAATGAGAATGCATTGATTTTAGTTTAACATGAGCCAACGAATGCGTATGTAAATACTTTGATCTAATTAACTGTTGCCATAAACCCTCCTCATTCTCAATTTTCCATAGCCATTTACAAAGCAAGCAAATATTCATTATTTTTAAATCTACCACACCTAGGCCCCCTTGATTTTTAGGTCTACAAACTTCATCCCACTTTACTAAATGGTATTTCTTTTTACCTTCTACTTCATTCCAAAGCAACCTTTTTCTGAAAAAGCCCATTCTCTTATAAGAACCTTTGGTTAAAAAGAAAAAAGAAAGCATGTAGAAGGGCACATTACTAAGGCATGATCTAATTAAAATCAGTCTATCACTGTAAGAAGTATATCTACCCATCCAGGATCCAGACTTTTTCTCTACTTTATCCTCAGATGGTTTCCAATCTATCTTTCTAAGCTTTTTATTATGCATTGGAAGTCCTAAATATTTAAAAGGCAACACACCCTCGACACAAGTAAAGATTGTAGTAAACTCTACTTTCCTATTGTTTGCTTCCCCACGACAGAAAACCTCACTTTTCATAAAATTAATTTTAAGACCAGATAAATGCTCAAAGATGCACAAATTTTTCTTTAAATTCCTAGCAGACTCTAAATCATCTTCAAACATGAAGAGGGTGTCGTCGGCGTACTGTAACATAACTAAACAATTATCTACTAAATCCGAAATAAGAGGTTTTATTAATCCATCATCCTTAGCCCTACTGACAACACATCTACAGCTATGTTAAACAAGATTGGAGAAAGGATCTCCCTGTTTAAGCCCCTTCTTGGTTACAAAATAATTACCTATCTTGTCATTTACCATGACAGCCACCTTACCATTCTCTACCGATCTTCTAACCCAACTAATTAAAGTCTCTGGAAAACCCTTCATCCTTAGGATGTCAAACATAAAATTCCAATTTATTTTGTCATAAGCTTTCTCGAAATCCACTTTAAAAAATACAGCATTTAACTTCCTAGCTTTTACTTCATGCAGAGCTTCATGCAAAATCACCACACCATATAGAATATTTCTACCTTTAATAAAAGCTGTCTGTACTGGAGCAATTATTTTCTCTGCCAACTTTACCACTCTATTATTAATGACTTAAGTAAAAATCTTAAAGATGACATTAAGCAAACATATCGGTCTATACTGTTGTATATTGTTAGCATCAACACTTTTCGGCCGTAAATTTAAGACTCCATAGTTAAATCTAGACAAATCCAGCTCCCCCCTGTGAAACTCATGAAACAAGTTTATCAAGTCACCACGGACTAAGGACCAGAACTTTTGATAAAATTCAATAGGTAAACCATCTGGTCCAGGTGCTTTATTAAGCTTCATAAAAAAAAAAAAAAGGGCAGCCCCGGTGCAGTAGCTCCCGCTTGCGCAGGGTCCGGGGAAGGGTCCGACCACTTTGGATCTTTAGTACGCAGCCTTTCCCTGCATTTCTGCAAGAGGCTGTTTCCAGGACTTGAACCCGTGACCTCATGGTCACAAGGCAGCAGCTTTTACCGCTGCGCCAAGGCTCCCCTTCAATGCGCTTTATTAAGCTTCATAGTTCATATTAAAAACAGCAAACTTCACCTCCTCTACACTAAACGGTTTTTCTAGCTCAAATCTATCCTCACTAGATAAAACATTCTTTAGAGGAATATCTAGAGCCACTCTAACAGTAACAGGAACAGGACCAAAAAGATCCCTATAAAAAGCTGTTGCATACTGTAAAATCTCATCATCCCCAACTAACCGTGCGTGCTTCTAACCGTGCTATTCTTCAACCTTCAATACATAGTTACTTAATTAGGAATATCATGAAGAGCTTTGAAGTAACCTAATCTTCAGCCTTTTTAGAGGGATTCTATCTTCAACCTTCTAACCGTGCGTGCTCCGCAAGTCTTCGGGGTTTGTCCAGATTTTTCTCAAATTGTCGCGATGCTTGTAACATTGTCATCAGCTCATCGCAGAAGTACCAACAGCTTCCTCTGCATACGCCGCTGGGAAGAACGAACGGCTCGGAGGTTCCGGTGGCCATGGCACACACCATAGGAACACCGAACCAGTCAATCCAGTACACGCAATTGGCTGTCACCCGGGCAAGGCCTCAGCTCGCACCACCACCGGGTTGTTCTTGCCGATGAACACGAGCAGCCTCCCAGATCCTTCACCACGTCCCAGCATGGATTGCGCTCAGAGTCGTACTTCAGAACAAAGATCTCATCCGGCAACATGGTGAACCTACAGCCTGCCTGCAACGGCAACCTGACGGTGGTGCTGATGTTCTGCCACACTTGGTATAGGCTACCATCACATAGGAACAGGTACTTGGCAGATGTTAGCCCGGACACCATGTCGAAGGGCGGGGCAAAGACGGCGGCAGGGTTGAACCGGAGGCCAGCATTCCCAGCTAGCAAGGGCTCGACTGTCGGCTTCTGCGTCCGGCCGCGGGGGAGGTGGAGCACGCGCACGTCCCCCTTGGACCGAGGCAGTACACCTTGTAGCCTTGGGCATCGAAGACAAGGTCCACGAGCTGCTCTGTGCCGTCCATGGCAAGGTCGATGAACGTCCAGTCCATGTCCCTGCAGTGATTCGTGTAGGCGACTTCCCTGAGGTCGGTGATGGCGACAGCGGTGCAGTCGTCGGGCCTGGGGTTCGGCGCGAACACGATCTTGCGCAGGTTGCGGGCGCTCCTCGGGTGAAGGAGCTTGATCTCCTCGCCGGTGTGGGGATTCACGAGGAAGATCCCCACTGTCCAGATGCTGGAGCCCATCAAATCGCTGGCTACGGCCAACCAGCCGTTGCTCGAGCCGACGATGTGGTTGCTGCGGCGGGACTTGCTGGGGCAGGAGACGCGGCTGCCGCTGTCGGACGTGTCCGTTGAGAGGTGGAGCGGGCGCTGCGTCAGAAGGGGTAAGGCGGAGTCGCGGTGGCCGTCGGCGAGGACGAGGAGAGGACGGAGCGGCGGCGCGGGGGGCAGGGCGAGGGCGGAGCGCCACGCGGTGCAGACGCTGCGGAGCTGCACGTAGTCCTTCAGCGAATAGCCGGCGGCGATGGTACGCAGGACCTCCGTGTGGAGGTCGGCCCAAGGCCCGTACGGCGCCGCCATGGCGTCCCGGGTAAACGCCGTCGTGGTATCAGGGGATTGCGAATTGGGGAATTGGATAGTTTGGGGAAATATACGTCCTAGGGCTCCTTTGATTCCTATACTAGCAAGCGTAGGGACGGAATCGAAAACGGAAAGTATAAATGGAGACCGAGTGTAGCTCGTTTCTACACAAATACTCCCTCCCTTCGATTCAATTGACACACATTTTGTTACACATGGATGTATCTAGATATTAAACAAGTATAGATACATCCATATTTGGACAAAACCAAGTCAATTAATTTGGAACGGAGGGAGTATAAAATAGATATTTTTGAGTTTCAAAAAAATCAAAAAGAAAATCCTGCATGTAGACAATATCTAAATTTTCAATCCAAAATTTATATTATTCCAGACTACACGAAAAAGACAAATCTGACAAAAATTTAAGTTTTTATAAAACTGTGTATTGCTCACCAATCACCACCAGAATCCATCCCTTTATCATTTTTACTAGCCTAAAATATGACGAATTTCGAATTAAAATTTTGCACACTTGTAGATTATATCATTATCTACATTGAAAAAAAATTCCTGAATTTTTTGAAACTTAAAAATGCCAAATTTGTTTTTTTTTAAAGAAAAACAAGCTAGATGAAGCCTGGGCACTAAAACGCCTCACTCAATAGAAAACATATACTCCCTCCGTCCAAAAATAAGTGTCTCAAGTTTGTACAAAAGTGGATGTATCTATACATGAAACATGTCTAGATACATCCAATTTGGGGCAAACTTGTGACACTTATTTTGGGACGGAGGGAGTACTATAATTGAGATTTCATGTCTAACTGAACCCTGTGAAAGAGAAAATCTTTTTTATTGTAGCAAAGGAATTTCCATAAGTTCTAAGCTAATGATTTTTTTCATATGAATTATACTATGGTGTATGATCTTATGAATCAAACAGGTTATGTAGGAAAAAATCATATAATCTCAATCCTACAGAAATGTTATAAAAATCTCATGAATCAAAGAACCCTAGGACATCTCAAGTTACGTTGCAAATCCCGATTTAAAATGTTACACTCCTTTCAGAATGTAAGGCCTGCATTTGTATATAAATAGTAGTACCCTCTCCCAAAATAGGATACCTATTTTTACAGTCAAAGTCAAATTTATAATGTTGGATCAAATACATTAACATTTAACATAGCAAATGTAAATAATATGAAATGTATCAGTATTTATCAATGTTGATTTGATCTTGTAGATGATCAATCTTTTTCTATATAATCGAACAAACTTTGTAAATTTTGACTTGATAAAAAATAATAGGCACAAGTATATTCTCTCCATCCACATATAAGTGTATTTCTTAAGTCAAAAGTGTGTTAAGTTCGATCAAGTTTAGACAAAAAATTACAGGTATGAGCTTTCTCCAAAGTTAATTATTCGACGAACCAAGTTGCTCATGGGTTAGCCAGGCTAGGGTAACCGTTAAAACTAACAGATATGCTCACTAAATCAGGAAACCCTTGAGATGGAAACCTCCCGGGATTAGAACATTATAGATGCCCTTAAATACACACTATAAAAATAACTAATTTGTTCCCATTTATATTCTATTAATTATTGTGGGAAATTTCTCCGACAATGATGCAAAGTGTTCATGTTTTTCTTGGCCCTCGAACTCCACTGTGCTTCCAGCAACTCCATAGATAAGACTGCATCAACATTAGTTGCTTTCATGGCCTTCTGTTGAGCAGAAGCAACGTAATGATGACTTGGTGCAAACTTCACCACATTTGAAACATAGCAGATTGACCCTAGGATTCTCCTTGAGTAGCCGAGCTTTCCATAATTCTCCTCCTTATATTTAGGTCTGAGAGAAAGGCCCCCACCTATCGACATGGTGTTTTGACTCGCATAACCATCTAGTCTTATTATGGAAAAATCATTTTAAAATGTCAAAAATTTATGAAATAAAATTTTGAGTGTTAGTCTTAGCATTTTAAGTTGGCACACAAAGTTTCAAGAAAAATATTTTGTGACAAATTTGGTGCTAAAAATTATGACTTTTTACTATACCTTTTATTGTCTTTCTTACACAGGAAACAAAAAACGTCTTCTTTTTTCTATGAAATTTCGTGTGCCTACATAAACTGTCTAGATGTACACCCGATTGTTTTTTTAGAATTTTTTGACATGCAAAATATGTTTTTTCATAATGGGAGCATCTACTCCCACAAGCCAAAATGGATTTCCGCCTACCTGTCTTCTTAACCTGAACACTCCCACCTCAGAGAACCCTGGTGTCCTTGTCGCACCATCAGGTATGTCCGGTGTGACAGCATCCTGGTGCTATGCCTAACTGTTTCAGATTTGCAGCCATTGGGTAGTCTACTGAATATTGCTGGTTCTCTCCTAAGAAATATCCCTAAGCATATAATGCAGAACTATATGTTTAAATATTGCTAGTATGAGAACACAGAAAAACAAAGCTATACAAATCTACAGAACTAAATAGGATTGTGTTAGATACTACAACCTCCGTTTCTTTAGAAACAAGGCGCATAATTTTTTTCTAAAATCAAACAATGTAAATCAACAGTCATATTCTGTTGATATACGATGAAAATATAATTAATGATGTATCTAATCGGATTTATTTGATACTATAGAGGTTAATAGTTTTTTTTTGAAAGTTTGGTCAAACTTCACATTGTTTGACTTTTAACAAAATTCATACACCTTATATTAGGGAGTACACTGCTCAAGACATACCGCTATCCATATGTGCCAATGTATGACCAAGCTAAATAAGTAAACATACACCCCGAGCAAAAAAGAAGAGTATTTTTGGCGAAAACGCAAAGGACCTTTGCATTTCTTTTCATTGAATAGATAGAGTTTGGATACAATCCTCCTAGGAGGCAAAGTGCAAATCAGCTAAAACTAGTGTACATCCCAGGTCTGCGGTAAAAGCACCCTAAGTCCAGCTGCGCCGGCACGAGCCCAAAGTGCAGCTTCGTCCTTGATCTTAGATAGGACCGACGCTGTCGAGGCCTGTGCGCCATCGAAGATGCACTCATTGCGCTGCTTCCAGACCATCCATGGGAGGAGGAGGGTGATGGAGGCCATCCTTTCCTTTGTGGCCTGGGGGTGATTTGCTTGGCGTTCTGCCACCAAACCGGCAGTGACGGCTCCTTGTCAGGGACCGGGATCGCCAAGTGCAGCCAAGCGAGGATGTCATGCCAAACCTGGCGCGTGAAGGGGCATTCGATGAGGAGGTGGTGGATGGTCTCTGGCTTGATCTCATAGCGGACACCTGGGATGGTGCTGCAGTCCGCGACGTGCGAGCCTGTCAGCCATCCAACACCGGTCTTGCTGCGTGAGCCATGGAAGAATTTGATCTTCGGCGACGCCCACGGTCTCCAAATCATCTTCCAGGCACGGCAGGTTGTGGATCCTAGAAGGTTGCGAGATATCCGGACTGCGCGGAGTAGGCACCGGAGGTTGTCCATCTCCAGACGAGGCGGTCTGGTTCGCCGGTTAGGATCGTGTCGGTTATTGTCTGCCATAGTTGCAGATATTGGCCAATTTCATGTATGCCCACGGTGCCTTGTATGTCTCGAGCCACATGTTGGTGTGTAGGCCTTCGGCAACCCTTCTGATCTTCCTGCGTCGCTTAGGGATGCAGGCATAGAGCTGCGGCGCGATCTCCTTGAGAGAACGCCCTTGAATCCATCGATCTTCCAGAAGCGGGCTATCAGACCATTGCCCAGCGCCATATAGGTGGAGGCGAAGAACAGGGCATGTTCAGTGGCGGAAAACTGAAGATCGAGGCCCGCCCACATTCGATTCGTGTCTGTACTGGAAGCCAAAGCCACCGTAATCTCAGGCCAGGCCTGTTCTCTCCAAGTCCTGTACGCAAGGCCGCCTAGGGGTTTTGGCCGGCATACGTGCGCCAGTTGACATGGCGGTGCCGCCGTTGGCATCCGCGCGAGCGGCCCAGAGGAATCCCCTCTGAATCTTCTCGAGTAGTCGTAGGACTCGTTTCGGCGGCGCAAGAACCATCAGCTGGTGTATAGGGATTGCGGCGAGCACCGACTTCACCAGCTTCAGGCGTCCGGCGCGGTCCATGAGGTGGGCCTTCCAAGATGGAAGGGCGGCAGCCGTGCGGTCAACAATGGGCTGGAGTTGCGCCGCAGGGTCGCCTGATCGTGAGAGGGATTCCCAGGTATGTAATGGGAAACTCCACGATCGGGCAGCCCAGATGCAACACGACGGGTTCAGCTTCCTCGGGGTCGCAATGCAACAAGGTTGCTGAGCTTTTCGTGAAGTTGACCTATAAAAAAGAAGAGTATAACCTATAAATTTCTTGAAACTGCTGTATCCCAAACATGGAAATTGATGGAACTAGCTACCAGCTGCATAATACAAGGAATCTGCAATTGCACAGATCAGATGATAACTAAACAGAGAACAAACTTCAAGTTACAATCATAGAGGATATTGGTAAAGTTAGATGCACACTGTTATAGATTGATTGATGAATTATGAACTAAATTGAGGTCAAAGCATGGCAGGTAAATTACATGCTATTGTATTATTCATGGCAGAAGGACCTATGTATATCCAGTTCCCAGCCCTGTACCCACACGTCCGTTAGACAAAATATTTTGGTTGTGGACTGTTGGTGCAATGGTGAATGGAGAATTCCTTTAAAACATTTAACCTCGGACAGAGCAGTTCGTGAGTTGGAGGCGCTACACGGTTTTTATATTCCTGCACTCTGAATAATGATGCTACTGATATTAGAAGATGGTGGAAAGACACCTCAAAAAACTTCTCAGTTAAGAATTTATACAAACTCATAAACTGGGGAGGGGTTAAACATGCAGGAGCCGAGGAAATTTAGAGGTGTGCAGCTCCAAAAAAAAAGGAAGCTTTTTGCTCGGCTGATGAGCAGGGGCAGGATAAAGGTCAGAACAGTTCTGTTTAAGCAGAACATTGTTGATAGCGAACTTTGCCCCTTCGGATGTACAGCCAGAGAAACTACAGAGCATCTGTCGCTGGACTGTGAACGCACCAAGCAGATCCTTTTCCCAGCTGGCATCCAAATGAATGGCATTGAAAATATTGAGGATATTTTTGGAGATGCTAGATCAAGTTGTCCTGAAAATAAGAGAAAAGTCTGAGTGGTGATTATCACGGCTGCATACTGGAGCATATGGTTGGCAAGAAATCGGAAAGTTTCCGATGATATGAAATGGATGTCGAACGAGCAGATTTTTGACTCAAAAAAAGAAATGGATGTGCTACACCTGCAAAGTGCAGACCTACAGATTTGGCCTCAAGCAGTCGAATAAACTACCACTGTCACCCAGAAAATTATGAACAACATATACTATGCAGGATGTCAAAGCACTGTAGAAAAGAGTAATTTAAATCCACTCAGCTATACAAGGTAAGACTATCAACAAATGGTAGATAGTAGCAAGCATGAGTAGTAGTAACTCTAATCCAACATACCGTCTCTATTCAATGGCGAGTTGAAAACAAGCCTTGGCGCAGGGTATAAGCCACACTGATCAGTGTATGTGCCAAGCTAGAACTAGTTTCATACCCTCCAAGCAAGAAAATTTAACCTATAAACTGGTCAAAGCAAGCCCATTATGCCAAGCAATTGAAGCTACAACAATTCAACAAGTAAACTACAAGGAGCACAATTATCGTTCGCAATATTAAGGCATTGTATGAAACAGAGGGTATGCATCAAAACTTCAGAGGGGAACAAATTAGGGTTAATTGGATATATGCCACTATAATTTCCAGTTATTTGAGAAACACCACTCCAACTTTCATCTTTCGAAAAACGCCACTACAATTCTCTATACCATCTATAGATGCCATTATGCTCACTTTAACACATATACCTGCCAAAATACTTAGGTATTTATGTCGTATATACATATACATGGTGGACCCAACTGAATCTTAGAAGAAAACGTATGATAAAAATGTGACAAAACAGAATTGGAAAAAAGTATGTGATAAATGTGACATGGAGAAAATAACTGACATGCGTAAATAAACATTCTAATGGCTCCAGGAAGATGCGTACAGGAAGGCTAACATGCGTACATGAACGTGCATACATGAAGATTCAGGATCAGGTTCAAAGCTCTATCATTCACCATCAGCACATCACAAACATTCAGCAGTTCTGGAGGCAGTTAACAAACATTCAGCAGTTCTCCGGGAAGGTTCAACATTCCAGTTTCTAGTCAACCCAGTCATCCAGTCCATGCCTGACACGGCCATACGTGTGTCTCTCCAAAAAATAATACAAGTAAAAAAAACTGGTTCAGTGGGACCCATACGTATATACAACATGAATACCTAAGTATATTGGCTGGTATATGTGTTGAAGTGGGCACAATGGCATCTATAGAATGTGTAGAGAATTGGAGTGGCGTTTTTCAAAAGATGAAAGTTAGAGTGGCGTTTCTCAAATAGCCGAAAATTGTAGTGGCATCTATCCAATTAACCCAACAAATTAACCCCTGCATTCCAAACAGAACCTACTTGCAATTGATCAACCTAACTTCCACAGCTGCAAAAAGTAGTGTGTCTCTAATTGAACAGATCAGAAGGACCATAATAGATAGCTCTGCTCAAATTTACTCACCAGCTACACTGCTAAGAATTGATTCACAAGGTACTCGCTCATAATTGACTCACAAGGTACCATCAACAAGCCATCAGGATTTAGGATGCAGATCAGCAAAAGGAGTAATAGGATAAAGATAGATATCCAAGTAATATCCTCAAGAATTGGCAAAATATGAAGAATTTCCTTAGCTTAGCTAGAAATTTGTCGAAATCTCCATCACTCCAAACAACACAACTGGACGCACAGTTAGCACAAGTTCGATAATGTAACAGCTGAAGAGGGACTACAGGACACAACTTGTTAATGCTAATCACATGAACAACATATATAAGCTGATGTCAATTCTGATAACAAAAAATCATCTGATAACAAAATCATCTGAGTACTAGACCACCACCAGTCTTGTAAGAGAGGAATACTGCGGTCACAGCGATTCATAAGACTTGACTGATGCCAAACTTGAGGAACAGAAAAGAATCACCACAAGTTAGTTCACATATGAATCACTGCCTTAGATACATCGGATTCAACGTTACTACCACCAATATGTAGCCACATATTTAGCTCAAGTTTTGTCATGTAAAATCACTGAAACGGGACTCAGCTAAGTACAGATAACACTAAAGACATGAGCTGCTGCCAGTTTTGATAACAAGAAAAAGTTACTGGTAGTCTGCAACAGGATAAGTGCTACTTAATAACTTCCAGCAATTACAGCGATTCTTCATAGTAGATCTCGCCAAAAGGATCAACAAGCGAAGACTCAGATGCCAATTTGATGTCATAAACTGGACTACCTGCCCCATGAGTGAATGGGCTCTTGAAGACTTGAAGTTTACAAGTTCTGCCAGCCCATTTTGCGCAAGTCAGAGGCTTCAGTATGGAATTCACATCCTCCCCTGAAGAGTGACAGCTATAGGCCACCACGATCACCATCTTCTCCAGAAAGAGAGCTCTCTCAGCGATAAACTTGAGGAACACAATCTCGTTTATCGAACCTCGGAATTCATGGAAAAACATTTGCTTCATATGCCGCAGCACACAGGTAATGGGACCGCCCTGTTGCCATGCCTTGAGATTAACCTTGCCGGTGGGCTCCTCATAAGCTGTCGCTGACTGCAAATTATATCAGCATACATAGTTCAGATAGTTATAATCACACTGGAAAATGAATCTATCGGCGTTGACAAATTTTTACCTTGACATGGAGTGTCTCAACGTTGGGAAAACATCTGAGGAAGCTGGGAACTTTCATGACTTCATTGCGGAGACTAAATTTCACCTCCAATGCCAAGATCTGGACACTCGGGACGACGGTGCTTGGGCTCTCCTTAGACCGAGCCTGCATGCACCCAAGGAGAAACCAATTAAAATCACATATTGCCATATTGGTACACATAGTTAATTCACATGGGTAAATAAGATCGAGTGCGCTGCGGACCGTGATGACAGTGTTGCCAATCTCCATCACATGGCTCAAGGTATCCCAGAACGCGCAGGTTGGGCGCACGCCCAATCTTGACCCTGGAGGGCTTCTTGCCCATCCCTGCCATAAACAGCAAGAACCTCTCCAAGCGAGGGGCATCCACTACGGCGACGTCCTCCAGGCAGGACATGCATAGCTGAACGCAGCGCACCGTGCGGCTTACGAGGCGGAGGCGCACTCCAGTCTGCATCACAATCACAGTTAGGATCTCCAGGATGGGGCTTCTGTCGAGCAGGAAGGCGAGGTCGCGTTCCTCCATGACGATGTAGGAGAGGCCGAGCTCCCGGAGGTTGGGGAAGGCGGCGGAGCGCGGACGGCGGCGGTGTCCGGGAATCTCCAGACGCCAAGGTGTAGGCGGGTGAGGGATGAGCACCTGAAGAGCGTTGCCGGGAGGCGGATGTCGAGCGGCCACGGGCGGTTAATAAAGGCGAGCTCTTGGACGCCCTTGGCGGCGAGGATGTCGAGCCAGCGTGCTACCTCGCCCCGGTGCGCCTCCATGGTGCTGCAGGTGAGGTGGACGCAGCGGAACGGACCCGGGTGTGCCGCGAGGACTCGGGACACTGCGTCGGCAAGGCCAGGAGGGTCGTCGCCGATGGCGGGCCGGCCGCCCGCGCC
Source organism: Poa pratensis (assembly GCA_947311845.1). NCBI lineage: Eukaryota > Viridiplantae > Streptophyta > Magnoliopsida > Poales > Poaceae > Poa > Poa pratensis. The sequence goes on along the minus strand of CAMZMU010000050.1, from coordinate 36,133,520 downwards.
CGCGCCGACGCGCGTGAGGAAGTGTGTGTCGTCGAGGACAAGCGGCACCGAGCGCCAGCAGGAGGCGACCGCGGCGGTGCGCGCGGCGTCCTTGGCGGGGAGGCGGGAGATGATGTTGCGGAGGATCAGGTCCGGGAGGTGACTGACGCGGTCTACGCCGTCGGGGATCCACGCCGCGCCGGCGCGCGAGAAAGGGGCGGCGGTGTAGACGGGCTGGGAGGGGATGGAATCGTAGACAAACAGCATCATCATCTCAGTGCCGATCCCCACCATCTCGGGGCCCCAGCCATCGAGCTGCATCTGGGCCTGCATACTTTCCATGGTGACGCCGATGATCGGCTGCGGTTCCATGGACGCCGGTGGGGTGCGATAGCGAGGGTTTGGGTTTTGAATTTGAAGGAGTGAGGACTGAGAAGTGGAGTGGTGGAGGCGATGAAATTTCTAGGCGGTTGAGAGCTTCAGCCAGTGTCGATCTGGCTTGTTGGGCCAAATATCGGAGACAGGTATCCGCGGGCCGATTAAAACACCATAAATGTCGATGGGTTCATGTCGACTACTATCAAGTTATACTCTAAAAAAAAAGTAATACTCTAAAAATTGACTAGTTTTTGTGCTAGGGCTACCTGCTTACTCCTACTTCTTTCCCATACAAGAATCAGCAGCAATTATTTAGAGGTAATTACATCGGAGTATAAAACTTGCGAGGTGAGAACATTTTAGTCCATCAAGTTGCAAAACGAAAAACTTGTGACGGGGTTTCAATTCGACAAATATCATTGGTTGCTGGCACACGGCATTGTTATTTTTCAAAGTAAAACCAACTCTAGGCAAGCATCTACTCCCTGTTATACGAGTAGTTTATCTTTCATGGCTTGATTTTCTTTAATAGTAAGCACTTACATAGTTACATGTGATCTTTGCTCTCCCGCAAACACTAACAGAAACTGAATTTATTTGCTTTCACGTGAGTCTGTATTTCCAGCCACCCGTTTATGTCCTTTGCAGTAGCCTACTTGTGACTTGTGAGCATATCAGCTAAAGAAGCTAAATACCACTTGGGTCAATTTAGGCTTCAGTGAAGATAAGCTCCAGTTGGGTCTTTTCTTCACAAGTTGATATGCAAGTTGCGTTTTGTTCCCTTTTGATACTGAAACCTTTTCTTGTTACAGTTGTCTACCTTCTTGCACAATTTTGTTTAAGTTTGAAACTCACAGCCCACTAAATGTATACTCCTTGTCCTGTCAGTTTGAACTCAGTTTGAAATTGGATAGTTATACTCCTTGTCTTGTCAGTATTCAGTTTAAAATTCAACCAACTAAATGTGCTCAGTTTGAAATTATATCTCGACTAGTTCTTAATATTATTTTGTTGCAGATGCTAGGTGTAATTAGTATCTTTTGACATTAATATAATCCTTTTATCGAAAAAATAGTCGTTTTCCAGTTGAATAGAATAGAACGACTGTACTTCCTCTATCCCAAATTATAAAATGTTTTGGTAGCTTAAATAGTCTACCAAAACGTCTTATATTCTGAGACTGGGGTAGTATTAGATAGCCCTGGTCCCAAGTTACTCTGCTCACAACTGATTCACAAGGTTCTCGCTCACAACTGACTCACGAGATACTCTCGACAAGCAATCAGGATTCAGGATGCAGATCAGCAAAAGCAAGCATTTATTAGGCTGAAGACAGAACAATAATTCCAACTAATATCCTAATGAATTGGTAAAATGTGAATAATTGTCTTAGCTTAGCTAGAAATATGTACCCTCCATTGGTCCCACTCCCACCAACAAAAACCATGCGCATATTTTGCACAATTTTTATGATATAACATGTGAAGTAGAGCAACAGGACACCAACTAGTTGAAGCTCACATGAACAGCATATATAATCGATTCTGATAACAAAAACATCAGAGCACCAGACCACCAGCAGTATTGTGCAAGAGGAATACTGCACTTGAAACGATTCATGACACTTGATTGATAACAAACTTGATGCACAGCCAAGAATCACCACAAGTTAGTTCTAACATGAATCACTGCCTTAGCTAGAAAATTATTGAATCCAACCTTACTACCACAAATATCTAGCCACATACTATTTAACTTGGGTTTTCTGATGTAACCTCACTGAAACATGACTCAGCTAAGATATCAGCTGCTGCCAGTTCTGATAACAAGAAAAAGTCTAAATAGTCTTCTACAAGAAGAATAGTGCCACTTACTAACTTCCACCAATTACATCAATTTTTCATAGTAGATCAGGTCAAAAGGATCAGCAATTTGCGAGAACTCAGATGCCGATCGGATATTATGAATTGGACTACCTACCCCTTGAGTGAATGGGCTCTTGTAGACTTGAAGTTTACAAGTTCCACCGACCCATTTTGCACAAGTCAGAGGCTTCAGTTTGGCCTTAACATCCTCCCCTGAAGAGTAGCATTCATAGGCCACCACAATCACCATCTTCTCCAGAACGCGAGCATTCTCAGCGATGAACTTGAGAAACACAATCTCGTTTATGGAACCTCGGAATTCATGGAAAACCACCTTTTTCATGTGCCGCAGGACACAGGTGATGGGACCGCCCTCTTGCCATAACTTGAGTCTAGCCTTGCTGGTGGGCTCCTCATCAATTGTTGTAGACTGCAAATTAAATCAGCATGCATAGTTCAGCTAGTTATGAAAAAGAACCATACTGGAAAATCTAAATAAAGTTAGTGACGATGCAAAATGCCCAATGTAGCTAGTGGCGTTAAGAAAATTTACCTGGACATGGAGCGTCTCGAGGTTGGGAAAACACCTGAGGAAGCTGCGTCCTGAGCCCAAGATCTGGACACTCGGGACAAACGGTGTGTCGGAGAACTGGTCCCAAGGAACTAGGGATGTGTCTCACTGATGCCAGGAATCGAGAAGGGGCTGAACACGCAGTCAAACAATCTCAACTACCTCGGCGACGGTGCTCGTCGAGCTCGGTGAGGAACATCACGACAGAGAGTAACCCAGCACGTACCCAGGTTCAGGCCCACCGCGAGGTGTAAAGACCCTACGTCCTGCTTCTGTTGTATTGCACTGCTTGTAGAGGTTACAGTACAATGAGCTTGCCGAGGGCTCAGCTATGGCTATGGTGACTATGGTGGAAGGAGCTTCGTCTTGCTCCACTACCGAGTGAACGAAGGAATGCTATGCGTTGAAGAATGACCCGATCCCCCCCCCCCCTCGGTCGTACACGGCCTCCTTTTATACCTGCCTCGGTCCTCTTCCCCGAAAACACAGGCGGAAAGGGATACCACATGGCGGCGAAGGTGGAGCGCAGTGCACGGCGTCGGGGCTGTTCATGAACACGGTCCATGGCAGAGAGCACGTCTCCTTGGCAGAAAAAGCCACCGTCCATCCAGGACGATGGGCTGGCGATGCAGAGGTCCGTGGCGTGCCCCACGGTGACGTCGGCTTGAGCGTAGCGGCCGCCGGTCCCCTTATCACCAAAATAGCAATCCTTGGAGTCCGCTTTCCATGGCGCGCTTTGTTGACCGTTTTATACACGAGAACGGCAACTGCGGCGTCGTCGTCATCGCGCGCAGGCGCGCGCGTCACTCTGCGGCGGGCACAGGCCATGTGCGCTCTGCAGCGGGTGCAGAGCTTGCTTCCACTTGAAGGAACCCCGCGAGGGCTAGATGCCTCGCCGAGGCTCTGAAGTGCTTGACGCCTCGCGAGGAAAACCTCGCGAGAGAGGCGCAGTAATGCGCCAGGACTTAGCGATAGTCCAGACAGGAGAGGCCCACCCGAGGGAAAAGTCCCTCACGTGGCCCGTCAGGCTGATCGTCTGGTCCTTAGCAGAAAAGCTCAGTAGAGTGAAGAAGCCCTCGCGAGGGAAAAGTCCCTCGCGAGGCTCGCCAAGCTGAAACGCCTGGTCCTTAGCAGAATCTTCTGCAGAGCGTGGAGGGCTGTGGCAGGCCGGCCCATGGTACCCTGGTTTCCACTGGGCCGACAGTAGCCCCCGGGCCCACGATGGGCACGCTGGAGTTTCGTGAACACAGCAAAGCGGCGTGGGCCCAAAGAAGCCTGCCTGGCCCGAGACACGTGGAGAGCTGCGGCTGCCCACGATGCCACGATCTCCCTGTAGTAACGGGCGTAGTGGCGGACCCACCACGTCCTGGTAACGGCTCGATGAGCCGATAAAAGCCTGAGAGCTCGGCGCAGGCGGCCGTTGCTTCATTCATCCCCTTTCGCCTCCTTCTTCCCAGAGCAAAATCTCCGAGCTTCTCCTTCGCAATCCCACTGCAATGGCGCCCAAGAAGGCCACCGGCTCCAGGAAGGGCAAGGCGGTGATGCAGGCGAGCGAGTCTGCCGCGATGCAGCAAGACGACGACCTCAAGCCGGCTCTGGTCGGGTTCCGCATCGGCACGGAGGCGCAGCTGGATAAGGTACGCCATATGGCAGCCTCCGCGAGCAACGAGCATGGCGCCACGGTGCTCAAACAGCGAACAACCCCTGCGGCAGCCTCTATCCTATCTTCCTGCACACCCTCTTCACTGGGCTCGTGCCTCCCTTATCCGACTTCTTCCTGGCGGTTCTGGAGCACTACCAGATCCAGATTCTCCATTTCACCCCAACTCCATTCTCATCCTCTCCATCTTGGCCTACCTCTGCGAGGCGTACATCGGCATTCCGCCTTCGGTCGCCCTCTTCCGCAGCTTCTACGCGCTCCGGTTCACGGCGAACAATGAGCGGACGGGCTGCGTCTCCTTCCGCATCACTGATGGCATGGGAGGCGTCTACATCCCCATTGCGTGGGCCGGCGAGAATCCTGTGACCAATGTGTCGAAGAAGGTGGAGGACTTCCGCAAGCGGTGGTTCCTCGTGGACGTCGGGAGCCAGAGTCCCTTCTTCGAGATGCCTGAAGCGCCCCCGACGAAGAGGGCATGCTGGTCGAGCGCGACTCTCACGGGCCCAACGCTTGGCGCCGAGGTGCGGCGTTTGTCGGATCTTCGCGAGGCCGGCCTCACTGGGCAGATGGTGGCCAGGGACTTCGTGAGGCGTCGCATTGCTCCGCTCCAGAAGCATTCAGATCCGATATGGCTGTACATAGGCCCGAAGGACAAGATGCGCCTGAGTCCTACCAACTTCCAGACGGAGGAGTTGAACGCCATCATGGAGGTCCTCTTCACTTCTCCATCCATCCCCAAGCCTGCCGACGATGCAGTGCTGCTCCACAGGTTTGAGCTCGGACCTCATGTTACATTCGTGGAGTCGATGCCTGAGTTCGACCAGTGGGGCCTGGTGCTTGAGGGGCAAGTTGGGCCCCGCAAAAACCCGGAGTCAGCGTCGCAGGCGGCGCCAGCCGATGGCGAGGAGGAGACGACGGAGACGCCTGCGGAGTCTGACGCAGGTGCAGCCGGCGCCTCAGGAGGTCCCAATTCCTCGGCGGGGAATTCGAGCTCCTCGAGGGGCGTACCGCATGAAGCTGAGATCCACAAGATCTCCTCGGGCAGCGGCGGCCGGTATCTCGTCGTCCCCTCGCGACGCGCCGAGGGGGAGGAGGAGAGCGACGGCGAGGAGGACTCGTCTGGCCACTGCGAGCCCCGCTCCAAGGCGATCCACGACAGGAACGCCGGAGCTCAGGAGGAGGCGGAGGCCAGTGCTAAGGTGGGCCAGGACAAGCCTGCCGAGGCTCATGAGAATGCGGAGCCCAGCGCTCCGCCTGTGCGGCGGACGACGAAAAGGTGGATCGACACCGCCGAGTAAGTCCTGCATTTCCTTTCTTCTTGGATGTGTTCTTGAGTGACCCTCTCGAGGGATTTCTGAACGTTTTCTTCGCCAGGCGTCCCGCGGAGGCGAAGCGGCGGAGGCTTCGGAAGGTTGGAGAGAGCTCCAGCGCTGCAGCAGCGTCTGCAGTGCCCACTATTGGGGAGCCACGCCATGAGGCCGCGGCTTCCCCTCCTCCTGTGGATGGACGCCGCGAGGTGGGGGAGACGGAGGCGACAATGCCATCGCCTGCGCGGCTGATAACCCCCAAGAGCAGGGGATCACTGTAGCACCTCTCAATGTGGAAGTAGGGTATCGATCCGCAGGAGCAAGAAGGAAAAGTTATCTATTCCCTACAACTAAAGTGTCACAAGTTTTAGTTGATTATGCACTAAACAGGTTTAAAGAACAAGATGGTTGATTTAATGGATGGAAGTTTAATGTAACAAAACAAGAATGTAAAAGTGTCCCAATCCTCTTCAATGCAAGAGGACAAGACAAAGGTTTTCTCTTATAGGAACAATGGACATGGGTTCATGGGTTCACTCAATCCTCTCTCCCATCTATGGTGATTATCATGTTATAGATAAAAAGTACACACAATTGTCATGCTTTAATGGTAAACTTCTATGACGGCTACATGTCCTAAAACACATAGTTGAAAGAAATAATCATTTGTGTTGCTAGGGTCACCCTCGTAAGGCTAGTGTGGTTTGTTGTCACTCCCACATCATACTTCTTCCTTTTTACCCCCGGATAAAGAATGATGGGCGACATTACTGTCACTTAATGCCTATGCCTTCTGTCACTAGGCCACTCTCTACCACATACATCATACTCTTAAAGGAAAACATATTCTAAGAACTAGTGCAATGATTTATTAATGTACGTGCATCCACATCTCTCTCATCTACCCACCGAGATGGTTGTCAACCACCCCGTTAGCGCGGATAAACAAGGCATTAAGAATAGATAAATCCATTGCATGTAACATAGATGTATTCCAAAGTATGACAAACCATAAAATCCCAACATGACGGTAAATGCATAACATAATATCATCTCATACCACAATATCCACCATAGGAATTACAAAGATAGTTCCATAATCATACAAGGCACATCATATGGACTTCAACAATGATCATACATAGAGAGATTGGATCAAGTTACCACCACAAACCCAAAGTCCAGGGGGTGGACTACTCCCCTTCATCATGGTGATGATGGTGGAGATGTTGGAGAAGATGGAGACCACCCCGGCAGCGCCCCGCCGGAATTTTCCCCTCCAATCTGCAGCTCCAGGTCTTCTGTTTCGTGGTTTTGTGTTTCTGCGGCGCTCCTTTCCGAAAGCCGTCGGGGGACTATTTTATAGTCATTTTTAGGTCAAGACGGAGGCTCAGGAAAAAAGATCGACGGCAACGGAGCCTCGAGGCCCAAGATGGTGGGTCCCACGTGGCCAAGGAATCTGGCCGCGTGGGCCACCCTATCTTGGCCCTCGGGGCTCCGTTTGTTCGCTTCCTTCGCTCCCACGCTTCGTTCCTTCCAAAAACTGATGCTCGTAAATTTCCAGGTCATTTGGACGTTGTTTGGGTCCCTGAAACATCAAAATATAGAAAATAGGGTTTTCTGCCTGTGCATGGTTAATTCCAGAAAAATAGGGAAACTATGAAATATTCCCAAAATCAATATAAAACAATGATATAACTCTTATATGATGCAAATATGATTGAAATATAAGTAAAACAATGCAAAGTTCATGTATGCATTTTACATGCATCAGCGGCCCGCCGCTTCCCCTGCGCGGCGGGTGAGGGTGGCGGAAGAGACGGCGGAGAAGACTGCAGCATCTACGCCGGTGAAGGTGTCGGAGGAGGCGGCAGCGAAGGTCGCAAAGTCGGCGGAGGAGCGCGTCGACACTGAGGCGGAGGGGACCGCTGCACAGCCGTCTCCACCAAGTGCAGGCCCTGAGGCGACAGCGGCAGCCCCCGAGGCTGCGGCGGGAGCGGCCACGGCGGAGCAGGCCAACCCTGCCCCTGGCGAGCAGCCACACGTGCTCCAGAGGCAGAAGGACGCTGAGGCCCCTGTTGGGGACACCGCGGGCCCCCGAGGGGCCCCTGATGCGGAGGAGGGAGAAGGCTCTCGCCAGAGCCCCCAGCCGCGACTTGAGTCCGCCCCAAGCCCGCAGCGCCATGCCTCTGGGCCTTCAGCGAGCATTGAGGCCTCCGGACCCCGTGGCGACGACGGGGCTCTGGTTCTGCGCGGACGGCGCGAGGGCGCAATTCGCCGTGACGCTGCCTTTCGCCTGGCGAGGGAGGCGCTTGACGGACTCGAGGCCCAGCACGTCGAGGAGGAGCTTGCTACGGCGGAGGAACGCGCTGACCTCGCGAGGGCTTGGACCCACCTTCAGGAGACCGTAGAGCGTTGCCGTCGGGAGGACGAGGCAGCCCAGGCGCGGCGCGAGGAGGCGAAGCGCTTCGCTGAGGAGGTCCGCGCCAGCGTGATCCACGAGGCTGAAGAGACTCTCGTGGATTTGGGTGTTAAGCGCGAGGCCCTTGAGGCGGAGACCGCTGCCAAGCACCAGGAGCTCACGGCCCGCGAGGCAGTGGCCACCATCAAGCATCAGGAGCTCATGGCCCGCGAGGAAAAGATCATCGCGGACTCAGAGACCGTGAAGCAAAGCTTGGAAAAGTTCCACGAGGACCTGCACACTCGTGAAGGGCTGATCCTGAAGCGCGGGGAAGATCTCGACTTCCGCGAGTCAGAGCTGCGCAAGCGTGAGGAACAAGTTGAACAGGTCGAGAAGGACCAATCCGCGCAGCGGGAGAGCCTGGAGACCCGCGAGGGCAAGGTGGCCCAGGACGAGGCCTTCTTCCAGAAGCGCCTCGTGCAGACCAACAAAAACTTCCGCGTGAAGGAGGAGAAGACGAAGGAGGAGTCCGCGACCAATGAGAAGCTCTTCCGCGACAGCTGCTCCAAGGAGTTCGCGAGGAAATCCAAGATGCAGGAGGAGCGCTTCACGAAGAAACCCGACGAGCTCAACGCTCGCATCAGGGAGCTCGAGCGGGAGAAGAGGCGGTTTGACTCCCGCCTTCAGGTTGCCAAGGACGCCCAGGCCTGCGCGGAGCAGGACCTTGCTTCCCTGACGCAGGACATGACTGACATACAGCAGCAGGTGGCGCCCGTGGTGGAGCTCGTTGAGGAGGCCCGGGACAGTGCGCAGGCTGCGTGGGTCTTGTCGCGCCAGCGAGAGCGTATGTTCCGCTCTCTGGCGGCCCGTGCGCGGGCTGTTGCAGACCGCTTAGGGGCCACGGCCCCCGTGCTCTCCGTCGAGGGGAACGCTGATGCCGCCACGTACCTCGGCTTCTTCGAGCAGCTCCTCACCAGCTTTGAAGAGGTCGTGACAAGCCTTGACGACCTGGTCGACACTGAGAGCCGCGAGCTCCTTGGCGTCGCGGTTGGCTGCATCTTCGCCAACCTCGCACGGCTCCATCCTGGTCTCGACTTCCAGGACGTGACGAAGCCCGTCGAGCAGAAGCGCGCCGCGGAGCTGAACGCCTCGGTGTGGAAGGAAGTGGAGGGGTTCGTCCAGCGCTTCAAGAGGGTTGAGGTCGAGGGGGACTCGACCCAGGAAGGCGACGGTGAGGCAGGCGCTGAGGAGGAGGATGACGAAGCTGTCGACGGTGAGGACAACGACAGCCATGCTGCTTGAGTTGCTCCTACGGAGAGATGTGCCTTTGCGAGACGTTTGTCTCGTAGAGGGTGTTGTGTTCCCTGGTGAGGCAGTTTCCCTCTCGAGGTTGCCTGAGGCTGGTTTGGAGTTCCGCAGCCTTGTAGGGCGTCTTGTTCCCTGCGTTGGACAAAGAGGCATACCCACAAGCAATGCACGGTTGTACAACTCATGCGCGCTCATAGGTTTCCTCATGTGTATCTCACGAGGAGAGTAAGCACCAAGGTCCTTGGTGAGGTGACGTGCATGGGAGCAGGCCCATGAGTCAGAGCTCTTTGGTGAGATAACGATCGTGGGCGGAGAACCACGAGTTAGAGCTCGGATCCTTTGGGTTTTGCGATGCTGCTGGGATGTTCCCGAGGCACAGGCACCGTGCTCAGCCCCCGCTCGCGAGGTGCGCATGGGGAAAAATATGAGCGCGAATGAACGTAAGAAAAACAACTCACCACAGCAATATTACATAACGGTGCTGAGGCGCATAGGTTCATGCTGAACCGAAATTGTTCGTTACACTTGGCGTGGCCAAGATAAAGTCCGCCATGTCTGGGCATGGGGTTCCACATGGAGTGGCTGAGGCTTCTCGCGGCCCGTAGCGACGCGTTGTAGAGAGAGCTCAGAGGAGGTGGCCCTCGTGGAGGAGAAAACTTTTGTGAAGCTGGGAGGTGAAGATGCATGCTTCCCTCTTGAGACAAAAAATGCCTGCCGCGATGTGATCACGGGTAGAACTTGCGTAGGTGCTCGATGTTCCATGGGTTTTTGACCGGGATGCCGTCTTCCATCTCGAGTCGTACCGTGCCGGGCCTGGCGATGTGCGTGACCCTTTAGGGGCCTTCCCACATGGGTGAGAGCTTGTGGAGGCCCTCTCTGGAGAGTATCCTCCTCAGGACGAGATCGCCTATCTCGAGGGTGCGCGGGCGTATGTGGCGGCTGTGGTAGCGGCGCAGATCTTGCTGGTACTTTGCCGCCCGGAGGGCAGCACGGCGACGTAGTCCATCGAGCAGCAGCAGGTCGTCGTTGTGGAGTCTTCTTGGTCGTCCTCGTTGAAAGCGAGGATCCGTGGGGACCCATGCTTGATCTCGGTGGGGAGGACTGCTTCAGCGCCATAGACGAGGGCGAACGGCGTTTCTCCAGTGGGCTTTGTGGCAGTGGTGCGGATGGACCAGAGCACAGATGGGAGTTCTTCAATCCAGTTCTTGCCGTGGGCCTTGAGGCGGTTGAAGCTTCTTGTCTTGAGGCCCTTGAGCACTTCAGCGTTTGCTCGCTCAGCCTGCCCATTGCTTCGTGGGTGAGCCACCGAGGCGAAGCAGAGCCGGGTGCCGAGGCTTTCGCAGTAGGCCCTGAAGATGCCACTGGTGAACTGTGAGCCGTTGTCGGTGATGATGCGATTTGGCACGCCGAAGCGGCAGGCCAGGCCTCTGATGAATTTCACCGCTGATCTCGCCGGTATGCTGCGCACCGCTTCGACCTCCGCCCATTTGGTGAACTTGTCAATGGCGACGTAGAGGTAGCGGTAGCCCCCGCTGGAGCGTGGGAACGGTCCCAGGATGTCCAGCCCCCAGACCGCGAAGGGCCAGGAGAGCGGGATGGTTTGGAGCCCCAGTGCAGGCTGGTGGACCTGCTTGGCGTGGAATTGGCATGCCTCGCAAGCTTGGACAACGGTGGTTGCATCCTGAAGCACTGAGGGCCAGTAGAATCCACTCCTGAAGACCTTCCCCGCGAGGGTGCGCGAGGATGAATGATGGCCACACTCTCCACTGTGTATGTCCCTGATCAGCTGGCGGCCTTCTTCAGGGGGACGCATTTCAACGCAACTCCATTTGGACGTTTGCGGTACAGATCTCCCTCGTGAAGGCAGTATGACTTGGCCTGTCGAGCAATTCTCTCTGCTTCTGCATCCTCTTCAGGGAGGACTCCGTCCCTGAGGTACTCCTTGATCTCGTCGATCCAACCAGTCTCTTGGTGTGTCATGGCTAACAACAGGCGTTCTCCTGAGGGCGGACCGCAGTTGGTGCTCCAGATGTTGGTGCCAATGGGAGCTCTTCGTCGATGTCCATGTCAGTTGCTTCTTTTGGCTGTTTCACCGACGCCCTGGTAAGCCTTTCCTCAAACACGCCTGCCTGCTGGGCCTCTCTCGCGACGCTCGCCTGGCGATGTCATCAGCCTCCTGGTTCTCCTTTCGCGGGATGTGCCTGAGCTCCATCCCCTTGAAGTGCTTCTCGAGCTTGCGAACCTCCTCGAGGTAAGCGGTCATGTGACCGTCCTTAGGCGTGTAGCTCTTGTTGGAGAAGTTGACGAGGAGCTGGGAATCACCCTTGATGAGTAAGTGCTTGATGCCGAGGGCGATTGCGGCTCTGAGCCCGGCGAGGAGGCCTTCATACTCGGCGATGTTGTTGGAGACCTTGTCAGTCGTGAAGCACAGCTGGACGGCGTAGAAGAGCTTGTCGCCTTTTGGTGAGGTCAGGACGACGCCAGCCCCTGCGTTCTGGCATGCGAATGCCCCGTCGAAGTGCATGGTCCAGTGGTTTGGCACTGTGTCTCCAGACGGCGTGGTTTCTGCCTCTTGAGGCTCTTCCTGCTGCGTGTCCGTCCATTCGGCGACGAAGTCCGCCAACGCCCTTCCTTTGATGACTCTGGTGGTGTCGAAGCGCAGGCCAAAGGGTTGCAGCTCGATGTTCCACCCTGCGACGCGATCAGTGGCGTTTGGGTTGCGCAGGATTTGCTCCAGGGGAATGATGTGACCACCGTGATGGGGTGGCCCTGGAAGTAGTGGCGCAGCTTCCTGGAAGCAATGACGAGCGCGAGGAGGAGCTTCTGCTGCATGGTGTATCGCTCGCGAGCATCTCGCAGCACCGTGCTGACGAAGTAGACGGGATGCTCGACAAGCGTTGTCGATGGAGTCGCAGCGCTGGGCTCTTCAGGGGGCTTGTCGAGGTTTTCTTGTGGCGAACCCTCGGCGAGGGTGCCTGCTGGTTGCACGGGCTCGACTTGAGGCTCGGGGCCTGAAGAGGGTGCTTCCTTGTCGGGAGGCTCTGGGCTTGGCGTGGCAGTGTCCTTCTTGGCGAGGACTGGCTCTTCCCTTTCTGCCACCAAGACCGCGCTTGCTGTTTGTGGAGTGGCTGCTAAGTACAGCTTCAGATGCTCGCCGGGCCTTGGGGCGACCACGACAGGTGGACTGGCCAAGTACATCTTCAGGTCCCAAATGCTTGTTCGCCTCCGGTGTCCACTCGAACGTGCCAGACCTCTTCATGATCTTGAAAAATGGCAGCACCCTCTCGCCGAACTTGGAGATGAAGCGGCCTAGGCTGGCCATGCATCCCGCCAGGAGTTGCATGTCCTTGAGGCGACGAGGTGGCTGCATCTCTTCTATGGCCTTGATCTTGTCTATTTGCTTCTATGCGCGGTGGGACACTAGGAACCCGAGGAGTTTGCTTGATGGTACCCCGAAGACGCACTTGGCGGGGTTCAGCTTGATGTTTACCTTGCGCAGGTTGGCAAAGGTCTCCTCGAGGTCCTCCATGAGGGTGTGCTCTTCGCGAGTTTAGACCACTATGTCGTCGACGTAGGCTCTGCGTTTCTCCCCATCTGAGCCCCCAAGGCTGTCCTCATGAGCCTCTGGAAGGTGGCGCCGGCGTTCTTCAGGCCGAAGGGCATGCAGACGTAGCAATACACACCAAAAGGGGTGAGGAATGCTGTCTTCTCCTAATCCTCTTCGCCATCTTGATCTGGTGGTAGCCTGAGAAGGCATCCAGAAAACAGAGGAGATCGCAGCCGGCGGTGGAGTCCACTATTTGGTCTATTCGGGCATCGGGTACGGGTCCTTGGGGCAGGCCTTGTTGATGTCGGTGTAGTCGATGCAGAGCCTGCCGCCCCCGTGTGCTTGGGGACGACCACCGTGTTGGAGAGCCATGTGGGGTGCGCAACTTCTCGAATTATGTGTGCTTCTTTCAACTTTCTACTTCCTTGATGATGAACTCTTGCTTCTCTGGCGCCTGGCGCCGCGCTTTCTGCTTCACTAGGCGTGCGTTTGGACACACGGCTAAGTGGTGCTCGATCACTCCCTCGGTACTCCGGACATCTCTGACGGTGTCTACGCGAACATGTCAGAGTTTGCCTGAGGAAGGCGACGAGCGCGCTTTCCTATTTGGGAGGCAAGCCAGCGCCTATGGTGATGCTAGCCCCCGAGCCGCTGGCGTCCAGCGACACCTTCTTCGTAGCAGCCTGCTCCTGTGAAAACAACTGCTTCTTCTTCGCTGACCTCTCGAGGGGCTCCATGTCCTCGTCGCAGGGAATGCCACTGCAGCAGCCTTGTAGGCGGTCTCGACAGAGCGCATTGCGTCCTGGACTTGACCGTGGATGAGATGGTGTCGCCGCTGCCTGGAAGCTTGACGATGTTGTAGGCATGGTGAGTGACGGCCATGAACTTCGCGAGGGCGGGATAGCCGAGGATAGCGTTGTAGGGCAGGCCGATGTGCGCGACGTCGAAGTCGATCTGCTCGGTGCGGTAGTTCTGCGGCGTGCCGAAGGTGACCGCGAGCCTCACCTGCCCCAGCGGTGTAGTGGAGCCACTTGTCACCCCGGTGAAGGGCCTGGAGGGCATCAGCCACTCGTATGGCACTTGAAGCTGTTCGAAGGTCTCGACAGAGATGAAATTCAAGCCTGCACCCCCATCTATGAGTGTCTTGTTGACTGCGATGTTGTTGATGGTGGGGAGCACACCAGAGGGATGGTGCCGACGGCCTTGGTCGACTTTGGGTGGTCCTTGGAGTCGAAAGCGATGGTGTATTGCGGTCGAGGTGAAGAAGCCAACCGAAGACACGGACACGGTGGGGCGCCTTAGACCTCCATATGGGCATGGTGAGGTCGGAGGCGAGGTGGTGGTGGAGTTGTTGGTACGCCGCGCGGGTGGAGAAGGCGGCGCCTCCGAGCATAGACCTCTCGTCGGGCATGTCCGTGAGCTGAAGTCCCTGTAGAAGATCAGAAAGCAAGTCGAGCTCTAACTCGGCCGCGGAGGTTAGCCTATTACGCAGATGGCTTTCAATCCCCGTGCTGAAAACATCTGAAACAAGGGCTTGAGTGTTGCAGTGGAGTGAGTAAAGAGCCGGGAAGGTGGTAGAGAGGGGTTCGGGACCTGCCCATCTATCCGTCCAGAAGAAAGTGGACTGTCCATTGTGGACATCGCATTGTGTAATTTGTGAAAGCATGGGAATATATTTGGCGAGCAGGGTGGAGAGGTAGGACTTGGAGGTGTTATGGTGGCAGGGGGAGTGGTGAAGCAGCCAAGTTTTCCATGGGAGGTCGTCTGCATGCAAAATTTGTAGCAAAATTTCAACAGTAAGCAAATATTTTGTGAGTGCAAGTTTTTAATGCCTAGACCACCACAATTCTTAGGGGTGCAAGCCTTATCCCACGCCACAAGACATTTTGCTCCAGAGCAGACGTCGTTGTCAGACCAGAAGAAAGTTCTCCGTCGCTTGTCTATTTTTTGCAGGACAAGAATGGGGATGAGGAGGGAAGACATGAAGTGGGTGGGGAGGCTGTCGAGTATGGCTGCGAGTAAGACAAGTTTGCCTCCTTTGGAGAGGAGGTAAGCTTTCCAACCGGCGAGATAGCGGTCAATGCGGTCAAGGAGAGGCTGGAAGGCTGGGGTTGGCAGTTTGTAGGGGGAGAGGGGTAGGCCGAGGTATGTCTGCAGGAAGGAGGCTGTGGAGGCCCAGAGTGGCAGCAATTTGTTGGGTGGGCTGAGGAGACACGTGGATGGGAACAAAGGTTGTTTTTTGGTAGTTAATGGTTAAACCTGTTGCTGCGGCGAAGTTGTCAAGGATGGATCTAAGGGTGGCAGCTGCTTGAGGAGTTGCTTTGGCGATGATAAGGGTGTCGTCAGCATACTGAAGAACAGCAGCGGGGAGAGAGGCGATGATGGGGTGGGTTAGGTCGGAATCGGTGAGAGCGAGGTGGATTTGTTTTTGAAGCAGATCAGCTACCGCAAGGAATAGGTAGGGTGACAGGGGGTCGCCCTGTCCGAGACCATTATGGCAGGAGATCCAGGGGCCTGGGATGCCGTTAAGTAGAATGGCAGTTCTACCAGTTGTTAGCATGTCGCGAATCCATTGGCAGAAGCGAGGGGGAACCCACGATGTTCAAGAATTGTTAGAAGGGATTCCCAAGAGACTGAGTCGAACGCTTTACGAAAGTCTAGTTTGATCATCATGGTGGGTTGTTTCTGCTTGTGACAACACTTGAGAAGGTCAGCTGCGTAGGTGAAATTGTCAGCGAGACAGCGGGCGGAGATGAATCCAGACTGGTCATTGCTAACAAGGAGAGGGATGAAACGTTGCAGCCTGGTGTGAGGACCTTGGCGATGGCTTTCATGTGGCAGATTTGAGGAAGATTGGTCTAAAGGCATCTGGAGAACGCGCTGTGTTGGACTTGGGGATGAGAACAATGTGGGATATGTTGATGCAGGAGGTGTCGGCGTAGTGGTGGTAGAAATCATCGAAGAGGGCTCTGATTTTTGGTTTGGTAATGTGCCAGAAGTTACGGTAGAAACCAGGTCCAAAGCCATCCGGACCAGGGCTGGCGTTGTGGTCCATTTGGTGGAAGGCATCGAAAATCTCTTGGTCGGAGAAGGGATCATCTAGATGTCTTAGTTGTTGGATTGGCTGAGGGTAAAGGGAGTGGAGGTTGAAGTTCCAGATTGGAGAAGTTGTTGTTCCTAGGAGTTGTTTGAAGAAGTCGGTGAGGATTTCCATTTTGTGTTGGGGGTAATGTATTCAGTGCCATTGCGTTCGAGGACGGCAATTTGGTTGTAGCGGCGTCTGCCAGTGGCGGCGGCGTGGAGGTATTTAGAGTTTTCATCTCCATCTATGGCGCATTTTTTATATCTTTGACGCCAATGGGCAACCTGTTCGAGGATTGCTCTTTGGAGAGCTGAGATGACAATTTTACGCAAGGATTGTTCAAGGTTGTTGAGACATCTCCGTTCCTCGATGTGGTCGAAGAAGGAGATGACCGTTTTTGCATTTTTCTCACGGACAAGAGTGGGAATAAGTTTTCGGCGCCAAGAAACGAGAGCAAGGCAGCATTTTTTGTTGGCGGCGACTAAAGTTTTGCACCGTTTGAGTGTATTTGGGCTGAGTTCCAAGATGTTGCGATGGTCGGCCGGGCTGAAGGAATTTTGGCCCAGCTATTTTCAAATCGGAATGTGGCGGGGCAAGGAATAGTGGTGGCAACGTGGATGGAGAGGGGGACGTGGTCAGAAAGGAAGCGTGTGACGGAGGATAGCGAAGTGTCGGGAAGGTTAGGTTCCAAGCGTTGTTAATTAGCACACGATCAAGACGTTGAAGAGTGGGCGTGGCTCTGTTGTTCGTCCAGGTAAAGGCACGGTCGAGGAGAGGTAGGTCGATGAGTGCAAGGGTGTGGATTGTATCGTTGAAAGCATCGGCTTCGGCTTACCTAAAGGAGTCCGAGTTTTTGTCGGATTAGGACCTCATGAGGTTGAAGTCGCCCAGAATGATCCAAGGGAAGGATTGGGCAGGGGCTAGGGATTCCATTTCAGCAAGGAAGACCGGCTTAAGGTGGTGGTCAGTAGGAGCGTAGATGTTGGAGACGCGTATGGTTTGGTTGTTGGAGTTGATTTTTAGGGTGGCGTTTAAGGAGAAAACTCCAACGTGTTCTTGGAGTAAGGTGAATGTGGAAGGTGAGAAGGCAGTGAGGATGCCTCCCGCAGTGCCTAACGCCGGTTTTTAAATGGTAGTCAGAGATGGAGCGTGGGAGGAAGGATTTGGCTTTGTGATTAGGGATATCGTTGAGCTTAGTTTCTTGAAGGAAAACGATGGAAGGATTAAGAGAGGGGAGCTCGGCGAGAACGGTGGCGCATTTGTCCTTGTCTCCTAGGCCGCGGATGTTCCAGGAAACAAAGGAGAGGATAAGGTTTGATAAAGAGTTATTCATAATTAACCGTTAGGGCACCGTTTAAGTAAAGGATATTCTCATTAAGCTCAAGAGTTGACCTATTACACATAGGGGAAGCATATCCTCGAGAGAGGTTGCTACAAGGCTCATTGCGGTCGAAAATTAAGAGAAAGGACATAAAAAAATTAACAAGGCCACTAGCTCTAACAACGGCAGTGAAGACGTGGCGGGCGCCTGCCGTGTAGCTTCGATGTTGGGCGTCGTGGATCCTGGAGCAGAGGTGGCCACCATGTTGGCACCGATCTGTGCTGCCTCGTCAAGCGTAGCGCCGCACTGGAGGGCGACGGCACGCAGGTGAGGGACAGAGGATGTCGGGGTTGTCGATGAGGCCGGTTCCATCGAGAGCGGAGGAGAGGGCGGGCGAGGCGGCTGAGAGGTCGAAGGACTTGGCCTTGGCGAGAGAGGCTTGGGTTGGCATGTCGATGAAGCTTGCCTTCTGCTTGGCGCGAGGCGCTGGCTACGTCTAACCTTGGCCTTGGTGTCGTTGCCGCGCTTGATGCCGACTTGGTGCTTGCGGAGCACGTTGTCGTGCACGGCGGGCTCGTCGTCAGTGGGGGCGAGGGTGGTCTGCTGCAGGCGGAGGGAGTCGAGGGGCGCGGTTAGTGCGTCTGCGTCGAGCGCGACGTCCACGTTACCGACGTCGGCGGCGCTCCGCCGCGGGCTGTTGGCCGGGGTACGTGCACCCTCGGTCTGTGTTCCTCTGATGCGGAAGAGAGTCTGGGGAGGGCCTCCGTTTGGTGGGCTTGGTCCGTGAGCTGGCGGCGCCGGAGCGAAGGTTGGCGGGCCACGTGGACCGCCTGGGCCCCTTGGCCCGCTCGGAGGGATGGGCTGATACGTCTCAAACGTATCTATAATTTTTGATGTTCCATGTTGATATTATACCAATTGTTACATGTTTTATATACACTTCATGTATTTTTATACATTTTCTGGGACTAACCTATTAACAAGATGCCACAGTGCCAGTTCCTGTTTTCTGCTGTTTTTGTATTCCAGAAAAGCTAGTCTGGAAATATTCTCGAATTGGACGAAACTTGGACAGAACCTCCTATTTATTCAACACGAAGACGGAGTCCAGAGGAGACACGGAGGGGAGCCACGTGGCGCCCACACCATGGGGCCGCGCGGCCCCCTTGCCGCGCTGTGGGGGTGGTGTGGGGCCCTCGTGGCTCCGCAGCCGCCGTCCTTTCGCCTATTTATTCCTCCCGACGCGAAAACCCTAGATACCCGAGCCATTATCCACGAAAAGTTCATCCTTGGACTACGGGTCCATGGCAGTAGCTAGATGGTTGTCTCTCCACTTTATGCTATCATGTTTAGATCTTGTGAGCTGCCTATCATGATCAAGATCATCTTATTGTAATGCTACATGTTGTGTTTGCTGGGATCCGATGAATATTGAATACTATGTCAAGTTGATTATCAATCTATCTTATATGTTATTTATGATCTTGCATGCTTTCCGTTACTAGTAGATGCTTTGGCCAAGTAGATGCTTGTAACTCCAAGAGTGAGTATTTATGCTAGATAGTGGGTTCATGCCTCCGGTAATCTGGGAGAGTGACAATAACTTCTAAGATTGTGGATGTGCTGTTGCCACTAGGGATAAAATAACCGATGCTTAGCTTAAGGGTGCGCCGTTAGGTCTAATGCATTTGTTTACATTACGCACATTACTTAATGCAATTATCCGTTGCTTGCAACTTAATACCAACGGGGAACTCGGTATGACAACCTGGCGGTGGATTATTAGTCATAGACGCTGTTGGATAACGGTCTATGTATTTTGTCGTAATGCCCACATGAATATCATAGTAATCATCATGTCATATATATGCATTGTCATGCGCTCAATATTTTGTCAATTGCCCAGCTGTAATTTGTTCACCCAGCATGTTAGTTATCTTTTATGGAGAGACACCACTAGTGAACTGTGGACCCCGGTCCATTCTTTTACACTGATAATACAACCAACTGCAAACATTGTTCCTTTTCATTCTCTGCAATTTACTACTGTTTTCCACACCATACGTTTAATCCTTTGTTTTCAGCAAGCCGGTGAGATTGACAACCTCACTGTTTCGTTGGGGCAAAGTAGTTTGATTGTGTTGTGTGCAGGTTCCACGTCAGCGCGCCACTGACAACCTTCAGAAGTGATTTCTTGCTCCTACTGGTTCGATTAAACCTTGGTTTCATACTGAGGGAAACTGCTGCTACACTGCTTCATACCTTCCTCTTGGGGTCTCCCAACGAACGTGTGATCCACGCATCAAGCATTTTTCTGGCGCCGTTGCCGGGGAGCAAGAGGATTTCTGCAAGGGGAGTTTCACGCTTCCAATCTCTTTACTTTGTTATTGTCTTGCTTAGTTTATTTTTATTTATCTTGTTTGCTTTATTATCAAAAACACAAAAAATTAGTTTTCTGCATTAGTTTATTTCGGTTTGTTATTATGTCTAGTTGTTTACTTGCTATCAATGGTTCTCTCTTTGAACAAAATATTATTGGCTAAGTGGGTTCACGGAGGAACAACAAAATTATTATAAGGAATACCGCTTGTCTCAAAAAGGGAACATGGAAAAATAAGTAATTGAATTATTTTGCTAAGAACTTGTGCTCTACTTATGATGAATCCTACTGCTTTAATGAATCTTTTGTTGTAGAAGGCATAAACACCTCCCTTTCCAATGTGATTATAATGATAATGAAACCTTGGCTGCTTATGCTAAAGGAAACTATGACTTTGGTAATCTTGAACAAACTGAAGAATTTTTGTTTTTAAGGTGCCTATGAAATTGCTGGTTATATTCAAGATGATGATTCTCCTTATAAATCTGAAATTTTGCTATACTTGGTTATTGCCTTGAATATTACAATGATAATCCTTATATCACTGAATTTCTTGAGAAAACTTATTCTCCAGAACAACTTGCTACCTTTCAGGAACCTGTGGGAGAAGAAATTGCTGAAACTGAAAGCTCATTGGATGAAAAAGAGGAAGAGAGTGATGAACAAAAGGAGGATCTACCTCTAATGATAGTAACTCTTTAACTCTTACATTATATGATTACCCTCCATGCCTACCTAAGGAGGAAGAATGCTATATTGTTGAATGTCATGATTCTATTGAAATATCTCCTTTTGATAAATTTGAAGTAACAACTCCTTGACTCAAGAAAAGGAAATTGCAGAAAGTAAAAATGTGCTCCCTAATGTTATATATGATAATGCTCTTGATGATGGTCCTATATTGCCTAATGATATTTATTATACTACTATTGTCAAAAGTGGGTTTAATGACCCCACTGTTTTTGAGCTTAATAAAAATTATGTGTTTGTAGATCATGAAAAGCATGCTTTATGTGATAGTTATATTGTTGAGTTTGTTCATGATGCTACTGAAAGTTATTATGAGAGAGGAAAATATGGTTGTAAAAGTTTTCAAGTACTAAAACACCTCTCTTTATGTTGAAAGTTTTGAAGTTTATTTGTTTCATCTTTCTATGCTAGTTGCTTTATGCTTCAATAATTTATTTTGTTACAAGATTCCTTTGCATAAAGTGGGTTAGACTTAAATGTGTTTGATATTTGCCTCTTGATGCTCTCTTTTGTTTTTCAACTCTTATTCTTATGAGAGCATCATTAAAATCTTCAAGCCTAGCTAAAAGGCATTAAAGAAAGCGCTTTTGGGAGGCAACCCATTATCTTTTGTTTTCAGTTTTAGTCAAGGAGTTGTTTACTTCTGTAACAATTCCTTTGTATCTTTATTTTATCGCATTGTTGTGCCAAGTATTGCCTCTAATAGGAAGATGATGCTAGATTTGGATTTCTGCTGTTCACCGTTTTAATTCTGTAAAATCACAGAAAAATTATTTAAATCTGCAAATTTTTGTGCGTGATCCTCAGATATGTACGCATCTTTCGTTAGTTTAAAGTTTTTCGATCTGAGCAACGTAAGTGCCTCGAAAAAATTCGTCTTTGCGGACTGTTCTGTTTAGACAGATTCTGTCTTTTATTTTTCGCATTCTCTCTTTTACTAGTGTTGAGTGGAATTCTTTTTTAGGGTGAAGAGCTTCACATAACATCAGTGGCAGTAGCTAATGTTAAAAGTAACGGTCATGTTTGTGTCCTTATAGAACATGTGAGTTTTTGATTGTGCACTAACCCTCTAATGAGAATTACTTTGAGTTTGGTGTGGCGGAAGTTTTCAAGGGTCAAGAGAGAAGGATGATATAATGTGATCAAGAAGAGTGAAGAGCTTAAGCTTGGGGATGCTCCCATGGATCACCCCAGCATATTTCAAGAAGACTCAAGCGTCTAAGCTTTCTTCATCAGCAACTTATCAGGTCATCTCTAGTGAAACTATATTTTAATTCTTTCACATCATATGTGCTTTACTTGGAGCGTCTGTGTGCTTTTATTTTCAGTATTTTATTTTTCTTATGGTCAACTTGATTGGACCCCAGCATTCTTGATTGGGAGAGAGACACGCTCCGCTTTTTCATATGAATACTCCTATTCTTCACTTATACTTGTTGAGTATTCTTATCTAGCTATTGCTATGCTTTTAGCTCCTGTTTTGCATGCATCTCTTATTCAGAGCTGTTAGTTCTTTTAAAGAAAGTACTCTCTTGCTTCACTTATAATTGTTTGGAGAGTTTATGTTGAAATAAATTGATTGGTGTTTGGTTGGAACAGAAAATGTTGCATGTGGTAGATGGTATAATGGAAAAAGCTTACATATTCTTGTAGATCTGTATTGGATAATTTGATACTTGTCAATTGTTTTGAGTTATCAAGTAGTTCATGTTTAAGCTTTTGTATCATGTAGTTAAAACCTATTAATGAAGAACTACCGTAAAGCTCGTTGAAATTTGGTTTGCATGATTGGTATCTCTAAGGTCTAGATATTTTCTAGTAAAAGGGTTTGGTTAACAAGGAAGACAGTGTAGAGTCTTATAATGCTTGCAATATGTTTTCATATAAGTCTTGCTGTGTCGGTTGATATCCTGTGTTTGCTTCAAATAACCTTGCTAGCCTAAACTCTGTACTGAGAGGGAATGCTTCTCGTGCATCCAAAACCTTGAGCCAAAATCCATGCCATCTGTGTCCACCATAACTACCTATATGTGGTATTTCCTTGCCATTCCAAGTAAATTTTTCATGTGCTACCTTTAAACTATTCAAACTTTATTACTCCTATTTTGTGTCAATGTTTACCAAGCTCATGAGGACGGGGTGGATGTCTTTATGTCAACTGTCAAACAGACTTTACCACCGGACTAGCGGCATATACATCCGCTTATCCATTAATTTTGCAAAAAGAGCTGGCAAATGGGGTGCCCAGTCCCAATTAATTACAACTTTAACCGCTTAATTCTCTTCACATTTTTGCCCTGATTTATCAGTCAAGCAATGACAAACAGTGAAATATCTGCATGTGTAAACAAAAGAGAAAGAGGGATGATCTGCCTTGCTGGTAGAAATAACGTCCTTCATGGGAGCCGCTCTTAAAAGTCTGGTTGGCAGGGGTCATATTGTACTTTCCATTTTCTGATTCGTTGACAATTAACAAACACCTCTCAAAACTTATTTTTACTCTCTATATGATTTCAAAAACTTAAAAAGCTCTAGCACATGATTTAATCCCTGCTTCCCTCTGCGAAGGGCCTTTCTTTTACTTTTATGTTGAGTCAGTTTTCCTACTTCTTTCTATCTTAGAAGCAAACACTAGTGTCAACTTTGGTGCAACAATTTTTATATGCTATATTGCACTTATTATATGCTTTGTGTTGACAAATATCCATGAGATATATATGTTGAAAGTTGAAAGCAATTGCTGAAACTTAAATCTTCCTTTGTGTTGGTTAAATACCTTTTACTTAGAATCTATTGCTTTATGAGTTAACTCTTATGCAAAACTCTTTGATGCTTGTCTCGAAAGTACTATTCATGAAAAGTTTTTGCTTATATGATTCAGTTGTTTGCTCATTATCTACTTGCTAGCAAACTATAGACCATTGACCTGGATCACTTCATTCATAACATGTGCTTTACAATATATTTGATCAAGATTATGATTGTAGCATGTCACCTCAGAAATTATTTTGTTTTTATCGTTTTACCTACTCGAGGACGAGTAGAACTAAGCTTGGGGATGCTTGATACGTCTCAAACGTATCTATAATTTCTGATGTTCCATGTTGATATTATACCAATTGTTACATGTTTTATATACACTTCATAGCATTTTTATGCATTTTCTGGGACTAACCTATTAACAAGATGCCACAGTGCCAGTTCCTGTTTTCTGCTGTTTTTGTATTCCAGAAAAGCTAGTCTGGAAATATTCTCGGAATTGGACGAAACTTGGACAGAACCTCCTATTTTTCCAACACGAAGACGGAGTCCAGAGGAGACGGAGGGGAGCCACGTGGCACCCACACCATGGGGCCGCGCGGCCCCCCTGCCGCGCCGTGGGGTGGTGTGGGGCCCTCGTGGCTCCGCAGCCGCCGCCCTTTCGCCTATTTATTCCTCCCGACGCGAAAACCCTAAATACCCGAGCCATTATCCACGAAAAGTTCCAGAGACGCCGCCGCCGTCAACCCTAGCTCGGGAGGGTTCAGAAGCTCTTCCCGGCACCCTGCCGGAGAGGGGAATCATCACCGGAGGGCTCTACATCACCATGCCTGCCTCCGGAGTGATGCGTGAGTAGTTCATCCTTGGACTACGGGTCCATGGCAGTAGCTAGATGGTTGTCTCTCCACTTTATGCTATCATGTTTAGATCTTGTGAGCTGCCTATCATGATCAAGATCATCTTATTGTAATGCTACATGTTGTGTTTGCTGGGATCCGATGAATATTGAATACTATGTCAAGTTGATTATCAATCTATCTTATATGTTATTTATGATCTTGCATGCTTTCCGTTACTAGTAGATGCTTTGGCCAAGTAGATGCTTGTAACTCCAAGAGTGAGTATTTATGCTAGATAGTGGGTTCATGCCTCCGGTAATCTGGGAGAGTGACAATAACTTCTAAGATTGTGGATGTGCTGTTGCCACTAGGGATAAAATAACCGATGCTTAGCTTAAGGGTACGCTTACTTTACGCACATTACTTAATGCAATTATCCGTTGCTTGCAACTTAATACCAACGGGGAACTCGGTATGACAACCTGGCGGTGGATTATTAGTCATAGACGCTGTTGGATAACGGTCTATGTATTTTGTCGTAATGCCCACATGAATATCATAGTAATCATCATGTCATATATATGCATTGTCATGCGCTCAATATTTTGTCAATTGCCCAGCTGTAATTTGTTCACCCAGCATGTTAGTTATCTTTTATGGAGAGACACCACTAGTGAACTGTGGACCCCGGTCCATTCTTTTACACTGATAATACAACCAACTGCAAACATGTTCCTTTTCATTCTCTGCAATTTACTACTGTTTTCCACACCATACGTTTAATCCTTTGTTTTCAGCAAGCCGGTGAGATTGACAACCTCACTGTTTCGTTGGGGCAAAGTAGTTTGATTGTGTTGTGTGCAGATTCCACGTCAGCGCGCCACTGACAACCTTCGAAGTGATTTCTTGCTCCTACTGGTTCGATTAAACCTTGGTTTCATACTGAGGGAAAACTGCTGCTACACTGCATCATACCTTCCTCTTGGGGTCTCCCAGCGAACGTGTGATCCACGCAATCATTGGTCGCAGCCCGCCATCAGCCGCCGCCATAGCCCAGCGCTGATGGAGGTGAAGCTCGACGACAACGATCTCGTCGTTCGGCATGCGAAGGACGACGGAGGGAGGGACGGTCGCGGAGGACTCGAGCATGAGGTAGGCACGGAGGACAGTGTAGTCCGCAGCCTGGAAGCAGCAACGGTCAACGCGGCAGAGCTTACCGAGGTGTCCGAAGAAGAAGTTGGCAACGGCCTCGTGCCAAAGTTCGAGCGGGAACTCATACGCTCGAACCTCGGCAAGGTTGTCGTAGACCGTGATGGCCTTGTTCTCTGCATCCTCGGGGCGAGAGAGCGTGACGGGGATGTTGGCGAAGACGAATGGCGACAAGGCGATGGCCGTCTCCCGGTCAGTGGTGGTGGGGAAGTTGAGGAGGGATGCGCCTGCCGAAGTGGCCGCGAGGGTGAACGAGGGCACTCCAGAGCGTCGCTCCATGGCCGCGCAGATGTGGCCGAAGGGGTGCGAAACCGGAGAGGCGATGAAGGCGAGGGCGAAGTTGGGGGCGTCGTGGGCGAGTCCATGCGGGACGAAAAGCTCCGGGATGGGCCCTCCCGTGCCGTTGCTACCCGACGCAGAGCCCGCGGAGCCAAGCGGGTGGCGATGGGCGTGCCGTGCAGAATGTGGCGAGCGGCCGCGCGCTCTGCGTCCGTGGGAGGGTGCCGCATGTCAGGTGCGCGAGCTGCATAGCCCGATGCGTTCCCGTTGGACGATCGCATGGAGGCGCGGAGTCGTCGTCGGAGGAGACGATGATGGGGTTGGAGTTTGTCGCTGGGCTGCGAGGAGCTGAAGATAAGCGGGGAGTCGGGGGAGGGGGTGAGGGCCGGGAGTTGAGGTCGATGCGGTGTGTTCCGATCCAAAGTTCACCATCCGGAGCGGGGACAGCGACGGATCCGTCATGGTTGAAGGGCTGAGGGTGGTTTGGGGCATCTGCCATGGATGGTGAGGGTGGTGGTGAGGTTGGGGCGTTGGTGAACGGAGAGAGGGCGAAGGCTAAGGGGAAGGGTTCAGTGCAGTTGAAACTGTGGTGGCCGTTGGCGCCGCAGCGCGCATATCGAACGGGGTCACGGTAGGAGTCCACTTGGTGATCGGTGGCGAGGCAGCGGAAGCAGCGGTGAGGGTGGTGAGTCATTAGGGTTTTGGTGCCCTTCTTTTTATAGAAAGAGGAGGGAGGTGAGCGAGGTGAGCGAGTGCGAGTTGGGGCCGAGTGTGTTTTTGCCCTAAGTGTCCGCAGCAAGGCATCTCTATAAGGGGAGGCAGAGGGGGATAAGCTGTCAAGGTCGGGCAGAGGCTCAGAGGAGGTAAGGGGACTAGCGGCGGCGGCTGCAGCTGTTCTGTCTCTAGGGCGTAGGGGTTATCGATTGCTTGGGGTGGAGGGTTTTGACCAGGGGAAGGAGAGAGGGTGTCCGTTGTGTGAGAGCCGTGGTCAAGAGGGGTATCACGGGCAGGGGCAAAGGTTCCTGTGGATTGGACTTTTGAGAGAGAGGATGAGGTGGAGTAGAAGGCGTGCGTGGATGGCGAGCTGACGGCTTGAGGCAAAGGCAGGGATAAGGCGGCGTTGCAGCACCTGCTGTTTATCCGCTCAGCGCTCGAGGGGGAAGAGATGAGGGGATCAGCGGGTAAAGAGCCAAGCCGTGTAAAAGGCTGATCCGAGCGACGCGTAGGGGTTGGCGGTAGGAACGTAGGCTTGCGGCCCAGCAGGCCTGGAAGCGAGCCTAGGCAGGGGCTAAGGTGGGCTTTGTCGGGCGAGTCAAGCGTGGCCTGCTGGGAGTCACCGTCGGGCGGGAAATTCAAACGAGCAAGCTCAAGGGTTGGGGACAGGTGGAGGTTGATCCCAGGCAAACAGAGAGGCGAGCGGAGGAGCAATTCTGCCCTGACATTGTCGTTAGCAACCAGGGTTGAAAAAATGTTTTTGTGTGTGTGAGTAATTTGGAAAGCATCAAACCCAGAGAACATGGTGTCGAAGGCAAATTTAACAAGCACCGAACAAGGTTTTGCAACGGTTGAAAAGAAGCTAATCCAAACGCATGCAGACGACGGCTGGTGTGTATGTGTGAAGAGGTTGTAGACTACACCTGAGTGGTAATTCTGCAGCACGTGGGATCGAAAGGACCAACCAGAGCGTAAGAGGCTAACCTTGACTGTGGAGTTGCCGATGTTCTTGGATCCGTCGACGCGGGTCGGGGACCGTCGAGAAGTTGGTGCGGTAGAGGAGGCGTCGTCCGTCGATGGAGCGATGTTGCGAGGGGCCTGTGCAGAGCACAGATGAGGTTCCGCGACAGCTGCATCTCCGAGGTCTGGGGATGAGGAGTGGCGTCGGAAGCAGGAAGCGTGTCCTTGTCCACGAGGAGGGGCGGCGAGGACGTCGCGCAGATGTCTTCGTCGTCAGCCGCGCGTTGAGGTGAGCTGGAGGAGGGTGCGAGGCTGGCTTCGTCGAAGACAACCGTGAAGAGGTCGGTGCGAGAGGACGGGAGTGAGAGGACTAATTCGGCGGCGGCGGCCGAAGGGAGGGCGAAGGAGAAGCAGTAGGAGGAGAGCTGCTGGATTTTCTTGGGGTCGGGGAGGCAGCCTAGCAAGGCATGCAGGAGGACGGCGACGAGCGAGGGGTCGAAGGTGACGGAGGAGAGGTGGATGGAAACGAGGATGGGGTGAGGTGACGAGTTGGTGAAGCGTGCCAGAGCCTGGAGAGCGCGGCGTAGCCACGCCGCATGGGGGAAGGCGCCCTCCGCAGGGATGCGGAGGAAGCCTAGGAGGGCGAGGTGGGAGGGAGCACCGGGACGATGGCGGAGCCGGCAGCCGGGAGGGGAGGAGGGAAGGGAGAGGAGAGAGCCATCTTCCTCGTAGCTAGTCGTCGGTCAGAGTTCAGAGCTCGATCGGCCATGTCCCGGGTCTTGGTGTAGGCTATCTTGTTGCCGTCGGTCAGGGCCACGACGGTGTAGTCTTCGGGCCTGGGGTTCGGCGCGAATACGACCTTAGGCACTATCGTGCCACAATCGTTCATCGGAAGGAGCTTGGTCGACTCGCCTGTAATTGGGTTCAGGATGAAGATCCCGAAGTACTCGCTGGCCACTGCGAAGCAGCCGTTGCTCGAGCCGAGGAAGAAGCTGCACGTCCGGAACGTGGAGACGTGGAACGAGCGCTGCATCAGGAACGATAAGGCGGAGGCGCACCGGCCGTCGGCAGCGAGGACGAGGAGGGAAGGGAACGGTGGCGCGTGGGCACGGCGCCACGCGGTGCAGACGCCGCGGATGCACACGTGATCTTTTAGCGATAACCCGTCGGTGATGGAGAGGAGGAGCTCCATGTTGAGGCCGGCCCATGGCCTCATGGCGGCGGCGTCAGCGTGCCGTTTTTCGAGGAGGAGAAATCAGAGTCAGGGAGACACGGACTCACGGTTCAGGGGATTAGGAATCTGTGCGTCTGTTTTATATGCATCCAGTCAGACCATGTATCGAACTGGTACAGTAATCGTAGCACAAGACAATGTGTAGCTGGGTTTTTACTTGGTGGAAACTCTACGAGGTGATATATATGAGTTTTTTTTTTGAGGAACGACGCAGGAGAGCTGCGCTTTTATACTGATAGAAGGAAGGAGTTGCAAGGAACTCAAGTTACAGGAACAAAAGAAGGGCAACGCCCAAAAGAACGGGACTACTCGCGGCATCGGATGTGCCGGCAACCAGCTAATGCCCAGGAAGCAGCCTCGTCGAAGACCTCCTGTGCCGCCGCGTCGGATGAGCGTCGTATGTCCCTGAAGATGCACGCGTTGCGTTCGCGCCAAATCGCCCAGATGACAAGCAGAGCGAGCGACTTAGCGGTTTTGACCGGGACCCCTACCAAGGTTGAGAGAGACGCCAGCCACATCGGGAGCGAGGGCAAGGGCGAGTGCTGCCAAGCGTCAGGTCGCAGCGTTGCAATGGCGAATTTGTCTGCCACTCCGAACCAGAGAGAGCGCGACCAAGGGCACTCAACCAGGAGGTGCTCCGCCGTCTCCAAATTGCGCATGCACAGCGGGCAGAAGTAGTTGTTCGGCCAGCGCCTCGCCATGAGCCGATCCACCGTAAGGACGCGGTTCTGGACGAACAACCAGGTCAACAATCTGCACTTGGCCGGCGCCCAAGCTTTTGCCAGATCGTCGGAAGCAGAGGCGAGACCGTGGACCCGAAGAACTGCATTCTGTATGCAGATGAAGCCGAGTAGGAGCCAGACTCCGAGCACCGCCATGTGAAGGTGTCCGAGGCACCTATGTACAACTGAAGATCAGCCACCGCGCGCCATAAGCTGACGAACGCAGGCAGCATGTCCGTGGTGACGCGCCCACGTAGGTCGCTAACCCACCGCTGCTCATGCACGGCCTCGGCAACGGAGCGATGCTTGCGCCGGGAGGCTTGGAACGGGTCCGGGAAGGCCAAGAAGGGAGCCCCGCCTACCATCCAGCTATCGAACCAAAATCTCGCGGTTTGCCCATCACCGATGGAGGCTGTGGACGCAACAGCGAACATCTTGCGATCCGAAAGGTGATATGAGTTTTCGATCATGTTTTTCACATCCTTAGGTTGTC
This sequence comes from Poa pratensis, assembly GCA_947311845.1. Taxonomy (NCBI): domain Eukaryota; kingdom Viridiplantae; phylum Streptophyta; class Magnoliopsida; order Poales; family Poaceae; genus Poa; species Poa pratensis. The sequence goes on along the minus strand of CAMZMU010000050.1, from coordinate 36,103,761 downwards.
GACAAAGTTTCACACTGCATTAGAGTAACAATGTACGCATGTAAAAAAGAGAGTAACAATGTACGTGCGGTGTTTGGTTGCACGTGTATGTGTGTGTGTGTGTGTGCAATGACACTTATTTTCACCTCTTATCTACTAACTCTGTTTCAAAATGTAAGCCTTTTAGCGAGCTAAACTAGCTAGGTAAAAAAGCTTACATTGTGGAACGGAGAAAGTACATGGTAAATTTACCTCACATCACCTTTGATGATGGTGGCGAGTAGTACAGGGCAAGGTAGTGCGGCACAACAGCGGTAGAGGTAGTGGCAGGATATGCTATTGCGACGTCGAAGTTCGGGGTGAGCGAAAAGTTGAAAAACACATATACATGGTACACCAAACATGGTATGGCCGGCCTATTCGCATATGATTGCTAAAACATAAAACTTACAATGCCAAAGTTGGACGACATGGCGAGATAACTCTACTCGTTAATTTTTTTTTGAATGGTCCACCGAATGCAACGAATTTGATAAATCTCTCCTATCTAACAAACTCCTAACATCGGTCCAAATGTGAGAAATTATTGTTAACGAAATTCAGAAGCGATTGCCGAAATGAAACCAAATTGTTGATGCACATCTTTTTCGTTTAGCACTCATCCTGAAAAGGTAGACGACAATACCTGAGTTCCAGTTCCTGATCAAACACCATACTGATCGGTGGGTTCAGTTTTTTAAGCCAAAGCTGAAACCATCCATTGCTAGGTCTGTCACCTGGCAGCCACCAAGTGAAGAATTCATCAAAATCAACACTGATGGTTCGTTCCTGGAGAACACACGAACTGGTGGCTGGGGGGCGATTGCTAGAGATAACAGTGGTCAAATTGTGTTTGCGGCAGCCGGGAGACTTGATCATGTTTGTCAGTTTGTGATGCCCTTCACGCTGAAGCTTTGGCTGTAGAGAATGCTATCCGTATTGCTGATCACATGGGAATTGGCCGCATCATTATTGCTACAGCTCGGGGTCTCGCCCGTCCACGGCTTCTTCGGCGATATGGAGGCCCGCCGCCGCTGAAGCTCGTCGCCGCCTCCAGCCAACGCCTCCCCGCGCGTGCCCGCCCTCCGTCTCCTCCGCCTCCACGCGCGGGGCCGTCCTCCGCCTCCTCGCGCGCCCATCCGCCGCCGTGCGGGTGTTGCCGCCCCTGCGCCGCCTCCAGCCTCCGCCTCCCTGCCCCCTCGCGCGTGTCCGTCCGCCGCCTCCTCCGCCCCCACGCGCGTCCCCGTCCGCCCCGTGCGGGTGCAGCTCTTGCCGGCGCGGGCCTCTCCGGGCCCGATCTAGGCCCCGGATGGGCCTGGAGGGCCTCCCTGCCGCTTGCCGGCAGGACGGCCTCCTCGTCGGTGCTGCGCCCTTTGGGTGTCGAGGGTTGTCTTCCTACCGCTCATGCCATCATCCCGCAGCGGGGCGCCGTGGCTCGCAGATGGCGGCCATGGTGGCGACGTGCTCCCCACGTGGGGGGCCGTCGTGGTTGGGTGGTGAGCCACCTCTGTCCTCCCCACCAGTGCTCTGGTGTGCTCTTGGTTCTGCAGATGGCGGCCTTGGGTGCGGTCTTCTCTCCGTTGCGAGGCGAGCCGTGGCGGTGGTGGTGGTAGCTTCTCCTCGTAGGTTGCTAGTCCCTTGCGACGGGTCCTTGCCGAAGCTCTATGGCGTGACAGGCGTGGGTGTATTTCGTGCGTGCTCTCGGCTAGCCCACCCTTCGGGTATATCGGACCCAGGTGGGGTTGGGGTTGCTCTCGGTGATGCTATGCCTTTCGACTACGGCGATGTCCCCCACGCTGCGGTGAGGGTGTCTCTGATGCCCTTCGACCTCAGCCGGTGACACACAGGTGTCGTGGCGTCGTCTCTGCAGCGCGCGACCCTTCGGCCACACCCCCGACACAGGTGGTGTCGGCGCGCTGTGTGGTCTCGGATGCGTGCTGCTTGGTTACGTCGATGGCGCAGTGTCGTTCGCTGGGTCTCCGCTGCCATGTCCGGCGGACTTCCATTGTGATTGCAGTGCTTGGGTCGTGATGAGTTCTTCATCAATCAACTGTCTCCGAGGGTCCTCGGAGTAACCCCCTCTTGTGTGTTGTTGGCGTGCGTCCTTTTCTTTTATTTCACCTCTCTTGTACCCCCTGTAAACTCTGGTTCATTTGAACCTATCTTGTAGAGGCTGCAAAGTCTCAAGGCAGCTTTTGATATATATTCAGGTGGGGATTAACTCCCCCCGGTGAAAAACTCAAAAAAAAAAATTATTGCTACAGACTCGATGAACGTGAAGAATGCTCTGACCTCGCCATCCTTTGACCAAGCTAAACTGGGACATCTGTTTCTGCATATCAAATATAACCTGATCATAGTGTTTCATAGCTATGTCGTTGAGTATTGCCCTAGGGCATGTAATAAGCCTACTGATTGTCTAGCAGCGTTGGGGCTGAGGGAGTCTAGAACAGACCAACTTTTGTGGCTGTCGGATTTCCCAAATGATGTAGCTCGTATGGTGGCCGACGATCTCGTCGTGTCCTAATGGAATGCTTGCGTTACCGCCAAAAAAAATGTCACGTGAGAGAGGTTGAAAAACACCCACCACCGTAAGCATATTCGAAAATTTCAAACTGACAAAAATCTATTCATTTAGGAACGTCGAAACAGAAAAGTTATAACACAGAAGTTGTTCAAAATAGCGAGATGAACCTATTACTTAAAGGAAATTCAAACGGCGAAGGTTTGTGATAAATTCAAAAAAAAAATCCTCCAAAAAGGATTCGGATATAAACTTGAAATTGAGAAGTTAAAATCGATGAAACTGAAAACCGATCATGGGAAAGGTACCACAACTTCGTTGTACATCTTTTTCATATGCAACTTATTTCGAATCGAAACGTGGCTGACTGTGGATTAAATGAATGAGAATAAGAAAGGTGCTTACGCTCAATCCAACGTTCCAGCGGGCTAACTGTTGAGGTGCTTTGTTGTTAGAGTAGACCAATTTGTAAATGTGGCCCAACTAGATAAACACCAAAACTTTCCACTCTCGGGGCAGGTTGGATTATATGCGAACAACTAAACACGTCCAAGTATCATCATCCATGCATAAGCAAGTGCAATGAGGTAAGGCGAGTATAGACTACCCAATAGGATCGCAGTCACTAGTACAGAGCGACACTATGGCAACGGGCGCAAACCCTCATTAGTGACGGAGAATGGGTCCGTTGCCCCACGTCCGATACTGATGTGAACCCCTCCATATGCAACGGTTATTTTAACCGTTTCCTTTGAGGGCCAGGAATATTAAAAAAAAGCCAGGCCACCGGCTGTTAGCCGGTGGCATACGGTAGCAATAAATGATGCACAAATGTCTTCCGCAGTGTATACAAGTCAATATACATAATATTTTACATCATTTTACTAATAGGTCACACGATTCAAAATGCAAGACAAATTCAAACTACCCAAACAAACATCACCTAGTGTCCTCTTACAGGGAATCCAAAAGAAACTACAACTAATTAGCAGCAATATACATACATCTCCTGCTTCCAAAATACAAGAGATATATGTCGAGTCATAAGCTTGTGGAAATGTCCAGGCCGATGCTGTACGCGGAGGGATGTTCGCATCATCATGCCAGGTTCTGCAGACATGCAAATAACAAAGCTGAGCTAAATAGCATACCATAGTTCATCAATTAAAAAGCAAGAAAATCAATAGTACTAGATTACGATACTGGTCTAACCTACACGTGATTTAAGAAGAAAGCTTGCGAGAAGAATAAACCTGATACGGTATATATACAGAAGCATCAAATCCTTCACGCACAACAAAATATAACGTTATCCGGAGGAATCTCAACATGCATACAACCAAATTCGAAAAGGTCTACCTTTTGTTTAACCACGCATGCGTACTACCAAATGTGAGAGCAGGAAAAAAATTGTGGGAAGGAGCAAACCACACGATTAAAAAGCCAGAGCAGGAAAATCTTTGGGAAGGAACAAATCACACGAGTCATGCATATGCTAATAAAACTGTAGATCTGGCTGGAAGCCAGATCCTTACCTCGTGCTTGCTACCGGAAAAAATCAGAGGATTGAATCCACGGTGGTTGACCAGCTGCAGATCCAGCGCATCCAGGCTTCGACGCTGGCAACAGTGAGATCTCGCACGCCACGGCCAAACAGCTGCGTAGCAGCTCAGAGTGCCGGGTGGTAGCCTTGGCCGGGACAAAATCCAGCGCCGCCGCGGTCTAGTAACAACCCCAACACCCTACCCAGAGCCGATCTCACTGTGGAGTGTCGCCCCATCGCCGGGCGGCCGGCCGCAGCGAGATCTATGAGAAGAGTGGGAGAAGGGGATAAGGAGGCGTGCGGCTGCTAAGAGGATCAGGCAGAAGATAGATCGAGAGAAAGAGGCGTGCGGCTGTGTGAGGACTAGGTTTCGTGGACTATTTATTGGAGATGTGTAAACAGGCGTGCGGCACTCGCAAAAAATAGGCGTGCGGCACTCGCAAAAAAAACAGGCTTTTTGGGTCAACATCATTTGCATACGGGTGGACTTTTTAACCGTGGCTGATATATAGGATACGGTGAAATTTACGTGACCGTTTCCTTTGTGTCGCGCACATATTACTTAACCGTTGCCATTGTGAGTATACTGTAGCAAACACTGTCGCCTTTTATTTTCCGTTTCCATAGAGGGGTATCCTTTGTGTCGTTCTGTACTAGTGAGTGGAAAACAAACTACACTTCTTCACAAATTTCACTATGCGTCGGAACAAGTGAGAGCTCATTCGGACGCAATGTCCAAATATATCCTCATGGAATACAATATCGGGTTTGAAGTGGTTGTTCTTGATATCTTGTGTGCCCTCGGTCTTATCACGGGGAACTACTATCTTATCCTTTAGAAAACATGTCCTCTTTCGCCGTTTCTTTCTAGGATGCTCATCATCACCATCATGTCATGATCTTCATCGTCATTGATTTCAAAATCAAACTCTTCATAAATGAACTCTATGAATATGAACTTAGCAAACTTATTGTAATCAAACTCATCATCTGACTAATCCATTGTCTGACAAAACACGAGCAAAATAATCTAAAAATGGCTTTCACATTTTGTCGAACACATGGTGGAGGACGTGTATGTCCGGCGGAGTGGGACATAGCGGGGCGTGGCGGGTTTGGGAGGCGAACGTGTACGTCAAGATATTTGAGGCTGGTGGTGGCGATGTCGGGACGACAACCGAATTTGGTAAGGTGCGGCATGAGCAGGTAGGAGATAGGCAAGTTGAAAGGACAAGGATGTCGCATAGAGAGGGTGTGAATAGGCGATTAAAACTTTTCCGGTTAAGTCTTGATAATTGCGGAATAAAACTAGGTGTTTAAATTAACAGGCCAACAACCTAAATATACTAGGCTCACCTATGTGCACCAACAACTTATGCTAAGCAAGACAAGCAACAAAGTGATAGCAATAGAATACTTCAAGCACGAAGGCTATCACAATGTAAAGTGCATAAGTAAAGAGCTCGGATATAGAAATAACCGAGGCACGCGGAGACGAAGATGTATTCCCGAGTTCCTCCTTTTTAGGGGAGTACGTCTCGTTGGAGAGGTGTGAGACCACCACAACAGGTTGGTCTCAACGCCACAAAAGACTCACCTTCTTCTCTGATGAACCGCACCACAAAGGATTGGTTCACCTTCCACTGTCGGAATCCTTCGAGGCGGAATCCGGAGCCTTTACAACAACCCGGGGCACAACCCACAACTGGATTGGGGGCTCCCGGAGCACTACAAGTAACCACAAAAGGTCTCAACCACCACAATGACGTCTAGAGTCCAAAGACCCAAGAGTAACAAGCTCACAAACTTTCAACTTCCACGAATCCTCATGGAGAGCACAAACCGATGCACAAAGTAATGGCAAGAGCACAAGTGCTCAAATCTCATCAAAAGCAACTAATGCTTATGGGGGGGAGAACAGAGGAAGAACAAAGTAGGAGAAACACCAAGAACTCCAAGATCAAGATCTACTAGGTTCCCCGCACTTAGAGGAGAGATGGATTGGTGGAATTGTAGATCTAGATCTCCTCTCACTTTCCCTCAAAGATATGCAAGAATCATGGCAGGGATTGAGAGGAAGGCAAGTATTTCCAAGGACAACAATGGAGGAGAGAGAAGGGGAAAACGTGCTCAGGTTGTTAGGAAACACTGCGGAAGAAGAGCCCTTAAATAGGTGCCCGAAAATCTGCCCGTTGGGCTGTTTTTCCGCCCCGGGGCGGTACTATCGGGTCACTATCGAGCCACTACCGGGTTAAAAACCACTCGAAACCAGTACCAAAAACGAGATCCGGTAGTAGACGCGGTAGTAGGGGCGGTACTACCGCCCGTGTAAAACTGCAGAAACCACCGACACCAAAACGGGCAAAACTTTCGCATACGAACTCCGTTTTTGATGATCTTGGGCTCGTTGAAATCGCAACGAAGAGCTTAACAAGATCATGCAGAGAAACATCATAGTCCAACACGTGAGGGGGAAACCACAAGGAGAGAGTTTGAACTCTCTAGAAAAGATAAGCCGGTAAAACCTCCAATATCAAAAACGCAACAAGATATGCATATGAAATCCGTTTTTGATAAACTAGAGCTTGGTATGGAGATGAACACAAACTCTAAATTCTCACATGGATAAAAGCCAAATAAGAACCAACAAAGATGATATGCCAAGTATGAAAAGGTTTGAGCTCTCCACAAAGATGCGATCAAGTTACTCATTTGAGAGCCCCTCTTGATAGTACGCCGTCTATCCTATAACCCGATCTCCCACTAACACCATGAGACCGGTAAAATAAAAACCCTATCAAGATCATACCTTTGCCTTGCGCATTCCACTTGAGATAGATGATGACGATCTTGATCTCTTCAAGTTAACCACCTTTTTTGATTGCGCTTTGCTTGGTGAAGACTCACATATCGCCAGTGGCGGATCTAGGACGAAATTGATGGGGGTGCCAAGCTTACAAACTTCCCTATTATACTTAACATTTCTCAACAATTAGTCCAAATACTTGTAGCAATTAGCATAATTGGTCCAAATATTAGTAGCTAAATAAATTTGTACATATTTTTAGGGGGTGCCATGGCACCCATGGCACCCCCACTGGATACGCCCCTGCATATCGCTCCCCCATACACCAATATGGGAGAGTCTTTATAAGGCACATCTTTACTTGACCAATATCTCCAAATGGGTGACAAGCTTCAAGTATAGGATTTCTTCGATATGCTTCTCTTGAATTTGCACTTCATCTTCTTCTCTTAATATATATGACGACTTGAATATTAATTTGGTCATCACTTTATCTTTTTCTTTCAATCTTGATACCAACACATGGTGTTCAAGAATTGCCAATGGACAAGCCCTACAAGGATAGGTCAATGCAACCATTAGTCCATAGATATTGTCATTAATTAACAAAACCACACATGAGGGCTCATGCACTTTCACAAGTGGCATCACATGCGAGACATAAGGGAGTAAGAGAGACTCAGGCGAGGCCTGAAAACGATGTAGAGAGATTTTGTGTGGGTCGACCCATCAGATCCGACATGGCGGACGTGTCCGGTCGAATTCGAGTAGTCTCAAGTCCACTAAGGGCTCATTGATTTGCAGGATAGGAAAAATGTAGGAATATGAAAGTCATAGGATTGGAACTCCATGTCTAGTTAAATACTATCGAAAGAACAAGTTTGTTTGATGGTGATGAAGGAATTTTCCATCAGGTGAGACCTCATGTTATTTTTCTATAAAGTTTGCGATTCTTATGAGAATTTTCCTATGTGATATGATCCCATGAATTAAACGTTTTCAAAAGAAAAATTCCCATCAGATTTTAATCCTATACAAATCTTTTGAAAAACCTATGAATCAAACGAGCCATAAGTTGGGTGTGAGAAGTCTAAACAGTTCAAACATTTAGGTCAAATATACCGGGTCCGGTTGGGTGACTTTTTTGTCCGGACCAGTTTATTTGCCTAGACACGTCATTGTCATTTTTCTTTTTTTAGAAGTTTCTGTTAAATTTGGGCTTTTATGTGCGTCCATTGTCTTACGTCAGCATGGCCATACACGAATTTGCAGGGGAAGATGACGTGGCTGATTGCTGGTCGCGAGCCTGGCGTGAGTCATTCACTATTCATCTCGCCTAGTCGCGACGCTGTCCCGAAAATTCGAACGAAATCTCAGAGCGGCAGACCATCCCAAAAGTCAAAACCAGCAACGGCTACGACCGAAAATAGACCACGTCCACACACCAACTCATCCCGACCGTCCACCCGGTGCAAACGGACAGACGGATGTGCTCTAGTCCACGCGGAAAGCCATGGACCGGAGTTTTCGGCCCACGGCCACGGCCGCCACCCCAAAATTTTGAGTTTCAATATATGCCACCCGGCGTCTTCCCCCGCTCCCCAATTCCCCATTTAGCCGTAGCTGTATAAACCCTAGATAGTTCCACCCCGAAATTCGTCGTAGTTAGCCGTAGATTAGAATCCGCAGCTGTACCAGGGGTTCGGAGCGGCAAGACCGGAAGGAGGGCCGAGCAAATCGTGAGCGAAATCTTGGGTTTCTCTTCTTCTGTCCCCGTTCCCCGGCCGTTTCCTGGCGTTCTGATGCGTTTCTTGGATTCTCTTGCGCAGATCTGTACCGGTGTCGGGATTAGCGGCGGGGAATCGAAGCAGGAGTTCGGCGAGGTAAAGCGCGAACGAATCTTGGGGTTATTGCTGGTTTCCGTTCGTTTTCCCCTATCCATTTGATGGTTCCTTGGATGTTCCGCGCTCGTGGATTTGCTGGTGGTATCTGTGGGCTTGCCCGCATCCATTTCTGTTCTCTTGATGGTTCGCCCGCATCCATTTCTTGGTCTTTGATGATTTCCGTGATGCTTTGCGCTTATGGATTTCAGGGACTAGGACTGGAGGGATCTCTGGATACGAATCGTATAAGCACGAATCAGAGAAGAGAAGACCAAGATGTGAGCAAGACACGCTGCCTTTTGAACCATTTCCTGTTCTTTTTGATGCGTTTCTTGGGGTTCTCACCTACCCGTATCTCCTCTGCTGTTTGTTTCTTGCAGATCTCCAAGATGCCTGAGCATAGGGAAATCAAGAGGACGGGCCTCACCGACCTCTCTGGCGGCGGGTTCTTTATCAGGAGGGTGGCCTCGCCGGAGCTCTGGCAGGGAGGAGGCCTGGGAAGCCTCTGTCCCGGCGGTACGCATCGCCCTCCAGCAACAAGGAGAACGTGCCACCAGTTTGGGCTGTGAAGGCTACGCCACAGAGGAGGAGGAGCCCACTTCCTGATTGGTACCCAAGGACGCCACTCCGTGACATCACGGCGATTGTAAAGGTGATGGACGCCTTCTTCAAATCAAGTTATATTGTTCTGACGCGAGTAGTTAGACTGTTTGAAGATTTACCATCTGTATTGCTGATGATCTGCACTGTGCCTTTTCTTCTTCGCCAACTCTATTCTGGGGTTGTTGTTGGCCGGTAACAGTATAGTTGAAGTATGGTTATTACCAATATGCGATAGTGAGATTCCATTACAAAAATCTGAGTTCGATTTAGTTATATGATTAGTGCTATGTATGTTTCGACCAGTACCTGATTATTGTTGGTGTCTCTTGACTGTTAACAAATGGCCAAACTGCAGCAATTTGCTTTTATTACCTTATTTACACCAAGCTTTAGTTAAACAATGGTACTTGGATGATTTGTGCCACTTTTGTTATGGCCCCGTGGACAGTATTTCACCCTAATAGCTACTATTTAGATATGAAAGCATGACATCACAGTAATTTTTAGTTGTAAGCAGAATAGATATATTAATTCTTGTGCTTGGCAGTCAAGTTTCAGGGTTTTGGTTATTGGGATGAAGTACTGAAAGAGAATCTTGTCGCACTATATGGGCTAGATTGATCTCATGAAACACTACATTGTTTTGTTTCATGCAATATAGCCATTTAATAAAGTAGTTGAACTGATTGAAGATTCACCATCTGTATTGCTGATGTCTGCACTGTGCCTTCTTTACTAACTCTGTTCTGGAGTTGCTGTTGTCCGGTAGCAGTTTATCTGAAGTAGGGTTAGTACCAATATGGGCTTGTGAAATTACATGACAAAAGTCTGAATTCTCAGTTATATGATTAGTTCTATGCTACGGTTCTACCAGCACCTGATCATTGTTGGTGTCTCTTGACTGTTAACAAAAGGCCAAACTGCAGAAATTTTCTTTTATTACCTTATTTACACCAAGCTTTAGTTAAACAATGGTACTTGGATAGTTTTGTACTTTTGTGCCACTTTTGTTATGACCTCGTGGACCTTATTTCAACCTAATAGCTACTTGTTAGTTATGTAGCATGATATCGCAGTAACTTTTAGTTGTAAGCAGAACAAATATATTAATTCTTGTGCCTGGCAGTCAGGTTATTGGTGTTTTGATTATTGGTATAACGTTTTACTGCAAGAGAATTTTCTAGCACTATATTCCTAGATTGATCTTATGAAACACTACATGTTTTGTTTCATGTAATATAGACATTTAGTAATAAACATTCATAGCAAGAATTAAATGAGTTAAATGCTATGTTTTGTGATACACTTTCCTGCTTACCTGTATCAAGTGCCCATCTTAGATGAATCCTGTCATGCCTGCTTCAATGCAGAAGATCCCACTTCACAGTCTAAAGGAACACATGACATACCTATTGCCTATCGGAGCTTTTATATGCTTAGCTTTTATGTTTTCCTGTACCTACAAGTGATGACTGATTTGTTATATATGTCTGAGTACAGTTCAGCTATATGTTTTATCATGGTACATTAGTTTTAGTTTTTTCATTATTTACTTAGGTCTTTACCAGTATTTTTTAGAAAATCGTTTCTTTGAATAATCAGTTAACCACTTCAGATATTTTGTTAGTGTAATTCAATGTGACCTTTTGCTCAAGCAGACCAACAACTGTTCACGCTTTTTGTTTATTTTCTTCAGCTGCTGAGTATTTTTAATATTACCTGACCAAGTCAAAACAGAGCTCTCCAAAGTTTTTTATACCGATAAATTTCTGCAAATATCTACCCTTCATGTTCTTAAGTTAATTCCACAACAACGCCTATATGCATATATCTGTGGTATGGTTTGTATTATGATGTAGTCAACATGTTTTTCAATATGTTGTACATTATGCTACTGTATAAAGTCACTATAATGGCATGTACCAGTCAGATGTTTTTTAGTAAAATCCTTGATACTAATATTTTGAGCTATAATGTTAAATGTATAATCGGCAGAATGTACTCACAATTGGAGTTTTCTTGAGTGTTGCCCAAACGATATAATTTTGAGCTGCAGTTATTTTATTTGGTGTAATGTTGTCCGTAAGTAAGTAAGCTTTAAGTGCATATCAACCATTTTACTATGGCATGATTTTCTGAACAGCGTGGTTACCACAGAATCTAGATTTTCTAAGACATGCCTTCCTATTGTACCTGCCTTGGCTGCATATTTGTACATTTTATTGAATTTTGTGTTCATTTGTTAATGCATTCAATATGTTTTTTTAGACATCACGTAAAGATAGAGCTATGCATTTCAGTGCACTTTCTTTCTCTCTACCTGCTGCTGTTCTGACTATTGACTTTCAGGCTATCGAGAGAAGCCGCTTAAGGATTGCTGCAGCTCGGCAGCAAAGCGAAACACCTGAGCAATCTCCGCAGGCCGTGAACTTGACGACTACAGTACCAGCTGAGGACTCTCTGGCTATTGCCTCTGGTTCCGGCTCAACTCAAGTTGTTGCAAACCCTGCACCTAGCCTGGGCGAGCACAGCTTCAAGGTCTATTCTTCGCCATCCAAGAGCTCACTGAAGACTCCAACCAAACCCATCGATCCAGCGCTCGCTGATCTCATGGAGAAGAAACTGTCCAGCTCAATAGAGCAAATTGAGAAGATGGTGAAAAAGAACATGAAGCGAAATCCGAAGGCCGCTCAGCCTTCCAAGAGGGCCAACCAGAGGCGCACTCTCATGTCCATGCGATGAGTTGAGTACTCCACTTCACTGTGGGGAGAGGAGAAAGTCCATCTCAGACTAGTCCTCCACCCTCTCTGTTCTGCTGCTTTCTTAGCCGCTATCCTGACCAGCCAATCCTGCTCTTCTTCTGTCTTCCCTTCAACCTGAGACTTACTGTAGCATGTTATGATTAGATGGGGATTCATGGTTCTCTGCTTGAGGACCTGGGATTATGGAATTTGCTGGTTCTCTGCTTGAGGACCTGGGATTATGGGGCTTGTTCGTTCTCTGCTTGAGGGCCAAGGATTAACAGCTGCTAGTGTCAGGTTCATGCTACTGCAGTAGAACTATGCATACTATGTATTCTTGTGTGCAGCCGAACAAATCCTTGTTTTGTGCTGTAATATTACCATAAACCACTACGGTACTATGCATGTTATTAAGCTCTTTACTGTTGTGCAAGATGTAAACACAGAATGTACCCCTGTCTTGGAACCTAGTTGTTTTGAGCTAGTGTCTTGGAACCTTGGTAGTATGATAACGGTAAATGAAATAAGGAAATACTGCATATGGTACATGGTGTCAATTTGTGATCCGAATTCTTATGATAAGTACCTGGTGTTACTTATGCATATTTGCAAAATCATTGATGTAGTTTGGTACTATTATGGGAAGGGGTTGCAGATGAAGGCTATTAGTACTTGATCATAGTTTTGGCACCTGGTGTTATGGTTACTTGCTAAATCATTGATTTAACTTGGTGCTAGTAGAAGAAAGGTCCAAGAAGGCATATGCAGTATGCTAGTGCTTGATCACAGTTTCTGAACTTTGTCCGCCAAATGTTCTACACACCTGTGTGCAAATGCTACTATGTCATTTGTTGCAGATCATTTGCATGTCATCAAATTCTTTGCTTGCTGTATCAGAAAAGGTACCAGAAGAATACATGTTCTGCTGTTGCTATCTGTTCCCAAATCTTTCTCCTAGTTCCAAAAATATATATTTCTCTGTGATGTCACCTTAAGGAGTATCATGTGTCCTGCATGGTTGGTGTTCATGGGATTTGAGGAGCTATAGTTACTTGGAGCAAAACCTGCCTGCTTTCGTGCCTGCATCCATCTACTGGCAACCAAGTTATCGCTTGCTTGCAGAGCTCCCATTTAGTTTCCCAGTTTGAATATACACTCTGAAATAGACTAGTGTTTCAGCAACAACAACAAGCAGCAAAAACCAGTAAAAGAGTTGTGCCTATCATCAGATATTAAGTAGTGTACTAGTTTTGTTTACTTCTGATTCACATGGTAGACCTTATCTGGTCGTCATGTGGCACAACAAAGGTAATGATGCCCTGGGCTTGGCCTTACGATCTGCTCCAGGAGTAAAGTGGCGTGTGGGATATTTTTTTAGCAAATAGAAACATGCAACCTTTGAAAAGCAACTCATAACAAGCAATATGAGAGAAAAAAAAGGAATAATAAATACTGAGCGGCACTGTGCAAAAGGCCTTGATATCACCTGAAGGAACCAACAAATCTCGAATAGTTTCAAGTAAAACTAAGGAGTATTTATGAATTCTCTAAGTGCTACTCCCTCCGTTCGGAAAAGGATGTCTTGGATATATCTAGATTTGGATGTATGTGTACACTAAAACATGTCCACATACATCCAAATTTTGATATATCTAAGACATCCTTTTCCGAACGGAGGGAGTACTTAACAATAGTAAACTGATCTTGGATTTGCCTGATAGGAGTGATCAAAAGTAAAATCTCTGCTGGGGCGCGCAATGATGAGCGAAACCATCAGTTCGAGTCTGACATCCATCTTAATTTCGAAATGTGGGAGAGTAACTATTCTGAACTTATCACCCTTTCCTAGAAAAGATAAACAAACATGATCAAAGATAAATCCATATTTCGGCAATGCTATTTTCATTGCCATTGGTCAATATACTAAATGCCAGCTACAAGAATAAAGCTCCAAGGAGTTTCTAAATCAAAATACAAAGAGAGGGAAAAGGAGCTTCTTTGGTTAAAGCAAAAACCAGGCCCCAAAGTCCCCCGGTTGCTTTTGCTTTTCTAGCAAGTACACACTTTGTTTATTTGTTTAGCATTCTCATATCGACAATACCGATAAAACAATTCTGGTTAACGGAACAATTTTCTGTCTACATATGTATAAAATATTAGAGAACAAGATTTTTTTGATCCGTGATTACGGTCATTACTGTATACGAATATACAAAGATACAAACACCGAGACCTAAGCACATTTTCGTATTATAGATAAAACGTAAGCACATGTGTCACACAGGCTTAACTCGGCAGAAATATCTCGCTAGGTTACGGTTGCTGTTGTAACTACAGAGTAAAACATATATATATCCATTGCAGCTTACCCAAGAAGTACTTCTGAATTACCAAATGCTTACTCTGAATGATACTGCGCACCATGGCACTGCTGAAAGAGCACACTTCCAATTTAGTTAATCCATGACACTGAAAAGCAGCAGGCACAGGGCAGTTTCCTGAGAAACCACAATCCCAGGAGTATTCAGCAACACGACTGTTCCAACTCACATGTCCGATCTCATCTTTATCCTCTCCACCTCCGTATATGTGGAAACTGACAGTCACACAATCTCACCATCTTCTTTTTATTTATTTTATAGCACAACTCGTTGTGTTGCTTCAAGCTTCTGCAAATATTTGCATAGCAGTGGCAAATCGTAAGCTTGCACATTTCGTTGCTCAGTACTGTACTGTAGTAAGCAGTTCTGATGATGCCATCTCTGCGTGCCTTCACTTGCCGGTGACGGCAGGGGAAGCCGACCGCCGAACCGACAGCCGGACACGCGCAGCTACGGACAGGGAAGGCCGCGTGCCGGAGGAGAATTTGACGGTGGCCGGCCATGGCGTACCCGTATGTGTTCCACGCGCAGGCGCCACCGGCGAGAGCGGAGGAATACAAGGCCAAGGGCGCAGTGCCACAGCCACAGCCACAGCCACAGGTGAGGGAGCAGTGGCCGGCCGGCGGGGCTGGAAGCAGCACGCGTGCGCGTGGCGGCGGGGTCGGATGGATGGGCCTTGCCTCCGGCGAGAGGCCGCTGGCGAGTGCCTACGACCTCGTGGAGCGGATGCATTACCTGTACGTGCGCGTCGTCAAGGCGCGCGGGATCCCCGTGGGGGCGGTCACCGGCGGGTGCAGCCCTTACGTCGAGGTGCGCCTCGGCAACTACCGCGGCACGACGCGGCACCACGAGAGGAAGGCGAGCCCAGAGTGGAACCAGGTGTTCGCCTTCTCCAGGGAGCGCGTCCAGGCCACAGCGCTCGAGGTGTTCGTCAGGGACAAGGGCGCCGTGGCGCGCGACGACTGCGTCGGCAGGGTCACGTTCGACATCAGCGAGGTGCCAGTGCGCGTGCCACCCGACAGCCCGCTCGCACCGCAGTGGTACCGGCTCGAGGACGCACACCATGGCGGCGGCAGCGTTAGGATGGTACTACAGAGCGAGGTCATGCTCGCGGTGTGGGTCGGCACGCAGGCCGACGAGGCGTTCGCGGACGCGTGGCACGCCGACGCGGCGTCGGTGCGCGGCGGCGTTGATGGAGTGGCGGCCGCGCAGAGCACGCGGTCCAAGGTGTACGTGACGCCGAAGCTGTGGTACCTACGGATAAATGTGGTCGAGGCTCAGGATGTCCTGACTGCCGCCGTCAGCGACAAGGTCCGGCAGCACGTCGACGTCTTCGCCAAGGTCCAAGTCGGAGGCATGATCCTCCGGACCAAGCCGTGCGCCATGAGGAATCCCACAAGCCTGGCGTGGAACGAGGAGCTGGTCTTCGTCGTTGCGGAGCCGTTCGAGGATCCGGCGGTGCTCATCGTGGAGGCACGCGCGCACCCCGGCAAGGACGAGATCGTCGGGCGCGCCGTGCTGCCGCTCACGATCTTCGAGAAGCGCCTCGACCGCCGGGCCATCCACTCGCAGTGGTTCAGCCTGGAGCCATTCGGACACCCGCTGCGGCGGCCGGAGGACAGGTTCGCCGGCCGCGTCCACCTCCGGGCGTGCCTCGAGGGCGCGTACCACGTCATGGACGAGCCGACCATGTACGTGAGCGACACGCGGCCCACGGCGCGGCAGCTTTGGCGGCCGCCCGTGGGCGTGCTCGAGGTCGGCGTCCTCGGCGCGCAGGGCCTCACTCCCATGAAGACCATCGACGGCCGGGGCACCACCGACGCATACTGCGTCGCCAAGTACGGGCAGAAGTGGGTGCGCACGCGCACCGTTGTGGACTCGTGCAGCCCCCGGTGGAACGAGCAGTACACGTGGGAGGTGTACGACCCTTGCACGGTGCTCACGCTCGCCGTGCTCGACAACTGCCAACTCGGCAACGCCGGCACCGCCGGCAGCGCCAACAGAACCATCATCAGAGACCAGAGGATGGGCAAGGTGAGGATTCGACTCTCCACGCTGGAAATGGACAAGGTGTACACCAATGCGCACCCGCTCGTCGTGCTGCATCCGTCCGGCGTGCGCAAGAACGGCGAGCTCTGCCTCGCCGTGCGCCTCACCTCCGTCTCCCTCTCCAGCGTCGTGTTTTTGTACGGACAGCCTCTCCTCCCCAAGATGCATTACCTCCATCCGTTCACGATCCCGCAGCTCGACGCGCTCCGGCGCCAGGCGACGAGCATCGCGGCCGCGCGGCTGGGCCGGGCCGAGCCGCCGCTGCGCCGGGAGGTCGTGGAGTACATGCTGGACGCGGACTCGCACGCGTGGAGCATGCGGAGGAGCAAGGCCAACTTCTTCCGGGTGACGGCGCTGCTGTCCGGCGCGGCCAGCACGGCGCGGTGGCTGGTGGACGTGTGCCACTGGAAGAACCCGCTGACGACCGTGCTTGTGCACCTGCTTTTCGTCTCCCTCATGTGCTTCCCGGAGCTCATCCTGCCGACAATGTTTCTGTACATGTCCATGGCCGGCGTCTGGAACTACCGGCGCCGGCCCCGCCGCCCGGCGAACATGGACGCGAGGCTCTCCTGCGCGGAGGCAACCCACCCGGACGATATCGATGAGGAGCTCGACACGTTCCCGACGTCGAAACCGAACGACGTGGTGCGGCTTCGGTACGACCGGCTGCGGAGCGTGGCCGGGCGGATCCAGACGGTGGTCGGGGACGTGGCAACGCAGGGGGAGCGGGTGCGGTCGCTGCTCGCGTGGAGGGACCCGAGGGCCACGGCGATTTTCACGGCACTCTGCCTCGTCGCCGCCGTGGCGCTGTACGTCACGCCATTCCGGGTCGTGGCGCTCGTCTCCGGGCTGTACGCGCTCCGACACCCGCGGTTCCGGAGCCGGATGCCGTCAGCGGCCAGCAACTTCTTCAAGAGGTTGCCCTCCAAGGCCGACACCATGCTATAGATTGTACTACTAGTCGGTGTCGATTCGTTTTTTGACAGTTGGTGCCGATTTGTTCATGTGCTGCTTTGCTTAATTTTTTGGTTAGTGCCACTGACGAGGTGGCGGCTACACCCTGCCCTGTTAGAATTGCGGTTTTACTAATTTTCAATCAATTGAGAATTAGCTTAGTTCTCAATCGCATGACGTCATCAGTTGCAAGTGGACTTGCAACTGATTCGGACCATTTGATTTGCTTCGTGATTCGTGCATCAGTTGCAAGTCAACTTGCAACTGGGATTTGATGATGTCATGTGAATGAGAACTAAGTTAATTCTCATTCGACTGAGTTGCATGTGGACTTGCAACTGCTACAAACCGTTTGATTTGCTTCGTGATTCGTGCTAATCATGAGTTGCAACTTGACTTGCAACTGGAATTGATGACGTCACGTGAATGAGAATTAAGATAATTCTCAATCGATTGAGCGCTAAAGAGAATTGCGCCCACGGATCATCAGACCAAATAGACGAATACCACAGGCTTGAAAATCCAAGAGACGAGTTGCACCTTTTTTTCTATTTGTTTTTTTCTTACGGTTTTGCTAAATCTTAGGTACATGAGATTTTCTTATGCCTCGGTCGTTGAAAAGTGCAATCATAATTTGGACAAAAGTGTAACTCACATCCGTTGCATTTACCTAAAACGAGTTGTAGTTTCAAAAAACAGTGCAGATAAAATAAATAGTGTAAACCTCAAAAATAAAATAAAAAGTGCAACTGTATGGCAGAACAAAGCAACTGAAACAAGTGCCCATGGAACTGTATTTCACTCGTTGCCCGATCCTTCAGATATAAATAAATCATAGTATGTACTCTGATAATTTTGGGAACGAATAAAAAGTTTCTAGTAACTGAAGGAACATAGAGTATTCTTAAGACGTAATGATGAAAGATGGAATGGGAATACCGCCTTCACCTGTTAGCTGTTATGAATGCGCATACGTGAGACGTTTGCAGTGTGGACCTGATCCTTGCCGTGACAGGGTTCCTTCAAAGTGAGCTTGTCGAGCTCGTTGGTGAGGTTATCCGTACCGGCTGTGGAGTGGCCTTTTCTGGAGGGCATTATGAGGAAAATGGACTTTGATAACGCTTTCATCCAACTTATTATGAAGTGTGTATCAATGGTGTCCTACAGGTTTCGGGTAAATGGTGATCTTACAAGTATAATCTCGCCTGGGAGGGGCCTTCGGCAAGGGGATCCTATTTCCCCTTACCTTTTCCTGTTATGCGCTGAAGGTTTTTCGGCTATGCTAAACAAGGCCGAAGCAGATGGCTTGATTAGAGGTATACAACTCGCTCCAACTGCACCCCAAGTTAGCCATCTCCTTTTTGCGGATGATTTTTTGCTGCTGGTTGAAGCTAATCTCCAAAGTGTTGAAACAATCAAAGCTATTCTGAAGATGTATGAGGAGTGTTCTGGGCAAGTTATAAATAGAGACAAATCTTCAGTTTTGTTCAGTGCAAACGCAACACAGGCAAGGAAAAATTTGCTGCTTCAAGCACTCGAGCTAGGTGTGGAATCTTTTGAGGGGAAGTATCTTGGATTACCCACATATATTGGCCGGTCCAAAGCTAAGTGTTTTGCTTACATTGAGGACATAATTCTGAAAAGAATTCAAGGATGGAAGGAGCGTCTTATGTCTATGGCAGCAAAGGAAATTTTGATCAAAGCTATTGCCCAGGCCATCCCCACGTATGCTATGACTTGTTTTGATCTGTCTAAATCTCTCTGTGATAAAATTAGCAAAATGGTTTGTAATTATTGGTGGTCTCAGAATGATGAAGTCAAGAAAATGCACTGGGTTGGGTGGGAAAAAATGAAACTACCTAAAGAGGAAGGGGGTTTGGGCTTCCGAGATTTATACTCCTTCAATCTTGCAATGCTTGCACGGTAATGATGGAGGTTGCTGCAGTCCCCAGACTCTCTTTGTTCTCGTGTCCTGCGTGCAAAGTACTATCCCGAGGGAGATGTTTTGACAGCGAAACCACAAGCAGGAATGAGCTATGTGTGGAGGAGTATACTGCGAGGGATAGAAGTTCTAAAAGAAGGAATCATTTGGAGGATAGGTGACGATTCGAGGGTTCCTATTTGGGAGGACCCTGGCTACGTACTGGCACCACTCGAAAGCCAACTACTTACAGAAATGGTTGTGAACTGAACCTTGTTTCCGACTGATTGATGCGGACACGCTAACGTGGAACCAACAGAAAGTTAATCAAGTGTTTGTTCCTGCTGATGCCGAACTAATTCTGAATATTCCGCTGCGTGAGGACTCTGAGGACTTTATTGCTTGGCATTATGATAATCGAGGTTTGTTCTCTGTCAAATCGGCTTATAGGGTACATGTTCAAATGGAGATACAAAAAGTAGTAAGGCAAGAGGGGCAGGGATCAGAAGCTGGTGCGGTCAAACATGAAGTGTTCGCAAAACTATGGAAGGTGAACTGCTTGCCTAAGGTTCACCATTTTCTGTGGCGTTTTGCACACAATAGCCATCCCTTGTACATGAATATTGCCAGGAAGGGAGTGGAGCTCGATACCAGATGTTTGGTCTGTCACAAACTCTTCGAAGACGGCAGACACCTTTTTCTGAATTGCAAATATGCAAAACAAAGGTGGCATGCTCTCCTACTTGAGGACGTCAGGCTAAAGCTCTTGCCATGTCGATCTGCGCTGGAAGTGTTACAGGAAGTTTTTGCCCTACCTGAAGCTGAACAGCTGTTGACTGTGTCGCTGCTTTGGAACTGCTGGACTGAACGAAACAAGGGTAATCATGGGGAAAGGCGTTTGGCTGTTGATCAGTTTCAGTTCCATGTAAGAAGATGTGTGGATGAATGGAACCAACATTTAAAAAGAAGAAACAAGGACCAATTACGCAACAAGAGAATCGTTGGAAGCCACCTGAAGTGAACTACTCCCTCCGATCCAGTAAAACATTCGCCATAAATCAACGGAACCTGTACAAAGCCTACGCATGAGCTGCGACTCTTTTTTCGGATCGGAGGAAGTATCTGAAGATCAATTTTGATGCCTCCTTTTATGAAAAGAAAAAGAGAGGTGGTTGGGGTGCAATATGCAGGGATGATTCCCCGTTGATATGTTTTGATGCTGGGGGTGCTTTACACAATGTTACAGATGCCTTGCATGCTGAAGCTATGGCGCTGTCTAATGCCATTGATGTTGCAGATCAATCTGGTGTGGGGCGGGTGGTTTTTGAGACCGATTGTAGTAACAGGAGATGGCCATCAATACCTCTAACTATGATCTCAACCCGCTGGGAGTGCTCTTTGCTGACTTGAGGTACAAACTCCGTATGCAGTTCATCGATGCTAGTCTTGTGTTTACACCAAGAAGCTGTAACAAAGCTGCTCATGAAGTAGCAGCGTTGGGTTGTCGTGTAGCTCACGAAGAACGTGTTCTATGGACTGAGAGCTACCCGTCGATTGTAACCCGTATGGTAACCGGCGATCTCGCCGTGTATTAATGGAATACCAGTGTTCCACGTAAAAAAAAACACTCAGGTAAGTAGATGCCACCTTGAGGAGTACATCATAGTCATTGTCTAGAACGAAGAGTAGGTAGGAGGTGAACTCCTCAGTGAAAGGATACATTGTGTGTGTGCGTGTGTGTGTGTGTGGGGGGGGGGGGGGGGGATAATATTAGCGTTTAATTTACATAAATGCGGAATAAAACTAGCATTTAATTTATGAAGCACAAAACCTAAACAAGTTATGTTCACTTATGTGCACCAATAACTTATGATAAACAAGATAAGCAACAATGTGATAGCAACATATATAATTTCAAACTCGATGGCTATCACAAAGAAAATTATATAAGTAAGGAGTTCGGGTATAGAAATAACCGAGTCACTTGAAGACAATGATTTATCTTTTACTTCCCAATGAAAACTAGTCTCCGTTGGAGCGGGGTGGAGTCACAAGTGATCCCCGAATAACCGTCAATGACACACCGTATCTTCTAGTGCCCCCACCAATGTGGAGTGGCACGAACCACTACGGGACACTTGATGGCGGTCACCAAGCCCGTACAAGGTTGGGGCAATCTCCACGACTTAATTGGAGGATCCCAATAATATCCCAAAGCTCCCAAAGCTCCGGTCTAGGGCACTCCAAGTAACCAAGAGGAACAAGCTCTAGGGCACCTAAAATATCCAAGAGTAATAAGCTTCTCAAATTCGACTTCCACGTATCACTGTGGAGAAATCAAACCGATGCAATGGGCATGAACACAAGAAGTGCTCAAATCTTTCACTCTCAAATCCCACCAAAGTAACAAATGCTATGGAGAAACAAGAGAGGAAGAATAAGGAAAAACTCAACAAATGAATCTCCAAGATCGAAATCCAAAGGCTTCCCTCACTAAGAGGAGAGATGGATTAGTGGAAAAACAGTTCTAAATGGAGGTAAGAATCATGGAGGCAGGAATAGGAGATAGCTAAGCTCAAGAAGGTCAACAATAGAGGTCAATTTCATGCTCAACGGCTCTGGTCCCTTTGGGGAAGAAAGAGGCCTATTATAGGCCCCCACAAAATAAAGCCATTGCAGCAAACTTACATCGTAGTCGCCGGTTTGGAGAGGCCAGAGTCTCCGGCCTAGCACGGAATCTCCGGTATACGGGGGACCGGAAACTCCGGCCTGGCTGAAGACTTCCAAAGTCTCCGGACAGACTCCGACCATACTCCAGACTGGGCACCAGAGGCGCACACTGTTTGGCGCAGCTCTTGGCCAAGTCCAAGAATAAAAGTCGTAGTATCTTGTTGGACTGAGGTTGGAGTCTCCGGTGTATACACACCAAAGTCTCCGGTCTGGCAACTCCCGAGTTTTCAGGCTGTATCCAACAACCACTAGACTAAACTGAAAAAATCATATCTTTTGCATTCGACATCCGAATAAGATGAGACCAATTTTGTTGGAAAGATAATGACAACAGCTACCCAACATTCCAATGAGGTGAGCAAAGTTGTGAGGCCAAAGTTTTTTGAGCCGAGAACGCTAGCGTTGCCGCTATTGATAGAGGGAGACGATGGGGAAGATATGGCTAGTTTCAGAGGTCTCATATCATGAAAACAATGCAAGAGACGAGAACTGGAAGGGAAGCCTCATCTCTCGAGTCTCGAGGGCCGGCTCGTATCTCCTTGTATTGATCAGATGGTTAGGACATAAACGGTACAACTTTGTATACTAAGTAAAGATTAATATCCGTTAGTATTATCAACTAATATAATGTAGTAGTGCAGCCATGACACATATGCAACTAAAATCTTAACATACCATTCTACCGCCTCCTCAGCAAACAGGGCATCCGTCCCTCGCCATCCACCACCTCCTCCCCGTCTTTGCGAAACCATAGGGCGTGGTGCTGTGATGGACATGGTGCTCCTTGACAGTATACACCTACGCCTTAGCAAGCACTTCCTTCCCTAGAAGGTTAACCCTGGTGCTCGCAGCGGGAGGGGTTCGTCGACCATGGACTCATGCCATGCCCTCGTGAGAAGCTGAGGGGTGATTTCGAAAACACCACGACCACCTTCAGGGATGATAACAGATCCCCGTCGAGGGCATATGCATCTTTGGACGGGGCTAGGAAAACATCTCTCCATGCTCTGTAGGTTTTTGCTCGTCTAGGGCCGGTCCAATTAAAATTTGTACTCGGGGCGAAGTTAACTTCATATAGTTTATATTAAACTTGTATACTTATTTAGAACATGTTTTAGCATGCTACTCTGTTAATGAGCATTTCTTATTGGTCATAGTTAGCCATGTAACAAAATTACTAAATGTTAACTGTAGCATGTTTTTGTATAATGATGCACATAGTTGAGAATAACACTTGCAATGGGCTATATTTAAATATATTTTGTAACATCATATCCTTCATGAATTAATTTGGATAACTACACAAACCATATAGTATGTACAAATTTATGGTAGAGATCTCTAAAATATATGTTCTAAGAAATATCTTAATAATAGTGTGTGATTAGATAATCATATTCATAGAGTCTTCTAGATATAAGTTAAACATTGGCAAATTATTTACATTTTTCTAGTATAATATTTCTTGCAAGTGAGTTGAAAATGTGTGCGTGCTATGGACTTAATATGTAAATAGCATATCTAACGGTAATTACCAATGAATAAAAAATGCTATGGACTATAGTTTTCACGTAAATACGATTTGATTGCTTGATATCCTCGCCGCAATCCACTTGGTAACATTTTTTCTATACAAGTGGTCATGTCAATTTCTTGATATGGTCATGTACATAATTAAACATGAAAATCTACTTAACATATATTTTAGTTTGTGGTTTATACTATAGGACTTCCATTAGAGCATGACGATCAACCTAAATAAACTCGGCGGTGATTAAATTGGTTTGTTTAAGTTCCTAAGTATGTGGTACACAATATTGATCACTGGAGTGGATTTGCTCCTACAAATTCAGTCTTAAAAAATATTCACTAGTCTCTTTGCAATAATAATATATAATAATACAGTTGTTAGTATCCAATATAGTAGTTTTATGGTCTAAAGATTAACTTCCATAAAAGTGAATTGTTTTTTTTTTCGGTGAGGCCTAGGCCGTCGATTCACTCTATGCTGAGTTTTTCGGTTGCGGGCAAGGTCAGTTTCCAATCAGTTATCTAGACATCCGATTCATTCTAGGAGGCTAACGTTTGCTCAATGGAAACATGTTGAGGAAAGGCTTCAAAAAAGGTTGAGTAGTTGCAAAGGAAAATTACTATCCTTAGGTGGTAGATTGGTTCTCATAAATTCTGTCCTAAGTAACATGGTACTTTATATGATTTCCTTCTTCCAATTACCCAAAGGAGTCTTACATCGATTGGATTATTTTCGATCAAGATTCTTTTGGCAAGGGGATAGTGAAAAAAAGAAATATCGACCGGCTAAATGGAATGTAGTGTGCCGTCCTAAATCAAGGAGGACTTGGTATTCATGACCAAGAGGTCAAGAATAGAGCCCTCCTCGGTAAATGGCTGTATAAGCTTCTTACTGAAGACGGGGTATGAAAAACTCTTATAAGGAGAAAGTATATTGGCTCAAGTGCGGTATCACATGTTTCTTGGAAACAGGTAATTCACACTTCTGGGCTGGCCTTATGGCGAAGAAGAAATTCTTCTTCTCGTATAGCACTTTTTCCATCAAGGATGGCTCGTAAATAAGATGCTGGGAGGATAGATGGCTAGGAAATGCCACACTCCGAGAACAATATCCCGCTTTATACAATATTGTCCTTGGACGTCACAAGATTGATACGCTGGCTGTGGTGTTGGAAAATTATCCACCAAATGTGACGTTCAGAAGAGATATTGTTGGTCCCCGGCTAGCATCTTGGAATGAGTTGCTACAACGCCTGACTTTAGTCAATCTGACGCAGGGGACCGACGAGTATCAATGGAATTTGCACAAGAGTAGAAAATTCTCGGTGGACTCTATGTACAAAGCTCTAATCCAGCCAGATGTGCAAGTTGATAATAACAAAAAGATTAGGAAGATGAAGACCCCACTCAAAACAAAGTTTTTGCGTGGTATTTTCGTCGAGGGGTAATTCTCACTAAGGATAACCTTGCGAAGCGCAATTGGCATGGAAGTAAAAAGTGCGTCTTCAGTCATAAGGACGAGACCATTAAGCATTTATTCTTCGAGTGCAAATTTTCTAGTTCTATATGGTCAATCATCCAGATAGGTTCTACCTTATATCCACCACGAAGCATTGCAAATATTTTTGGCAATTGGCTTAATGGGGGTGGATAATAGGTTTAAACGACTTATTAGGCTGGGAGCGCTTGTCTATTATGCAGGTTATCTACAGGAGTACGGCTATGCTCCGTTCGTGGTCACCGTTGCAACTTGTTGAGCATCGCGACCTGTTTACGGAGGTGTGTAAAAGACTGGAGGATACAGCGAGGGACTTTTTATCCCAACATGGATGGCAGCATAATTTGCCGATCGGCCCTCCACCACCATAGGCGTCTTTACAATTTTTCATCATGATATGTAATTCGCATTTTTACTTCTTTTTTTTGGTACTGCTGAACTTGTGACGGCTGTGTGCATCCTATGTATGCAGAGGCCGGGTGTAATACTTTAAACTTTGTATGTAATAAAGCTCCCTTTATCTAAAAAACTAGTGTCCAATATTATTTGGAGCCCTCCACCTATTGGGTCGAATGTGGTTTCCCTTTTTACCCAACTTATTGGCCGGCCATCCGCTCGTCACATTCTTATTTTTAGTAGAAGAGGCATGCTGTAGGGCCCTCACCCTGAGCCATACCACAAAACTCGCCATAATCCAGGTCACTATTCCCATCTCCTTCTCCTGTACTCTCCACATAAATCTTCGCTCGGAGTCGGACCATCCATGGTGCTGCTCTGCTCGGCCGTTGGAGACACGATAGTGAGGGGAGTACCCTAATCTTCCACGGGCGACCCGGGGTTCCCTCTAAGTTGGATGAAGGCCTTAGTACTAAGTACTCAACATGCCTCCTATTCGAAAAAAGCACCAATAACGCCCTACTTGCAGGCTTTGGTCTTTCACGCAAGGGAAGGTTGTAGTGTTTCGTTTGCATAAAAGAAAGGGCGTGGCTAGAACTCAATCGACTATGATTAAGTTCATCTTCTACCTCGTCAGCTATAGAGAGGATTGGAAGGGCTTGATCCTGGTGTGGTCGTGGCACACCTTCCGCCTATTTTCCTAGCACAAATCATGCAATCCCGCGATCCCACACGGACTGCTTCGGCCGGGCTTGCGCACATATCGCCCAAGAGACGAACGCGCATGATTGGATCTACATGCGCGTCGGATTGACGTCTGTGGTAGACAAAGAGATGAGTTTGATTGCCCCGCTGTCTCCGCCACGGATATTCGATCAGATGTGCCAACTTTGTCGCTGGCGAGCCATGGATGTTTGGCTAGATGTGCTAACGTCGTCGCTGGCGATGTGACGATCCTTTTCCTATGGTTTGTAGCGACCTTTATCCACCTTGGGTACGACTTGGCATTTTCATTGCCGCCATTTTCAATGTTTGATGGGGGATCAAGGAGATCGTGTTTGTAGAAAAGCAGATAGGCTCTGGAGGTTCCTTCTTGCATGCTTGTGTCGAGTCGAAGATCTCGGTGAGTAACCGTAGAGGATTGGAAGAAATATGTGTGTCATAAAATTGCCGTTCTGCGGAAGTGTTCTCGACAAGTGAGGGCGGTGCCCCTGGTAGATTTTGTTCTCGGCGGTGCTCTTTGATCGAGCTCTGTGTCTCAGTTTTTGTGGTGAAAATCCTAGGTCTGACCTTTGGTGGTTGTACCTGGCAATGGTGACTTCCTAGGCATTTCCTTGTTGAAGGCATTGCTATAGACTCGACCTTCCCGAGGGTGAAAACCCAGGATCTGACCAAGCTGGTTAGACCGGACGTCGACGGTGTTGTGCACTCTTATCTTCTTGGAGCTTTGTTTTGGAGAAGTTTTTTCATAGTCGAGGTGTCATTGTCGTGTCTCGTCGCACAAACACCGGGAGTAGTGGATTCCCCCTTTTATTTGGTTCGGTATGGGGCGCAGAGGAGGCTTGTGATCTTTAGCTTCCGGGAGAGAGTGAGAGAGAGTTGCAAGCACGACAGAGACACAGGGGTTTTACCCAGGCTCAGGCCGCCCGGAAGCTAAAAGCCCTACTCTTTCATGTCTGGATTGATGTGTTCATCATGGTGTGGCCACAAGGAGGTTTCCGGGTGAGTAGCCGGGAGGTGGTATGCTGGAGGTAGACAACGAGCAGATCCTGACCCAGAGGAGTGAAGGGGATTGTGTGCAGAAACAAAAAATTTCCTAACAATGATAACCGAAATAGCCAGGATCTATTACTATGCAGATATAAAGTAACGGAGGAAACGGTGTACATACCCTTGTAGACCGTAAGCGTCGACGATATGACGACGCGTGATGAAGACAGGCGGCGAAGACGGCGGCGGCGCCGACCTCAAGGTGGTGAAGACGAACTCCACCAAGTGCCACACGTGCAACACCTCGTAGCTCTACACACGTACGGTGTAGACGATGACCTCCGGGCTCCGACCCAGACGAGCAGCGGAAGCGGAAGACTTGGACCCAGCAGCACGACGGTGTGCGTATGGTGGAGAGAACTCTCTCAAGCCGTGCGCAGCTCCAATTGCAGAGCCGCAACTTAAACGGATGAGAGAAAGAGAGAGGATGGTGCAATTTTCAAAGGCAAGGGGCATCCCTATTTAAAGGAGGAGGAGGGCTACAAAACCCCTTGGCTTAGCCATGTGGCCCACCTAGGCCTCCTCCGTTGGTGCGCCTCCTTCAAGGGGGGAATTCCCCCCCCCCATGGGCCTTCCCCCATGGGAGAGGCCCATTTAAGGTGGGTTGCCTTTAAAAATTCGAAAAAAAAATTTAACTATTAATTACACTAATTAATATTAAATACATATTATCTAATTTATTCTGGCTCCGAAAACTATTTTGTCGGCCCCCGAACTTTGTCGGATATGTCCCGGAACCATTCCGGAACCCTTCTCTATTTTCTCTTCGATATCCAACTTATAAAAATGTCGCCTACCCTTAAGTGTGCCACCCTACGGTTCGGGATCACTCCAGACATGATCGAGACCCGTTCTCCGATCAATGGCTACCAGGGGGATCTGGATACAATCCATGATAGTCCCTGTGTGTCCACGAATATCTTTGTTGTTTGAACCTTAGATGTCAAGTCTCATACCTTTTGCCTGGCGATACTTAGTTTTTCCGAAACTCGATCTCCGGCATCATGATACCGAGCTTGGTCCCGTTACCTGACAATACTATCTTTACTTGTCTGTGATTTTACATCCTCGTGACCTAGTCACATGCTTGCAAGCTCATTGATGTAATCTCACTGAGTGGGCCCAGAGTATCTATCCTGCTATGTGGATTGACAAATCTCGCTCTTGATCATACGCCTCAACATATTTCTTTCGGATACCTGAGAGGGACATCTTTATTGTCATCCTATATAAGGAGTGACGTTTGATACAATCAAAGTACCTTCCAGAAATAGCAATTAAATACGATCTCACGGTCGAAGGCGTGAGTACTACGTCCTACATATATTGGGTGTGCGTCCACCACATAATTCACCTAATGATGTGACTCCATTATCAATTGACGTCCAAATCCATGATCAGGAAACCTTGATCATCGGCTGATCTCAATGGACTAGTAAAGAGGCTACTAGGGACCTGGTTGTTTACATACCACACGTGTATTAATGTTTCCGCTTAATACAGTTATAGCATGGTATAAAACATATTATGAACAATCGAGATATGACGAATAAAATATCTTTATTAATTGCCTCTAGGGCATATCTCCTTCAAGGAGATCACCTCTCGACTCTGCCCTCCTAGCTCTACTGGTTCTAGCTACTTCCTTCGATCAGATCTCTACTTGGCCCCTCTTTTCCTTGGTGACCTTGGCCCTCCCTTTATAGGCCAGGGGTCACCACATGCAATCACGCAAGGTACATGCAACTATTTTGGGGTGGGAGCACCCCAAAAGGTGGTCTTGGACGGAGGTGATACGTGGCCTCATCTCCTCCTTTAGTCGTTCTCCGGGGTTGGACGGACCCAAAAGGGCACTTGCTTTTGGGGAACATGATCAGCAGGTGCTAGGAGGACTGACACCCTTTCCTTGGCCGTCCCCTCTTGAGCTGGTGCTTCGGCGTGATCTTGTTTCCTTCCTTTCTTGGCGCCGAAGTCTCTCCTTGATCTTTTCCCTCTGCTGACGCTGACGAGCTGATCCTCTGGTGGTACGGAAGAGGCTTCCTTCCTATGCCTGGGCAAAGGAAAGGAGCAGCTGGTTCTCGGGCTTGCATCCTTGCAGGTCTATGCCTTTGCTTCTGGGTAGCTATCTCGGAGGGCTACCCGGGTCTTTGTCCTTAGTCGTTTCGTCCGTCGATGTCGTTCTTATCAGGTCACCATGGGCAAGCAGGTGGGCCGACTTGCCAGGTTGACTTGGCTTGACTTGGTCTTGTCCATCTTCAGAGTGGGCCCACAGGTGGTGGACCCGCTTTGGTAGGAATAGGGGAACCCCATGTCGTTCTTATCAGGTCAACCTTTCTCAGGCGAGCGGCGACACATCCAATCGCGGGCCAGGCGGCGGAGTAATGGCGCGCCACCGCCCACCGACCACGCACCTTCCACCGCTTAAATCGCCCCGGTTCTCGCCGCTGCAGAGCACACCGCTTCTCGCCTCGCCGTCTCCTCACCTTCTCCACCACGAACTCGCCGCCACCAGCGCACTTCGAAGCATGGCGGAGCGGTTCCCAGGCTACGGCGCGGCGGCCAACGGCTTTGGCCGCCGCTGGCTGCAGGACAGGGAGGCTCACCTTCTGTACGAGCCGGGCTGCAGGACTTTGCCACGTGCCACGGCGTCATCATCCTCGACGACTCCGACGACGAGTGGGGCGGCAGCGACGACGGAGCAGGCCCCTCCCGTGCCTCGGATGCGCCGCCCAGCGACAACGACGACAGCGGCGGCGACTACACGGCATTCCACATCCAGCTGGGCATGTAGACGCCGTGCACTAGTTTAAATTTAATGTTTTTTTTTCCAAGTCTTCTATGTATTCGCTGAAATATGTATGAATTTCCCCTATGTTAATGAAATTCGTCTAAATATGAATGAGTTTCGTCCAAATTTTAATTTTTTTTATTGCTTGGGCCGAGCATCTTGGGATCACGGCTGGAAACTGACGCCCCCAGGCCGAGAAATAGCGCCGGCGCCCCCAAAAGGTCCAATTTAGCGCCTAAAACGGCCTGGGGCGCACTGCTGAAGATGCCCTTAGTCAGCAAGGTCGGGCAGCAGCACGTCGAGGTCTCCGCCAAGGTGGCTAGGTCTTCGGTTCGTCGATGTGATCTGTAAGCGCAGGTGACGGAATGACCGATACATCCAGGCCGGCAACGCGGCAACTCTCACCAGAATGATCAAAATACAAGAGTCTATTGCTAACTTCAAAGTAAAAAATCCCGTCCGAGCAGAACTCTGACTAAAACATGCAGGTAGCTCTTTTGTTCGCAGTATCTGAACCCGTTTCACAAAATGTGCATTCATTCAGCAGACAGAAGTACAGGAGGCCATGCACTTCAGAAGAATGCCAAGCCTACCAGATCAATGGCCATGAAACAAAAGGCGTAATTTATATCAGCACATTTGTACCATCTGCAGTGCAAACAGATTCATGTGTTCCAGCTTGATCCTTAGCATTTTTCTGAACCCCAGAGCTACAGAATACTTCAAACTCCAGAGTAGGAAACGTCACAAACCTTGCTACCAGCAGACACAGCTGGTACTTCAAACTCCAGAGTAAATATAGTTCTGGCCACATCAATGTATTTCACTTCATGTTGATAAAGTTAATACAGTTTCGTCTACATATTTTGAATTAGGCAAAGTTGCCCTTGTGTTCATGCAAATCCTTCTGAGTATAAAAGCAATGGAACTGTAACTAAACCACAGGTTAAAGGTCAAACAAGAAGGTACAAATATACTGCACAAGAATTTTTTGCACACCTCAGAACAGTACAGTATATTTTTTACTGTTGCAATTCCAGGCAATTAATCTGAAGAAAATGAAGTCTTAGGCGAACTGAGGCAATAGCTGCTGCCCATAGCACATCGACCTCAAAATGGGCCAGCACAGCACATTACAGACAAACTGTTCATGAACTCTTTTCCTGCCCTAACACAAAACAGCATAAAACTTGTTTTTTCTGTTGGAACAGAAAAGGAATTAATAGTTATTGGTTCTCGCCCCCAATTTCACATAAAACAGGAACAAGTTATCTATTTAAATCAAAGCCACAACAAAGCAAAGTCACAGGGATGGTAAGGAAACTAGTACTAACAAACTAACAATAACAAAAACAAGCTTGTTCAGGGAAGAACAAGTCATTGTACAACCCCATATTATGAATTGTATTCTCCCTGTTCCTTTGATTAGTATGCAAAACAGAAAGAACATAGCCCTACTATCTTCCCTACAACAACAATAGAATCAAAATCCAAATTGTGTCATCACAGATTCAAGAAAACAACGCAGCACCCATGCATAGGACATATCAGAATCTGGTTTGTTCATGGCTCACTGACACCAGGCCATGGAAGGATCCAGCCACCGCCGTGCGCCCGCGATCACGGTAACTGCCGGTGCCTGGGTCCCCTGCCGTGGTGGTGGATGGGGTCGGGCCCGGTGGGAACCTCCCTCTCCTCCTCCTCGCCGAACCCCGTCGTGCTCACTTCCTCCTCCGCGTCCTGCGCACCGAAAACCCTATGAGCTCTAGAACATGCCAAGAAAACCATGAAAGGAGGCGCCTTTTCTTCGTCCCCGAGCAGTAACACGGCGACGCGGGTGCCGCTCTTCACCGCGCACGTACCTTGGTCACATCCGGCTTCTCCTGGAGGTCCTGCGGGGCGTACATGGCCACCATCTCGACTCGGTGCAATGCCGCCGCTGCTGCACCGGCCGGCGAGGAGGAGGGGAACAAAACGAACAAAAGCTTCGTCAGCGCAGGGAGATTCCGGGCGCGCGGCGCAGAGAACCAAGAAGCGACGGCCGGGGGTGTAAAGCGACGTAGGACGGACGGGCCGGCGACGTACCTCTCCGGGAAGACGAGGAGGCGGCGGGCTGCAAGCAGGCCAGGAAGACGGCGACGGCGAGCACCGCGACGACGCAGCGCGACCTGGCGGCGACATGAGCCATCCAATCCGGGCTTGGCCCTGGCGCCGGCTCCTCTCCTAACGAACGCGCAGCCACCACGGAAGGGACGCAAGAAAAAGGTGGAGCCTTTTTTTTTCTTCCGTTCTGATCTTCCCTCCGTCCAAACACGCCGCAGCGACGGGGTTCTTCTGCGGTTTGGTGGAGCTTCCTCCTTACGCTCTCACGTGCCGTAGGACACGTGGCGAGCATCCGAACGGTCTGATCAGCCTCGCCGTTACGTGGGTCCCGCTGCGCAGTGACCTAGTCGCTCCGGTGCGCCCGGAGATTCCGCCGTCGGCGTCCGTCCCGTTGGTGACGTCAGGGACAGCTGGTGAGTGTTGTTTGCTGAGCAGGTGATCGTCAGGCGAGGTGGGATAAATTTACAGCCTTGCCACTGGTCGTATGCCTTTTCTCTTTTTTCCTTGGATGGTAGCAAGACCGGAAGTGGGTTTAAAATTTAAACTCCGATACTTTTGACCGGAGTATTAGGGTTTACGACCGTGCAGATCTGGAGTCTAACTAGTCGTTACCATGGAATCAGCGTTTGAGGTCTTGGCCTGTGATGGCTTGTTTGGCTGTCCGGGTTAAATATTTCCGGAAAAATAATCCCGGTCGGGAATCTGAAGAACCACGTGTAAAATCCTAGGATTCTATTCCCGACCTCCAAACTAGGAGAAAATTCTCCCCGGGAAAAGGCCGGGATCCCCCCAGGATTGCAGTTACCAAACAAGCCCTGATATGTTTCCAGTAGTAACATGAATTCTTGGTTAGTTGCACCATTACAACGGTCAATAGTCGCACTTCATCTTGTGTAGAAGACCGGATGTGTCTACTGCTGTAAATTTTCAGGATTTTGGGTTATGTTTTGCATTGTAGTGTTATCATATTTTTCACATGTGCCTTTTTTAATGTTTGGCTATTTTTAGCAGGGAGAGCTAAAGATCACTTCCGAGAACCTGTCTGTGGTAGGATGGTTAGGAGGGTGGTTGTACCCCCAGCCCATCAGAATTCAAATCCTAGATTTGACATTGGTGTTTCTCATTTAGGTGAAATGTTCTTCAGTGGGAGGCGACGTTACCGTCGACAGCGAGGCGTCTGTGGTGACTTCGTCAATCTCAAGACCTGACCGCCGGCTCAGTCTTTCGGATGTGGTCATAGGGATAAGTGTGTGCACGTGTAAGTGAGCGTCTGCGTTGTACTGTGTTTCGCAAAAAAAAGGTAGCTAGGGTAGATATCCAACCATGGGAAAAAAATAGCACGCTGTTTCGACACAAGTAGCGTGGTATAGCATCTCTGGAGCGTCCACGCTAAATTTTACTAGTTTTACTCACCATGGTGTTATTTTTTACTAATTTTACTAAATTTTACTACGCTAAAACATCATAGCGTTAGTGTGCTACTTTTTTCCCATCCTATCGGCTCAAGGTTCGAATTATTCACCTTAGGAAAAAGAAGAAGTTACTTCCTGTTTGTCATGGTGATGACATGAAATCTACTGGTCCCTCTTCTAATTCGGAAGATGATATCGCTAATGCCGATGATTCTACATAAATAATTTATGCTACGTTGTTGCTCTATGGGATATTGATGTTAGGCTTCTAGACAATTAGAGAACAATTTTTGTATGTGGTTATGCATATATTGTTTCTTCTTGTTGAAAACCATTTACTTTTTAGTTTATCTTGTATATTTTTTCAAAACGCTATATAAAATATAGCACGGTTAGCACGCTATAGCATGTATAGCATCCGGAGGAGGCAGTCGCTATTTCTTTTAGCATGCTATTTTTTTTAATCTTGTATCCAACTAGAGAGGATTTTCATAACCTAGTCATATATGTTCTCAATATCTAGTGGACCAGTCGCAATTTGGGAGGTGAGTATTGTAACGTACAACAAACTTACATCATACTGAGGCCTAGTTTAAAACTTACCTAAAAGTTCGAAACGTGAGTGCAAAGGAAAATATCTAGTGATGCCACACTTTAAAATTCAATCTACAAGTGTCAAAATTTGAAAAAAATGGTGGATGATCACAAGATATGTGTTTACCAAGGAAGAAAATAGCGCCTGCTTAAAATACGTTATTAAGCGGAAAGTGTAGTATGCTCCCGAGCATCAGCGAACCTGGTCGTTTAAAAAAAATCAAAAACAATATTTACATGTTTCAAAAATTATGAAAAAGAATCGGAGGTACCCAATGATGTACTCTACAAGCGTGCAAAAAATTATCTTCAAATACTTTGCATTCTGTACTACAAAAAATGATAAAATCTGATAAATTTAGAGATTTGAATATGTATATTCAGATCCACACTTTTGTCATTTTGTGTAGCCCATAATACAAAAGTATTTGAAGTTGATTTTTTACACATTTGTGTAATACGTCATTGCCTACATTCAGATTTTTTTTTTAATCTTATAAATATTTTTTAGCGAGACATTGTAGACATACTTTTTTAGCGAAACAATTCCCTGTAGGGTCATGTGGACTTATAATCAACTCTGAGATCTTAGTCTACTTGCGCTGAGTATGGAGGCTCTTGGTTTTTTACGTGGCATAGCTACAGAAGAGGCTTGACCCACTGGAGTCTGTTACTTGTCTTGCTTCGGTCCTCGAAACTGGTGGTCTTTGCAAGCAACAGCGCAAGTAGACTAAGATCTCAGAGTTGATTATAAGTCTTAGGGACCTGACAGGAGATGCTCAAACCAAAATAATGGCGATGATTGACTTATTACTTAATTTCCATACTACAATTGATTATTTTCTTCTTCTAGCAGCCACTTATCACTATTAATCTTTATCATCGCTAAGATCCTGTATGCGTACACACATATAAACAGAAGTGACACGCCGATACGGCAGCTAGCTGAAACAAAAAAGAGACCACACATGCTTCTGGCGCTTACTACGGCTTGTGCCTGACGATCTCCTCCTTCATGGCCAGGGTCAAGGCGCCGAGGTAGCCGCCGTCCTCGACCTTGACGCCCGGCATCGCCACCGCCCGGCTGCCGATGAAGCCGTCCTCCCCAACGCAGACCCTCCCGAACTTCACCTTCCCAGCCTCGCCCTCGTACACGTGCCCGAACAGCAGCGCGTCGTGCCCCACGCTCGCGCCCTGCTCCAGGTGCACCATCTCCGGGTTCAGCAGGGCGCCCATGGAGTCCACGTAGACCCCCTCGCCACGGCCACCGACGACCCCATCGTCCGCATCCACGCTGCGAACAGCACGGACCCGCACGTGAGCTCCGCGAAGTACTCCGCCGTGGCCGTCCGTATGGCCTGCCAGACCGTGTCCAGGAACACCTGCGGCGCCCAGATGTGCACCGCGTCGCCGTCGGCCCTGACGCCGACCAGGACCCACTTCGCCGCCGCGCATGTGGCCATGGCGGCGAGGCCTGACACGGCCCAGAAGACCGGCAGGAGCCAGTAGAGCGGCGCGCCGGTGGCCGCGGCGACGGCGAGGAGGCCTCGGAAGGGGAGGAAGATGACCAGGCCCAGGACGAAGTATGGCACCAGTGTTTGCAGCAGCGGCTGGCACAGCGTGGCCCAGAGCGACTTGTACCATGTCCTGGCCAGTGTCACCTTGTTCTCGCTGGCATCACCGGTGTTGGATATTGTGTGCATCGCCGCCGCCACTGGGCAGCCTGACAGGTTGATCTTGGTGTCGGACTGCTCCAGGAATGCTGCCCATGAGGCCGGCAGTGGCTCGCCGTTCCGTAGGCGCTGGCATATCTCGTAGACCAGTGAACGCCCATGGTCGATGGACGCGCTCTGCTTGCAGGACGTAGCAGGGATGACGTCCACCTCTTGGCACCGCAGGAAAGGGTTGAACTCGAGCTTCTCCGTCTCCTCTGCTGGAACATTGCTGTCGATGGTTATCTCTCCGATGTCGATGTACGGGAACTCAGCCTCGTCCCATGGCCGTGTGCAGTCAAGGGCGACGTCACGCGTCGTCGTCGGAGGGGACTCCCTGAGTTGCAGTTGGAAGACATAGCGCACCCCCTCTGGAACGTCCACCCTCCGACGGAAGTCGTCGGCAAGGAAGAGCAAAGGGCGTGTGTCACTCTCGTCTCTTGGGATTGCACCGGTCTCTGGCGGCAAGATACCCCTTGGCTCCACCTGACCGGACTCCTCTGGTATGTCTTGATCAATAGGACGAAGCTTGAACTTTGCATACATCTCCTTCCCTTCATCGAACCGCAGCAGCCGGCATATGTTGGAGTAGTAATGCAGCATGGTGTACGAGTTGGTGTCCCTCAAGGAGGTCCAGACAGCATCGCGGATGTGCGGAGCACGCTTCACGTGTTTTCCCTCGCCGGCAGACCACAAACCAGCCAAGTGGCAAAGTCGGCGATTGTGCGCGCGTAAAATGCTTTGCCACTCTTCAAGTTAAGTCCAAAAAGGCACCTCGCCATCATCTGAGAGAATGCGCACTGCTGCGCCACGCGCATCGAGCCTTGCGTCATCATCTGCACTGAGGCTGTTGCTGTGCCGGACGATCACTGGGAAAGACTTTCCAGCGCCAAATAACTTGTGCTTGGGCAAAGATGGTATGTCTTGGTACATCTTCAGGACACCCCGCCCGCTTACACCAATGCGGTGGAAGTACCTTGATTGACGTTCATGGTGGTGATGGCCAAGTTGGCTGAAAGGTTCCCAACGATCTTCTTGTACATTGGGTCCATCACTTCAATCCGCTCATCTTCTGCAAGCAAGGTGTTCTTCACCAATGTCAAATATTGTGCCCCAACATAGATGCCGCCTCGCTGGAGAAGGGAATTTTCTGGTGCCACAGAAAGTGCTCCAAGGATGACATTTCCTTGGAGCACTGAGCCAGGGAGGAGCAGACTGCCACTGCCAACGATGGTGTTGTCCTGGACCTTTATCTCCGCACCAGTAAACCCCTTACTGGAGTAGAACCCCGGAATAATGTTGCAGAAGTCACCTAGATGGACCCCATCACCGATGCTGATCAGTTCAGGATTCGCCACTGGATTGATGGACCGGATAGAGCAATGCCTGCCAATCTTTGCTCCAAGAAGTCTCAAGTACATGCAGAATGCTTCAGTTCCAGATAGCATCTTCGCAAATCTGAGGTGCACAGCGATATTTATACGCCGCTGGATCAAGTTTGTTGTCACATTTTCTTTCCCGTACTTGTAGCAAGAGCTGTGTTGAATATACTGGTGAGAAGACTGAGGATCACACCGTAGCTCAAGTAGGCCAAGGCGATGGAGAGAGCAAATGTCAATGCACTTTGGGCGCCTCCTGGACAATCACAGGATAAGCAGCGATGGCAGCTGGTAACCAGTGGAAGGCACCGGCAATGCACGCAAAGGAGAAGTGCTGAAGTGAAGCCTCAGTGCCGCAGAAGTGAGTGTACAACATGTAGACGGTTGCACTTGACAGAGCACCTAGAAAAGCAACTGCATAGATGCAAACGAGGTGTTCAAGAACCATGGCTGCTTTCCTTGATTCTTCCTGCAAAAATTTGACAGTCACATAACAGCAAAACATGTCAATCACATGATTTTTTATATGCTAATAACGACTGTGCTTCAGTGCATGACCTCCTTGATAAAATTTATGTTCCTACTCATGTATCCGAAATATTGCCTCTACTAATAAATAGTACTATTTAAGGGTAGGCAACTTCACCGATGCTATACAGACTAAGAATTTCCACTGAAGCATGAGCAATCTATTTTTCATCTAGCTAACTACTACCTAAGTTTTAGCATAGTGCACGAATAGTATTCTATTTACCTTCATGTCTGCAGAATTTCTCTTTTGATATGTTGATTTCCCTGGCTCGGTCTTTTGCAATGGTAGGATCACAGCGCCATCATCCACATTAGTGCCCTTCTGAAGCACCGCGTAAGGACCAATGGATGCCTCACGACCAATCCTGATCCGCCTAAAGCTTAGCACTTCATTACAGACTTCATGGCCCTGAATGAGAACACCTTCCGCAATCACTGCACCATCTGCAACTACTAACAAGGATGGGTCCGTGATGTCTATGGTGTCAATAACAACAGATGACCCTATCGAGCCCCTTGCATCTTGAACCAATAATTCAAGAATATTGTTCCCTTTAGATGCACAGCTAGCATCTTTGTAGCTACCCCTTGCGCCTTGTTCAGTGCCCACCATTTCACAAAGTCAACTGACCATATCGAAACATCAGGGGTCAGAGCATAATTTGGCTGAAGGAATGACCTCCCCAAGATAGACAGTGATAAAGAGGTGAGCAAGACATAACAAATCCACGCAACAGGTGCCATGACCAAAGAATAAGATAGTTCATCAGTGATGATTCAGCCAGACTGACAGGATAGAGCATGCTCATGTATGCTGAACTTGCAAGGTATGCGGGAGAGCAACATGAAACACACATAGGTAAGAGCCAGGAGTTGGAGAACACCAGTAGCAAGCACACTGAAATCTGCAGTGACGTCTATGGGAACCACTAAACTGTCATCCTCAGTAGAGCAAGATACGTCAGATGCCAACAGTGGTTGTGACTTGGGCACCAATTTCTCCAAGAAGCTAGCAAGCTCAGAAATGCAGCTTGCCGCAAAGATGTCAATTGCTCCAACAGGTGTACCGAGAAAATCTGAGAGCTTCTGGGCTGCTCGGACCACTGCAATAGAATCGAAACCATAGGAAGGTAGGCTGCCTGTTGGAGAAATTTTGTCCTTTGGAATGCCTGATTGATCTGATACTAACTGTGTCAGAAACTCAATAATCTCATTGGAGTTTTTCCCATTGCTTTTGGGCTGAGGTGCCAACTTTGGTTGCGACTTATTCAATAGATTCTCCAAGAAGCTAGCAAGCTCAGAAATGCAGCTTGCAGCAAAGATGTCAATGGCTCCAACAGGAGTACCCAGATAATCTGAGAGCTTCTGAGCTGCTCGAACCACTGCAATTGAATCAAAGCCATAAGAAGGTAGGCTTCCTGTTGGAGAAATTTTGTCCTTTGGAATACCTGATTGATCTGATACTATCTGTGTCAGAAACTCAGTTATCTCCTTGGAGCTTTTCACTTTGCTTTCATGCCGAGGACGATGGTGGAATCAACAGTCTGCTTCAAGAATGACCTCCTTCTCTCCGTGGCTGTTCCTGTTGTGAGAGACCGGAAAAGACTCTTCTTAGATGGATGAGTACCATTTGCCAAACTAAGATTGTTGTCACAAACTGCTTCATGCATTCAAATCTCCGTATCTTCCCAGATGTTGTCTTGGATATGGTTCTAGGCTTGATAAGCTTGACGGATGCAACAGTTACACCATGCTCCTCCGCCACACGTGCTTTGATGCTGTCGATAATTTCTTCGGAGACTCTCTTACCCTCCCTAACTTCTGCAATCACCACAAGTCCAACATGATCAGAAGAATCAGGAACTGCGATGCCTTTCTGAGTAAGAACTTCCTCCGGGATACCAACCACAGCACAACATCCTGGTCGCAGGACCTCGGAAGAATTTTCCACTGTCTTCTCTACATCTGCAGAATAAATATTTCTGCCAGCAACAATATAAGATCTTTGATCCTTCCTGTAATAAAAAGTTTGCTGTCAATGATCCGCCCTAAATCACCGGTTCTTGTGAACATCTTGTTGGGGTGGTTCTTAAGCTGATTGCAGAAAGTTTTCTGGCTCATTTCCTGATTGCCCCAGTAACCAACTCCAGAACTCGGACTGCTGATCCATATCTCACCCTCAGCACCATCATCTTGATGCTCGATCAAAGATTCTGCATCAACAATTCTGATGTCAATATCGTATCATCTTCCTTAACATACCACAACAAACCCTTCCTTGCCAATCTATGAAGACCGGCTTGCATTCACCAAAGGCACAACAAATATAGACACAATTCTCAGCCATCCCATATCCAGGTGCAAGAGCACCTTCCAAAAATCCAAAAGGTTGAGTCAACTCTATGAACCTTTTAACAGTTTTTTGCCTTACTGGCTCTGCCGCAATCATGAGGAAGATCATTGAAGAGAGGTCATATACTTTGCTCTTCTCGGCTTCAAGCCTTCTTATCACCAGTTCAAATGCAAAGTTTGGACCTGCACTATGGGTTCCGTTGTAGTCATTGATTGTTTGCAGCCACAGGAGGGGGTTCCTGATGAATGTCATCGGTGAAAATAGAATGGAAGTTCCCCCACTTACAAGAGCAGTGAAAATACCCCCTATTAGCCCCATGTCATGGTACTGCGGAAGCCAACTGATAAGGACAGTTTTTGAGGTACTTTGATACACCTTTTTCATCAT
Organism: Poa pratensis; assembly: GCA_947311845.1. Taxonomy (NCBI): domain Eukaryota; kingdom Viridiplantae; phylum Streptophyta; class Magnoliopsida; order Poales; family Poaceae; genus Poa; species Poa pratensis. The sequence continues at coordinate 36,063,155 of CAMZMU010000050.1, read as the reverse complement.
CTTCACGTTGTGGATTAGTGCTCCATGAGTTATCATCACCCCCTTGGCATCACCAGTGGAACCCGAAGTGAACTGCAGAAAGCATAAGTCACTTGGCTGGGGCTCGGTCATTATAGATAAAACATTGTCTGAGTTGAAGGTGTCTGGACTTCTGCGGTAGTTCTTTATCCATGAATCGGTATGAACCCATGGGAGGTCAGGCCACTGTGCTGAGCATTTCTGACTCTTTGCTAAGTGACAATGTTCTTGACATAACCTGCACGTACAGCAGCATGGTACGAAGAGGTTGATAGAATTGCCACAGCGCTGCACACTTTAGAGACATTCTCGACTTTGAGAAGTGCTTGTCCACCCCTTTGCACTGGATCAGGGGGAATAACTGGGACTGGTATAACTCCTGCTCTTATGCACCCAAAGAATGCATCAATAAACTCCAAACCAGGGAGGTGAATAAGGATAATTCTGTCACCAGGCTTGATAACAGGCTTCGTGCTTGTCAATAGTTTGTGTGCAATGTGAGATGCGTTCTCATGAAGCTCCTGGTAGGTTCTTTGATTCATGATTTTCCCTTCTTCATTGATCCAAGTATAGATGGCATTCTTCTTAGTGACTCTGTGAGTTCCCCAGTATTGCAAATATCCATCCAGGGATGGAAGGTCGGGAAACTGAACACCTTCAAGCTCACCAAGATCTCTAGGAGGTGAAGGGTTGCCATTGCGGGACAGAGGAAATAATCTCTGTAAACAAGAATTGTAAAACATGAGCACAATTCATTTAAAATATATGATGTAAGTAGTAATGATAGGCTGATAGCTAAACTATATTGATAGTATTTCCTAGCTCACCTTGACATAAGGAGTCACTGTTTGCTCAACATCAATGGCGAAGTGTTTACAAACAGTCTCAATGGAGTATGAAGCATTTCTTTCAGTAAGCTCAAATGCTAGCAGGCCTCCGACATAGTAAGTGTTCTGAAAGCCTTGTAACTGGATTCAAACCGCTCGTAGAATCCATCTTTCATGTCTGCAATGCAAGAAATCACCAGAGTTGGAATATGGAAAAGAAAAAAAAAACTTGACCATTAGTGACACTGCTATTATGCTATACCTTCACTGCTGACATGGGGGAAGTACTTGAACCGCCGTTGCAAAAGCACATTCTGAGCAGTGCCTCCCATAGAACTCACGATGTCAGTCACACATTTAGCTACAAATGAACCTTTGATGCCTGCTGAATTCCCATAAGACCAGAACAAGAAAATATCTGTATCATCAAAGAACTTTTGCATTGCCACTGGATGCCCTATTGTGGCTGGATCCTCCATGAATTCTCCAAAGTAGTAAAATCCCTTTGGCATGTGCTCAAATCCATTAACCTTAACAACGGTAGTATAGTAGTCAACTGTCTGTACCTTACTGAATAGTTCCCTTTCAAGATCATTCAGTTCCACGACTTCTTTTTCTCCATCTGAATCAAAGAGCATACAAACTAACCAGACAGCTGAAACACTAACTTTATACAAAGGTTAAATTAAATTATGCTTACCAGTGAGACTAGAAGATCGATATGTATTGCCATTCTTGAAACCAAGAGCACCTGAGAAAATAATTTTTTCAAACTCCATAACTTGCTCGTCATCATTGTTTGTCTTGATGGTTACACTTGCACCGCAGCTGTTGCGCTTGACCTTCAGAACCTCCGTGCCACAAAGAACTTGAAATGGTAATGACAGACTAAGTTTCTCCCACATGCTCATGTAACCATGCTTGAAACGTCGTATTTTGCCAGCCATAGAGGTTCTAGTGAACTCTTGAATGAAAGCATAGGGCATGTCTTGAACAAAACCATAGCCAGAAGCTGTGTAGCCATATGCTACAGATTTTGGCACTGAATTTATTCCATGTTGCCTCAAAAACTGAAGAGTTGGGTCAGACGCAAATCCACTGAGAGCATGAATGCCTACTCGGCCTGACTTATTTGCTTCATCCTATAAGAGTTACCAAAAGACGTACATGAAACAACAGAGTGAGTGTTATAAATGGTAAATTAGACTTTGTACGAAATTTAATACTCCCTCCATCCCAAAATACAAGGCGCCCTTTAATTTCGCTGGTCAACGAAATCCAAATTTGACCATGATTTGTACTTATAATATGGTCACAACATTATTATAAAAATATATGAAATGAAAAAATTTTGCAAGACAAATCCAACGATACCATTTATACATTCTATATCCACATAATTTATTAGATATTAACGGTCAAAGTTAAGCACCAAAGACCAGCACAAAAATAGCGCGCCTTATATTTTGAAACGGAGGGAGTATATTTTGTACGTACTGATTTCTAATCACACTTGTGCACAAACAGCTAACCTGAATTTTTAGCGTCAGAGATACCATGGATACATAGTCCTCAGCTACTTCAAGATCTCGAATCTTTCCGGTTTGGCTGTCGATCAGAGCAAGCTTGTGTGAATCCATCTCTTCGAATTCAGCTCCTACCTCCTTTGCCAGGTGAGTTATAGAAGGCGCACTGTTTGCTGCTATAACTTGGCCTCCCAAGTCATATGTTTTTCCTGAATACAGTTGTCACTGATAATTACAACAGTGCAGAATATGGAAACTGAATAGAAGTGCAGTCAGTAAGTTCCTCACCTTCGATGTCAATGGACTCGCACATCCCTGAAACAGTCTGGCACTTCTCAAACACAGTTACATTGCAGTACCCGAGTTTAGCTAGTGCATATGCTGCTGATAAGCCACTTGGCCCTGCTCCCACTATGGCAATTTTAGTGTCTACTGACAAACTTGGATGCAACTTAGAGAATTTATCATCTATTGATTTCCTTGGATCCATTTTCGACCAATTGAGGCCCTTGACAAATCAACCTGTCAAATTTCACAAAATGTCATGGTGTTAGCACCTTTTCAATATTTTTTTTGGTTTTAAACAATTGTTTCAACAGCATATATGATAAGGAAAATATCGTGCAGGTACACTGACTTGTATTCCCTTTAACAATCAAGACTTGAAAATATAACTTCAGGTATGTCAGCCCCCATTATAGTTAGCACAGCAACTAGTCCCAGAAAGGGTTAAAGTTGCTTCCTCATATGAAATGTCAATCCTATGCATAGCTGACTGCCGTAATAAATACCAGAGCGCATTTAGGAAACTTAGAATCCACCGTAAGAACCAGAAAAGTACTGCGGTAGCATATTCTGAACTTTTTCACGTCAAGAATAACATCAAGGTTCATAATGTACTAGGCTATTTTCAGTACCCTTCATGAGAAACTGTGTAAAAACAGTTTGCTCACCAACACAAGATAGGAATTTGATACAGGCAGTTCCCAGAAAGCATTTTGATAAGCATGTAGTTTTTGTATCCACGACAGTACCAAATAAACCAAAGCATGATGTTACTCTTGCTAAGAAATTGTACTGATCTTCGTCGGGCTAGTTCAAAGGGAAAAAAGATCGCTCCTAACATAATTGGAATCTGAGGCAAAGGTAGCAGAGGAACATGGGCAAAATCAATATGTAGTTAGCACAGCAAGTAGTCCACAGAAAGTGTTAAAGTTGCTTCCTCATATGAAATGTCGCTATTTAAGATACTAGCTAGATGACTAGCAATGAATTGCTAATTGATAAGCATCCAGTTGTTGTAACCTCATTTCAGTATGCCATAGTGATTCGGAAACAGGAAAAGAAATACCAGAACATATTTACGAAACTTCGAAATCACCGTAAGAAACAGAAAAGTACTGTGGTAGCATATTATGAACTTTTCAGTCAAGAATAACATCAAGGTTCATAATGTACTAGTCTATTTTTAGTGCCCTTCATGGTAGAGAAACTGCAAAGAACAGTTTGCTCACCAACACAAGATAGGAATTTGATATAGGCAGTCCCCAGAAAGCATTTTGATAAGCATGTTGTTTTTGTATTCACGACAGTACCAAATAAACCAAAGCATGGTACTGATCTTCGTCAGAAAACTCCGGCTAGTTCAAAAGGAAAAAGGCTCGCTCCGAACATAATTGGAATCTGAGGCAAAGGTAGCAGAGGAAGATGGACTAAATCAATAGGTAGACGACAGGAATGAAGAACGAACAAGCAGAGGAAGATGCATCAGGCACAGAGCACTTGCACACTCCATTACCATGGCACTGCACTCACAAACTAAACAAACCCCCATAAACCCAAAGAAGTGAAAACAAAACTACCTTACAAAATCAAACTTATTTACCACAGACCTAAATGAGGAAAGCCAGTAGTACTCATTCCCTCCGATCAAATCTCCAGGCCCCAGGCCACAGCCACGCGGACGCAGGCCAGCACAATGCGGAGGCAACTATGGCAAAGAGTGGATGAAGGTGAAAGGGGAAAAAATGTATACCTGTAGTGCCCGGGCGGGTGTCCGGGGTGGAGAAGGCAGCGTGTTGGCGCCAAATGGCAGCAGTCGCAGGCGCAGCCTCCCTCCGGGTTGGGGTGTGCCATTGGCGCGGTGGCGCCTTTAAATACGGCCCAGATTCCGCGCCGTGGCCTAGGGCGTGGCGACAAACCGGAGGGGTGGTCTCGGCGACGGCGACCTCGCGGAGGGAGGGACGACGAGGTGGGGTTGGTCTTTTGTTACCGCCGCCTAGGGAATGGGCGAGCATATTCTTCTCCGAAACCCCCGGAAATTACCGGCGCGGTGGTGGGGGGTTGGTGTCTCCGCCGGCGGGGGCAACCCGCCCGTGCGTTTTCGAGGCGGACAGGGAAAGGGCACGGTGAAAAACAAGGGGGCATTTGATGATAACCCCCAAGCCACTTAAACCCCACCTGTCATAGACAGCGAAAAGGGGCCTGTGGGCAAACATAATCGCACCTGGGGGGTTATCATCAATTCCCCCAAAAACAAGATGGGGGCTGTTTGGTCCAGGACACAGTTTGCCACGTCAAAGGTAGTCTTGCCTCAAATTTGTACTGGGTGTTTATTTTGGTTGTTGTCAAATTTCTAGCTTGTACATTCGAAAATGTTCATCCATAAACAACAGTACAAATAACCTCAAAAGTAATAACAATAATAAATAGATCGTTGAACCACTAACGACGACTATAGACATTAGAACGAGGCAAAGGCATGCCGCCGTCCTCGCCCTTCCCTCATCAAAGGTAGGCAAAACTTATCGTATAGAAGATTGTTGTACTATATAGACGAAAAATCGTCGTGCTAAGTTTCAAAAAAACAGCGCACCATAGGAGCAACGAACCATATATATAGGAAGAGTCATACCTGCAATCACACCAACGAACACGACCAAAATCACAGAAAATCCACCGGTGATATAACTCATGCTCTCCGTTAGCACTAGGCGTTCCGCCTAAACGGGTATAGGTTAAGGAGGAGCTTATTCTAACTTCAGATGTCGCTACCGCATTTTATATGTGTCGTATTTGACTCCAATTATTTCTTCTTTTGTATTCATTTATGGAGTTTCTGATTTCGTTTTCGAATCCAGTGAGAGAAGCAGAAGCGAAAATGAGAAAGATTTTTCGTTCGTTTCCGTAACATTTGGAACCACGGGACTCACAAACCCAGAGTTGTCCTGCAGATCATTTATACATTTACAGATATACCCAATAATTTTACTAACATGTTGTACTAAAATGTATGATCCTGCGGTCCATACTCCCTTCGTTTCTAAAAACAAGACGTATAAATTTAGTGAAAAGTCAAAGTATAGTAAGTTTGACCAATCTAGCTATGGACATAAATATAAACGGTTAGAATACCAAATTAATATTAATAGACACACCAAAGAATATATATTTTTATAGTATGTTCATTAAATCTTGTAAATGTTCATATTTATATCTATAAGATTGATCAAAAAATTACACACCCTTGAATTTTGACTAAAAATATGCAGACTTATTTTACGAAACTGAGTTAGTATTTTTTTTTTACTTCTCGCGTGACGCAGGCACGGTAGATGCATTTTTTTTTTTGCATGGTAATACGATTCTCATTGATAAATAAAAGGCGAGATACAAAGTACGTATACACCGATCTTACAGATATGGAAAGATAGGATAAACCTATGTGACAAACCAACGCCTATCCATCTTTTTCGGCACCACCGTAGCAGCCACCAAGGAAAAAATAGACAGATCACCTCTTCACCCGAGCTCGACGCGGCTCCATCGCTGATCATCAGCTTTTCGGACCTCCAATGTAGTTTGCCATAGGACAAACCATTGCCGTTGAAAGAATCAGACCGGGGCAGCATGTCCCCGGACACGCCATCGAACTTCAGCACTGGCACCCACGCACGACGATGTCGGAGTAGGGAACCAGAACCATCAGCCTTCAACCACGAACCCACCACAAGGTGCACCATCTTCCAGCTGTCACCAGTGCAGACCACCGTCTGCACGTACTCAATCCCCTCTGCTCCACCTTGGCGCCGGAGACAACCCAATTTGGCAAGCTGTTGTTTGGGCCGGAAGTCCGAAACCGAGCGTACGTGTGCCACGACGAAGTAGATGTACGGAGAAAACTTAGAAAAGAGAGGTGCTTCACGTAGGAATTGCTAAAATTAGAATAAGAAAATCGAGTTACTATTTTTTAGGGAGAAAATCGAGTTACTTAAGGGAAAAAAAGGCCAATCATCAATCAATACGTACTGGTGCTTTCAAGTGAACAATTCGTGTTAGAACGTGGGTGGTTGTACCCCAGCCCATCAGAGTTCAAACCCCAGGTTTGACGCTGGTATTTCTCATTTAAGGCAGAATATTCTTCAGTGGGAGGCGACGTTTCCGTCGACAGCGAGGCGTCCGTGGTGATTTCGTCAATCTCAAGACTCGACTCGCCGACTCAGTCTCTCGGAGGTGCTCATAGGGGTAGGGTGTGCGTGCGTGCGTTCATAGGGGTGAGTGTGTGCGCGTGTATATGAGCGCTTGCGTTGTACCGTGTTTCGCAAAAAAAAAAGTGAACAATTCGTGTCGGACACCAGGCGGGCAAACAATTGGCATAGCTAGCGAGCACTAGTTGATTTTATTTTACTATCTGCTTAGCATAGTCGCGGGATTGGGTGCGTGTTGCTTCTGCTTGGGTCAGACGACGTTGTTTTGCTCAGGCACGCACGGTGGCCGGTGCCTCTCTCGAGCGCCGCTCCTCGATCTGCTAGAATGTGCGTGGAGGTTGGAAGCCGGGGCGGCGGCCCCGGGTGGTGGAAGTCGCGACGCCGAGGCGGGGGTCGTGGCTTAGGTGTTGTCCGGTGTTCATGGCCGTGCGGACGGCGTGATATCTGGCGGGTAGCAAACGGTGGATGTGGTCCGGTAGCCATCTCGGCAGCTGAACACACGCGGTTTGGAAGTTGGGGTTCAGTCGGGGTGAAAGCCTGCCGGGGCTTTGCCTAGGCCGATGGCGGCGACGCCTCTGGGCGCCGTTACCTTCCTGAAGGCGCTGTCGCGGCGCTTCCCCACTTCCTTCCCGATGCTCCGGGTGAAAACCCCAAATCCCTTTGGATTGGGCGGCGGCGAGTTTCGCTTCCTTCTTGAAGGCGCCGCCTTGGAGTCCATGGTTTGTCTCTCTCCGATGGTTTTGCGGTGGCAGTGACGGTAGTGCTTTCTGTCCCTGCCTAGTGTTGACGTCGACCCAACCTGCTTGTAGCTATTCTTTCACTGGTTTCTTTGTACAAGCCTGAGGCTTGATCTTTTGTTTGTGTGTGTGGAGTTGTTTGTAAGCTGGTTCAGCACTTTGTATCTTCCGCCATTGGCGTCATTAATTTAACGCTGGGCTTAGCCCTACGGTCTCAGAGGATCTTGTCGTGTGCTCAGAAAAATATTAAGTCGACGTTGCCACAACATGGACGGTTAGAGCATGTCCAACAGAAGACTAAAACACGCCCCGCGTTTACAAAACAACATATTTTTAGCACGCGAGAGGCTCTAAATCGCACTCCCAGCAGACGCCCAATAAAAGGGCGCGCCCAAAAACATTCAGCGCGCGGCATATTACGGTATCCTACTGCACCGGCTAGCGCGCGCTGCAAAATCCAGTCGAGGCGCGAGAGCCCAACTGCCACATTGAAACTTCACCCGCGTGTGGAACCGCCCCACTCCCCTCCCTCCGACGACCGGCGCCGCCCCACACCCCTTCCTCCGGCGACCGGCGCCGCCCCACACCGCTGGTCGACCTCCCGATGGCCTCTCCGGCGAGGGCAGGCGCGGCGAGGGCGGGCCTCCTCCGGCGAGGGCAGGCTCCATGGGGGAGGCAGCGATAAGCTGAGGCCGGTGCTCGGCCTCGTCCCCACGTCGGCGCAGCTTCCATTGTCTAGTCTTCCACCGACGGAGGCAGCCAACAGAGCGGCACCCTCGACCCGGCGGCGTCCAGTGAATTGCCCGTGTGGTGGTTGACCTGAGCCGAACCAATCGTTCGATTAGGGACCCGATTGTTTTTCCTAAAATTTTCGTAGGGTCTTTTTGTAAAAGTCAGGGATCTGTTTCTTTTACATATGTTGAATAAACATGTTTGTGATACTCTATTTTAGTGCGTCTGGTAAGCTGCTGCAGGCTGCGCGCCTTATTTTTGTGTATCTGGAAAACTGATGGTCAGCGCTTAAAACTGCTAAATTTTTGGGCGCATGTTGGAAATGCTATTAGGACGTTAGGTTACTTAGTACCACCGACCGGGACAGATTTATGGTCAAACAATCCGCGAATAGTCTCCCGAGGAAAGAAACAATCAAGATCTTGCATTCATCTCAGGATTTTTTTTTCAAAGATATGCCCCGTAATCCATATCATTTTCACAGAAAAAATGTGAAGATGTCAAGTTTACAACATGGGACCCCGCTGCCAAATACAGCCGCACACGATATGGACTACTCGTTTACTATCCACCTCTCCGTTGGTTGAGGGCAACTTTGGAAGAGTAAGGGTGTGTTTGGTTCCAGAACAGATCGGAATGGAATGGAACGGTTCCACACCTAGAGCCCATCTCTGTGTTTGGTTTTTAGGTGGAATGGAACGCACCCGTTCCTCGAAATGGCATATTCCGCGTAGATGCGGAATCCACCCGTCCGGCCGATTCGGCCGGACCGAGTGGAACGGGTGGCTGTCACGCGCTAATTTAATAAAGTTTAGCTATAATTAATCAAGTTTAGCAATAATTAATCAAGATTAAGAATAATTAATCAAGATTAGTAATAATTAATCAAGTTTAGCAATAATTAATCCAGTTTAAGCAATAATTAATCCAGTTTAAGCAATAATTAATCGAGTTTAGAATAATTCCATTCTCACTCTATTCCATTCCATTCTCATCCCATTCCAAAACCGAACACAAGAATGGAACGGTTCCGTGACAATTTTTTTTCCAAACCGAACACAAGAATGGAACGGTTCCATGACAGTGGAATGGAATGGTTTTCCTTCACATTCCAAAACCGAACACACCCTAAGAGACCAGCTCACCTCTAAACTTTGGCTTGCACCATGATCACATCGGCCATCTTCTTCCAAGATGGGTAGCACCGTAGCACCATTGAAGACGAAGTCATCTCTACAAATACTAAGCTCCCTAGGATTCTTGCCTTCTCCTTACTTCACATGTCCACATCAAGATTGACCCCTCTTAGATATTATTTAGTTAAATATTAAACTTTATACTACACCATGGTGGACCATGGACCCCATCTATAGTTCACAGCTACAAAAAAATAAGTTGGATACATACACATGTTTTATATATATCTGCTAAATTTTCGGTGAAAAATGGTATTCCCAGCTACACAAAAAAAGAAAATTATGACTGAAAAAGAAAATAGCTTTATTCCCCTTAAAATCTCTTTTTTGTGTAGCCCAAAATACAAAACTGTAAGAGCCCGTACAATACGTACACGTAGCTGTATGCTTTATTGGCCAAATAATGAAACCTCGACATGTCGTTTCGATTTTTTCTAAAAAAAGAAAATGTGGTGAGCTCAAAACTACAGGTAGTTTACGACAACTCTCTCACTTATCCTTTCTCTGCCGCCAGCGCCCACCATAGCATCGCGCAGACTAAGCCACACGACATCATTTCTCTCCATCCGCTTCCCTCGATCTGTATTCTACCAAAAACATTCGTTCCACTATAAATTTGACCCATCTCTCCGCACACACCTCTGGCTCCATTAAGACCCTTGGAATACAGAGCCCCTCCATCCCCGATGTCGCCTCTCAAGTCCATTGTTAACTTGCAAGTCACGTACGCTCCCCGTCGATGCATATTTTTGTGGCCACACAACGCCGGCCCGTGAGGTGAAAGACTTCCTACATCTCTCACAGTAATTGCACGTGAATACCCATGTCAGCTCTCGCATCGGCCGCCGATGCCACTGTTGCTGTTAGTGGTGCTCGACTCGGTGATGGTGGCAGCTGCGGTTGATACCGTGAGCAACAATTCGATGGTGAATGAGGTGGTATGATGAGTTAGACGCATTTTGTTGTATGCCACCTAATTACTGATAAAAGATCATGTGTGTATTTATTTGTGAACCTTTTCTCTACACTTTATTTACTGATAAAAGATCATGTGTGTATTTATTTGTGAACCTTTTCTCTACACTTTATTTGCTTATATGTTATTAATATTAAGAGAATGTATTATGTAAGCAATTGCGTGTGTTTATTTGGTAGATGGTAGGATGCATACACTGAAAAGGAGCTATGTGTGTCTAGCCTCATCTGAAGTCGTTAGAGTGCAGAAAAGTCATGATTGTACAATGATAAAATAGCATGTGAAGTATAGTGAAGATGAAAAACTATATGTTTAGAGATGGACATTTCTGCAATTAGATATATACTCAAAATTATTGGTGGTATTCATGCCATTTATTTTAGTTTATATTTTATTTTATGTAATATGGATCTGATTCTCAGATTAAAATGGCATGTAAACCGTTTAAGTTCTCACCTTGCTCTATTTTGTGTGTGCAGTATTTAGTATTTATCGTCAGAATATTCTTTCATTTACATAGTATCAATTGTACTCGATCGAATTGATTGAATTTCACAGGACATAATTATACCAACTATTACTGACTGTAGGATAATTAATGCAGAAAAGTCTACTTGATTTCATTACAATAAATATATGACCTTGTCTCGATGGCTAATCAAGTCATGAATAATCATCTCTTGAGTTTGCAGTGTTCATCATATATGACGTACATTGTCTACAGATTGTCGGGAATTTGTTCAGTTCTTTTGTTGGAATCTTCGTAGAACCATGTACACAATTTAGTTTTCATGACATAATTCTGGTCGTATTTTAATTGTCTAACTAAGTATCTGAGAGCTTAAACTTTTTTATGGGGTCATGTGTTCTATCTTTTGAGTGGCGTAGTCATATTCTTGCTACAACTCACATAATTATGTTCCATTCTTTACTTCTCTATGCTTATTTGAGGATGTCTGAATGATTGTGTTGCAAGAGAGTGAGCGAGTGGTAATACTGTTTTCATTATTGCTACTATATTTATATGTTTCGCTAAAAAGATATTTATTTATTTATCGTCGATTATATTAGACCAGACGCGGCAACGCGCGTCTTTTGCTTCTAGTTCTGATGACTTCACAAGGACCAACAAACAAGTGCTAGCGCTGTTCATAGGTCTCTCTTATCGCGGATGGAGGCCCTCCGGGAGGTGATCCACTTCACCAAGGACTGATCCTGTACAGACACCCAACCCTTGTACTGCCAGCGGCAGCATCAACTCGCCCACACTTTTTTTAGAAAAAAGGCCAAAGGCCCAGCGTTAAATTAATAACGCCACACGGTGAAACAGATACAAAGTGCTCAACCCAGCATACAACACAACACTACACACACACAAGAAACAAAGCTAACAGGAGATTACAGGCGAACGCCGGAGAATAACGCCACTGTCCACCGGGGTAGACAGGATCAACAAGGAGCTCACAAAGGAACGCCGAGGATATTACAGTCGGACACCGACGATCACCGCCACTGACCACAGAGTCACGGCTGCGGACAGGCTCCAGGTAGCTCCAAGCAAGGAGCGCCGCGGTGCAGATGAAGTTGTAGACTTTGCCGGAGAGAGTCCGACGAGCGGCTGCCACCCAACGCCACACCATCTCCGGAGAGCAGCTTTCCGAGTACTCCTAGGCAGGTGTCTTCAAGAAGAGTACGGCGTCAAGACGCCGTCACCGCCCGATCCAGGGATCGGATTTTCATCCGGAGCACGTAAGAGGACCAGGGTATGCCGTCACGATGCCTTCAAAAAGGGGACGGCGTCCATGGACGTCGCCGTCGCGGCTCGGGAAGAGCCCGGACAAGAGTTTCCTCTCGGCATACTCTAGCAACCTCTCACACCGGGCACGGGACGTACCCACACCGCAGCCACGGAGCGCCGCTCGCCAGTCACCACGCCGCCCAAACGGCCGTAGTCACCAGCCAACACTTGATCACTTGGCTCGCCCGCCAACCACCTCCCAGGGCCGCCGCCCCGGCGTCCGAGGGGAAACAACCTCGCCCGAAATCGAAAGACAACGAGCTGCTCGAGCTAGGCCGGCCACCCCAGCCTCCGCGCCGAGCACAACTCCGGCAGCACCTACCCAAGACTTCCTTCCACGAATTCCCTGCAAGCAAACACCTTTGAAGTGGAGGCCGAACCCCGGCGAGACAGCCCCGTGCTGCTCGAGGGGCCCACCAGATCTGACAAGGGGCGGAGTCGCCGGATAGCCACGGGCAGCACCCTAGCCGCCTGTGGAGCTCGCCCAGAGCCGAACCAGGACGGGCCGTGTCCCAGCTGCCGGAGGCCACCGCGGCACACCGAGCAGCGCGAGGACCCATCAGATCTGGCGCAGGTCGCGCAGCGTCGCCGGCCAACGCAACGAGCAGCACCCTAGCTGCTCGTGGAGCTTGCCCAGGGCCGGATCTGGCCGCGCGCCGACCTTTCCGCCGGAGGCCGCCGTGGAGGATGGCGCTGCCAAGCGAGGGAGTTCACGGGAGGGAAGGAGCGCGGGGAGGGTGGAGGAGGAGGCGGTGGAGAGGCCTCGCCGCCGCCACGAGCAGGCCGGCGGCGGCGGAAACCCTAGTCCCCCGAGTCGCCCACGCGAGGACGACACAGGGGTCGGGAGAGGGGGGGGGGGGACTCAGTAGGTGATCAATGGTTTCGTCATGTTGGACGCGGAACGGGCAGGCCTCTAGCCGAAGAAGATGCAATCTTAGAATTCACCTAACATATAAAATACTAGAAGCAGACTTTTTTTGCGGTAAGATATGAACGTAACCAACAGTAAAAAATTAACTTGTAACGGATGTATGACAGTAAACCATATCTGTCATCGTAAAATCAGAAGGACAGGACATGCTAAAAACGAAGAAACAAATTGGGAATATTCTAATCTTGCATGGCCCGTATGCATTCGTCCTAGTGCGCTGCATGCCATTCGTCTATACAGTTTGTTTTTCCGCGGGATTGCCTAGACAAAATTGATGCATGAAAGTAACGAAGAACAAATCGAAATAATCTCAACTGAATAACAACACATAGGTCGATGACCTCGATGATTTTCTGATTATTTTCTGGGAATGATGACACGTGCCATGTAGTCATGCTTTATCTAGTCCATGTATAGTCATGTTTCCTCAGTCAGTGATGTACTACGGAACTACGCAATATATTACATGATCCAGGATCTCATATCAAACTTTGTCAGCACAAACGCTATCTAAATTCCTTGTCACGGCTTTGCCTGGTGAGACGCAGTGATTCCAACTATTGCTCGTCCTTCCAATATACATATGTTTTTCCTGAATAGATTTGTCATCAACAGTGCATTTTTTTTTGAAAATGGGCAAAAGATTTGCTCCAATCTATTAATTAAAGAGAAGAGAGTTGCCTGGTTAATAACGGAAAACCGTACGAAAGCCGATACAACAAAATCACAACCGCGAGCGAACTACACCTAAACAAGAAACCAGCGACTACCAACAAATTAAAAAATGGTAACTGAACATAAGTACGTCCCTAAAACAGTTTGACATTTGTTCTCAGCGTGTCTGAAAGTTGATCCCTACGAGGCTTACCGGCCGGATGGAAAACTTCATAAACAGCGGCGAGAGCTTTGCCGCCCACACCACGCAAGATCAAGTGGAAAAATAGTATTGTAATATTATTATGCGCTCCTAGCAATTTACTCGCATCCTAGTGTAGTCCTGACGGTACTCGTCTATTGCAATTTATTTGCGTGACATCACTTAGAGACAAAACTGATTCATGAAAGTAACGAAGAAGAAATGGAAAGAATCTCAACCTAAAGTTAGTTTCGCATCCTACTCATGGGAGGCGGATGTGTGATGTGGAATGCTAGCTGACTCGCCTACCCTTTTTTTAGAAAAGGGGAGAGCCCTAGCCTCTGCATCGATTGATGCACACGGCTTTTATTGCAGCGTCAAAATAAGTATGGAGTTTACATCTCAAAACTGAGTGCACGATAATAAAAGGAAATTACAGTTCGACACAAATAGGAACCAGACAAGCTTCTCAAGTGTCTATCTTCTTAGACGTCTTGAATTCTTCTAGACAGCCGCCAAGTACCCCGGGAATAGATATCCGAAGCGACCACCTCCAGCCGGGTGCACCTATAAGAAATTAATACATCAAAATGTAATAACTTCATGTTTGTCAGTGCTTAATATAGCAACTAGCTAGTCCACATTAAAAAAACTAATGTTGCTTCCTCATATGTAAATGTCAATCCTATATATGAGAAGGAATGTATGTGTCGCTGTTAGGAATACTAGCCCTCGAACACCAAAAGGGGATTACTAATTAAAAATCATCCATTGGGTTTAACCTCATTTCAGTATGAGATGGCCAAGCTTCCGCTATGCTAATTGTAAGTGCTTAGTGGCAAACTTGGACACAACTTAGAGAATTTATCATGTACTGATTTATTTTGGTCCATTTAATTTCGACCATAGTGTTACCCTTGTTAAATAAAGTTGCAAAAGATCTCCCTCCTTTAGTTATTTATGCATGTGTGTGGCTCTGCTTGGACGAATCAAGAGGCAATGACCGGTCTTGATGAAGAATGTCGAGGGGGGGGGGGGGGGGCAAGAAGAGTCGAGGAGGGAAAGAATAAAATTAGTATATGTTCAAACTTGCAGAAACTTTGATATTTAACCCTAAGGATTTTTAACGTAGTTGTTGCCATGATGCACTTTGAACCTAAGGAAGCTCTACGACGGGAGGCATCAAACCTAGCTACCGCCTCGCATACTTTTGTTGGTGGAAGGCAATGAGCGAAACGATGCCCCACGATGGGGATCGGGTCCGTGTTAATAAGGCGAAGGAAAAGCCCCTTCGGTGGCAATTACAGGGAGGATACGAACCGGTTGGAGTACTACTCCATGCCTGTCCATATACCAAACAATAAAGTCTAACACCTCCCCTTAATCTAAACCTGAGACAGATTTAGATTACGTCTAAACTCATGTAACTTCTGGACAGGCAACGTTTTTGTAAAGCCATCGGCTATTTGATCCTTGCTGGATATGAACTTGATGTCCAGTAGTTTATTGGCAACTCTTTCTCGAACAAAGTGAAAATCAATCTCAATGTGCTTTGTCCGAGCATGAAAGACTGGATTTGCTGAGAGGTATGTGGCTCCCAAATTGTCACACCACTACTAGGAAACTGCCTTTCTATGGATCACTTTTTGTGGCGCACCAAGTAGCCATGCGCCAAATTTTTTTTTTCTGTGGCGCACCTGGCCATGTGCGCCACAGAAAGTCACATTTCTCAGATTTGGCAAATTCCAAAAGAGTAAAAAGTTATTTCAAACAGAATATTTTTTTCTACAAAATCAAAAAAAATAAAAAAATTTGAATTTTTTTTGTGGCGCACGGTGGCGGGTGCGCCACAGAATTGTTGGGCGGGATTCGAAATTTGAATCCCGCCCAAGCTCTTCTCTCCTCTCTTTTCTCCTTCTTCTCCCTCTCTTTTCTCCTTCTCTCCTCCACTTCTCCACTTCTCCTCTCCCTTCTCCTCTCCTCCACTTCTCCTCTCCCCTTCTCCTCCACTTCTCTTCTCCTTCTCCTCTCCTCTCCTCCACTTCTTCTCTCCTCCTCCTCCTACACCACCCCGACGATCTCCTCCTCCACCCCGGCGACGTCTCCTCCGGCGACCTCCACCTCCGGCGATCTCCTCCTCCACCTCCACCTCCGGCGACACCCTCCTCCACTCCGGCGACCCCCTCCTCCACCCCGGTGACCTCTCCTCCGGCGACACCCTCCTCCACTCCGGCGACCCCTCCTCCACCCGGCGACGTCTCCTCCGGCGACCTCCACCTCGGCGACCTCCGGCGACATCCTTCTCCTCCTCCACCATCTCCGGTGACCCCATCCTCCACTCACCCACCTATGGCCATGGCCACGGGCAACACGGCCTCCGACGAAATTCCGACGAAATTCCGGTGAAATTCCGGCGGCCAGATCTAGATCCAGATTTGGATCTAGATCTGGCCGCCATTTTTTTTTTGAAATTCAAAAAAACAATTTTGTGGCGCATGGTGCTGGGTGCGCCACAAAATCTGGGTATTTCTGTGGCGCACGGTGGGGTGCGCCACAGAATTAATATTTTTGTGGCGAGGATTCTGTGGCGCACCCACCATGCGCCACAGAATTCTTTTTTGGTGCGCCACTAAAAGGCATTCTCCTACTAGTGCACCAAGGACATGGTTTGTCCTTTAGACCGATGCCAAGTTCTTTAAGAAGTGCTTCAACCCATATCAGTTCAGCTGTTGCATTGGCTAAGGCTTTGTATTCAGCTTCAGTACTGGAGCGAGATACGGTAGCTTGTTTTCTAGCACTCCATGATATCAAGTTGGGACCAAAAAATATGGCAAATCCTCTTGTTTAACGTCTGTCATCTGGACAACCAGCCCAATCGGCATCAGAAAAGGCACTAAGAAGAGAAGAGGAGGACTTTTGAAAAGTGAGTCCAACTCGAATAGTGCCCTTGATATATCGCAAAATTCTTTTTGCAGCTGTCCAGTGAGAGGTGGTTGGTTCATGAAGATATTGACATACTTTATTGACAGAGAAGGACAAATCAGGCCGAGTCAATGTTAATAGTGCACCAATTATGCTTCTGTATTGTGTACTATCTTCAGGACCAAGAGGTGTTCCTTCATTTATCGCCAATTTTTCATTTGTGGACAAGGGAGTAGGACAAGGGGTGCAATTTCTCATGCCAACACGAGTGAGCAAATCAGCAGCATATTTCTCTTGAGTCAAGATTAGTCCATTCGATGTTTTCTTGACTTCAATGCCCAAGAAAAAATTCAGTTCACCGAGATCCTTGAGAGCAAAATTGTAACTGAGATCACGAAGTAAGGCAGAAATAGCTGAATCCGAAGAACTAGTCACAATGATGTCATCAACATAAATTAAGATGAATATGATGATGCCTCCTTATTGTAAAGAAAAAGTGACGTGTCTGCCTTGGAGGATGAAAAACCAAGATCATGTAATTTGGAGCTAAGACGAGAAAACCATGCTCTAGGAGCTTGTTTCAAACCATAGAGAGCTTTGTCAAGTTTGCAAACAAAATTTGAAGTATTAGGAATTTCAAACCCAGGAGGTTGTTTCATGTAAACCTCCTTGAAAGGATCGAGTAGGTTGACTAGAGGGGGAGGGGGTGAATAGGCAACTACCAATTTTAATTTTCTTTTCAACAAGTTAAGGAATTGCTCAAATATAAGTTCTCTAGATATGCAACTAGATGAACAATCCTATATGATGAGCAATAAACAAGCTAGCAAGATATTCTACACAAGAAAGGCTAGCAATACAAGTAAAGGAAGGTTAAGAGATAACCACACGGTGACGCGGAGATGTTCTACCGAAGTTCACTTCCCAATGGAAGCTACGTCTCCGTTGGAGCGGTGCAGAGTCACAAAGTGAACTCCGAATAGCCTTGATATGGCACACCGTATCTCCCTCGTGTTATCCTCCGATGAGGAGATCCACGAGCCACTATATGATGCCCTCGAGGTCGGCAACAAACCTTTACAAGGATGAGGCACACTCCACAACCGAATTGGAGGCTCTCACCAAATTCCCGTGGCTCCCAAAGCCACAAGAATCACAAGGCCGGGTCGCGTCTCCACAACTTAATTGGAGGCTCCCGGCTAATCCTTGTGGCTACCAAAGCCAGAAGAATCACAAGTATCTTCTAGATATCCAATGTATCAAGTTACACAAGATCTACAAGTGACTAGGTCGATGTAGACAAATCGGCTCGGTGGAGATGCGGATCTAGGGCTCCTCCTTCACTCCTCAAAGTATCAACGTGTTTGAGTGGTTGGAGTGGGAGCTCTAGTAGATTGAAGCTTGCAACAATGGTGGAGAGAGAGTGAGGAATCAAGCTTAGTCCACTGGAGGTAGGTGGAGGGGTATAAATACCCCTCCCAGAAATCTGGCCGTTGGAGCTGTAAACAGCCCGCAGCGGTAGTACCGGGCCTCGCCCGGTAGTACCGGCTGACGGGAAACTGAAGGCCTGGCGCCAGACTGGTCAACGCTCACTCCACGCGCGCATCGGTAGTACCGGACCGCCTGGTCCGGTAGTGCTCCCCACCCGGTAGTACCGCGCTTACTACCGGGGCTACTACCGGATTAAATCGAGCGAGTCCAGAGAGCTTTTGGAGATCCGGTACTGGGCCCGGTACTGGGCCCGGTAGTTCCGCATGGCAGAACACCCGGTAGTACCGGGGTGAACCCGGTAGTACCGGCTGACGCTATGAAGACTGTTTCTCTTCCTTTTCTTGAGACAAAACCTGTGCAATGTTAATTGATACAATCCTGCACACTTTTAGCACACACATTAGACATCTAAGTGTGTTGTCATCAAACATCAAAACACTGTGGGGAAGGATATGTCCTTTCAATCTCCCCTTTTTGGTGTTTGATGACAACATACTTAGGAGAAACAAATTATTTGCAAAAGATAGACGGGGCTCTCCAAATTGTGTGTTTATTAGGAATTTGCTTTTGAATGCAAAAACACACCATATAAAATGGGCGGAGCTCCCCCTATATTTTACGAAGCAAGCAAGTTCATATGGATAACAATTAATAATAATTAAAACAACTTGCACAATATAAGCAACAATAAGCAAGTAACATACTAGATAGGTCTTATTACAATACCATAAGTTCAAGGCATGTCTTACATCATGCATAGAGAAGTTCAAAGCAAATATCCAAATAACGATAAAAGATGAAACACAAGCATAAAGATCAAACGAAGTGCAAGCTTGTGTTTCCACCCATGCAAATCCCACGGCTCATCCTAAATAGAACACATTCTCCCCCTTTGTCATCGAAATGCCAAAAAGGGAGAAGCGCGATGCTAATACGTCCCTAGGAGCATCAAGCTCCACCCGCGCCGTGGTGGGTCGAAGAGGAGGCCTGAAAGCGATCACCATGTGGAGGAGCATCTTCATCACTCCAGAAACCATGCTTGGACACCCATTCCTCCTTTGGAGTGATATCATCTTCAGAACCATCGGAGACGGTAATCTGCATATGCCTCATCATTGCTTTGTGTCGCTGAGCTACCTTCTTGTGATACACATGAGCTTCATACAGACGGTCTTCCAAATCCAGTTTGAGGCAAAAGGCCCTCTTGACCTTAATCTGCAGCTTCTTGAACCATGAAGGTTCCTCAAGAGGAGGTGCACTCCCACTAGCTCTCTCAGCTTCAGCAGCAGCCTCGGGATCAAAGGGCAGGGTTTTGGGAGGAGCATGAGGCTTGATACGCAGTTCCTTCACTAGATGAGCCACAACAGGACTGCCATCCTTCATGATATCTTCTCCATTCTTCTTGAGAGCCCACTTGCGGCGAATGAGCTTCATAATGTATGGGCCATAGATGGGGGCCCTTCTATCAATGATTGTGGACCACAAGTCATTCCACATCCAATCCATCACATCAAGCTTCTTGCCTTTGCCTTGATTTTCATATGAGAGCTTGAGAAGGTCAAACATGAAGCCATGAACCTCATCCCAATTTCCCACACGAGGAGCAATGGTTTCCCTATAGACACGGTGGAGAATCTCAAATGGACGCACAAGATGAGCAGTTTTACCGGTGGTGCCTCTTTCCATAGTGATTGGTCCAAGAACATCCTTGGAGCTGGATCGATCATTGTCATGGCATCTCCAACCACTAGCAACACTCTCACCCTTGTCTTCATAGCCAAGAAGCTCTCCAAACTCCGCCAAGGTAGCAGAAAGCAAGGTGTCCTTGGTCATCCACCATAGGGTCCGGGCTTCATCATGGTCAAGGTAGACGGTGGCAAAGAACTGAATGATGTAGTACTCAATGTAGGGATGGTTCTCCTTCATGATGTCAATCAGCCCAAACTCTTCACACATTGCAAGTGTCTCATCAAAATAGCCCTTGTGCTTCGAGTTTCTCATGTAAGGAATATCAAGAGTGTGTTGGACAACCACGGAGTAATCCTTGTGGAGATAGATTTCCTTGTAGATGGCTTCTTGATCATTTGTGTAAAAGTGCGGATTCCGCACAAGTGGGGACCTCTCCTCATCATAGGGATTCTCTTCTCTGAGCTTCTGATAGTCCTCATTCTTCCATAAGTGAAGAGCTTTGCGGGCTCTCGAAGGAGGAGCAGTGGTGGTACGAGCAGCAGCTGAAGTTCTTCCTCTTGCTTGAGTTCTGGCTGTGGTGCGAGCAGGCAAGACTTCCTCTTCTTCTTCTTCCTCAATCTCATCCTCCACGAGGCGTGGCTTCTTGGTACCACGGCGGCTACCTGTGAAACAGCATATAGGTAGGGCAGGGAATAGATGAGTGCACAAGTTCACGGATAAGGAATCAAAAACTAGCCAGTAGATGTAAAGAATGGTTGAATCGAGCAAAATTGGAAAACCCGGTAGTACCGGGCTTAGCCCGGTAGTACCGGCTGAGCCGATTCAAGACTGAAATGGCACAAAATTGAGAGATTCAACCATACATTACACCTAGATGCTAGCTAACAAGGCCTAGGTGATCATCCAACCAAGTTTAACCGTTGCCAACGGAGCTACCAACATTTCCTCTCCATACATCTAGGTTTCAAGATCTAGAAACAAAGAATGCAAAGAACGGGGAAATATCGGAGGCCATGGAGGAGATCGACGAGGGGATCGCTCCCACGGAGCAGATCTGGCCGGAGATGGCGGAGTCCGGCGGCCTAGGGCGGCAGCCGGAGCTGAGCACAGAGGAGGCGGCGGGGTGGGGTGTTGTGCGGGTGGGGAAGAATGGGGAATAACCCCCACCCGCCCGCACAGGATATGTTTTGATACCCGCGATTCCCGGTAGTACCGGGGCGGATCATCCGGTACTACCGGATCCCACCGGCGGTACTACCGGGGCCTCCTAAGAAACCCCAGTTTTCTCTTTTTGTGTAAGGAATTTGAACTTGTGCAAGATGGAAGTTGTTTTGAGATAGATGAAAGGCATAGGATTAGATCAACACACTGGAGATGGTACTTCATACTCAATTTGCAAGAATCAAACACACACAAAAACACCAAATTGAGCATGTTTTCCATAGGAGCACTAGAAAACCAATAAAATCCAAATGAAACCAACTCTTCACAAGGAAGAGGGCGGTGGCCGAGGCCACCATGTATGAGTATGTGGTGTGATACCGCGAAGATATATCTTGAGTCCACGGCCACTACTCGTCATTTAAGCTCACAATTCATAGAACGAATATAGAGATGCAAATGAATTCTTACTATCGGCATAATGGGGGGAGGGATGGTCCAATGGATTAGGACCGCACTCCCCCTATGTCCATGCCTACATCTAAACCAAATAAGTATCGTCTAATATGGGTAGGTATGCAAGAAATCCACTAAATCCAATTGGATATGTCCACCACATTTAGTTCTCCTCTCAACTCCTTGAATCTTGCTTCACCAAGAGGCTTCGTGAACATATCGGCGAGTTGATGCTTGGTGTTGACATACTTGATTGCAATATCACCCTTCTCAACATGGTCTCGAATAAAATGATACCGAATCTCAATGTGCTTGGTCTTGCCATGAAGAACCGGGTTGTGTGCAATTTTAATAGCACTTTCATTGTCACATAAAAGAGGCACTTTGTCACAAATGACACCATAATCCTTTAAAGTTTGCCTCATCCATAATAATTGTGCACAACAACTACCGGCGGCGATGTATTCGGCTTCGGTGGATGACGAGGCCACACAATTTTGCTTCTTGGAAGACCAACTCACAAGGGACCTACCAAGGAATTGGCATGTACCCGAAGTTGATTTTCTATCCATTTTGCAACCCGCCCAATCCGCATCCGAATAACCAACAAGATCAAAGCTTGTACCATGGGGATACCAAAGACCATAGTTGGGAGTATCCAACAAATATCTTAGAATCCTTTTGACCGCGGTTTCATGACTTTCCCTAGGACTTGATTGGAATCTTGCACACATACCCACACTAAACATAATATCCGGTCTAGATGCACAAAGGTAAAGCAAAGATCCAATCATAGAACGATAAAGCTTTTGATCAACTTCCTTACCATCCGGATCTAAGTGAAGATCCGCCTTGGAGTCCATGGGAAACTTATATGGCTTGGCATTGTTCATATCAAATTTCTTGAGCATGTCCTTAATATACTTGGCTTGACATAAGAATGTTCCTTCTCGAAATTGGTGGATTTCAAAGCCAAGAAAATAATTCAATTTTCCCATCATGGACATCTCAAATTCCTTGGTCATTAGCTTGCCAAATTGATCACTAAATTCACGGTTAGTGGAACCAAAGATAATATCATCAACATATATTTGGCATACGAAAAAATCTCCATTTACCCTTTTTGTAAAAAGAGTGGGATCTATTACCCCAATTTCAAAGCCACGGTCTACTAAGAACTCCTTGAGATGATCATACCAAGCACGTGGAGCTTGCTTGAGCCCATAAAGAGCCTTATGTAGTAAGTAGACGTGGTTAGGAAATTTAGGGTCTTCGAAACCCGGTGGTTGTTTAACATACACCAATTCATTTAGTGGACCATTTAAGAAAGCACTTTTAACATCCATTTGATATAAGACAATATTATGAGTAGATGCATAAGCAATTAGTAAGCGAATGGATTCAAGTCTAGCAACGGGGGCATAGGTTTCACCGTAGTCGACTCCTTCGATTTGGGTGTAGCCTTGTGCAACCAATCTTGCTTTGTTGCGAATGACTTGACCATGTGAGTCTTGCTTGTTCTTAAATATCCACTTGGTTCCAATGACATTATGGGAGGAGTCATTGGGTCTTTCCACTAATGACCATACTTTGTTGCGCTCGAAGTTGTTCAACTCTTCATGCATAGCCGCAACCCAATCCATGTCTTCAAGAGCATCATATACCTTGAGAGGTTCTAAGCTAGACAAACAAGAGACATGACCACAAAAGTTAGATAATTGATTGCGTGTGGACACACCTCTACGGATACTCCCAAGGATATTTTCTTTGAAGTGTTGTTGGTAATCCAATTTTGATGCACGCCGGATGACCCGGCGTTCCGAGGCTTGACCAATTGTTTCACCAACACAAATATCTTCATCATTGCCTTTATCTTGCTCATGGTCAACCCGAAGTGGAGTTCTTGGAGTTGTGGGTTCATTATGTTCTTGTTCACCACTAGAGTTGGGTGGGTCTTGACCATCTTCTTGATCAATATTTGAGGTGGATGGCTCAACTTGAGTAGAACTTGTTCCTTCTTCTTGAGTATCATCAATGGGTCCTTCAATAGGAATTAGTTCTCCAATCCCCATAGTTCTTATGGCTTGAGATGGGATCATCACCTACATCATCATGATCAATATGCTCCGCTTGGGAGCCATTATCCTCGACAAACTCCACGTTCATAGATTCTTCAACACACCCGGTGGATATGTTGTAGACCCTATAAGCATGAGACTTTGCGGCATATCCAACAAATATACCATCAAAAGATCTAGATTCAAATTTAGCAATTTTGCAACCTTTAATGTAAACATGGCATTTGCATCCAAAGACTCGAAAGTAAGATACATTTGGCTTTTTACCGGTGAGGAGTTCATATGGTGTCATGTCCTTGAGAGGACGGAAGAAGAGCCGGTTTGAGTAATGACAAGCGGTGTTGATGGCTTCGGCCCAAAAGTTGTATGGGGAATTAAATTCGGCCATCATAGTTCTTGCCATATCAATAAGAGTGCGGTTCTTCCTTTCGGCAACACCATTTTGTTGGGGAGTATATGCAGCGGAATATTGGTGTTGAATGCCCTCCCCACTTAGGAAATCATCCATAGTGTAATTCTTGAACTCCGTACCATTGTCACTTCTAATTGCCAAAATCTTGGAGTCATATTGGCGTTGAACTAGGGTTGCAAAGTCAATGAATATCTTTTGAGTTTCACTCTTCTTCTTGATGTAGAAAGTCCAACAATATCTTGAGTAATCATCCACAATCACCAAACAATATTTCTTGCCACCAAGACTATCATATGTGGGAGGCCCAAAGAGATCCATATGAAGGAGCTCCAAAGGCCTCTTAGTGGAGATAATGGTCTTCTTGGGGTGATTCTTTTCATGCATCTTTCCGGCTATGCAAGCACTACAAGGACGATCTTTGGAAAAATTAACATCGGTTAGTCCTACCACGTGTCCACCCTTTACAAGAGTTTGTAAATTTCTCATACCGACATGGCCAAGTCGGCGATGCCAAAGCCACCCCTTGTCGCCTTTAGCCATTAAACATGTAGCGATTTGAGTGGTCTCTTTTGAGAAATCAACCACATACAAACCGTTTTCACGAAATCCAACAAAGGCGACATTGAGTGTTTGAGTGAAAAGGATGGTCACGTGGTATTTATTAAAAATAACGGTGTAACCGGCATTGCATAATTGACCAACGGAAAGTAAATTGTATGAAAGAGATTCAACAAGGAGGACCTTCTCAATGGATAACTCCGGAGTGATCACCACTTTACCAACTCCCACTACCTTGAGTCTTGCATTGTTGCCAACGGTGACATGAGAGAATGAGAGTAGTTGTTTCAATAAGTCCTTTACTAGTTCTTTGCTTCCGGTCATATGGGATGAGCATCCACTATCAATGAGCCATGAAGATCCACCGGAAGAGAAACCCTACAATAAATCAAGTCTTTGATTTAGGTACCCATTTTGGAATGGGTCCTCTTTTGTTAGTCACAAGGGTCTTTGGAACCCAAATAGCATAGTGATAATCATCTCCATATGAAGAGCCAACATATTTAGCAAAAACACAACCATTTGTAGATTTCAAAAGAACATATGAGGGGTTGTATTTTCCCGCAAAGTTATTGTGAGTGGCATTGCCCCTAGTGACATTACCACTCCCAATAGAGTTGTCATTTGCTTTGGCTAACTCCCCCTCCTTCACAAAAACAATATCTTTGGAAGGGGGAGTCGCCTTCTTCTTCTTGTTGTTGACCTTCTTAGAGTTGGGTGTGAACCCAATTCCTTCTTTGCCAACCACTCCCTTTTGATTGCTCAAAAGATCATTGAGGTTCTTTTCCCCTTGGATACAAGTGGCTAGGCCCTTCTCAAGTTGGGCCTTCAACCTAGTGTTTTCCTCAATAAGAGATGCCTTGACACATAAAGGGTTAGTGGTACAAGAATTTGCATCTTTATCATTGTGAGAAGTGGTGAAGCTAGCATAGATAAATTGAGCTTGTAGTTTGGCATATGACTCCTTGAGTGTAGTGAGCTCACTTGAGGTCACCTTGTGGGTTTCCCTAAGTTGCTCAAAACCCTCAAAGAGTTTGTTATGACTCTCTACAAGTTCCTCATTTTTACTTTTTAGATCAATAGCAATTTGAATAGAGGTTTCACGAGTTTCTTTTGCCTTGGAAAGATCCATGGCATGTGTCTCCTCAAGTTGCTCACGGAGCAATTGTTCCTCAACAAGTTGATCTTCTAGCTCACCAATTTGTCGGCATGATCACATGCATGCCCTTCGAGCTCACAAATCCTAACATCCTTCACATCAAGAAGATGCTTGGCTTCTCCATATTGATACATGAGGGCCTCAACCATTTTCTTGGTTGGACCTTGGAGCTTGCTAATGAAGATAGAAATTTTATCCTCTTCTTCAATTTTCCCTACATCCTCAACACAATCCAATAGTGATGGGTTAGAGGAGATAGTAATTTTTGGTGGGGAATTCACCTTTGTTTCCTTGGCCATGAGGCACATGGGCTTGGAGATCTTGTCGTCGTTTGGAGATGAGAAGAGGTTGGCCAATGATGGAGGAAGGGTGCCCATTGCAAGAGCCGCCATTCCTACTTCTTCACTTGGTTCTTTATCCTCCTCACCTCCGGACTCGTATTCCTCTTCATGGGATGCCACAAGAGCCTTTTGAGGTGATCTCTTCATGTAGGTAGGCTTGGGGTGGTACTTGTTCTTCTTTAGAATGAGTTGACCACCATTATCCTCTCTTCTTTCATAGGGGCAATCCTTCACAAGATGAGTGTCCTTTCCACAATTGAAGCACATTCTTTTTATTGGTGAAGGGTTGACGCTCTTGTTCTTCTTGTTCCAAAACCGGGTGGCGGCAAGTGCAAGAACTTCATTGAGCTCACCCTCCAAGTCTTCTTCACCTTCATAGACCGGGCTTTCTTCATATCTTGGATGGTCTACCACACGAGCCTTCAAAGCAAGAGTCTTTGGGCCACGGACTTGGTTGAAAGACTTGGATGTGGACTTCAATGTATCATATGTGACAAATTGAGCCAAGATGTCATTGGGAGTCATTGTTGTGTAATCCGCTCTTGCATGGAGGTTCATCACCATAGTTTCACTATATGGCATAATTGCTTGAAGGAACTTGGCCTTGACCCATTCATCATCCATATCCTTCTTTCCATTTTCCCTACATGTCACCACAAGCTTGTAGAGTCTTCGGTAAAGTTCGGTCGGAGTCTCTTCGTCTAGCATGATGAAGTTGTCAACTTGATGTTGAAGGACGGCCGCATTGGAGCGTTGAATGCCCTCATTTCCTTCATACACGGTTTCAAGATAGAGCCAAGCCTCATTGCAAGTTTTGAGATTCCGCACATGATCTTCATCATTTGCGGTCATAGCACTCTCAAGAATGTACTTGGCATTTGCATCAAGTTGCTCATCAATCTCTTCTTGCTTGGTCAAGTTGTTGGGATCAACTGGGTTGAAACCATGTAGAACCACCCTCCAAAGATGCACGATGAGCTGCGAAAATAAGACTCCATAGATTTCTTCCAAGTGAAATAACGAGTATTATCAAGCTTAGGAGGGGGTCTACCAAGGTTGGTTATATGAGGTTGAGTGAGTGAAACTTGAGTGAGATAAGAGCTAGGTGGAGCAAAGTTAAGAGAAGGCTTCTCATTAGGTTTATCATTTTTATCCTTGTCACTAGCACCCTTAATAGGGCTAGCGGATGATGAGGAGCCATTTTGATTAGATACCCGAGTATACACCTCATCCACCATTTTGCCTTTCATGAACCCAAAAAGTTCAATCATGGACTTCATGGTGATTGGGGCATCACCCTCGGGAGGGATTATTCCCGCTTCGATTAGTTCTCTATCAAGTTGTTCTCTATCAAATTTTTCTTGTTCCTTAGCAAGTCTTAACTCCTCATCTTTAGCACGTTGTACTCCTCCGCACTAGCCATCCTCCTCTTTAGGCGATTAAGCCCTTAATAAAGAGACCTTGCTCTGATACCAATTGAAAGGATCGAGTAGGTTGACTAGAGGGGGGGGGGTGAATAGGCAACTACAATTTTTTTTCTTTTCAACAAGTTAAGGAATTGCTCAAATATAAGTTCTCTAGATATGCAACTAGATGAACAATCCTATATGATGAGCAATAAACAAGCTAGCAAGATATTCTACACAAGAAAGCTAGCAATACAGTAAAGGAAGGTTAAGAGATAACCACACGGTGACGCGGAGATGTTCTACCGAAGTTCACTTCCCAATGGAAGCTACGTCTCCGTTGGAGCGGTGCGGAGTCACAAAGTGAACTCCGAATAGCCTTGATATGGCACACCGTATCTCCCTCGTGTTATCCTCCGATGAGGAGATCCACGAGCCACTATATGATGCCCTCGAGGTCGGCAACAAACCTTTACAAGGATGAGGCACACTCCACAACCGAATTGGAGGCTCTCACCAAATTCCCGCGGCTCCCAAAGCCACAAGAATCACAAGGCCGGGTCGCGTCTCCACAACTTAATTGGAGGCTCCCGGCTAATCCTTGTGGCTACCAAAGCCACAAGAATCACAAGTATCTTCTAGGTATCCAATGTATCAAGTTACACAAGATCTACAAGTGACTAGGTCGATGTAGACAAATCGGCTCGGTGGAGATGCGGATCTAGGGCTCCTCCTTCACTCCTCAAAGTATCAACGTGTTTGAGTGGTTGGAGTGGGAGCTCTAGTAGATTGAAGCTTGCAACAATGGTGGAGAGAGAGTGAGGAATCAAGCTTAGTCCCGGAGGTAGGTGGAGGGGTATAAATACCCCTCCCAGAAATCTGGCCGTTGGAGCTGTAAACAGCCCGCAGCGGTAGTACCGGGCCTCGCCCGGTAGTACCGGCTGACGGGAAACTGAAGGCCTGGCGCCAGACTGGTCAACGCTCACTCCACGCGCGCATCGGTAGTACCGGACCGCCTGGTCCGGTAGTGCTCCCCACCCGGTAGTACCGCGCTTACTACCGGGGCTACTACCGGATTAAATCGAGCGAGTCCAGAGAGCTTTTGGAGATCCGGTACTGGGCCCGGTACTGGGCCCGGTAGTTCCGCATGGCAGAACACCCGGTAGTACCGGGGTGAACCCGGTAGTACCGGCTGACGCTATGAAGACTGTTTCTTCCTTTTCTTGAGACAAAACCTGTGCAATATTAATTGATACAATCCTGCACACTTTTAGCACACACATTAGACATCTAAGTGTGTTGTCAACAAACATCAAAACACTGTGGGGAAGGATATGTCCTTTCACTCCTCTTCCAGAACACCATGTAAGAACGCGTTCTTGACATCAAGCTGTCGCAAACTCCAACCTTTGGAGACTGAAATAGCGAGAACAAGTCTAATGGTAGCTGCTTTGACAACCGGACTAAAGGTATCTTCATAATCTATACCATAGTGCTGTTTGAAGCCCTTTGCAACCAGTCTAGCTTTGTATCTGTCGATGGTGCCATCCGCATTTTTCTTGATGCAATATACCCATTTACAATCAATAAGATTTTTGCTGGAGCTTGAAGGGACTAGATGCCATGTTTTATTTTTCATCAAGGCAGTATACTCTTCTTCCATAGCTTGTCTCCAATTTTTGTCAACCATTGCTTCTTTAAAATTTCTTGGTTCTCCTGTAGAGGTTAACATACCATATCTAATGGTGCCATCAGTATATTTTTTTGGTTGACGTATACCTTTTTGCAGCCGAGTACCGTGCTGATGTGGAGGAGGAGCAGCACCAAGGCTAGCAGAATCATCTGCCGTAGGAGATCCAGAAGAAGCAGGCGAGTGGGGCGTATGCGCAGAAGATCCGGTGGCAGGAGATGATTCAGAGCTAGCCACAGAAAATCTGGGAGACTGTTGTCCCCCTGTCGGGTCCGCAGAGATGCTGCTGGGCATGGCGGAGCCTGATTGGCATGCTGGAGAAGGCCCGCCCGTGCGCGCGGCAGATCTCGAGAGAGCGCTATCGGACGGATCAGGCTCGTGTCCCGTGCCTGACCGCTGCACATGGGGAGACAACCGAGACGTGGCGGAGCCTGGTTCGCTGTTTTCCTCTGCACGATCCGAGGCTGATCCATCCCCTGATTTGGCAGGGGAATCTGCATGAAAATTAGTGTCTGCGCTGGAATTTTCTGCTGCTTCTTTTTCAGCCTCAGTTTCTTCATTTGATGTACTGTTTTCACCAAAATTTTGAGAATAATCCATATTTGCTGTCTCGGGCATGACCTGTGGATGATTAGTAACAGGCACAATAGGCATATTGTCATCAATATTATCTACACCCCCATGATTAGATGTTGGAGAGGCCAAATTTGGAGGGAGTAAAAGAAGTTCTTAATGAAGGCGAGAGCCAGCATTAGGATGAAGAGAAGCAAATGGAAAAACACCTTCATCAAAAACAACATCTCGAGAAATATAAACACGTCCTGTGGAGACATCGAGGCACTTTACACCTTTGTGAAGAGGACTATAGCCTAAAAAGACACACCGTTTAGAGCGAAACGCAAGTTTACGTTTGTTGTAGGGACGAAGGTTTGGCCAACAAGCACATCCAAAAACTCGAAGTGAATAGTAGTTGGGTTTGATTTGAAGTAGTTTTTCGGTGGGGGTCTCAAAATTCAACACTTTAGTGGGAAGCATGTTTATAAGAAATGTGGCAGTTAGAAAGGCTTCGTCCCAAAATTTTAGTGGCATAGATGCATTTGCCAACAAGGCAAGACCAACTTCAACAATATGACGGTGTTTGCGCTCAGCCGAACCGTTTTGTTGGTGAGTATGGGGACAAGAGGCATGATGTGTGATGCCAATTTTTTTAAAGAAACCGTGGAGTTTTTCGTATTCTCCTCCCCAATCGGTTTGCATGGTGATAATTTTGCGACCAAATTTTCGTTCAACAAATTGCTGAAAATTTAGAAAAACTTGATAAACATCCGAACGTTGTTTAAGCAAATAAATCCATGTGAATTTGCTATAGTCATCTATGAAGCTCACATAATAAAGATGTTTGCCAACAGAAGCAGGAGCAGGTCCCCAAACATCAGAAAATATTTGTTCCAAGGGAACAGTAGACACACTGGTAGAAACATGATAAGGGAGCTGATGGCTCTTAGCTTGTTGACAAGGATCACATATGTAAGGATTTATTTCAGGAGACTGGGACAATTTATTCTTCCAAAGCACTTGTTGAACAACAAACGATGAGGGATGTCCTAGACGACAATGCCAAGTGGATGACGAAGGCTTTATTGTGACGAAGGCATTCTTGTGCGATCCAGCGGAGATGGGCACAAGAGGGTAGAGACCATCACGACAGGGTCCTCTAAAGATGACTTGCTTCGTGGCCAGATCCTTAATCACAAAAAAAGAAGGATGAAATTCAATGAAGGCATTGTTGTCTAGTGCAAGGCGATGAACGGATAATAAATTTTTAGAGGCACTAGGGACATGCAAAATATTATTTAGCCGAATGGAACTTTGGGGGGAATGAAATATTGAATGACCAATATGTGCAATTGGCATACCTGCGCCACTGGCGTTGTGAACTTGATCATGCCCCTTGTAAGTGTCACGGGTAGTCATCTTATGGAGCTCCCCCGTGATATGATCCGTGGCTCCACTATCCACGTACCAGTTGGTGTCGACTCCATATGCCCCCTTTTATTCAGTATAAGAATCATCATCATCATTGTTATCAGAGTAGCGCCACCAACAGTCACTTGCGGGATGACCAAATTTCTTGCAAATTTGACAGGTGACATCTTGGGGTGGAGAAGGAACGCGCCCACGACCGCGCCCACGCCCACGACCACGACGACCGTGACCACGATTCTGTCCATTATTACGGCGAGGCTGATAGCCATGGCCTCCCCTTTGACGACCTTGACCACCACTATTGTGTGGGCGATAACCATTATTGGAGCTACGACCAGCAACATTAGCCGAAGAGGAAAAAGTACCAGTATTTTGCCCGGATTCAGAGATCATCTTGTTGCGAAAGTCATAAGCAGTGAGTTGAGCACACATATCATTGAGTGTGGTACTTGGATTTGCATTGATAGAGACAACAAGGGAGTTATATTCACCATCAAGACCCGCTAGAAGATAATCCCGAATTTCATCATCATCTACTTGTTTGCCGGTGGCAACAAGTTCAGCAGCAAACCCCTTCATCATTGTAATATACTGTTCGGCTGTTTTATCAAGTTTCTTCGTGTTGGCAAGGGCACTGCGAAGGAAAGAGATGCGAGACCTTGTTTGCGAGGAGAAGAGGTCTTCCAACACCGCCCATACTTCAGCGGTGTGCTCAAGCCCAAGCACATGAGCATGAACCTCCCTAGAAAGAGATCGCACGAGAAAGCTGAGCACAATTTGGTCTCGAGAAATCCAGTCGGCATAAGCTGGATTCGGAATTGTTCTTGTATTTTCCCCTTCTGTAACCTCCACTGTTTTTGCAGGTGCAAGGTCGGATCCGTCGAGAAGGTCCATAACCTGAGCACCTCAAAACGCCGACATGACCTGCGACCTCCAGAACAGGTAGTTGTCGCCGTTTAGTTTCTCCGTGGGAGGGGAACCGAGGGCCCCTGCCAGGGGCGACGCGGAGGATGACGAAGACGCCATGGGAGGGAGGGATTCTTCCTGGATCGATTCGGAGATCGACGAAATTTTCTGGTTGTTTTGTGGATCGGGAGCGACAACTCAACGCAGGAAGAGGAACGCTCTGATGACCATGTTGGTGGAAGGCAATGAGCGAAACGATGCCCCACGATGGGGATCGGGTCCGTGTTAATAAGGCGAAGGAAAAGCCCCTTCGGTGGCAATTACAGGGAGGATACGAACCGGTTGGAGTACTACTCCATGCCTGTCCATATACCAAACAATAAAGTCTAACAACTTTTACCTCTCACCTACTCGTAGTCGCTTAAGCCACAAACAGACAAGCTCGTGAGGCTGACAAGCGACGAGAAGCATTTTAACTTTGTTGTGAATGGGGTCTGTGAGGACCCCTCAGATTTACCAGTCCGAGGTGCCCACGTTATGTAAACAGATCACGATCCCAATGATCAGTGCATCGCGATCACATAACCAACATGGTATACAGAGTTACATCATCCAACTCGATTAGTACAAGACTTACATAAATGGTGGTCACTCGACCAAGCCTGCAACCATCGTCACGCAGGACGGAATTAACTACGATATAGCGGAAGCTTTCGGCTAGCGTCGGTCCTCGTCACAACCGGACGCATTCCCATAGAGCAGTTGACCGGTGACACTTAGTTGGCGTAGTCGTCGGCGTACTCCTCATCTTCGGCGTAGGTCTTCTAGTTGAAAATCTGGACATTGGAATATCCAGGGACACAGCCATGAGTACAATTACGTACTCGCAAGACCACCACCAGACTTAAGTTTTCATGGTAATGCAATAAAAGCGTTTTCGAAAACGGGGATAGCTGCTATAAATGACTATAGGGCTTAATTTTCGCAAACGATGCTTTTAGACATAGAGAATACAACATCTCTATATCTTTGTTGAAAAAGGCACTTGGAGATATAATTCTCCTTCTTTAGGGAATGGCAGAAACCATTTCCACATTTGAAAACACTTTTGTAAAACTTTTTCAAAACACTAGGATAGGGATGCCCCTTTTTCCTTTCTGGGTTCCGACTGGTTGACTCCCCGAGACCAACCATCTTCTCCCCAAATCCGTACCTCCCAGGTACCTCCTTGATGTCTCCTTTTTCCTTTGCCGAAAACAGTTTCTTTTTAAAACATAAAAGTGCCCATACGCCTAGATCGGTGGCCTTTCCAACCGTCCATGACCGCGGACATGGCTATTCGAATAGTTTTACACTCTGCAGAGGTGGTGCACTTTCACCACACCAAACAGTCATTCCGCCGTGATCAGCCACGATCCACATACGACAGTATGCGGGGTTTCGGATAACATGATCAAAGCTTTTCACTATGTCGACCCTAGTACAGAGCCTCCTCTTCAGTGGGTCTGAATCTCCCCGGCACCCAGTGGAGATGGCCATCGTATCGATCCGGTCCCTCCAAGCAACACTGCGCCATGACAGGAGGCCCACTGTTTGCAACCAGCAGCGATCCAGACTCGAACTGGATCCCGCATTTAGATAACTTGGTTCAGAGAGCCCCGCTCTCCTAAGCATTTTGAGGCGCTCCGTACTAAGATAAACAAGTTTCCGGCTAAGCCCTACCCATCTCAGGTAATGTGGTTGCACGGGTTAATTGTTCGGGCGGCCGCTAGGGCTGTGCTTTGTTTTCAAAAATCATCTCCACCTCCGACTGCTCCCAGCAGCTCGGGTTTTCGTAATCACTTCCGATTGCTCCCAGCAACTCGGGTTTTCGTAAACATCTCCGATTGCTCCCAGCAACTCGGGTTTTATAAAACACTTTCTCGCCGATTGCTCCCAGCAACTCGGGTTTTTCCTCCGAAAACATTTTATCAAAACCAGGCTCCCATCCTATAGTTTTGAGATAAGAATATAAGGATATACTACTAGAAAATATAATTTTCTTGATAGCGCCTTCAGTAGAAGGCTTCTCAAGTGAAGACCTATTTTTATAAAACCTATTATATACTAGTAGATATCTTTGGCCAAACAATATTTTGTAAAAATAGTTTTTAGGTGGCAAAATGCCACGGAAGAAATAAAACATGCATTATTTTATTTTGAAAACAAAACATGCTTGTAAAAATAATAGGATTTCATTAGAGTGGTGAGGTGGCTTGCCTGGCTTGGTAATATGTCCTTGGTCTTGATCTTGATGTTCCTCAGGTTCACTCCGCACTTTCAGTTTTCTTCCCGATAGTATCTAACGTTGTAAACAGGAAAAGGAACAACACTCAAAATACAAGACAATGCCACAAGGACATAACAAACAACAAGCATTGCACAAGACACTAAGCTAACAATTAAAAGCAAGCCATTCACTTGGTTATACAACGTCAAGCAACAATTCCATATAACTAAGTCAAACAACAAACACCCCTAAGAAGGTCTACACAACAACACTAATAGCTAAATTAGTAGTTTTAACTAAACACTAAAGCAAAACTCCACTTAGGGTGATTAGGTCACTTAACAAGGGCTGCTACCAGAGTTTCAGGAAATACTTCAGACAAAAGTATCCCTTAGTTTTCAGGAAATACTTCAGACAAAAGTTAAGTTACTAAATATTTTCTATTATTAAATTATTTCACCAAGCTAAGATAGAGATATTAACAAACTACTCATGCTAGTATTTAAACTTAAAGACTACCAATTTTGACTAACAAGGCAAACATATTAAATCACACAAACATGTTGGGCAACTTACAATACAATTTATTATTTATTTACAAATAGGGTTAAGGTGATAATTAGACAACCTTTTTGGATCACTTCCAATTTGTAAAACTAAACATCACTAATAAATTTAAAACAACCAGTAGCTAAGAAGAACTTTATTATTGAAGTTTACTTTATTTCATTAATCATGTAATTAAGCAAACAAGCATGATTAATTCATCTTATTTCCTTAGGCACTAATAGCATTCTGCATCTAATCTTCATTTTTTTTACTTAAGCACTAACAGTACTAACATATTAAGAACAACATTATGTAGTGATCAACAGTACCTAAACATTTCACAAACATCAATAGCAACAATTGCATAAAGGACCAAATATTTATTTTATCACTTTTAATAGGCAGAAAACACCATTTTTAGAGTTTATTGAGTCCAGGGTGTTCTGTTCAACAACAAGTTATGCAAATATTGGTTTAGGTTCTATGTAAGTATTTTAAACTAATGCAATTGGATTTAGTCCAAAATCTTATTCACCGAAAATTAATTAAATGCTAGAAAACCCTACTGGTCCAAACTTCAAACACATGCCATTTCAAAATTAAGCATCACAAACACATGGGGTTAATTTCTACTGAAATCTACTGTCCTAAGAATTCCCAAACAATTGGATTTACTCAATTTGGATTAACAAAACTCAAGTTATTGATGAATCAGTGTTTCAGACCAGCAACAGCAAAACATTTTTCATGGATACACAAATTAATATTTTTGAGATCTACAAGTTGGACATGGTTCTAGACTCCTTGCTTTACCACTGTGATTTTTGGTTTGCACAAATTCCATGT
Source organism: Poa pratensis (assembly GCA_947311845.1). Classification (NCBI taxonomy): domain Eukaryota; kingdom Viridiplantae; phylum Streptophyta; class Magnoliopsida; order Poales; family Poaceae; genus Poa; species Poa pratensis. The sequence continues at coordinate 36,027,152 of CAMZMU010000050.1, read as the reverse complement.
TTAACTATTTTAATTTGATTTAAACTAACAGCACAGAAACAGATATACAGAGAAAAGAATAAAACTACAGGGAAAAATATTAAAAGGGCCAGATCTGGAGTTGGGCCGTGCCGTGCGAGCTGGGCCAGCCCGCTGCGCTGCGCGCGCGAGCGAAGAGGCACGCGCCCGTCGATCTCGCGGCGGACGGCCGAGATTAGACGCGCAGAGGTTCAAACACGACCGTAGATCGAAAGATCTACGGCGTGGGCGTCGTCTTCCTCGCGCGACGCCGCGCCGGGGAGCCAAAGCGGGGAAAGAAGGTGGCGGCGACGGAGCGCTCACCTGGGGCTTCGTGCAGCTGCGGGAGGGGCTGGGTCGAAGGAGAAGACGACGGCGCGCTCGGGGGTGCTCTCAGGTCCCGCATGCACGGTCGGAGTCCATGGCGACGGCGGTGGTGCCCTTCTCGGGTCGAGGATGGGCACGGCGTCCACGGGCAGCCTCTGAGCCAAAAGAAAGGGGGAGAGATTAGGCCTCGACGAGGGGAGCTCTGCGGGCCAAAAATGGCAGAGGGAAAGGGGGAGGATCGCCGGCAGTAGCTGCTCGACGCCGACGGAGAAAGAGATGAGACCTCGGTCTCCTGGGTCACAGAGGGCAGGAGCTTGGGCGTGGCGTCGAGGGTGGAGAGAGGTGGTGCGTGGGCGTGCTGCGGAGGAAGAATGGAGGGCAGGGGAGTCCGGTGTGGGTTGGGGGATGTGTTTCTCCTCGGGCTAGGGTTTCGGACCAGGGGGTCAAGGGAGGGGGAGAGGAGCGATGCCACTGGCTCAGGAGGGCGGTGCAGGGGTGGGCAGTGTGGTGCTAGTCGGAGGACGTGTCCTGGCCAGTGGTGGAGAGGGGAGGGAGCTCCCATTGGCCACGGTGGAGGGTGGTGAGTGAGGAGTGGAGAAGAGGGGTGATGGAGGGGCTGACCAGTGGGCCCTAGCTGACTAGGACAGTCCCACAAGTCAGTGGGGTGAGAGAGAGGGGGTGGTGGCTGTGAGGGGTGGGGTGGGTATCCGGGTAGGCTAGGGTTTTTGGGGTAAAAACCCTTTTCTTCTATTCTTCTTACTTCTAATTTTCCTAAATCAAACGAGTCTAAAATAGATCAACACGGCAAAATATGCAATAACAATACTAGGTTTGCCTAATGGTGAGGAGACAAAAGTTTCTCAACACTAAAGGTGAAGAAAACAATTTTTGAAGAAGAAAGAAAAGAATTGACCAAATGGTCACTAGTTGGACTAGTTCTCCAAACCTAATTATTTTAGTGGTCATACAAAGTGCTAACAACAAACTAAGGACAAGTTTTGAAAATATAGATGACAAAGACCATCTTGGTTGATTTGCATGCCAAAAATTGATTGTGGTTTGCTTAATGAGGAGCCCTAGATTTTCTATGTTTTAACAAACATGAAGATCACCAAATTTAATTTAAACTTGAAAACTTTGTATTTGTGTTACTACCAAAGTATACCACCAAGCCAATAAGTTCAAGCAAAACAATAAGCTCACACAACCCAGCCAAAACCAAGTGTTGACACCTTAATTCACATGCTCACAATCAAGACACATAAATCAACCACAAGTCAAATAGTTTCAACAAACAAGCTATGGAATAAAATTACCAAACTCTAAGATAAAGCAATTATTTTTGTGAGGTGGTGGCAAACATAATCATGACAAGGTTTTTGTAGAAAGAGGGTTAAACCATTTCTTGATGATACTTTCCAAAGATTAAATAAATTAAGAGTTTTGAAATAAGAGTTGATAAAACCAAACATCATGGTAGAAGGAGTTATTGGAAAAATAAGATAGGAGAAGAGATATGGACCATTTTACTTGTCATGACATTGATCACAAGGGTCATGTTAAAACTTGGTGGATTTTAATAGGTTGTTATTTAGAGGTCAAGAACACAAACAACAAACCACAACAAGTCAAACAGAGTGAACATGAGTACTACACATCCATTAACAAGACATTTCAAAAAGTTTTTGTTAGTCCTAAATTTTTGGTCTCTAACAAGTAAGTTTATTCTAGGTTCCAAAATTTGGGACGTTACAGGGTCTATGATCGAGGGCATAAGATAGGTTAGGGCTCTGTGTCCCCTGGTAACGGTTCGGGTTAACCGGCAGCTTGCACATGCCGGCGGTGGCCAGTGTTCGATTTCGCGATGTCGGGAGGGATTGTCTTCAAGCAGGGAAAATCCACCCCATGTGGGCCCGGTGCATGGCATGCACTGCGGAAGGCCTTCTAAGACCAGACACACACATCCATGGTTGGCCCTCGTTAGCAAGAAAGGCCGCGTGTGGGTTGTCGGTGCGCTGGTGGCGGTGGGTGGGCTAGTCTTGGGGTATACCTGGCCATGGGAAGCCCGGCCCGACCGGCCCGCCCAGGCCCGACCCAAAATTCCAGGGCCTGGGCCGACCTGGGCTTGTCCATGGGCGGGCCTGGGTCTAAGATTTCGGCCCGAAGGTCGCATGGGCTTGGGCCTGGGCTTTGCATATTAGCGTTTTAAGGAAGAGGCCCAGCCTGAAGCTCGAAAGCCCGATGGGATTTTGCTATCATGGGAGGGCCTGAGCCTGAAATATAGGCCCGAAGGTCGGATAAAATTGTAAAATTTATTTCGCATAGGAAACGTGAATCCTATATATGGCAAGGAATATATGTACTGCCGCTGTTTAGAATATTAGCTCGACGACCAACATGGGATCACTAATTAATAATCGTCCGATCTAAACCTCATATCAAGATGACATGGTGATTAAGAGTAAATTAGCATGTCATCTTTAATTAGGAATGTCAAAACTGTTGTACGTAGTAACACATCATCATTTTTTATACTCAAGAGCAACGTTAGGATTTGTAATATTCTAAGCTATTTTTACTTATAGTGCACTTGATCTTACACAAACTATGTACAAACAAGCATACCATAATATTTTTGAAGAAACATAACAGTTTTTCGGAAAAATCTCATCATTGATTTCTCGATCAATTTAAAACCTCATGGAAAACCAAGTGCTCTGGCAAAGGAGAAGAGAGTTAATCCGGTTAATGAGGAGAACCGTTCGAAAACCTTACAAACAATGGTGAAATCCCTGCCGCCCACATTCCAATATGACTTAACCCTACCCACATACATCCTAGCGTCCTACACGCTACTCGCCAGTTGCAATATTTTCGCGAGATCACCTAGAGACAAAGTTGATCCATGAAAGTAGTGGAGAACAAATAGAAAGGATCTCAACTTCTAGAACTTCAACTACAATAACAAGATAGACTATGAGAGGTGCATGACCTCGATGATTTCCTCATTCTTCTCTGCGAATGATGAGATGTGCCATGCAATCATCCTCTAGTTCATTTGTTTGTAGTCTTCGTACTTATTTTACTCGTGCTTCTTAGTAATAATGTACCGCTACAAGTTTGTTCATAAAAGAAAACTCAAGGAGCTAGATAGTGATTTGTTTTTTTTGTGTGTGTGTGGTAAGAACAAAGTTTCGGCTGTTCCTTTAATACAAATGGACGACAAAGCTCATTGTTTCAAGAAAAAGTTGATGAGCTGCTTGTAAAAGACTGTGATGGTTTAATTCAATAAAAAATCCGTGTTCAGTGGGAAAAAAAATACAGTGCCTTGTCCAAACTGAAACCTTTTGGACAGAAGAATCCATCTCACAGTTTCGAATGTGGCATATTCGAGCACCGGGCGAATAGATACATATTTGCCCATATGAGCTGCAAGTTTGCAGAAAGTGGGATTTTAAAACTTTGTCAGAGGATGCAATGGTAGTTGGAATCGAGGCAGGGGAACAACAACGCGCGCGCGGTAGCTTTTGGTCGATGCGCAAGGGGGCAGGCCCACGTATATCCTACTAGGCCACTCGGATTACTCTTTGCTGGACAGGGACCGTTCGTGACACGGTTTAGCCCATGTAGGCTCTGTTTGTTTCTAGAGTATTTTTAGCGATTGGTAGGATTATCCCGGTCAAACCCTCAAATCTCCACATATCTCAAAACATCGTTTGTTATTGGACATGTTTTATCACCACCTTTCCCCACAAATTCTCATACTCTAATTCATTTTTCTCAATTCCTTAGGGATCCAATACACTACCCATACCTAGTGGATTGGATTCCCAATCCCCTAGTGGATTGGGTGAAGTTTGGGGTTTCACCCAATCCATTAGAGGATTATCCCATCAATCCCCTAAAATACCCTAATAACAAACAAGGCCGTAGTGTGCTTTGTTACGGCTCGGCATAAGATACGGTCGACGATGTATCCAAGGGAATTGGATGATGGCATGATGCTGATGCTGTAGTAATTATTATTCAGTAAGACAGCGACGATCGAGGTACTAGTTGGCTTCATGGCTTAGTTAAATAGCCAATTGGTCTGTTATATTAGTGTGACAGTGATGATTGTAAAACGTCCAGTTTGCCCCTAGACAGTACACAGCGCAGTTGTCCCACGCAACTGAAGGCACTTATCGGCACACCTAATCCCCTACTCATCTCCTTGTAAAAAATAGCCCTGATCTTCTGATGTCGGATCAACTCATTATGCCACATCGGTTTTGAAGAAGTTTCGTCAATGTGGCTACAGTTGTTCAGTTTTGTCAGTTGCGTGCCATGCCAAAAAGAGGCTAGCCGCGGAAAACTCCTGCTTGCATAGAGAGCCATGGGCCATAATTCGACCAATTTAGACGCACTAGCCTATCCGTTGTGCGCAAAAACACAAACCTGTCATTTTTGAGAATTTCAGCCGAAAACAAAACGTTCTGGAAAAAAGTTCAGATCTAACATTCTTTTTTAAACAGGGACAATTTTTTTGCTCCAATCTATTAATTAAAAAGAAGAGAGTTTCCTGGTTAATTAACAGAAAACCAGACGAAAACCGATACAACAATACCACAACCACGAGCGAACAACTCTCAAACAAATAACCAACCGATCGCCAACAAACTCGCCCAACTTACTACAACCACAAACTAACAACACGACAATCTGAAATGAGCCCAACAATCAAGCAAGAACGTAAGTTCCTTGCGACGTCAAGCTTCTTTCTTGTCATCCTGAGAGATTTCTCCACCTTCATGATTACACCCTCTGAAGTCGTGCCCGCCAAGACGGAAGCAATATCCTTGCCGGGCAAGCGACCTCCAAATCGACGAACAAGTGAGTTGGCACTCAACTAAACGGTCAATGAGTTAATGTTACTAAACGAGTTGGCACTCAACGCTCTGAACCATTGCGTTGAGGTGGCTAAACTAGATCAGCGCCATGAACCGGAACATTGACCTTCGTGATCTCAATGAAGGCAGTAGCGAAAGAATCGACGATATCCAATGCTCGAGGGCAGCTCGAGCATGTATGACACGCTCGGGGAGTGACCACGCCCACGCCCATGGCCAACTCGGGTCTGTCTTGTGTTAGTTTTCTTCGTCATCGAAAAATAGGACCATCAGATTTTCCCAGATTTAATTTAGTTTTAGAAGATTTTTGAAACATAAAATATGAAAATAGAGGTTTCCTGCCTTCAAGATATAAAAAAATTAATGAGATATTGTGGAAAATCACAGGAATCAATAAAAATATTAAATAAAACATAATAATCATAAATATAGCAGAGCGAGGCAAAAAGAAGTTTCCCGGACATTTTTTTAGAATTTTGCACTACATCATATTTACAAGAAAATATAATTTGTAAATTTTAATTAATACAAACAAATAAATTGTATATAATAGAATTTGTACAAAATGTTGTATGTAGTTTTTTGAATATGTTTTCATGTCTTGAGCAACAATCATGGATATTGAATAAATTGCCATATATGTCAAAAATTGTTCAAACTATTTTTTTAGAAATTAAACGAGTAAAACTATTCGTATAAATTCTTTGTTCTTGAATTATTTTGGGATGCACATGAAACATATTCATGCATGACAAATAAGTTAATAACGCATTTCGTATAATTTTTTTATGGATTAGAATGCTCTCTATGGATAAGAAAAATGTTCCACCATCACTGAACACAAGTTAAGATATTTAAGAAACATATTAGGAAATTCATAGAAATATACTGTACTCCAGAAAAAATATTATACTCATATAATATCTTCCAAAATGACATCATTGATAATATATTGGTAAAATAAATATAAAATACTAAAATAAAAAGACTTATGAAAAAAGGTAATAATATCATAGTTTTGAAAAAATAAATAGGATAAATAAAATAAAAATACATAGTAAAAAAAGAAGAAAATAAAAGAAAAAAGTGGGAAATGAAAAGCGGGAAGTAAAACTAAAAATTTAGGCGCTCATTTGAAGGGTAGGGAAATGGATTGGGTGTGCCACACTCCCTATATTTTCGCAAAGCGAAACCGAGGGAGATTCGATATATCGCTTCAACCGTTAATCGATTGCTCTGTCACATGAAGCAGCCCCTGGATGGGTCACATTTGTACATGCCCATTTAGTGTAAAGTTACTTTGACTCCCAAGTTTTATTGATCCCTTATTTTCAAAAAAATCAAAACTATATTTACAAGTTCAATAAAATCTTTCAAAAATCTGAATGTAGTCAAGGATGCATCCTACAAGCAAGAAAATCAGAATGTGAAATTATTTACATTATGGCTACACAAAACTGGCAAAGTCTTGTATAGTTTTAGAATATTAAAGTGTAGGTCATGGCCCTCAACTAATAATACCTGAAAGTGCATGTGCCCTCATGTGTGGTTTTGGTAATTAATGACAATCTCTATGGACTAATGTTTGCATTGAGATATCTTTATAGATCTTGTCCATGAAGAAGATTGGAGTTCATGTGTTGTACTCTAGAAGATTATATGTTGACCGAGGTTCTATCCAATGGGTTTATATGAAGAATGGTCACCTAGAGTTGAGCTTATTGCAAGCATGGCTTGGAAAAGAAGTTTGAGTGAACATTCATGTTTATCTCCAAGCCATCATATATATCAAGAGAAGAAGATGAAGTGCAAATGGATTCATGAAGACGGAGCTTAGCAAGGCTCTCCCATCATGGAGTATGAGGGAGTTTTTGGAGAAGTCATCATCAAGCATGTGCTAGCAAGCACAATCAAGAAAGGTGTTCCAACTTGAGGGAGTCAAGATCGTCATCATCTAGCTCAAGTGGAATGCGCAAGGCAAAGGTATGATCTTGATAGGGTTTCTATTTTACTGGTCTCATGGTGTTAGTGGGAGACCAAGTTATAGGATAGACGGCGTACTATCAAGAGGGGCTCTCAAGTTAGTAACTTGATCGCATCTTTGTGGAGAGTTCAAACCTTTGCATACTTGGCATATCATCTTTCTTGGTTCTTATTTGGTTTTTATCCATGTGAGAATTTAGAGCTTGTGTTCATCTTCATATCAAGCTCTAGTTCATCAAAAACGGATTTCATATGCATATCTTCTTGCGTTTTTGGTGTTGGAGGTTTTACCGGTTTGTCTTTTCTAAGAGATGTAAAACTCTCTCATTGTTGCTTCCTTCTCACATGATGGACTATGATGTTTCTCTGAATTATCTTGGAGACCTCTTCGTTGCGATTCCAACGAGCCCAAGATCATCGAAATCGGAGTCCGGATGAAAAAGTTATGATCTCGTGTTGGTGTTGCTGCAGATTTTTCTAGGCTGGAGTCTCCGGTCCCAGACCGGAGTCTCCGGTCTGTGTGGGGACCCCGGACTAGCTGTCCGAAATACCCTTGTGCCTACAACATCAGCGATCCCATGATCAGTCTGTCGCTGAGCACAATCAAACTGGTATCAAAAGAACATCCATAAATACCGAATGAATTTACTTGCTTGATTGAAGCCATAACTTCGACAGGTACTTGCAGCGGAAATCACCAAACAACGTGGAGCCCAAGTCATTTGCCATAACCCTACAGGCAGCTAACGGGGAAGCGCCCTAGTTTGCATCGACGTCGTTGAAGTCTTCTTCTTCGAACTGGTCCTTTTCAAAATCTGGCTAAGATAATAGCTAGGGACGAAACCAATATGAGTACATTTGAATGTACTCGCAAACTACCCCCGAATTGAGCATGCACTACTCTTTTTATTGTTTAAATAAAACTTTGTTTGCTTTGAAAACTCTATATACTTATTGAAAAAGAGAAGGATAGACTTTTGTTTAATAAAACTTTGTTTGAAATCGCTATAACTTTAATTGAAAAAGGAAAGAAGAATTTTATAACTTTCCATAAGCCTTGTAGTTTTAGAAAAACATCTCTATACCTTTGTTGAAAAAGAAAAGAAGGCTTTTAGAACTTTTTCCCATAAATCTGTTTTTGTAAGAAGTCTCTTTTAAAACGTTTTCCCGAAAACATATCTTTGTTGAAAAAGGTAAGAAGTCTCTTTAAAACATTTTCCCGAAAATATATCTTTGTTAAAAAGGTAAGAAGTCTCTTTTAAAACATTTTCCCGGAAAATCACCATTTTGTTTATTTCTCCAAAACTCCTCCTTTTTCAACCATAGCCCTTCATGGTCAAATCAGTTTCCAACAACCTCATACCAGCCCTTCGGTATAGTTGCATAAAACATTTTCCACCTTTAAAACACAAAACTTTGCACTTCTCGACCATACCCCTTCATGGTCTTCCTCTTTTCCAGCAATCTCATGCCGACCCTTTGGCATAGTTGCATATATACAACATCTCCATTTTATTTCAAATCTCAAAACTTTGCAAAACTTGCACATGGTCTTAGGACAGCCTCCCAACTGTCCATATCCGAGGACTCGGCTATTCGAATAGTTTTTGCACTCTGCAGAGGTAGCACGCTTTTCCCACACCCATCCGGTAACTCATCGTGTCAGCCACGTCCCGCCATACAAGGTGTATGCGAAGTTGAGTTACCGGCCATAGCCTGTCCTTTGCTCATGCTAGTATAGGACCCTTCCGCTATGACACTTTCCATCGACACTCATTCCAGCCCGTCGGAACTAAGTGTGAGGACTCATAGTTCTGCCCGGCGACCCAAAGGTGGCGTCTTCAATCCTCTATCTCCAATTTATTCATACCAGCCCGTCGGCATTCTTATCTTTAGAGGACCCAGGTCAGGGGTAGGTCACCGAACCATCCCCTCATGGAACGGAGTCATCTCCGTTGTTGAGGCATCCCATACTAATACGAGCAAATTATATGACTACGCCCTTGCCCATATGTGGGTAAATGTGGCCGCACAGGGTAAGATTGGTCGTCATAGTACTAGGACACAATGTGCATTTTTCATAAACATCACCATTCTCCATTTCTTCAATTCAACACCGACATCTCGGCACACCACAATCCACACAAGTATTTTCAAAAGAGTTTTGAGTAAACAATATTTTTCCCATCCTATAGTTTGAAAAAGAATTTCCATCTAATACCTCCATATAGGGTGTCAAAATAATATACTTGTATTTTGGAAAAAGGGTTTCCAAAATCATAACTTTAGTGGCAAACACCACACAAATCACTTATGCTCTTTATAAGTAAAACATGTGAACCAAAATAGATGTATATAGATGCAAGCTCAGAGAAGTAGCTTGCCTGATTTCAGCAGAATGTCCCTGGACTTTTCCTCACTGATCAGAGAAATAAACTCTGATTCTTCTTCAATAAATCCTTTCCAAAGACCACTCCGGTAGCGTTTATATCTAGCGTCGCAAACAAGAAAATAACACTCAATACACCAAATAAAACCACAAATGATACACAAACAAGTAACAGACCACAGGCATCAAACTAATCATTCAAGCAACAAACTAAGATCTACATTTACAAGGGCATTATACTAACAGGAGTATAACACCATACACATGCCAAAACAATAGGGCACAAAGACATCCTCAATTAGAGGTAATTAACAAACATTTTTCCCTAATCAGGAAATACTTCAGACAAAAGTTAAGTCACCAAATAATCTCTGTAAGTGGAAACATCACACCAAGCTAGGGTAGATACATTAACAAGATACTTAAGCTAGTACTCAACTTAAATACAATCAAGTTCATCAAGCAAGGCAACATATTAATTACACAACAGGTTTGGCAACCACACCACTAGTCATCAATCACCACAAGCTTAACAATTAACTAACAAGTGATTAACCAAATATGCAAAACAACACATACCACTAGCACCAACATAACAACAGAAGACTAACATCATACTTATGCTAACATAACAGAGCACAAACATATTTCTAATTAAAGATAAATAATAAACATTTTTCCTATTGCCGAAACTACTACAAACACACAATAATTGACCAAACACTCTCTGTAAGTCTAAATTTTATACCAAACTAGGGCATGATAAAGGGAAACACTAGGAACCTAGCAAATTTGGATTTGCTCCAAAAATCATCTCACAAAAATCTACAAAAATCACCAAAGTGCTCTCTGGTGGTTTTAGTAAAAAGAATAGAACTTTTGTTCTAGACTTCATTTGCATACAAGACCAACACATCTAGAAAGGTATCACTTCAGGCTATCCATAGAATTTTAGTTTGCAATTTTTTGAGTTATAAAACTCTAGATATTAAATATTTAGTGAAAAAGATACTTTTTACAAGATTTAATCTAGACAACAGTTAAAATATATTTTTGCAAACAACCAGTCCTACCTGATTAAGAAAACACATAGGAACTCTACAAAATTTGAATCACTCAAATATCTATCACAGATCTACCACAAACGAATTAAAACTACACTGCAATTTAAACAGGAAATGAAAACAGATATTAGATCTATATATAAAAAAAAGACACATGGGCCAGATCTGGCCTAGCTACAGCCGCGCCATGCTGGGCCGGCCCAACTTCTCGCGCGATGCGCGTGTGTGAGGCACCTGGAGTCATCGTCCTCCCCGCGTCGTGCACAGAGGCGAGACGCGAGCTGGAGCTCGGAGCGAGGAAGGAGGGCTCACCTATGGTGCGTGTATGACGACGACGGGGACGGATTCTAGATGCGGCAGACATGGGAAGGTCGAGGGTGGCAGCAGTTCATGTCGGCGTGCCCCGAGATGACGGCGGCGTCGAGGTCGGCTTCCACGGGCACGAGACGGCGGCGACGGCTCCAGTGCTCCTAAAATCCAAAGGAGATGTCAAAGAGGTAGGTCTGGAGGAGGGAAGCAAGGTGGCGTAGAAGGAAGGAACAGAGGTGGACGGTGGCGATGGCAACATCCATGCCAATCTGACAGGACCGGGGCGGGGATCTCGCTTTCCTGGCCGGAATAGGAAGCCAGAGCTCGCCTTCTTGCATGACACGGACGAGAGGTTGCGGGGGAGTAGAATGGACAAGGAGGGAGGATGGCAGAGAGGCTGTGGCTTCTTATCCTTGCTGGTGCCGGTCCATGGTGCTCTGGGTGCACGGACAGAGGCTTGTGGAGCACGGGAACGCGATTGGCTGCGCCAGGAAACGTCGTGGGGGTCACAGAGGGGCAGGGCGTGCACTAGGGCGAGGAAAAGGAGTGAGGCTTGGGCGAGAAGACTTGTAACCGAGAGGTGACCTCGGCGTGTCCCGCAGGTGTTCGATGGCGATCGTCGTCATCGTGGGCCAGGGTGAGTGACATAGGCATGTCTTCGGGGTCACGGGGAGGCTGGTGAGTGGCTATGTCGAGTGGTGCGTGCTGGGGTGCAGAGGTGGCGAAGAAAGTCGTCGGCGTCCATGGACATGGTGGGCTCAGACTGGACGGGCGAGATTCGGGCAAAGGGAGGTGCATCCACGCGCGTGGCTTCGACCAGAAGGAAGAGGGGAGGCATGGGGGCACAGTGGCGCGATCAGGGGCTGAGGCATGGCCTCCTTCTTCTTGCCCACTTGCGTACGGGAGAGAGGAAAGAAAGAAGAGAGAGGGATGGTGCCAACTCCAACAGGAAACGTCCTAGAGGCTGGCTCTCATGTGGCTACAGTGCAGGGATGTGATGGAGAGGGAGTGGGCAAGTTTTTACTAAGTTACCACAAATTTCTAGTTGGTTTTTAGTCAATTAGGATTTCTGCCCACCAGGTGTTCGACATAATGCCTGGCTGGGATTTTTATTTTATTTTTGGTAAATTGAGTACGTGAGTGTCTTTAGAATAGAGTAAGAGGGTTTGCGGATTTATCCTGGATTTTTAGTGTAGGAGGAATTTAGGGTTTTCAATATTGGGCCTAATAGTCACATATTGGATTAACTAACAAAACCATCATGGATAATTAAGCAAACAATTTCAAATCCTTTCAATTTTGATTTGATATGGAAGATGAGATGGAGTAGATGAGATATACAAATATGCATTTCCAAAATGTTCAAGATTTAATCAAATGGTAAAGGTCTCGAAATGCTATCTGTTAACAGGAGTGAAGATAGGTCCAGAGATGTATTGGTCAAGGTTCTTCAAAATTTTGAATTAGGCAAGGTGGTATGGATGCTCATTTTGGTCACACATGACCATGAGCATGCCAGGGATTTTTTTCAGGATTTTAGAAAATATTTTTGTTCACATAATAATTTAATAACCAGTAATAGCCTTTCTTTTGAAAATAGTTGAAAACAAAACAACTAACCAAGACAAATACTTTATTGAGTTACAAGAGAGTTAGAGAGTACATAATATAGATTACCAAAGTAGTTTTGATAAAATCCTATTTCGAAAATATTTAACACCTCAGGATAATTAAAAAGGGATAGGGCTTTGGTTCCAAAATAAATAGAAGTAGTTTTTAAGCCAAAATAAGAATACACAAGTAATCAAAATAAGGATGAGCTTGGATGTGTGGACTCACATTGCCAAGGCTACAATAATGATTCACACAAGAAATCATAAATCAAGACGAGCAAGACACAAACACAAAAAGATCAACAACACAACCAAGATCACACAAATCAAACCACAACTTTGTCACACCACAATTTACATAATTAACAATACAATCTTATAAAAATGATCACACTTAATTATGACAAGGGGATGTTTAAGGAATATCTCAACTCATAACTTAATAGTTTCAAAACGTTTGATAAGGAAAAATATGTGGGGTAATACATTTCCCACTATTGTTCTTTTAAAATGGAGTGATAAATAGGAGTCATAAAATAGGAGTGGTAAACACATGCGAAATATCAAGGTTGAAAAATAGATAGGAGATAGCATATAGATCTCCATATTTTTGGGAACACATAATTTTGGAAATACTTTTACTTTCTCAAGAGTGGGTATTTTGGAGGTTGCTAAACCAAGTATCACTGAAATGGACTTTGGCCAGAAGTAAGAATGGAAAAGATATATGGAATATTTCCTTGTCATAACATGATCACCAAAGTTCAATATATTTTTTACTTAGGTTGGGTTCTTAGGTTAATATTTACTAGTCAAACAACTTAAACAACAAGTCACATAAGGTCCAACATAGCAATGGGAAGGAAAAGACAGTCACCAGTGAAATATTTCAAAAAGTTTTTGTTGGTTCTGAATTTTGGGTCTTGTAAAACTAAGTTTTTCTTAGTTCCAAAATTTGGGATGTGACAGTCTGCCCGCTTCTTTTTTCGTCTCAATCGACGGCAGCTACTGGTCCCTGGTCCGGAACCTGCCCGGAATGTCCCCGGAGTCTCCGAGTAGGCCGGAGTCTCCGGTCTAAGCAGACCGGAATCTCCGGTGTAAGTTTCCTGCAACGGCTCTTTTTCGTGGGTACCTATAAAAGGCCCCCTTCTTCCCCATTGTCTCCAGCTCTTTCAAGCACGTTTTCCCCTCTCTCTCTTGCCATTGTTGACCTTGCAAAGCTTGCCCCTCTCCCAATTCCTCCCATGATTCTTACATATCCTTGAGGGATTTGAGAGAGGAGATCTAGATCCACAATTCCACCAATCCATTCCACCTCTAAGTGAGGGGAACCTAGTAGATCTTGATCTTGGAGTTCTATTTGTTGAGTTCTTCTTTGTTCTTCCTCTCTTCTCCTCCATAAGCATTAGTTGCCTTTGGTGAGATTTGAGAGTGAAGGATTTGAGCACTTGTGCTCTTGCCATTGCTTTGTGCATCGGTTTGTGCTCTCCACGAGGATTCGTGGAAGTTGAAAGTTTGTGAGCTTGTTACTCTTGGGTCTTTGGACCCTAGACGCCTTTGTGGTGGTTGATACCTTTGTGGTCACTTGTAGCCATCCGGAAGCCCCCAATCCAGTTGTGGATTGTGCCCCGGGTTGTTGTTGTAAAGGCTCCGGATTCCGCCTTTGTATTCTGATAGTGGAAAGTGAACCAAACCTTTGTGGTGCAGTTTATCGGAGAAGAAGGTGAAGCCTTTGTGGCTATTGAATCATTGTGTTGGTTCACACCTCTCCAACGAGACGTACTCCCTAAAAAGGAGGAACTCGGGAATACATCATCGTCTCCATGTGCCTCGGTTATTTCTATACCCGAGCTCCTTACTTATGCACTTTACATTGTGATAGCCTTCGTGCTTGAAGTATTCTATATTGCTATCACCTTGTTGCTTGTCTTGCTTAGCATAAGTTGTTCGTGCACATAGGTGAGCTTAGTATATTTAGATAGTTGGCTTGTTAATTTAAACACCTAGTTTTATTCTGCAATTATCAAGCCTAAACCGGAAAAGTTTTAATCGTCTATTCACCCCCCCCCCCTCTAGGCGACATCCTTATCCTTTCAATACCTCGCTAGGCCATGGCCCTCAACTGGATGCAGCTAGCAAATTCATTGCTAGAAGCCTGGATCAAAGATTACTACTACGACTTAAGGTCAGCTTATAAAGGCCGCAAAAAGTATGCTCAAGTATGCTCTGCATTTTATCTTCTCCGTTTCTGTTTTCCTAGTACTCCGTCCATCTCAAAATATAGGGCGCGTTATTTTTGTGTTGGTATTTGATACTCAACTTTGATCACTAATATAAAATAATTTATATGGAATGAGAATGTATAAATGATACCGTTGGATTTGTCTTGCAAAATTCTTTCATTTCATATATTATTGTAATAATTTGCGGACATATAATAAATACAAATCATGGTCAAACATGTACATCGTTGACCAGCAAAATTTATTGGCGACTTATATTTTGGGACAGAGGGAGTAATATACAACGATTGGATTCTATAGATATACGCCCAATCACTCGGCCCGAACCTAGCAACGTCCAATTTGTGCAAAATAGCACTTTTGGAAACTTTTAGCCATTAATGGTCTATTAAAAAACTTTTAGGACCTCTTTGAATTGAAGGATTCTCAATATATTTGGAGATTTCAATCCATACAATTCTTTCCTAAGAAAGTCATTTGGATTAAATGAATGACAACACCAAAATTTAAATGGATTTTTTTTTTACCGGCACTACGACGGGCCAAAGGCCAACCTGAACAACTTTATTATTACCAACATTTTACATCTTGCTGATTACAAAAAAAGGGGGGGAGGGGTAGAAAAAAGGTAGCGGAGGAGAAGAAGGTCCGACGCATCATTCACGATGGTTCAAAGGTGGTGCACCAGAAATTAAGGCGGGCAGCAACAAGTGCCAATTACATCTGTTAGCCCAAAGTCAAATGTCGTCCAAGCATCTTCGTATGACGACAAGAAGAGGCTCGTTGATGTTGTTGAAGATGATGGAGTTACGGCGTTTCCAGACGCTCCAGGAGATCGCCGTGCAAATCGTTGCTTCTTCGAAGGTGCGGCAGTGAGCATCCCAAAGAGCAGGCACATCGTCGATGCCGAGTAGTGCGTCTTGAGGGAAGAAGAAGTTCCATACTTGGCGGGCTCGATGACAGCGGACGAGGAGGTGATCAACATCTTCGGTTTGGTCACAGGAGGGGCAGCTCGGTGATCCTCCAAGTTGGTGGCGGAAGCGGCGGGAGTTGGTGCCCAGCATGTTGCAAACCTAAAAATGATCCTTGATAACTTCTCTGAGGCTACAGGACTTAACATCAACTTCCACAAAAGCATTTTTGTTCCTATCAAAACAACTCCCTCCTTGCCCAAGGAAATTTCAATGGATTGCATACCCACACTCCAATCTCATAGGAATTTGAACATCACTTAACCTCTTTTTTATACTTATGCGTGTAGGATTGAGACATTTTTCCTGTGTTTCCATCCAAATGACCGTTACTGTGGTTTCCTCTGTTTTAGAATCCTCTGTCTTGTATCTGCAATCCAATTAAATTTATGTGTTTTAATCCAAATAGGCATTCAACCTTAGCCTATTAGGATGGCATTTTTGACAACCCAAACTTAGCCGTAAAACAACTAAGTCATTTAGAATAAACCATCCCAAATGACGTATCTGAATCTCAGGTTCTCATAATGCCAAAAACGCAACGCGAATGGCATATTTTGTGTCTGACAAGAATCTCAGATGTTATGGGAATATCAAAACACCAATGCGGATGGCTTATTTCAAATGTTTACGGCTAAGTTTGGGCTGTCAGAATGGCCATTTAACATGTGCTTTAGTAGAGGGTCAGATTTGGTTGAAACTTTTCTGAAGGTTCATTAGTGGATAAAAGTTTGCCAAAAGGCTATTTAGGACAAAGTATACCTTGCGAGGCGTACGCGACGAACTGAATTCGGATGAACTTATTACGCCGACCACTACGAAACACAGAGCAATCCACATGCTACTCACCATCTATTTTCAACACTTATTACACACATATACACGGCGCCCATGTTAATCATCTCTTGAGGAACTTCTTGAACCAGCGCGCCGACTGCTTGGGATACCGCTTCCGCTTCTGCCCGTCGCTATAGTCCACGAAGTGTAGCCCGAACCGAACCGTGTACCCACTCGCCCACTCAAAGTTGTCGAGCAGAGACCACGCGAAGTACCCCTTAATGTTTGCGCCGTCCCTAAAAATCAGTAGTACAAGTTAACACGCGCGTGCATCGTCAGGTAATGTCAGACTTGATTAATTGGAGCTTTGGTAGAGTATGGACAAGTGCTCTGGTCGACCTTATGGCACTCTGCAGGGCAAGGAGGTGCTTGTGGTAGTAGTCTATCCTGCCGTAATCCTTGAGGGCTTCTTGAATTGACAGGCTCTTGTTGTTGGGTTCACCCACGCCTGAATTGAAGAGATTTTCAGTTGAGTTTCTGCATATGTTTTCTTTTCGGTTCTCAGGAGAGAAAATATATATGCTCACCGTTTTCAGTTATGTAGACGGTGGGATTGCCGTAGTTATCCTTGACATAAAGCAGCAAATCACGGAACCCTTGAGGGTAGACGTAGATCCAAGGTGTACCAGACTACATACATATTATCCACTGAACCAAATCACTACACATGAAAAGTGGGGAAGCAACTGTATGTTTGCATGTACAGAAGTGGTAAATTACCTGAGGACCTATGGGGACACCATTCCGAACACCTGTCATTTTAGGACTGTTAGTATACATAACTAAGCTACAGTTTGCTGTAGATACTCGTATTTCGAAATCATATATGGAAGTTTTCGCAAAAGTAATGGTATCCAAACGACTCAAGATATAGTACATCTGCATGCTTATACGATTTTCGCAGTATCCATTGTAACATTAGTTAGTACAGAGAAGGAGATGATTGACGCATGGCTCACCGGTAAGATTAGATCGAGCATCGGTATCGTAGCTGTTCTTGAGGCCATTTGACCGAGGAAGGCTATCAGCATAGTTTGCAGTGTAATAGTTGATTCCAATGAAGTCGAATGAACCCTTGACCAACTTAGATTGCTCTTTTGTGAACTTTGGCAAGCGATTCCGGACCAATCTTCTCATGCTCCGGGGGTAGACACCTCTCGTGAGGGGCTCCATAAACCTACAAAAGACATTCCTAGCTTGTAAGATTTTTATTTCCTTCTAGAACTTGACAGTCAAGATATGCTTGAATTGCAGAGAGTTTACCATCCAAGCATGAAGTCTACGGCGCGCCTCGCTGCAGCTACGTCGGATTTTGAACGTGAGAAGGGGACATACCAGTTTGAGTTTAGAGTTATCCCAATCTTCCCCTTCTGGGCAGCCTGCATTTTCATTCGCATTAGTGCCAATCGTCAGGTCGTTCATGAACGCATAATAACGAAGTACTGGTACGTTTCGAACAAAAAATAACGAAGTATTGGTTAGTCACCTTGTACTTCTGTTTATAACAACTGACGGCCGCTCCATGGGCGAGTAGCTGATGGTGGCCTACGATGTAAGGCTCCCTTCCTGAATCTCCAACGCTGCATTTACCCAACTCCCAAGGCGAGCACCGAGCTGGAGCAAATATGCCCATCGCATAGCTCGCAACGGAAAAGGACCAGGGCTCATTGAACGTAATCCAGTGCTTCACTCGATCTCCGAACTCTCTGAAGCAGAGTTCAGCGTAATCCTTATAGTCATTTCTGCATGTACCAGTGACAACACGGCTAAATAATCGTAGCATGTTTTTGACATCTTAAAATAATGCATTAGAGAGAGAGTGTTGATTAATACATCGACGGCGACGTTCTGTTTGGGTGTGATTGGTAGACTGGGTGAGCCCAGAAAATCTCTCCCCACCCAGTTTTCAGCTGTTCGGTAGCCTGTGTTAGCGATCTGGGCCATGCCCACCCGATACGAAAAAGGCCTCTCAGCCTGACCGGGTTGTGAAGCTCAAATCGAGCTTCACATGCGAGCCTGGCCGAGCTCATACCGAAAACCATCCCACGCGTGGGCCCCACCCGAGCTTCGCCCCGCACCCCCAGCCCAATCCGTCGTCATTTCCCCCCGCGCGAGCCTCCTTTCGCATCGCGCCTCCGCGCCGTGTCGCCGCCTCCTCCGCCTCGTCGCGCCGCCGCGGACGAGCACCACGGCCCTCTTGTCGCGCCACCACGGACAAGCACCACCGCCGCCGGAGGACCACCATCGTCGCTGGAGACGAGCACCGGAGACGAGCACCGCACCGGAGGACACGATTGCTTTTTGTTTGGACCCGATTGCTTTTTTATTTTTGTTCAAGGTTCTTTCTGTAAGAATTGGGACCTGTTTGTAATTATAATTCTTGTACCCTACTCTCAGCGTGGCCCAATAAATACAGGCCACCAAACAACAGCTCATCCCAACCCAGGCCAGGTTATACATGCCACCAAACACTGAGAAATATCTCAGCCCAACCCGGCTCAGGACAGCATGTCTCTATAGAGAAAGCCAGGTCAGGCTACCAAACACACACTTTGTGGCAGACCGTGCATGCCGGCCTCATGTAGGCACTGTCTCGACTATATTCAATAACGTCGACGTCTTTTGAACATATCCATTTGTCTCATGCATGGAGCACGGTATAGTCCTATGTGACAGAGAGACATCGCGCAGTTGGAGCGTTGTGGATTGACTTACACGCCCCATGTGCGGGAGATTATATAGAGGAGAGTTTCTCAAAAATGCAAAATGTGAGCTCGGGCTAATGAGAGTTTCGGAATTGAAAATTGGGGTTTTAAAATTTTACAAAATTTTGAAAAAAATACATGTACACATAGATGTATCCTACAAAAGTGTAAAATTTTCTTCAGCTTATAAGATTAATCGTATTGAAATTTTACACACTTGTAGAATGCATCAGTATATACACACATTTTTTCTTTGAAATTTATTAAAACTTTAGAATATCGTTTTTTAGAATATTGCGCTCAATGGAGCCCCAACTCCTAAACGTCGTACTCTAAATTCTTAGCTATTTACCATGGATGTCAATGGGAGAGTAGTTTGTCTGAACACCCAGTTACAAGCCCTATCAAGGTTGTTCATAGGTGCATCAAGAATCGCGCTAACCCTTTTCTCCCCTCTGACCACTTCTATTTTTTGTATCTCCTAAACCATAAAATCTATGGATTTTAACTTTTTAGTTCACTCAAAAAATTGATATAGAATGTGGGAAAATAGTTCAGTATTTTTTCTGACATTTATATATATTTCGCAAATATTTTAAAAAATTAAGCTTCACAAAAAAAGTTCCGAACTATTTTCCCCATTCTAGTTAACCATATGTTGTATAGTTCAAGAGAAACAAAAAGGAGAGATTTGAAACAATGTGGGGGTGTAGGTGAGTCAATGCTAATTCACATATTTTTCCATGTCAATGGTGTAGTAGGTAGAGAGGAAGAAAGGTTATGCATGTTGGATTTACTCATGGTACCCCTGGGGGGGGGGGGGGGGGGGGGGGGGGGTTCTTCTTTTACTTGGATTTATTTTGATATTTTCATTTGAATATTCCATTTGACTGTGACTTGCTTCTAGACGACACTTAAGATTTTTGTGCTCGCGATATTAAAATCCCAAATATACTCTACCCGTGTCTCATACTATTAAATCATTTCACCAAGTTAATTCATAATGGTTGTCTTTGTGTTACTTTTACTACTCACATGATATTAGGGTTAAGAAACCCTCCGTATTCATCCTCCAGCGCCTGAGGTGAATCCCAGTGAAAAAGGGTCACAAATGGCTGCAACCCTGAAAATATATAAAGATTAACATATATTAAGAATCTTCCATTGGGATAAATAATGAACATGATTTCAATGCATCCTGCAAGTTTATTTGATAATAAATCGAAAAGTATTGATGGTTTGATGATGTACCTTTGGATAGGAGCTCATTAATCAAGTTATTATAATATTTAACACCTTCCTTGTTCACTCCACCCCTGAGAGTCCCATCTGACATGCATTCATTGAGGTCAACGTCAACATGCTATCAACTTCCAAATCAACAATATGCTATCAACTTGGCATGTGGAGGATTTGCAGAATCTTTAATTTATAGAAAAAGAAAGAAAAGAGGTTAAATGTATCAGGATGACAGGATTGAAGGATATCGTTACCTGGAAGAATTCTTGTCCATGAGATGGAGAACCTGTATGCATCCACACCCATATCCTTCATGAGGCGCACATCTTCCTGAGTTTTTTGGAAAGTTGTTATCAGTAGTACTACCTAGGTTCTTATTGCAAGATTATAGGACCTGAAATATAATTTTGCTTGTCACAGTGAGGACTTAATCTATAACTTCTTTGAGCATATAATTTATGGAAATTCTTTAAGGTCCAACAAAAAGTAAGTCGTACAAACTAAACACACTATATCCATAGTCCCTACCTTGTAAAGATGATAGGAGTCCACTGCCACATCGCCGTTGCTTTTGTCGGCAATTTTATCTGCAAAAAATATTCCGGTTTTTATGGTAAAAACGACTCGTCTGCTTATTGGTATTCATTTGTTGAAAGGAACATCATGATTTAGCATGAGTTTTGCATGCAAATTACTTATCACACCATTGACCCGATTGATATAGAAGGGTTCTAAAACCGGCTAAGAGTAGTTAAAACCACAAATATTGGCACAGAAATTCGCTAGTATGTTCACACTCACCTCCGTTCAGATAATATAGACTACTACTGGAATACTCTATTTTCTTTGTTCCTAAAGATGACCTTCCAGACATCAGCACACAACTTTGACTATTGCCAAAAAACATAGTTTTGACCATTAGTTTTTCTCAACCTGTGCTAGCAAAGGATTACAAGATTATGACACTACGAAAATACTTTCAACGTAAATCTAATTATACTATTCTCCTTTCACTATGCTAAATAACTTGCATAGTACTACAGACTATACTGGAAAAATTTAGATAACTTTGATCTATTTATTGTTAAAAAGATATGCAAACATTTTTCTCAAGAAAAAGTTAATATAAGCTAGTGTTGTAGATGTACACATGCCTGGGTATTGGTGAGTGAAGTTGTCCCAGATGCTTGGTCCCCTGCCTCCCTCCATCGCACCACCCTCATACTGCAGTAGTGTGCCAGATGCATGTGCATATATGACTATATGAGACCAGATCCAGAGACGAACACATGATATTTAATTATTGGATCAGATCAAAGATCAATGGATGAAGTCATATATGCTGGAAGCCTTGAACTTGATAACAATTTCTTCCACTTGCTCTAACATTCAGTCATTCATGATTCCTGTCTATTTGCCTAGAATCAACTCTGTTCTAACCTCTGACATTAGCAAGCAGTAGAAACTTATGGATGATACAACTTTCATACATGTACTTGCCATCGTCCATCAGATTCTGCTGATCCGAGAAAGGAAGGCGAACAACCTATGCTATGCATGAATCAATGGAGGAAAGAAGTGGAAACCTGATAGGATGAGGAGGCCGTCCCGAAGACGAAGCCCTTGGGGAAGCTCCTTCGGCTTACCGGCTGCCGTCCTCCGCCGTCATAGGCAGCGGAAGCGACAGTCAGAAGGAGAAACGTGAGGACAGCACGAGAGGGCATCGTCGCCAGTTCTCCTGCAGCCATATGTGGAGCCACGGGGTCGTCGCAAAGGATGTATTGCAACGCTTCTCACTGTGTAAAAAGCTCACCTTGGCACTAGATATAGGCCTCTGGAACCTGGAACTGGAACCCGCTGGAAGAGGTTAAATCTTAATCTGTTGCTGTCCAGTGTGGAAACTTGCACGTGGTGGCAACGTTGACGATTACCCAATTATTGAAGAAAACGACTATGGGCGAAGTTAACCCATAAGAGAGTCGGTGTCATCGCTGTTTCGTCGGTGTCAATCTTTATTGATGAACAACAGTTATCACTTTTTTTCTGTAAAGGAGGATAACCGGTCGCCCTCTCCATCGATCGATTGCAATAGCCATATATTAAAAAACAGACAATCATGGTAAAGGCTTAAGCAAAAAGAAAATACATAACTCTTAGGCAAAATCTTCAAAAAGGAATTGCCGCACTTGCGCAAAAAATGACGAATCCAATAGTAGATCAATCACGGGATTTTCATCCCCAAAACCGAGTTTCGAGCCATCAACTTCAGCAAGAGCACAACGCAAGCACGTGTCTACATTGCCAAATCATAATCGGTGTTTTCACTGAAGTGTGCAAACTCGTGTTGACGTTCTACCATCATCACTTGTCCGGCCGAAGATTACTCGCTAGCGGGATGCTGTTGGAGGAAACTGGAAGTCGATGATTTCGTATACCACCACGCCTCCAGCCATTGCCGTGCCACGTTTGATCAAGTAGCAATAGGCATAACTTGACACCACGTACCACCTTCCGAGATCGGGCATGACTTGACGCCACCTCATGAGACGTTGTGCATAGCCACCGCCGGCCAGACCTGACTTGACAACTACACCGAAGACATCGCGCGTAGCACCTACTAAGTAAAATAGAACCCAATGTCTGAAGGGGCGTCCCATACCGCAGCCGACCAATAAACTCTACCGCCAGAGAAGAGAATGTATCATACCGACATCGACCATGACACACATAGTTAGACACCATCACCAAATTGATGATCCGGCTGTCGCATTATCCACATGACCACAACAATGTCCGCCGCCATAAAATATCCAGGGTCGGCGCCCCAATTGCCAAACTTCTACGCCACCATGTCGCATCGAACAAATCGTGGCCAGATCCACAACTGCTAAACCGGCCGCCGGCAACCATGCTGCCACGTAGCACCAGACGGTGGTAGTCATGACATCTCTTATGTAAGCCGTTGCAATTACCGTACCGTAGGCCCTATGGCCTGAAGAACCAGGCCACAACAGCCTCGGCACTGTCGATGAACTAGCGATGACAACCCTCGCATCTGCGTCCACCCAGCCACCTTTTGGCGTACTAGTAATTTCCATATGCATCTTTGACCCAGCCACCTTTTGCCCTACTAGTAATTTCCCAGGGCCACCGCCCCGAGTCCAAACTCAGTTTTGCAAGTCCTTCGTCCAAGGCCGACTACCGCTTCTAGTCGGAGGTCCCCCTGTGAGAAGAGATGAGGAGACGAAGGACCCATGATTGTCTTCTGATGTGCATGAAAGTGCACGGTGCCCCATCTGTGGTTTTGGTAATTCCTTACAACCCCTATAAACTAATGTTTGAATTGAGTTATAATTGAATGGTTTGTCCATAGGAAATGCTTGAAAACCACATGTTGGATTTAATGTTGAAAGAAAATGAAAGTGGAAGAAGATATAATTCTTGTGCGGAACATACAAGCTTTATCTCTCTAGGTTATGGGTTAAGCTAGAGAGGATCAAAATCTTGAGATGATTATTAAAAGGAATCTATGTCGAGGTCATGATCGGCTCATGTGTGATCCATGGTTGACCTAGGCGTAAGACATACTATCAAGTGAAGAACTCATTATGTATCTCAAGAAATGGTGATATAGTAGGAAAATAATCAAGGGATAACCAATAACCTTATACACTAAGAGTCGTAGCTTCATTTTCTGTCCGATTTTTGAGCGATCACTAGTATTTTTGCTGGTCTCGATGCATGGATGCGATTACTTGGACACATGGATATGATCGCTTTGACACGTGGATATGATTGATTCGACGTGTGTTTGATCCAATTCTTTCCTGAGAATGCGTGGTCGCTCTTTTTTTTTTTGCGAAACACAGTACAACGCAAACGCTCATATACACGCGCACACACTCACCCCTATGAACGCACGCACGCACACCCTACCCCTATGAGCACCTCCGAGAGACTGAGTCGGCGGGTCGAGTCTTGAGATTGACGAAGTCACCACGGGCGCCTCGCTGTCGACGGGAACGTCGCCTCCCACTGAAGAATATTCCGCCTTAAATGAGAAACACCAGCGTCAAACCTGGGGTTTGAACTCTGGTGGGCTGGGGGTACAACCACCCACCTAACCATCTTGCCACAGGCAAGTTCTCATGCGTGGTCGCTCTAGAAAACTCTTCTCCGCACGTCTCTCTTCTTATCTCGGACCCTTCCCAATCACGATTTGGCATCTCCCTCCCCCGGTTTTCCCGCAAGGAACATAGGCGACACTGCCGCATTGCCTCGTGGTGCGATGAACGTCGTCCCGTTTCTACTGCGGGGTGATGTGCGCTCAAAGACTCCGTCTTCAACTTGCAGGCACGTGCCCGCTGTGACAGAGGTCAAGATGGCAAGGTCAGGCTCAGCACCGGTGTTCGGCCCCTGCGAGAAGCAGATGGCACGTGAAAGGACAGAGGCACCTACTTCAGGTCATCTTCCCCGGGGACGGGGCACAACACACCGAGCTCGAGCCCACCATCCTCGGGCCAGGGCTTGGGCAAGAACAATGTCGCGTGTTGACAGCGATGGCTGGCAAACAGCGTGAAGAGAAGCACACACAACTGGTGGTTTGGACGGTGGTGCTACAGATCTACCCTAAACACAGGTGCCTACTTCCTCTGTTTTCTACTTCTCATACGGCCGCTCTGCCAAGCACTGAAGTGTGAGCGGCCATGGGTGGCGGGTGCTGAATGGGAATGTCGGATGGCCGGAGGATCGAACGGCGGAAGGGGAGGTCGGATGGTGAGACGCCTGTCAAGATACACTCTCAAATTCTTCGTGCAGGATTTGTTCCAAGCCCCTCCAGCCAAGCCATGGGGTTTCTTGAATTCGGCGTGATTTATGGTCTTCTTGATGGCCAGAGCGATCTTTGACCCGTCTTTGCCACGTAATTATGCACAATTTTGCCAAATTTGCTTCGAATTGACACTATTTAGCGAAATTACTCACCTTTTGGCGGCAACTGTTTGGCATCCGACATGATCCCGTAACCAGATCTGAAGAGTGGCTGTAACGACAATATGCCATGGTGTTGGAGGATCAAAACATGACGTGGTGGTCCGATCATTGACCAGATTCGACAATGGCGTTCTCAAGGACTTAGTTATCATCTGCTGCATCCGCTAACCTAAGTGAAAACCTAGGGATGACTATTTGTGATAATTGCGGGAAGTGGGTCTCATGCATTCTTTTATCTTTTGCATATCTATCCCCACCAGTTTTGTGATTTAGGGATGACTATTTGTGATTTAGGAAAGATTGTCGCAAAAATTAAGCAGCTCATGTTTCAATTTTTGGATCAATTTTTTCCCTCTGCATATCTATCCCCACCAGTTTTTGTCACGTAGCTCCTAAAATGTCCTACATCGGTTACTAAAGGTAGTAACATTTTTTCATGCCTAGCGTCCACGCAGATCGTCATAGAAAACGTAAACCATTTGTTTCTTTCAGATTGACACAACATCATCATATTTTTTTTTTTTTGAGAACTTGCCTGTGGCAAGATGGTTAGGAGGGTGGTTGTACCCCCAGCCCACCAGAGTTCAAACCCCAGGTTTGACGCTGGTGTTTCTCATTTAGGCGGAATATTCTTCAGTGGGAGGCGACGTTCCCGTCGACAGCGAGGCGCCCGTGGTGACTTCGTCAATCTCAAGACTCAACCGCCGGCTCAGTCTCTCGGAGGTGCTCATAGAGGTAGGGTGTGCGTGTGTGCGTTCATAGGGGTGAGTGTATGCGCGTGTATGTGAGCGTCTGCGTTGTACTGTGTTTCGCAAAAAAACATCATCATATTTTGCAAAAAAAAAACAAAAAAAAAAAACAAGATTGCTTACCGACGCCAGCGTGCCTCGCCGCCGCACTTGGAAGCAACGTCACCGTGTGAGATGCCGTTCTTAATCCATACGACGTTCCAAAAATACGTTGTGGTCCTGATGGTTAGTGTCATATTTATCTTACGCGCACGTGCAAGATTACTATTCCCTCTGTTCTTAAATATGAGATGTTTTAGCTATTTCACATATTGACTAGATATGGATTGAAATGAGTGAACAAACACACTAAAAATTGTCTACATACATATAGATACCTGTGAATTTAGAAAAAAACTAAATCATCTTATATTTAGGAACTGAGGGAGTAGTTGCCATAAGTAGCGAATCTGCCAAGTTTTTAGGGATGTGCTAACGACAGGAACCTTTAATTTCCCATTCAGCCGCAATCATGTCTAGAAAATCATCTCAATTAAACCATGCTAATTCAAATGAGAATTCGTTTTGTTACAAAGATGCAGGAGTTCCCCGACGAAATCAGTCAACTAGAAGACATAAATTAAGCAATACTAGTATAAGAGCCTCCTTCACTCATCTTTCTACACGCAGTAACGGAGCAGGAAGAAAACCGTGTGCCACATTAAAACTTCAGATCTTGAATGAATGATGCCGCTAGAGAGAATTCCCGCAATGAGTTGTTCAACACAATCAAATATTTGGGTCTACCTCTGTCCGTTGGTAGACTAAGGCGAGTGGATCTTCAGTCTTTTGTTGGCAAAATGGCATCACGTTTGAACCGATGGAAGGCTAAATTCCTCAATAGGGCTGGATGTGATGCTTTGGTGAAATTAGACCCTACCTCCCTGCCAAAATTCCTTCTAACCGTGATCAAGGCGGATAAGGCTATACTAAAGGCTTTCGACAAGTTAAGGAGGGGCATGCTATGGGCTGGCAGCGACACTGTTAGTGGTGGAAAGAGCAAACTCTGTTGGAGAAAGGTTTGGCGACCTAAGGGTCTTGGGGATCTTGGTATTCTCGATCTTGATGAGTTTGCCCTTGCACTTCGGCCGCGCTGGCTGTGGTTTGAGTGGACGCCGCCTGGCTAGTGATGCGTCCAAATTATACGCATCATTATCCATGTTCAGAGAGTATATTTGTCATGAAAACGACAATATATCACTCTGTACCTGCCACTAACCATTAGTGTGCAAATCTACTTGTGATTTATTTTCTCGTAGTTAAGGAAGATATTCAGGTGCAAATCAAGTATTTATGAAGTAATAAACCGGATGGGGAGTTGCCAAAAATCCAGAAGATCTAATAGCAAGCGAAATAGAAGATAACGAATGGCTATACGGTCGCACACGACCGTATCAATGTCAGTGTGATCGGCACCGTCAAACCAAGCAACTTCCGTGAAGGGCCCAGAGACAAATTCGTAACAAAAGGGCCTTGAAACCCTAATCCTCCATATTGCCTATAAGAAGGAGAGGGAACCCCTCAAGAGAGAGCCACCATTCTCCACCGTCTCCATGAAGTGCTGCCTCCATTCCTCTCCATAGCCATCTCCACCACCATAGTCATCATCCATAGCCATATACTACTTGTAATTAAGATGTCTTCGCCATTGGCACATTGTAAGAACTATTTCAATCATTCATCTTCAAGTACTATTGTTTGCAATGTTTCCTATTGTTGATATTGTCGCGATGTGTGAGTAGTTCACTCGGGTTAGGGGCCCAGGCCTAACCTAGCAGCTATGTGCAATCTAAACATTGTGATATTAGTTTAAAGAGTCCTATATGACACATATCTATATCTCTCGTCAATGACTCACTCCTATGACTTGTCAGGTACCCAACACCCCAAAGAATGATCAAGGTAGAGGTAATGGAAGGGAAAAGTGGAAAGCTATGTGAGAAACTCGGTGACAGTAAGAGGTATACAATAGCTGAAAGCAATTCCTTGGAGAACAACAATGACGTCACTAAACTTAAGGCTTCTTTCTGTTAAATCTTAATAACTTAGGTAACCCCGCAAGACGGAATACGACCGAAGTGGATAGATGAATCCTTTGTACTCATGACATGTGAGACATTAGTGACCTCGGACGCATTGCTCATATATATCCCGGTGTCATACTCACTCCATTTTTAAATGTAAGATGTTTTAGCTGTTTCACATGTTGTCTAGATACACACTAAAATGTGTCTAGATACATTTGTATACATGTGAATGTGGACAAAGGCTAAAACATCTTACATTTAAAAACAGCGGGAGTATGAATTATTTATCACATACATAACATGCACTATTGCAGGTGAAAATTTAAGCCCTGGCCTATTTTAATCCATTGCTAAAATAACCACATACAAACGAGTTTGGTCCGGTAACAACTATTAAAACTTTCTTGAACTTGTTACTGATCTACTATGGAGAATTGCTGTACTTATTGGAAATTACTAAGTAGCACGATTTCTCTTGTAGAAGACTACTACTGACCTTTTCTTGCTATCAGAAATGGCAGCTGATATTTTAGTGTTATATGTACTTAGCTGAGTCCTGTTTCACTGATGTTACATCACAAAACTTGAGATAAATATGTAGCTAGTTATTATTGGTGGTAGTAACGTTGAATTCCATAATTTTCTAGCTAAGCCAGTGGTCATATTTGAACAACTTGTGGTGATTCTAGGATGTGCATTCAGTTTGGCATCAGTCAAGTGTTATGAATCGATGTAAGTGTTGTATTCCTCTCGTAAAACACTGCTGGTTTGTTACTCAGATGTTTTTATTATCAGAAATTAAGAATTGACAGCAGCTTATATATGCTGTTCGAGGGATTTCTGTGTCGTATAGTCCTGCTTCATATGTTAAATCATATAAGTTGTGCTAAACACGCGCGTGGTGTTGCCGTGTTGGTGCGAGAAATTTCTTGGTAAGCTAGAAATTCTTCAGGTTTTACCAATTCTTGATGATATTACTTGGAATCATTGGTCTGTCTTTAGTCTATTTATACTTTTTTTTTGCTAATCTACATCCTGATTATACTTGTTAAATGTACCTTGTGGGTCAATTGTGAGCAGAATACCTTGTGAGTCAATTCTAAGCAGGGCTATCTGGTATGGTCTTTCTAATCCGTTCAATTGGAAACCCACTATGTTTTGCAGCTATGGAAGTCAAGTTGATCAATTGCCATTAGGTCCTTCACTCATCTTTACAGCTCGGCACATACATGGTTTATTTATTTTATTGTGCCCACAAACTGCTGCGTTCAGCCGGTCACACGCGATTTATTGCAACACACACTATGTCTATCGTGTGGAACAATGACTATTTCTTCATCTCTTCAGGAACTTCTTGAACCAGTGGGCGGAGTGCTTGGGGTACCGCTTCAGTCCATCGTTGTAGTCCACGAAGTTTAACCCGAACCGCACCGTATATCCACTCGACCACTCGAAGTTATCGAGCAGCGACCATGCAAAGTACCCCTTCACGTTTGCACCGTCCCTGTAAATCAGTACAAGCATGAGCGTGCAACGCAATGTGAGGTAATATCAGGTTGGAAAATGGTGATAGAGTTAAGAGTGATGTCAAATCTGAAACTTGTTGACACAGTTAGTGTAGAGTGGTCCACCTTATGGCACTCATCAGGGCAAGCAGGTGCTTGTGGTGGTACTCTATCCTGGCGTAGTCCTTCAGGGCTTCCTGTAGTGGTAGGCTCTTGTTGTTGGCTTCGTCGACTCCTAAATACAGAGACAAAAAAATTCAGATAAGTTTCAGTTTGGGTATATGATTTCTAGGATAAAAAATATGCTCACCGTTTTCAGTGATGTAGATGGCCGGATTAACATAGTTATCCTTTATATAAAGCAACAGCTCATGGAACCCTCGAGGATACACGTAGAGCCAAGGTGAAGCGGCCTACATGCGCGCATCTTATTTACTGAACTGAATCACCACACATATTATGTGCAGAGAAAAATGTGGAAAGATGTATATTATGTGGATAAAGTTACGTACCCGAGGGCCTATGGGGACACCATTTCGAACACCTGGTATATGTACATAATTGGGAAACATTAGTACAACTGAACATCGTGGTATGCTGCAAAACCGCCACTGATATATAGGACTTATAAGCGAAGAACAGAGAGGTAAATAGACCATGATTGATGCATAACTCACTTGTTAGATTAGTTCGAGCATCAGTATTGTAGCTGTTCCTTAAGCAATTTGATGGAGGAAGATTACCAGCATAGCTCGAAGTGTAATAGTTGAGTCCAATGAAGTCGAACGCACCCTTGAGCAATTCAGATTGTTCTTTGCTGAACTGCGGAAGGCGATTTTTGACCAATCTTCTCATGCTTAGGGGATAATCCCCTCTGACGAGCGGGTCCATAAACCTACAAGCACATTCCTAGTAAGATCGATTGGCTAATTCTGTTTAGACATTGGCAATGAAACTATGTGCGAGTACCAAGGATAATTTACCATCCAAGGTGGAAGTCCAGTGCGCGTATCGCTGCATCATTGTCGGTGGTGTTTGAACGGGAGAAGGGAACATACCAGTTTGAGACCAAAGTTATTCCAATCTTCCCCTTCTGAACGGCCTACATTTTATATGCATTATATATACTAGGAGGGTTGTTCATGGATGAATTGAAACTGCATAATATTGGAGGGTCCATTTACTTAGATCGTGAAAATAATTATTTGTCACCTGATATTTCTCCTTGTACATTCTGACGGTTGCTGCATGAGCGAGCAGCAGGTGGTGGCCTGCGGTGTAAGGCCCCCTTCCTGAATCCCCGGCACTGCATTTTCCCTTCTCCCACGGCGAGCACCGGCCTGGCACCGACGTGCCACTTGCATACCCGTTTACGCAGAAGTTCGTGGGCTCGTTGAACGTGATCCAGTGCTTCACTCGATCTCCGAACTCTCTGAAGCACACTTCAGCATAGTCCTTGTAGTCATTTCTGCACCAGCGTATCAGGCAGTCAGCTAGTTATAAGTTATAACCTTATGCAAGTTGGCATAACGATGATTTCGATGTACATAATATTAGGATTCAGAAATCCTCCATATTTATCTTCCAGTGCCTGAGGAGAGTCCCAGTGAAAAAGGGTGGCAAATGGTTGCACCCCTGCAAATATGTAAATGCATCAAAATCTTGCGAATCATCCAGTGCTTTTTTTTTGATCTGATGCTCCATGCAGGTTGAACCCATTGGATAACAAGTACCTTTAGAAAGAAGCTCATTGATCAAATTGTTGTAATACTTGATGCCTTCTATGTTGACTCCACCTTCCCGTGTTCCGCCTGACGTCATGCAGTCGCCAGTCAGACATTAAGGTCGGTGTATCAACATGCTGTGAACATATAATTTTGATACGATAAATCATCTACTAGAGAGAGAGAGAGAGAGAGAGAGAGAGAGAGAGCAAAACATATGGTCATACTGGGAAGAATTCGTGTCCACGAGATGGAGAACCTGTATGCATCCATTCCCATATCCTTCATGAGGCGCACATCTTCCTGCGTTTTTTGTGTGGAAAGTTTGGATCAGTGCTAGTTCCTTTTGGTAGGATCGGAACTATCATTCAACCATATTGTCATTTTCTGCGATCTTCTTTTTAGATCATTTTCTGTGATCTTAATCTATAGTTTTAAGTATACATATATAAGTTATTAAAATGATAAAAAGTTACCACATAAAAGCAACATAGCTGAGCTAAACACGGCATATCTACCTTGTAAAGATGGTAGTAGTCGTCTGCTACATCCCCGTTACTTCTGTCGGCGATTTTATCTGCAAGACCATTTAGCTCATAAATACTCCTAAGATTTTTTCATATTGTTGAAAGAGGAACCATGACTTAACTATAGTTTCACATCTATATTTACTTCAGTGATAATCACACCATTTGACGGATGGATATAGGCCACCTAGTAGTCAATTAACCTTTAAAATAGTGACATTAAAATATGCTAGAATGTGCAAGAATAATACTCATATACTACTACTCTCTCCGTCCACAAAAAGATGTCTCAACCTAGCCCAAATTTACATGTATCTAGACATGATTTAGTGTGTAGATGCATGCAAATTTGGGCTAAGTTGATACATCCTTTTGTAGACGGAGGGAGTACTTAATAATATATACATAAACATTTGGCTAAGAGAAATGATACAAGCTGTATGTAGCAGATCTGCAGATGTATATACTTGCCTGGATGTCGGTGAGTGAAGGTGTCCCATATACTTGGTCCCCTGCCCCCCTCCGTTGCACCACCTTCGTACTGCATTCATGTGAACTGGCTAATCACTTCTTGGATCAGATCAAATACTTGTTGAAGGGGAGTACAATTTTCTTCCTTTATTTTTCACTCATGTTTTTTTTTCGAGGGGTTCACTCATGTTTGTGGTTCGGTGGTTCGTTTAATTGTTCTTGCCCATTTCCACGCATTACCTACAGCCCTACACCGGAGTTGGCCTGGTGGCATTTCTACGAGACTTGAACTCCGGCTAATGAACGCTATAGCCGTCAGAAGATTACTGAGACGATCGAACGACATGTGGATACCTGATAGGCCGCCGATGCAGTCCCGAAGACGAACCCCTCGGGGAAGCTTCTCCGGTCTATCGGCGGCTGGCCGGCGTCTTCATAGGCGCCGGAAGCGACGGCCAGCAAGAGAAATGGCAGGACAAGGAGACCTAGCATCACCGGTGCTCTTAAGACCATGTGGTGCGATCAACTGTGACGAAGAGAAAATGTGGCAGAGCTACTTGCTTTCCCTTGGCAGTTGGCACCGCATATATATAGGCCTATTAGCATGAAAGCTAGATCTCGAAAAAAAAAACATGAAATCTAGGCTTCTGTCGTGAAGAACTGAGAACGACCGAGGCATGAGCTAGGCATCTGTCGTGAAGAAAAAGAACTGTACACTAGTGTTTCCACACGTTTTTTCATCTGCCCTGAGATTAAGTTGGTAGGTCACACGTCACAACACAGAAAACTCGAGGGAGTAGGGAAGGTGGACAATAAACTCTTATTCTACTTTCCGTATGTCTCTTTAGATCGTCACGTGGGCGCTGTACTGCTATATCAAGTTATATGCAACCATTGCTGTAATAAATTGCCCATATAGTTAGGTGTACAAGATAATGCCCCGCTGCGTAAATTTATAGCAAAAAAATCTACTCCAGTAAATTAAATTAGGATAAATCCTTTGCAATTTATAAACAGGCCATAGATCTTAACACACGTATAACATGGACATGAAGGCTTAGCTCGGTAAGTAAAACTTAAGTGCAAGGGTAATGGAATATATGTAGTAATAATGGTAACATGGATAAAATTTCTAGGGCACACATTGAGTTTCTGTGATGCAATGCTAACCGTCAGGATGCAAAAGATTATGTATATTATGACCGAAATCACTTTTTTTTTAGAAAAGGGGAAGCCCCAGCCTCTGCATCGATTGATGCATACGGCCTTTATTAATTTATTAAAATTCAACATCCGTTATTACATCATGGGTCGCTCAAAGTTGCGACATGGATCAACCATCTAAAAAGAAACGACAACATAGAATGATTCTGCATCAACATGTTATCCTCAGATCAGAACGTCAGCTGTACTGGTTGTATAAATCCCGCGCAACCGATTCCAGCAGGTTGCACCCAATAGCCATTTCGGCGCGCTTCTCCGTTGACTGTAGGAAGGACCACGAACGGATCCAGTGGGTGGCCATCGGGATTACCTGCATAAAAGATGTAGTTTTTGCTCTGTTAAAGATATAATCGTTTCGTATATTCCAAATGGCCCAAAGTAAAGCACAAACTCCAACTCGGAGTTGAACTTTTTCTTTTTTTGGAACTCCGTTTAGCCAATGACCAAAAAGATTATTAACACTCGTTGGGGGGAAAATGTTTAGGGCCATGTGCACTATACGCCAAATCATCTTCGCAAAAGGACACGATATAAATAAATGTTGAATTGTTTCATCTTGATCACAAAAACAACATTTTTTGCTACCATTCCAATTACGCTTTGCAAGGTTATCCTTAGTTAAAATGACCTTTCGATACAAGAACCACCTAAAATCTTTATTTTAAGTGGTACTTTCATCTTCCAGATATATTTACGGAGAAAAACTGTATGATCACTCATAAAGTCGAGATATAGGGATTTCAATGTGAAGACCCCTGTATTAGTTAGTCTCCAAATGAAATTGTCCGGTTGGTCTGTCAGCTGGACATCCATTAACCGGTTGACAAGATGTAGCCATCTTGTCCACTTATTTTCCGCCAACGCTCTCCTAAAACCTATGTTCAAAGGGGGCGCTTGAGACAGCACCGTAGCCACCGAAACTTCTTTTCGCTGGACGATATTATAAAGGGAAGGATATTGAATAGAAAGGGGCTCATTCCCAAGCCAAGTATCTTCCCAGAAGCGAGTCTTTTCGCCATTACCAACATTAAAAGAGCCACGTGAAAAGAACTCCTCTTTTAATTTCATGAGGCCCTTGCAAAAAGGAGAGTCGGTTGCTTTAACCTTTACTTGGGATAGAGATTTCGAATGCAAATATTTGTTGTGGATCAGCTAGTGCCACACGCCTTCCTCCTCGCTTAAAATTTTAAAAAGCCACTTGCTTAATAAACATTTATTTTTAATATCTAGAACCTCTATCCCTAACCCCCCTTGATCTTTTGGTCTGCAAATGATGTTCCATTTAGTAAGTCTATACTTTCTTTTATGGCCATCGCTTTGCCAAAAAAATCTAGATCGAAAGAAATCCATTCTCTTACGCACCCCTATGGGTACTTCAAAGAAGGAAAACATGAACATGGGTAGACTTGTCAGTACCGAATTAATTAAGATTAATCTGTCCCCATAGGACAAGAGTTTCCCACCCAATTTGCGAGCTTTTTCTCAAAACGATCCTCTATGGATTTCCATTCACTATTTTTCAATTTCCGGAAATGAATTGGTATACCCAAGTACCTAAAAGGGTAAGATCCAGACTCACATCCAAAGAGGTTCCTACAATCGTCTTCCATGTCCTTTGCTTTCCCGAAGCAAAAGAGTTCACTTTTGTTGAAATTAGTTTTTAAGCCTGATAATTGTTCGAACATACACAGAATGAGCTTCATGTTCAACGCTTTGTCAAAATCGTGTTCCATGAAAATAATTGTGTCATCAGCATATTGTAGGATCGACACCCCCCCATCTACTAGGTGAGGTATAAGTCCCTCTACTTGCCCATCTTCCTTAGCTCGAGCAATAAGAATGGCCAACATATCTGCTACGATATTGAATAGAATAGGTGATAACGGATCTCCCTGTCTCAGCCCTTTACGTGTCTGAAAGTAGTGTCCAAGGTCATCGTTCACCTTTATGCCCACACTACCCCGGGTAACAAACTGTTGTACCCATTGACACCATTTAGGATCAAAACCTTTCATCCTCAACACTTGTTGCAGACAAGGCCACTGAACCTTATCATAGGCCTTTTCAAAATCAATTTTTAAAAGGACATCATCAATTTTCTTCCTATGAAGTTCAGGGATTGTCTCATGCAGAATTAACACGCCTTCTAGAATATGCCTCCCAGGCATGAAAGCGGTTTGTGTTGGTCTGATCACCTTATGTGCGACCTCAACAATTCTATTAGTGCCAACCTTAGTGAATATCTTAAAACTCACATTTAGTAAGAAAATAGGACGATATTGTTGGATCTGAATAGCATTTCTTTCTTTGGTAGCAGAATAATGTTGCCATAGTTTAGCTGAAACAACGGCAGTTCACCATTCTCAAAAGCTTTAAAAAGGTTCATCAGATCAATTTTAATGGTACCCCAAAATTTTGATAGAACTCAGCTGGGAACCCATCTGGCCCGGGAGCTTTGTTTTTTTCCATTTGCATAATAGCCTCATACACCTCCTTCTCTGTGAAGTTGGATGTAAGGATTTTATTTTCCTCTTCTGAGATCTTAGGGATCACTTACGTATCTAGGAGTCAGACCATCTCATAATAGATTCAGCATCCCACGAACGCAATGCACAAACAAAGAATTGAAACCAATGTAAAATGTTGAATTGCTATTAGCCAAGGTCTTTTACCTATTTCGTCGCCGAAAGACAAATATTTGTAGTGAACTTTCAGTTGCGGGTCTTACAGCGTGGTCTGGTTCAACGCCTTCTGAACGGTCACACGGCGTGTGCGCAATCCTTCCTCCAAATCAGTGGGACAATTGAGAAGAACATGAGAATTTGAGAAGTCACCCCCAAACCGCTTCTGTTTTATAGAAAGAAGGCCAACGACCCAGATTTTATATTGAAAAGCTAACATATGTTTTTTGGGACTATCCAGTTACAGGGTAGAATCTGAAAAACAGGAAAACACTTCCACATGTTCATGTAGTTCCAGAAAATTACAGAGAGACACATGGTGACATGCATCAATCAAAACAAACACAACCAAAAGAAAAGATTACACAAAGTTAACCAATGCCTCGCCGCACTTCTGAATCCAGAGAGATTCCACACATGGTGACATGCATCAAGCAAAACCAACACAACCAAAAGAAAAGATTACACAAAGTTAACCAATGCCTCCCTGTACTTCTGAATCCAGAGAGAGCCCACACATGGTGACATGCATCAAGCAAAACCAACACAACCAAAAGAAAAGATTACACAAAGTTAACCAATGCCTCACCGCACTTCTGAATCCATCAGTTGCAGCCTTCTTCTCAAACCACTTCTGACTTCTTTCAGCTAGGAAAAGATATTGGCTGTCTTCTCCGCAGGTGAGGAGCCTGTTGGGCCATGTCCCTCCACTTGGAGGTGTGTTGGTAGCCCAACTTTAGCCCAGAAAGTCCAACACGTGTGAGCCGTTGATCGCTGTACGCATCCAACTGTTGAGTTGCCTCCAAGTGAGGTAAGAGAAGAAAACCCTAGCCACCCTTGTGGCTGTGCAAGCAAGCTAGTGTGAGAAGCTGGAACGTGGCTGCTGCTGTGAGAGAATGAGAGAACACACAAGAATACCACAAACTAGTGAGAAGAGAGGAAGAAGAAGGAGAGGTGATTTCTGTCATGATTTGGTGCATCTGACCGGTCTGTCTTCAACCCTGTGTTCGGAGGGTCAAACATGCTTGGATCGACTCCAAACTTGGTGAGCTCGTTCCTTACTTTGAGTACTTCGATTTGGATATCTGGTTTGAGGTTTGGGTCAGAGGAGCATCAGATTTGAGAGAGGTTTCGTCAGTTCGGACTGCTGCAGTTTCAGCACAGAGCAGTTTTGGTAGAGAAACATTTTGGGCAGGCAAACGGTGTCCGACTGAGCTCATTTTTGGTGTGCATGTTGGGAACTCATATGTCTGCTTGTCTACCAAGTTTCGTGGTGTTTGGATCTGTGGTTTAAGAGCAGTTTGCTGATTACCGAAGATGACAGAATATGTGATACTCTGCTTTGCTGAAATCTTGCCTCTTCTGGTTGTTGTTGTTGTTGCCGGTGGGCAACGAGCTGATGTGTGTGTTGTAATCTCTAGATGTTCTAGGGAAGACTCTTGATCATAGTGAAGTTTGCGTGGACCGGTTGGTCCACATCCGTGGTTTTTCCTCCTCACGTTGGGGAGGTTTTCCACGTAAATCCTTGTGTCACCTGTGCATGTGATTGTGTTTATTTTTCCGCTGCATATTGCTGTTGGTTGAACCTATCCTCGAAGTTCATTGCAGGCCAAAGGCAATTGGAGTTGTGTATCTTCTCCCATTTACCTCAACAAAGGAATATCAGAGCTGAGGTTCACTTTGTACTCGTGTTTCAAACCAAGGTTTGTTTTGGGCTGAGTGCAGTTTGCTTGTGTTGAAAGATGGAAGTGAATACCAACAGAATGATATCATTGAATGGTACAAATTATCAAGCTTGGAAGAGCAAGATGAAGGACTTGTTGTATGAGAAAGAATACTAGAAGCCGGTGTTCTCCACTGAGATGCTCGAGGACATGAAAGAAAATGTTTGGGAGGTACTTCATCTCCAAGCTTGTGGGTTCATTCGGCAATGGGTCGATGACAATGTTTTGAACCATATCATTGATGAGACACATGCACGCACCTTATGGCAGAAATTGGAGGAGTTGTATGCTCGCAAAGAAGGTACCAACAAGATGTTCTTGATCAAGAAATTGATGCGTTTGAGGTACAAGGAAGGCACACCAATTGCAGATCATGTGAATGAATTTCAGGGCATTATAAATCAGCTATCTGCAATGGGAATCACATTTGAAGATGAAGTGAGAGCCTTGCCGCTACTTGGCTCATTACCAGACACTTGGGAGACCTTTAAAGTCACCGTTTGCAATTCAGCACCTAATGGAGTTGTCACTTGGAACCTTGTGAAGACCAAGGTACTAAATGAAGAGTCTAGAAAAATTGCTGATAAGGAAAGTTCTTCTTCACACTCAGAAGTGTTATTGACTCAGTCAAGGGGGAGAAGCAAGCGTAGAGGTCCAAGTAAAGGGGCTGAAAGAAGTAGAAGCAAATCAAAAGACAAAGGCAAGTATGCTGATTTTGTGTGCCATCACTGCCATGAGAAGGGCCACATCAAGTGGCATTGTGACGAATGGAAGAAAGACAAAAGGAAAAAGAAGAAGCAAGTTTAGAAACAGCCAAACAGTGACAGTGATAGTGATGGACGCATTACTGTAGTAGAGGATATCATGTCTCTCATGCATGAAGAACATGATGGCAGTTTTGGTTCTACTACCGAGGAGAAGATCACTATTGTTTCCGATGACACCATCAACCTTGTAGATGGTGATGAGATGACTTGGGTTCCGGACAGCGGTGCTACCATACATGCTACATCTCATAGAGAGTTCTTCACAAACTATACCGCGGGTGATTTTGGTGTCGTGAAGATGGGAAACAATGATAGAGCAAAAATCATTGGAAGAGGAGATGTGCACTTGGAGACTGAAATGGTACGACACTAGTCCTCAAGTCGGTGAGGCACGTCTCAACATGATCTCGGTTGGTTTGCTTTATAAAGATGGGTACTTGAGCAGATTTGGGAGAAAATGACAGATAACCACCACATTTGAACACGAGATGTCAAAAAACCACCACCCTTCGTCTTTTTGACACATAAATACCTCTTTTGGGGCCATAGTGTGACGAGGAGCACTGATTTGCTTGTTTAAGTCTGCTAACTCGTTTTTTGACGGTTTGGACCAACCTATCGGGTCTACGTGGCAAAATTTGATGGAGAAAAATAAACGAATTTTTAAAATTTACGTAGGGCCCACCTGTCATTCTCTCTGCTCTCTATTCTTTCCTCTCTTCTACCTGGAACTGCACCACACACACCAAGTCAACGCACACACCCGACCCGACCCGCTCGCTCCTTCTCACCAGAGCTCGCCCCAAGCTCCGGCCGCCGCCGCCACCTCGCCGCGCCGGCCGCCACCGCTCGTCGTCGTCCGGAGCGTCGCCTCGTCTCGTCCGGAGCCCCGGACATGGCGCGAGTCGCGGGCGCGGGCCATGAGCGAGCCTCGCCTCGTCTCGTACGGAGCACTGGCCATGGCGCGGGCGAGCTCGAGCCCTGGCCACGGAGCCACGGTCGAGCGCGGCGACGCGGGCGAGCGCCGGCCATGGTGCGGGCGAGCTCGAGCCCCGGCCACGGCGCCACGGGCGAGCGCGGCGGCACGGGCGCGAGCGGCGGGCGAGCTTGAGCCCCGGCCACGGCGCCACGGGCGAGCGCGGCGGTGCGGGATCGGGCCACGGTGCCACGGGCGAGAGCGGTGGCGCGGGCTCGCCGGTGCTGCAGCCGCCATGGAGCTGCCCTCGCCGGTCGGGCGTGCTAGCTACCTAGCCGGTTGGGCTCGCTGGTCGGGCGTGCTAGCTAGCTAGCTGCGTGTTCGTGTCGCGCTTGCCGGTCGGGCTAGCTAGGCGCGAGGCGCCCACGACGGTGGCGCTCAGCCGCCCTGCACGCGAGCGTTGACTCGCTTTTTTATTTTATTTTTGCCACGTAGATCTGACAGGTGGGTCTGAACTGTCATAAAATGTGTTAACAGGTTTAAATAGACAAATTAGTGCTCTGCGTCATACTATGGGTCCAAAAAAGGTATTTATATGTCAAAAAGACGAAGGGTGGTGGTTTTTTGACATCTCGTGTTCAAATGTGGTGGTTATTTGTCATTTTCTCCAGATTTGGAGATGCACAGTACAAGCTCACTAAAGGAAATCTGATTTATTGTTGCTAGAGGTAACATGGTTTCAGTTTTGTATCATGTCCATGCTAAACTTTCTGCTGCTGAGGGCTGGTTGCGTTTGTGACGGATGGACACCTCCGAGAAAGGCGGAGAGGAGCCGTTAGGGCGATTCTGGAGCCTCTCGCCGGAGTCCAAAGACGAAGGTAAGGAAGATGACGGAGGAGAAGACGGTTCACGCTCCGGTATGTCGTATCTTTGTGACTTGCCGGAGGAGGACGTCCATCGAGATCTGCCGGCGATCTCCAGTCGGATGGAGAAGAGGATCTACAAGCGTCAGGCTAGGGCGGCACAGCTGCTCCGCGTCGATGGGGAAGATCTTCTGCAGAGTCAAGGTACATGCTCTTCTGTTTCTTCTGCAGTGGTGCAGCGGCCGATCGATTGTTCGTGATCGCCGGCGTTGTCTCCGACAACCTTTGTCCTGGAAGATTTTGATCCTAAAGAATGGATCCAAGTGGTGAGGCGAGCGAGGATCCGTTCCGATGCTCGTCACAGGAATCGCGCGGCCGACCGATCTGCGTTGAAGTTCGCCGATGGCAGAATGTCTCAACGGAGAATTTTGAATTTCCGCGATCCATGCATGGGCCATACGGGCCGTTTTTCACGCCATGCAAATTGTCAAGTCGTCCATACGGGCCCAATTTGTGATTGTCGATCATCTAAGGCGGGGAATTCCGTCCATAGGATTCTAGGTCTTTTTTGGTCGCGAGACTCTGCTCCTGCGCCGCGTGTAGCTCGACGCTCGCTGGTGATGGCGCATCGTGATGGTGGCGGTGGCAAGAGTGTTGGGAATAGCGGCGGTCAGAACTTCCGTTTCCAAGGGGAAGGAGATCCTGGTGCTAGACCTAGCAATGCTCGAGGGGGTGCCAACTTCAACAATCAGGGCTATGACGGCGGAGGATATAGGGCTGTAGGGTTTGATTATGGCCGCGGCGGCGGTGATTCTGGTCGTGGAGATTTTTTCGAGCAAGGTCATGGCAACTTCAATGGGAATCATGGACACTATATTCAGGGCAATGGTGCCCAGGGGGGCGATTTTCAAGGAGGCGGATATGGTGGCTTTCACCCGGGTGCCGGAGGGGCAAATCAATATGATAACGACCAGTATGGTTATCCCAACCATAGGAGGGAGTTCCGAGGTCACCGTGAAGGTGGTTTTGACAGGCGTGGTCGTTCCAATGAGCGGGATGTGCGTCGTCCACCTCCACATCGCAATCCATCTGTTGTTGCTACAGCTGATAAGCCACTGCAAGCAGCTCCTTCTGCTCCTCAACCGGTAGCTGATGTTGGTCAAGCTGTCGTGGAACCTGGTGCGGCACAAGCAACGAATGTCGCTGCTCCTGGTGTTGCTCTACAATCGGTCCAAAGTTTGGATGTTGTCAAGGCGGCCGAGAAAAAAGATAAAAGTGTAGACAAGGTGAAGTGCTTCCGATTTGGAGCTAAAGGGCACTTTTCAGTGGAGTGCACAACAATTTTGTGTGACTTTTGTGCATTAGTGGATCATGCGAATGAGGAATGCCCGCTACATGATGCTCTGAAGCCCTCCCTCTCTCTTTTTGGATTGGCTCATGAAGATCTGATGGTTGTTGAGGCTTATGCTACTCCTAACTTTTGGCCTAAATCTAATAGTGGTCGGATGGGTCGTATTACGGTGTCTGGTGGCTCTATGTCGGTTCAAAAAATAGTGGAGGTACTTTGATGGATTGTTATTGATGATGATTTCCAATGGGATGTTCAGCCGGCAGGTGACAATGTGTACAAGACACAATTCCCTAGCAAGATGGAGTTAATCCGGGCAACTCGTTTTGGAAAATTTGAGGCAAAAGAGAGTGAGTGTTATGTTGAGTTCGAGGAATGGAAATCAGAGGTTAAACCTTTTTTTCAGCTTGAGGACGTTTGGGTTTTGATTGAAGGAGTCTCGGATGATCTGAGATAGGACTATCTGGCGCTTTGGGCGTTAGGAGACTTGCTTGGGAAAACAAAAAAATTGATATGGCTTATACTAGAAAATTTGTTGTAGTACGTGGACTTTATAGAGTGAGAGATTTGTCAGCCATTCCTTACCACAAAGATATCTTATTTAAGGGCGAAGGATACCGTCTTTATTTTGATATTGAAGAGGAACAAGTCTTGGGTGTTGTCGAGGAAGATATGCCTCAGGCACCCGATGAGAAAGAAGATGATGGAGCTAATGGAAATGATGATAAGAAAGCTG
The DNA here is from genome assembly GCA_947311845.1 of Poa pratensis. Taxonomy (NCBI): domain Eukaryota; kingdom Viridiplantae; phylum Streptophyta; class Magnoliopsida; order Poales; family Poaceae; genus Poa; species Poa pratensis. The sequence goes on along the minus strand of CAMZMU010000050.1, from coordinate 35,984,293 downwards.
TCCCGAAAAAGGTTGTACAAGGTCAGACGAATACTGAAAAATCTGATGATCCAAAGGCATCTACTACCCCATCTGTTGGAATTATCTTGCCTAAATCACATGCACGTACTGCTGCTCTCCGACCAAGCATACGGTTTGGGTCTTTTTCTGATCGTTGGGCGGATATGATGGAGGAAGAAGCTCGTGTGGCCAAAGGTGGGAGCTGTGTGGAGGCAAGACGTTTGTTTGAGTCCCCTACTCGCCCAGTTGTGATCAGTGAAGAGGACAAAAGGCTGCATCCGGCGATCGCTATCAACACAGATTTTGTTGCCGAGCTAGCTGATGCTGCTTTTGGCGTTGCGGCCGCAGTAGAAAATGGTGACGAGTCTGTTTCTGCTGTTGGACTGAGTTGTGATACGGCTTCTTGTAGCTTGTTGTCTGACGTGGCTTCCTCGGAGGATGAGAATCGATCCTCAACCCTTCCCTTGCCGTGCAAACATGGTGTCAAGCCCGTGGTGTCACCTGCACACGAGGTTCCTGATGCGGCAGCTGTCTCGACCACTTGTGTAACGCCGACCAAGGGTGTGTTCTCTGCGGATCTCGTCGTCGCGACCTCGGAGGCTCCCACTTCTCCAACTTCGGTCCTGGCAGCTACCACAGTTCAGCCGTCTTTGCAGCCTGCTGGTCGGATGGTTTCTACACCGTCGGGTGTCTTGAGTCCTCCTGTTACCTCTCCACCTTCATGCTTCAAGAAGATACCAAAAGGAAATCTTATTTACTGTCCAGATAATAGCCTTACACCGACAAAAGCTACGACTGCAGACATTGTTGCTTTTGGTGGTATTTCGGAGCCTTCTTTGGTGGGTCTGCGCTCGAGTACACGTATCCGGGCACAACCAAATGCCAATGTTCCTATGCTGGAGAGGGCAATGAAGATTGCTGAGCAGCGGGATTCTCCTATCACCTCAGGTACTAAGCAAAAATCCAAATTTTCCATTTTAAATTTTTCGGATGCTGATTTAGTTAGCAATGCTAGTACGATTGGGGTATCTCTAGGTCAATCGCATGCACAGGTTTCTTCTTCTATCGTTAATGTGAGGAGTTTAGAAAATGAAAGATCTTTAACTATTCTTCACAAAACGTTTAGTTCGCAGGATGATCCACCTAAGAATTTATTTCTTTCTAAAGTGACGTCTTTATGTGAAGACTTGGCGGCTGAGCAGGCTGTGGGGTTGGATGATCATACAGATCTGTCCACCCATCAACCGAAAGCAAAGTGCTCGAGGGTCAAGAAGAAAATCGATGTTTCTAACGTTCAGCGTAGTTCTAGATTTAAAGTTAAAAAATCTAGTTGAAATGAGAGCTTTCATTATGAATAGCGAGGGTCTTAGAGATCCTGGTAAGATTTGGTACATCCAGGAATCAATTAGAGAACGGAACCTAGATGTGATGGCTATTTTGGAAACTGGGAGATCTAATTTTACGGTATCATTTTTTAACCACCTATCTGGGGACGAGACTATACGTGGTTTTGCTTGCCTCCACATGGGCGTTCTAGTGGAATTCTAATTGGCATTAACTTTACTTCTCTTGCTGTCAAAAAAGTTGACACGGGAGACTATATGGTTAAACTTCACTTGCGGTCTAAAGTTGATGGGTTTGAATGGATTTTTGTGGCTGTATACGTCGCAGCCCAAGATTCACGAAAACCAGATTTTTTAGCAGAGTTGGTTCGCATGTGTGAGGATCAACCTTTACCTATGTTGGTTGGAGGGGATTTTAATATCATGCGTCGACCAGAAGATAAGAACAACGATAGATTTTCTGCCCGGTGGCCTTTTATGTTTAATGCCATCATCGAATGTCTTAGCCTTAGAGAAATTGATCTCTCAGGGAGGCAGTACACTTGGGCTAATCGGCTTGACACACCGACTTACGAAAAATTGGATAGAGTTCTAGCTACGGTGGAATGGGAGCAAAAATATCCTTTACTTTCGGTTCAGGCCCTGACACGGTCTGGGTCTGATCACACACCTTTGTTAATTGATTCAGGAGATCAATCTTACTTAGGGAATTCTAGTAAATTTTCTTTTGAGCTTTCTTGGTTGGGTCAAGAGGGTTTCTTTGACATGGTTAAGAGGGAATGGGAGTCAGTCCATACGGGACTTTCCCCAATTCAAATTTGGCAACACAAAATTAGACATCTGAGGCGCTTCCTCTGTGGATGGGCAAAGAATAAAGGGCTTATTATTTCAGTGCCCTGGTTTGCTTAGTTTTCCTCGTCTGTGCCCTATCTGGCTCTTTCGAGGCCCGCGGATGGCCAAGACGGCTGGTTCCGTCTGGTCAACCTCCTTTGACCATCACTTGGCCTGACTAGTGGGGTCAGCCTGGGGCACCTCGTTGTTGAGTCATGCCCTTGGTGTTTAGTCCCACCTCGCTACTTGGAAGTGTGCGCGACCTCTTTATAATCTCGAGTATTTGATGGCTATCGTTAGCATCGAACGAAGCGGGGTGGAACTAGGCCCGGACCCCCTTCATTCGATGCTAATTTTATATCCATTGTTGTGTAGTCACTCGCTTGTTCAGATCTGCCACTAAAATTGTACGGAGTAGATAATTTTGCTACGGATGATTAGTCATTTCTCCCACCTCGCTAGTCTTTTAGATCTGCCTCAAAATATATAGATAATTTATGCTTATCAATAGTTTTGTTTCATTTGGATAATTGGTTTATTAGTAAATAGCCTTTTTTGCTTTGATCTTAAAGAGCGCTTAAATCATAAGCAATTGGTCCAAATGACACGATTGGTTTATCATAAGCGATTGGTCCAAATGACAGAGAGCATATGATTGATCGCATTAAGCTTACATCGCATTAATTATTCTTACATCGCATTAATTACCTCTAACGACTGATGATCAGCAAATAAACAAATCCTAGAGCAACTATATAGAAATAAAATCCTACAGGTATCAGATTAGCCTGCTTCTTTAGATAATTCATCTGCCTTAAGTGCTTGTTCAACTTCTTCAGTTCGCCTCCTAGTTCCGCAACCACCATCGGCAGAGCAAAATCTCCACATTCGACGGTAGATTGAGCTCGCTGGTTGCGCCTCCCTTCGAATCAATTAAGCCCGCCCGTTGAAGCCTCGCAATGTATAAATCCAACCACTCAAAATGGTCGCATGGATCCATCCCCTGAAAAAGTAAACATGAACCCTAAATCCCAGATCTGAGCAAAAAATTTAAAAAACTGGTGACAAGGATATACATCTCGGGTACCCTACCATAAGGGTACCTGGTGCACGTGTCGACTAAAGGCCCAACTATCAAGAGCCTACATGAAGCCCATGACGAAAGGCCCAACAAGATGGAGTACCCTCCAAGATTAGACATAGGCATAGTCGGTTTAGGCTTTCCTTACATGTAATCTGAGTCGGTTGCGAACTCCCGAGACCCAGCCTATTATATAAAGGTTGGGAGGGCCGCCGGTCCAGGACAGGCAAGACTCGAATCACCAAAACCCTAGCGAGATCGACATCTCGCCAGGACCCCATTGTAGCCCGCATAATCTCACACGATCAATACCAGACAAGCAAGAAGTAGGGTGTTACTCTCCGGAGGCCTGAACCTGGGTAAAATCCCTGCTTTTGCTTGTCAGCCGATGAAACAACCAGCTCTACCACGTTCTCTCCCTCGTAATCTCAACCCTAGGTCCTTAACCATGGGATTTGATGAGTTAACACCTCGTCAATCGGCGCCGTCTGTGGAAAAGAATAGTGCTGGACTCACGGTTTCTTCGGTTCCATCGGAAAACGGCGACTCACCGATCGCATCTACAAACGGCAACTCACCGGCTGTATCAACAAACCAGAACTCGCCGACTCGGGCGGCCCACGGCAACTCGCCGACTCACTCGACAAACGGCAGCATGCCAACTTCACCTGCAAAAAGCACATCAGATCCTCTGATGAACTTCGAGCCGCACTCGCCAGAATTCCAGGAGACGTTCGCTGATCTCGAGTCAGGTTTGGGTTTAACCGTTGGTTCGTTCAATTTTTTCGTAAACAAGCTTGGTATGAAGGACTTGACAGATCCACGCCAACTCGCGACTTCCGCACTCGAGGCTCCATCGGTTGCGGCCCTTTCGACTGCGGATCCATCAACGGCGCCCATACCATCGTCGATCCTCCAAGCCGGCTCGTCTGCAACAACCATATCGACTTGAGAGATCAACGAGTTCATTGCGAAAGAACTCCAAGGTGAGGAGGCTGAATCAGCATACCGCACAAACGATCCCGAGCTAAATCTTCCACTCGAGGATAGCTTCGACTGCGGGATCTCGCTCAGCGACTTCGATGAGCCCGAAACTCATATCGACAACCACGTCGACTCCGATATCTGCACCAACAACAACCTCGACTTCGAGATCCATAACAACTTCGCCGACACCGAGATGAGCATAGGCGATGAAGACATCGACAGTGAGATCCGTCCAGACGGACCACTCGACGGGCATATCGACTCCGACATGAGACTTGATGAAAATGTCGAGTCCATGACGGGACTCGAAAACACATACACATACCCTCGGGTGATACCCCAGCAGGTCTACGTTGCCTTCGCCGCAGAATCATCAGATGTTGCGGCCAGTCGCAGGCCTACAGAATTCCCGTGCACAGTTACTATGCCGGATGGAGTCACAAATCTCACAATTACTGCTGAGATGACAGCTAAAGCAGATAAAGTCATCAAGGAGTGCACAATGATGCCAGTGGACGTAACACGAGAGGAGATGTTGACCTTCCAGTACTTCAATTGGCAGGAATCACTTCGACTGCAGCAGATCAGAGCAACACTCGAAGAACGTAAGAAGCAGGCTAGCTTGTCGAGTGCACGACAAAGACAGCTCTCCCTGAGCTCCACCGGGCGAGCAGACACAAGACCCAGATCAAGGCTGTCACGCCTCGTGGAAGATGAGAGGGCAGCACTCACCCGCAACTTAGGCCACTATTTCATGACATTCGACGAGGAGGGAGTGCCAGTACCCAAAACAGCTGCGGATGCCCTCTTTACTGCTGCAGCATACCTAGAGGCAATCAAGCCTCCAGCGGATGACCCCAATGCAAAACTACATCGCCAACAGATCAAATCACTCGCCTTAGCGGCAAAGGCCATACGCCAAATCCCAAAAACTTCAGGAGGGATTCGAGACCGTGCCATAGTAAACCCGCGCCGTGAAGAGCATAATCATAGTGGTCGCAGACACCACTCGAAGGAAAGGAGCGGCTCACGCCGGCGCAGGTCCAGAAACAGATCACGCAGATCTTACAGTAGCGACTCGTACTCTGATCAGGAGTCTGAGCCATGTGGAGCTATGTGCTTCACTCGACGCGTCCGCGAGACACGGATGCCCAAAGGGTTCAAACTGACATCTGAACAGCCCAAATACACGGGTCGACAGGAACCTTCAGGATGGTTGGAAGACTATAGATTGGCTGTCTCGTGCCAACGATGCACAAATACCACAGCCATGCAATACATACGACTCATGCTCGAAGGCATAGCCCGCGACTGGCTCAAGGCTATACCTCCATCAACATACGACTCGTGAGATCACTTCCGCGCGGACTTCATCAAAAACTTCGAGCCTCTATGTGAGCAATGAAAAACGTTCGAAGAACTGAGAGCCTGCATTCAACGGTCGGACGAAACGTTGAGGTCATACATCCGACGATGGACTGAGATACGCAACTCAGTTGGAGTAATTTCAGAAGATATGGCCATGGATGCTTTCATCATGGCCTCGCCAGGCGAGATTTCAAAGAAGCACTTGGTCGCCAAAGGCCAACCTCTGTGGCTAACCTCCTAAAGATCGCGACTGAGTGGGTGATACCCACAAGTATAGGGGATCGTTGAAATCTTCAATGTGTAAGTATAGTATCGATCCTACGAGGAGTAGAAGGTGTAAGTATTTATCCTCTCAAATAAGAGTGTCACTTCTCTTATTATCTATGCACTAGACAAACTAAAATGATTAAATGATGCAAGTGTTTTTGGGTTTTTGGCGTAGAGTTTGCAATAAAGTAAAATGCTGAAAATAAAATATGACAAGTGAAAGCTCTCAAAGAGAGAAAGCCCAATCCTCTATGCAGCGAGAGGACAAGCTCAAGTGTGTGTTTCTTATAAGTGGAGAACGTTCCCAAGGGCTACCTAGACTTCATGGCATAAATATTTCTAGAACAACAAGGTAAGCATTTTGTCAAGTTTTAATCTTCTTTTGGACGGAGCCATAATTAGGGAAAGCTAAATAAATAAACTAAACCCCCTTATGATGGTTCTTATGGCCAAGTAAATGACTGCACAAGAGTTATTAAGACATAGTCCCACCATAGCCTTAAACTCTAAGGTCCCCGATACTAATACCCTCATAATGCAACTTCATGACTCGGTCTCAGGTTTACATGTCCTCCCAAGTCTCCCTCACTCCATTACACTACGGTGTTCTCCTATGAGCCCATATAGGTGAAGTGATGTGCAGTCGACGTTCGCACAACACCATCATAGAATTACATAAAAAGATAAACACTAGACAAAATACCAACACATGTCATAAATAAATCATTGCCAATCCATCCTATGCCCCCAGGAACATGAGAGAACTACTCACAACGCAAACATGATATATTCAATGGCATAAGTGATACAACACAATCTGAAATATAATCTCACCCCAAAAATGACAAGTAGCAATCACAAACATGAATAGACACAGACAATAGCTAGGGTTCAACAATCTCAAACTATGAGGGGGATGAAGTGGATCACGAAGATGGTGATGGAGATGGTGCTGGTCTTGACGGTGGTGTTGATGGAGACTCCGGAGGGGGATGGAGGAGCCTTCCGGAGGTGATTCCGGCGGCGTTTCCCCCCTCCGATCTCTCCGGCGGCAGCCTTCTGTCTCCTGTTTCGTGGTTTTTGTGTTTCTCCCCGCCTCCTTGCGAAACTCCTCGGGGGACTATTTTTATAGTCGGTTTTAGGTCAAGACGAAGCCACGGAGACGAAAACGGACGGCATCGGAGCCACGAGGCCCAAGATGGGGGTCCCACGCGGCCAAGGAATCTGGCCGCGTGGGCCCACCTCTTTTGGCCCTCGGATCTCCGTTTGTTCGCTTCCTTCGCTCCTACGCTTCGTTCCTTCCAAAAACTGACCCGTAAAATATTAGGTCATTTGGACGTCGTTTGGGTCCCTGAAACATAAAAATATAGAAAATAGGGTTTTCTGCCAGTGCAGGGTTAATTCCAAATAAATGGGGAAACTGTGAATTATCCCCTAAAATCATTATAAAACATAAATATAACCCATATATGATGCAAATAAGTTGGAATATCAAGTAATAAAATGTAAAGTTCATGTATGCATTTTACATGCATCAACATCCCCAAGCTTAACCAATACTCGTCCTCGAGTATGAAGGTGATAAAACTAACATGGACTTTGCATTTTAATACTATCAATGGATATCAAAGATGATTACTATTGCTACATAAAGTCAAATGATTCATTCTCAAAGGAGTAGCAATATACAAGATAGATTATAAAGTGATATCAAATATTCAATGAAAGGATGTTCAATGATAATTCACAAAGTGTAACATAGAAGAAAGCACTATGGAACAAATGTATGCATAATGAAAAGTAAAAACATCCTATAATGGTCATAGAGTATTCTTGTAAAATCTGAATATAAAAGTGGACACTTTGGAAAGATAGATAAATAAGTAGAGGTAAAACATGCAAAAGTTTCATCTAGCTTCCAAATGCTTCTACTTAAGTTAATGTTTGCAATGTGGTATCCATTGGTGTGGAGCTCTCATTACCCCTATCATAGCATCTTGAATGGTTAAGTTGAAAGTGAAAGCAAATATGAGTAATGTGCTTGACAAAGTATGGGTTGAATGCCTCATGCCCCGTGAATACGAGTACCTACACCACGGTGTTACTCAACTCGGGCCACAAAGCAAGTTCAAGTTAAAGTCATTGTAAGTAATATAATAGCGTCATCAAGAGCGTCAACTGGGGTACCTCTTGTCCCAGGACATGGAACAAGCCCATGTCAAAATGACAAGACAAACAAACAAAATGAACAATCTCAACACCCTTTTTATTTACTATTGGTATAGCTTTTTATTGTGAGGTGCATCACTGAAGGTTCACCATAGCATGTAAGTAAATTTCCACCATGAATGATGCATGGCTTAGATTAGCGGCCCAGGCGTCTCTCTAGCCATTTATACAAACTCATTAAACTTACTAAGTTTCCGCATTTATTTGGCACCATGATAAGCATCCATAAACAAAAGTACATGATATCAACTAAATATAATTAAGAGCACGTTGAAAGCTTGCCATGTGACAGCACATATGAGCTAACTCCCAACCAAGACTCTTGTCAAGCTCACAACTTCATAATTTTAATCACAATGGGTCATGTTTATTAAGTGCAATAAAAGTAAGGTGTGCATCAAGTTCGTGAGAGCTCTTTAACCAACTTTTCCCATAACAATCAATAACATAAGCATTTTAATTCAGAAGTATAGATAATACAAATAACATGATAAACATACTCGGAATAGCATAAAGCTAATAGGTAGATATGGTGGACCACTGGAAAAACTTTGGTTGAAGGTGTTGGAAAACAAGTTTTTACTTGTTGGAATTTTTGGGCTAGCAAGAGGGAGAAAGTTGACCGTCTAAATGCATGCATAAGTGTCCATAGAACTAACCAATCCATGTTAAACAAAGTAAAGTAACATTCAGCATCAAAACATGAATAAAGATAGCTCTTGATAAAACACTTGCAAATTAATACTCATTAAAAAGCACATGAATCATGCAACTATATGTATCTTTTTGAATCAACTCAAACATCCCTTTCCCAATCTTTTTAATAGCATCCAACTTAATTCAACCCAAATTTCCAGTAGCTTTCTCAACATAAATGATAGTGGTGGTCTCAAGACAAACAAAAATCAAACCGAAATAAAAAGCAAATAAAGACGCTCCAAGTTTATGCGATAAAGTGCATTGATCGAAAAACAGAAGTTAGACGTGTGCAAACCGAGAGTGTGTTGGTCCAGTGGGGTTGTCTTCACATCCCCAAGCTTATGGTCTTCACCATCCTTGGATAGCTCTTGGTGCATCTCCTCTAATCCCTGTGAAAAAACTTCAAAACACCGTTTCTCCCATTTCTTTTCTGTGGGGTGACATTAGTAGTGATAGACAAATGAATTGCTTGCTGCATAAAATCCTTAAACAAAAATTCATATGAATGTCCAGAAAGTGTATAATGTTGTATGCCTACTTATAAACTCAATTGGATAAAAAGATTCAAGTTAAAAGTTCAAAGAATGCATCAAACAAAATGGGACAGAATCTGTCCAGAAAAACAGCAGCAGCAAAACGCATTTTTCTACCCTACTTAAATATGTCGAAAAATCTGAAAAATTCATGCTTACAGAGGATGAAAAGTTGCAACTACAGTTAAAATATCAGCTCATTCGGAGTTACAAATAGGAATTAAAAATCATACCGTGCACAGATTCGTGCTGGAATAAAATCTCCGAATACAATAAGCAACTTTTTCAACCCAAAATGGGTAAAACTTGGCACTTTATTAAAAATTCCAGAAACAAAACTAAAAACTAAGTCTCTTGTTACAGCAAGAGGACACAAAGAAAATAAAAACAACCGGGTTGCCTCCCGTAAAGCGCTTTCTTTATAGCCATATAGCTAGGCTTACTTACTTGGTATCAAGATGGTTGGAGTGAGGTGGCTTGGCATCCCCAAGCTTGAATTCTTGTACTTATTTGATATATGTAGGGTGAGTCTAGGGGTAACATCCCCAAGCTTGAGTGTTGTCCCTCTTGATCTTTGTGCATCACCCTCAACTCTTCCACTTGAAAATTCTCTTTACACAAAACTCAACATAAAACTTGATTAGAGGGGTTAGTGTCTCCATAAATTAAATCCTCATAGGTACAGCAAAGACATATCATGAGTTGATTCTAAACATTAGCTACTGTTACTATGGTTGTGTATTGCTCTTTGATCAATAGAACCACAAAACACAAGTAATGAGAGTAATGCAAAATAAAGACAGAATCTGTCAAAAACTGGACAGCCCGTAAAGAGTGAATTTTCAGAGGCACTTACGTTGCTCAAATCAGAAAATTTTGAACTAATGAAATGTGTATTAGTAACTGAATATTGCTGTCGTAAAATCTCAGCTCAAAATTCCTCTTCTGTGATTTTATACATTTTTCGCAGTAAGCTCAGGAATCTGTTTTCTGGACAGCAAATCACTATTGTTTAATCCTACCTCTCAAAAGAGGTTATTCTTGCCATAAAGATGAAAAATAAGATACAAAGGTGTTGTTACAGTAGTAATCAAGCACCTTGACTCAAAAACCAAAAATTAAACTGAATATAAAAAATCATGGGTTGTCTCCCACAAGCGCTTTTCTTTAACGTCTTTTAGCTAGACATGATAGTTTTAATGATGCTCACATAGGAATAAGAATTGAAATGCAAAAGAGAGCATCAAGAGAAAAATATGAAACACATTTAAGTCTAACCCACTTCCTATGCATTGGGATCTTGTAAGAAAATAAATCATTGAAACACAAAGCAAGTAGCATAGGAAGATAAAACAAGAGCAATTTCAAGACTTTGAACTTAAAGAGAGGAAACGTAATAATATTGAAATGTTTAGAACCATGTTTTCCCCTCTCATAATAACTTTCAGTAGCATCATGAATGAATTCAACAATATAATTATGACATAAAGCATGTCTTTCATTATCTACAATCATAAAAGTATTAATACTCTCCACATAAGTAAAATCCTTCTTATTAGTGATAGTGGGAGTAAAACATTCATAATCATCATTGTAATCATCATATATAGGAGGCATGTCATAATCATAATAAACTTTATCCTCAATAGTAGGTGGACTGAAAATATCACATTCATCATTGTAATCGTCATAAATGGGAGACATAGTATCATCAAAATAATTTTTCTCCTCTATAGTGTAATCAGGAGAATTCAAAGACAAAGTAGGACTCTCATGAGTGAGAGTATTGTCACAAACAGCAAGTATATCATCTTTATCCCTACATAATTTAGTAACAAGTTCTAAACATGGAGGATTATCAAGCAAAATAGGACCATCATCTAGAGTACTATCATAAAACATGTCTAAACCATACTCCTCATCATTTTTAAAATTATTATCAATAATGTTCTCATTAGACATAGGTTGATATTCCTCTTCATCATCAGAATCATAAAAGCAAAGTTTATCATCAATAAATCTTGAGTGTTACCCTCATCCATGGTGGTGAAGGTGGAAGTTTCCTCTCTTCATTCTCTAGTTGTTCATCATTTTCATCATCTTCTTGGGGTTGCACGGGCATCCCCAAGCTTAGGTTTTTATCCTCTTCTTCACATTCTTCCTCTTCCAAGCTTATGTTTTCATCATCTTCTTCCTGCAAAACATCAGTACTTTCTTGGGGAACCTTGCCCTCTCATTATAGTCAACAACATAAATATTTTGAGAGAACTTGGCTATGCAATATTCAAGAATAGAAGTGACCTTTCCTTCGAATCTCTTAACTCTAGGGCAAGTTTTATTTTCATTAGCAAAGGTGTGCAATTCATTAGATGCATAATAAGTAACAAATTCCTCTACTTGTTCCATCCCTAAATGAGTGTAATCATAAGTATGGTAAGATGCTATGACACGTTCTTCATGGAACTTACATTGAAATTCAAAGTGTCTATCAGTATGTTTAAAGCAACAAGTTTTATTATCATGGAATAAAAGCCACTCTCCAGCAATATAATTTAAACTTTCCATGAAATCTTTTAGTATTTTCCGTTCTGTTGACTCTCTAAATTCCTCAGCAATTTTAGAAGCTTTCATGTATCCATAGTAAAGATTCATTATCTCCGGAAGAGTTTTTATGGTATTTTCCATTTTCTAATTTTTTTGGGTTTTGATATATATAACTGAAAGTAAAACTAAACTAAATGCAAAACTGAGTAAACTAGAGTATATGCAAACTGAAAATAAATATCTAGTGCAAACAAGAATAAAAACTTAAGCGCTACACTCCCCGGCAACGGCGCCAGAAAATGTCTTGATACCCACAAGTATAGGGGATCGTTGAAATCTTCAATGTGTAAGTATAGTATCGATCCCACGAGGAGTAGAAGGTATAAGTATTTATCCTCTCAAATAAGAGTGTCACTTCTCTTATTATCTATGCACTAGACAAACTAAAATGATTAAATGATGCAAGTGTTTTTGGGTTTTTGGCGTAGAGTTTGCAATAAAGTAAAAAGCTGAAAATAAAATATGACAAGTGAAAGCTCTCAAAGAGAGAAAGCCCAATCCTCTATGCAGCAGAGGACAAGCTCAAGTGTGTGTTTCTTATAAGTGGAGAACGTTCCCAAGGGCTACCTAGACTTCATGGCATAAATATTTCTAGAACAACAAGGTAAGCATTTTGTCAAGTTTTAATCTTCTTTTGGACGGAGCCATAATTAGGGAAAGCTAAATAAATAAACTAAACCCCTTATGATGGTTATTATGCCAAGTAAATGACTGCACAAGAGTTATTAAGACATAGAGTCCCACCATAGCCTTAAACTCTAAGGTCCCCGATACTAATACCCTCATAATGCAACTTCATGACTCGGTCTCAGGTTTACATGTCCTCCCAAGTCTCCCTCACTCCATTACACTACGGTGTTCTCCTATGAGCCCATATAGGTGAAGTGATGTGCAGTCGACGTTCGCACAATACCATCATAGAATTACATAAAAAGATAAACACTAGACAAAATACCAACACATGTCATAAATAAATCATTGCCAATCCATCCTATGCCCCAGGAACATAGGAACTACTCACAACGTGCAAACATGATGATATTCAATGGCATAAATGGTACAACACAATCTGAAAATATAACTCACCCCAAATAATGACAAGTACTCAATCACAAACATGAATAGGAGCACAAGACAAGTATCTAGGGTTCAACAATCTCAAACTATGAGGGGGATGAAGTGGATCACAAAGATGGTGATGGAGATGGTGCTGGTCTTGACGGTGGTGTTGATGGAGACTCCGGAGGGGGGATGGAGGAGCCTTCCGAGGTGATTCCGGCGGCGTTTCCCCCCTCCGATCCTCTCTGGCGGCAGCCTTCTGTCTCCTGTTTCGTGGTTTTTGTGTTTCTCCCCGCCTCCTTGCGAAACACGTCGGGGGACTATTTTTATAATCGGTTTTAGGTCAAGACGAAGCCACGGAGACGAAAACGGACGGCATCGGAGCCACGAGGCCCAAGATGGGGGTCCCACCTCTTTTGGCTCTCGGATCTCCGTTTGTTCGCTTCCTTCGCTCCTACGCTTCGTTCCTTCCAAAAACTGACGCCTGTAAAATATTAGGTCATTTGGACGTCGTTTGGGTCCCTGAAATATAAAAATATAGAAAATAGGGTTTTCTGCCAGTGCAGGGTTAATTCCAAATAAATGGGGAAACTGTGAATTATCCCTATAATCATTATAAAACATAAATATAACCCATATATGATGCAAATAAGTTGGAATATCAAGTAAACAAATGTAAAGTTCATGTATGCATTTTACATGCATCAGTGGGCAGACGGAGAAGACATGGCGCGCACCACACGCGGGTCCTCACCGCGTGACAATCATGATAGCGGTAGTTGAAACCGCAGGGACTCGTACAGAGACAACCGGAGGCGCAAACGTTCAAAACGTCACTACGACGACGACAGACCCGAATTTATGGCGGCTGGATTCTCCACGCCCCGCAACGACCAAGACAGAAGCGACCGACGGGATAGTCGAGATGATCGCCGGGACAGTCGAGATGATCACCGGGACAGGCGAGACCGCAACCAACGCAGCGACAGCTACAAGAAGAAAGATTGGCAAGTCGCGCTCCGGCGCACAAAACGAGCGATCATTCGATGACAAGATGGATGCTGATTGCAGATTCCACCTACAAGGGGAAGACGGAAAATTGCGCTCCAATCACTCGATGAGAAACTGCAGAGAATTCGACCAACTAGCATCTGAATACATGCAACTCAGAAAGGCAACAGCCGCACACGCACCCACACCTACACCTGTGCTTCAGCCAAACAATGTGCCGTTCTGATGGCACCACCTCCACCACCACAGCCTGCCGCAGGCGGAAATATCGCGGGTGCCATACAACCCGTACCTCGGGTGGACGAACCTCAGTACCCTCCGCCCCAAGGGCAGATGTACATGATACAGAAAGGTCGCCCTTCCAACAGGGAGCAAAAACTTCGCACTCGACAAGTAAATATGGCGTCATGTCACCTCCTGCCGTAACTGAATTCTTGAAGGGATCCGAAACTGCAATAAGCTTCAGCAGAGAGGACCACCCACCATCGGTAGTTCGTCCAGGGCACTCTGCTCTGGTACTCGACGCCCAAATTGGAGGTTACGCCATGTCCAAGGTCTTCATGGATGGTGGCAGCGGCATAAACATCATCTTCGCGGATACGCTCCGCAAAATGAACAGGTCAGTCGAAAACCTGCCAAAATCCTCAAATACCTTTCACGGTATCGTCCCAGGCAAAGCAATAAGCCCAGAAGGCACCATACAACTCGACGTTACGTTCGGGGAAAAAACCACTTCAGGACAGAGTCGATTGAGTTCGAAGTCGTCGACTGGAAGTCACAATACCATGCCATACTTGGACGCCCGACGTTCGCTCGATTCATGGCAGTCCCACACTACGCATACCTCCAGCTGAAAATGCCTGGACCAAAAGGAGTAATCACAGTCAAAGGAAACTTCCAAAAGTCCGATTTTGCGACCGAGAGTTTAGCAAAATCTCTGAGATGTTCGGCATGGAAGCAACACTCGCCGATCTAGCGGTCTCCAACGATCGAACACTTATGCCGAGCACAAAAGGTGGCAGTCGACAGAGCATTCAATGCCACCAATGACACAAGGTCGCATCAGGTGCACCCGACCGATCCGACCAAGACAGTCAATGTCTCTTCGAGTCTGCCTATCGCATAGGAAAGCGCGCTCGTCGAATTCCTCCGTGAGAACTGGGATATATTTGCGTGGTGTCCAGCCGACATGCCAGGTATTCCCAGGGAATTCGCCGAGCACTCTCTCCAATTATTTCCAGATGCTAAACCAGTCAAGCAAACAATGCGCCGCATATCCGGCCCGAAAAGAACCGCAGTCGAAGCCGAAGTCGACAGACTACTCGCAGCAGGTTTCATCAGAGAAATCAAGAAATCACAATGGGTGGCCAACCCCGTACTTGTAGAAAGAAGCACACAGATATCCTTCGGATGTGCGTAGATTTCACAGCACTCAATAAATGCTGTCCAAAGGATCACTTTCCACTACCTCGAATCGACCAGATCGTCGACTCCACCGCCGGGTGCGCTCGCTTCCTTCCTGGATGCTTACTCAGGTTACCACCAGATAAGGATGAAGGAAGAGGATGAAGAGAAAACGGCGTTCATAACCCCACTCGGGGTCTACTGCTACACAACATGCCTTTCGGGCTCAAGAACGCAGGCGCAACCTACCAGCGCATGATGCAAGACTGCCTCAAGAAGCAAATTGGGCGAAACGTCCAGGTCTACGTAGATGACATCGTCATACAACAAGGGAGGAAAACACACTACTCGATGACTTGCGAGAGACGTTCGCAAACCTCAAACGCTTCCACATCAAGCTCAACCCGAAGAAGTGCACGTTCGGCGTGCCAGCCGGGCAGCTCTGGGTATCTAGTCTCAGCTCGTGGAATCGAGGCGGACCCGGAGAAAATACAGGCCATCTTGACAATGCAAAGGCCTTCAAAGCTCCATGACGTACAAAAATTAGCAGGTCGAGTGGCAGCACTCAGTCGATTCATCAGCAAACTGGCGAAAAAGCACTCCCGTTCTATCGGCTGATGAAGAAAGCAGACAAATTCGAGTGGACGCCAGAAGCCGAAGCAGCCTTCACGGACCTCAAGCGAGTCCTCACAAGCCCTCCAATCCTCGTCGCACCAAGGGAACGAGAGCCACTATACCTGTATGTCTCCGCAACTAACAGGGTGGTAAGTACCGTACTGGTAGTCGAACGCAGGGAGGAGGGACACGCCCAAAGCATACAACGCCCAGTCTACTACTTGAGTGAAGTCCTCTCCATATCAAAGCAGCGGTACCCGCATTATCAAAAGCTGGCCTACGCCGTGTTCATGTCCTCAAGGAAGCTGACGCACTACTTCGCAGAGCACCCGATCACTGTAATCAGCACCTCAGGGATCGGAGACATCCTCACAAATCCCAACGCAACTGGGCGAGTCGCAAAATGGCTCATCGAGCTAGGACCACGAGATATCAAGTATGATTACCCGAAGGCCATCAAAGCACAAGTCTTACCTGACTTCCATACCGAGTGGATCGAAGCTCAGTTGCCAGGAGCACCAGATGTGTCCAACTCATGGACTATGTACTTCGACGGCTCAAAGAAGAACGAAGGCGCAGGCGCAGGTGTCATCCTCATATCACCAAAAGGCGACAAGCTTCGCTATGTCCTGCAGATGGGATTCGAGTTACCATCCAATAACGAAGCTGAGTACGAGGCCCTGATCCATGGCATGCGGATGGCCAAAGCCCTCGGGTGCACTCGACTGATGATCTATGGTGACTCGAACCTGGTGGTGCAGCAAACAATGAAGGCCTGCGATGCATCGCAGACAACATGATCGCCTACCGTGACCTGTACAACCTAATGGAGGGCAGCTTCGAAGGCTGCGAGTTGCGGCACATAGGGCGCGAGAGCAACGAAGAAGCAGACAGCTAGCCAACCTTGGCGCGACCAAAGCACCAGTTCCACCTGGTGTCTTCCTCGAGCGCATCGAGCACAGTCCATCAAGCAAAAACGAACATCTCCTACATCAGCCGCACCAGCCAAGAGCAAAGCACCTAGCACAGAGGACCCGCCAGTCGAGGTACTCCTCATTGAGCCAACTTGGACTCAACCTTTCCTCGCATACATACTCCGCGGCGAGGTACCTGAAGACATAACAGAGTCAAGACGCGTCACTCGACGATCTAAAGCATACACCGTCATCAACGGCGAACTATACAAGCGCAGCGTATCAGGTATGTTCCAACGATGCATAGCATTCGAAGATGGCCAGGCCATCCTTCGTGATATTCATGCAGGTACCTGCGGGCATCACGCCAGCAGTCGATCACTCGTAGCCAAAGCCTTTCGCGCAGGCTTCTACTGGCCCACAGCACTCAAAGACGCGGAGGACATAGTCAAAAGGTGCATCGGCTGTCAAAAATTCGCCACAAAGCCGCACGCACCCGCATCGGCGTTGAAGACAATACCATTGGCCTGGCCCTTCGCCCAGTGGGGGCTCGATATGGTCGGGCCACTCAAAAATCCTCCCATGGAGGGCATACTCACCTTCTGGTGGCGGTCGACAAGTTCACCAAGTGGATTGAAGCAGTCCCTATCACAAGTTCGACTGCCACTACAGCAGTCAATTTCATAAAATCCATCATATACCGCTTCGGTGTACCAAGCAGCATCATCACTGATAACGGTACAAACTTCACGGCTGAAGAGTTCCGAACTTTCTGCAAAGAGCAAGACATCACGCTCAACTATGCATCCGTGGCACACCCGCAGTCCAATGGCCAAGTCGAAAAAGCCAATGGACTCGTGACGAGCGGAATCAAGAAACGCCTCCTGGTGCCACTCAAAAGAGCCGCGGGTGCTTGGGTCGAAGAACTCCCATCTGTGCTATGGAGCCTACGCACAACTCCTAACGCTTCAACACAGTTCACCCCATTTTTCATGGTCTACGGCGCAGAGGCAATCCTGCCATCAGATGTAAGATTCAATGCACCAAGAGTCGAAGCATACAACGAAGAAGATGCAGATGAAGCACTCGAAGACAGTCGACTTGCTCGAAGAAGCACGCGACACGGCGCTAGCACGCACAGCTGTCTATCAGCAAGACCTCCGCAACTATCACAGCCGTCGACTGCGACCAGGTCCTTCGAGGTTGGCGACCTGGTACTTCGACTGAAGCAAAAGAAGGTGCACAAACTCGCTCCCCATGGGAAGGACCCTTCATCATCACCGAGGTCATTGGTGGTGGAGCATACAGACTGAAGCACGCGAAGACAGGCGAACTCTCGCACAATCCTTGGAACGTTGCGCAGCTGCGCCGTTTCTATGCTTAGATTGCTCAGTCGCACAATGTAATAGGCACATATGTCGGATGGCTGCAGGTTTCAGACGCTCTTTTCCTTACCAGGGTACCTACGGGGACTGGAAGGTTTTTAATGAGGCGGCCTGCAGCTTAATATTCAAAAGTGGAATATAATCAATGTTCCTCCTATCTCTCTGTTTACTATTCGCATAACTCATATCTTAGCCGCACCCGAGCACTCGGGGGCTGCGCTATCAAAAACACAAACAACCCAGACGCACCCGAATACTCGGGGGCTGGGTCATAAAAAAGGTGTGCAAACAAACAGCCCAGCCTCACTCGAATGCTCGGGGGCTGGGTCCTAAAACAAAAACTTATAAACAGTACTCTCAGCCGCACCCGAGGACTCGGGGGCTGGATAATCATAAGTTTACAATAAATTACTTCATACACCCCACTCAACAGGCTCGGGGGCTGCGGAGATACGAATATTTAGTTCATAATACTTACAAGTATTACATTTACACTCGGGGGCTGCCCCTCTGTACACAAGTACATGCACAACAGTTCCTATTCTTCCGGTTCATCCTTGATGGGCAAAGCAGGGCCAAAGAGTTGATCATGGAATCACTCGACCAGAATCTCTGCAGATAGAAGGGTGCCATCAAGGTCTTCCTGAGACAAAGTCGCTCCAACAACGGGTGGTGGCAACACCAAGTTGGGACGTCGACTCCGCACATACGCCATCGCTGCGTTGGCTCCAACCACAAGTTTCTGTGTAAGCAGCTCCCGGATGGGGCCTGCATTACGGAAAAAATCAAGCAAGGCATGGATACCTTGTGGTTGTGGTCCTGTTGGAAACAGGGTCTGGTTGATGCGAATCAAAGCCGCCCTGCATAACTCGAGTAGCTGAGCGCTTCGCCACGCTCGATCCTTCAGAGTAGCGAGTGTGCGCGCTCGGAACCTATCAAGCCAAAAATGCTGACGGCCAGTTGTCGGGTTGTCAGTGGCATTATCCAGACGCTCTTCAACGCGAGCTTGCTCTGCTTGGAAGTCAGGGACAAAACCTGCATAAAGAACAAATCAAGTCACTCGCAATAAGAGTAGCCAAACAATCCATAATCAGAGAAAGGATTGTACTCACACTCGAGTTGCCTGTTTACAAGGTCCATCTCGCCAAGCACATAATCTTCTCGTTCTGTGGCTGGAGCTGGTCTCATTCTCAGTGTATCCAGCTCGCGCTGGGCACTCTTTAGCTCTTGCTCCAGTTTCATGACTCGAGCTTCATATAACGCATTACTTTGGCATCATTCGCCACTTGAGCTCGAGATCGGGTGGAAGCACGAGGCCGCGACGAACCAGCTGAAGTAGCGGTGCCCGTGGCTGTTCCAAACATCATAAAAATCTCATGTCAGATATGAGAGATTCATCACAAAGCTCAGGCGAGTAACAGCACATAGCCTTACAGGCGAAAACACAACAAGGAACCAAATCCATACAAGTGTAGCAAAAGCGTACGCATACTCGCGTTATCATAAAGTATAATTACACAACATAAGTAAGGGTTCGGCTACCCTATCTCTCGGACACAGACTCCGACCTAGCCCTACTCTCGCGAGTGGCAACCTCCGCCGCTCGGCGCTCCATAGTGGTTATGAAGATGTTGGCCAGTCGAGCGGCTGGCTCGCTAACGGCCTTCAGAGACATAGGCTTCCCACCGGGCTTTCGAGGGAAGTCAGACATGGCCGCTTCGAAGTCACCCTTTATTCCATGACCCAAAATGAGCTTGAGGGTGGACTCCGAGCCGCGTACCGTGTGAGCGCGAGCAAAGCTCGCCATGGTCGAGGTCCCCGGTCCAAGCACGTCAGCGAAGCCATCAGCAGTCGACGGCACCTCCTCCATTGGAAGCACGTTCTTGTACACGGCGCCGAGGGTGATGGCAGACTTGGCAAGAGCGTCATTCGCCTGGACAAATGTAGCACCGAGGTCACCTATAACCTGGTCGAGTGATAACTCGTCACTGACCATGTCAGTAGGTGCTGGCACACCTATCGCCCTGCAACAAATACCAGAAAGAGCAAATATTAGTACATAATACCCAACGGGTACACGAGAAGCATGAAAGAGATAGTTACTTACCTCTCACATTCTGCGCAAGGCCAGCAAGTCGCTCAGCGTACTCTTTCTCGCGTGCGGCGGTAGAGTGCTTGACGGCAGCCGCAGCTTTCTTCGACTCGGCAGCTTGAGTGGCAAGAGCTTCTTCTAGCTCCTTCACTCGGGCCTCAGCCGATTTTTTTGTCACCTGAATACGATGGCAAGGCATAATTCAAAAACCAATACAACAACAAAAACTTTCGAGTGCAAAGGCAAAATACACTTACGAGTGAGTTGCTCCAAGTTAGCGCGCAGACTGTCCCTCTCCAGCTCCATCTGGACAAAACTTTGCCCGATTCTACCAGGTTGAGGTAGTAAGGCTACAAGCACATGAAACCAGCATAAGTTATACATAACAAGTACCGTATGCGGACTCGGCAAAAGACACTTACGTGTTCAGTCCAAGGCGCAGGCTTCGTGGCAGATGTCCCGACCTCTGGAGTTGCAGCACTCGTAGCATTGGCCGTTTCAATGGCAGTAGCCGTGGCTACTGATTGAATGATCTCAGGAGCAACAAGAGAGACGTCCGGGTGCTCAGGGGTCAAAATTTTGTCGGCTGGAGGAGTCAGAGGACGCACAGTCTCACCACTGCGAGTGACAGAAGAAATACAACATAAGCAAAAATATCAACCAGCAAAAACCTTAGTACAAAAAGCTCAAGAGCAAACATGTGCTCTTCTTCCTCCTCACTGTCGAGGTTGTCAAAATTTGGGCCTCCAAAAAGCAGCTCCTCACCCGACTTGGGAGGAGGAGCTGAGCTCAACGGGCTCACATCCAAAGGAGCAGCTTTGGCAGAAGGTGAGGAGCCCGAGTCTCCGTCATCCTTCACATCCGACTCCATCGCGGGTGAGCTCATGGAAGAACACAAACCTCAGGCCACCCGACGACGCTTGCGAGTGGGAACCTCGCTCACATGATCAGTCGTGGCCGACTCCTCAGTCTGTACTTCCTCTGCCTCTTCTTCTTCGACCTCTTCCATAGGAAATGTGGGAGCCGAAGGTAGAGGCGATTCATCCCCTCCCTTCGTTTCTACCGCTTGCACCTCCATTTCATGAGTTGGGCCATTCTCGGGAAGAGGAGGAAGGGTTGACGCAGTCGAATGCCCCTGCATACAAAGGAGAACATCCAAAGAGTTAAAAATGCAAAAATAAAGGGTGACAAAAGCCCGACGACAAAAAGTACATAAAAGCTAAACTTACTTCGAGCAAAGGGTTGTCAGCCCCATATGGAGTGACAGGGCAGTCGAGATTGCACAGATCGGTTGCCTTGGTGCTGGTAATGAATCGCACATGCGTGTCCAGCTCATTCTTCGACAACTCGTCCGGGCTCATTCGACTGGCGTCGTGCGCACCTTCATACTGCCACATGGGATGAGCGCGGGCGCGAAGCGGCCACACCCGCAACCTGACAAAGGTGGCAATCAGATGCACACCAGTGACAGTGCCCAGCATCTTAGCAATCTTCTCCAAAAGGGGTGCCGCTTCCGCTTGTTCTTCAGTCGACAAAGGATGGGCCCATGCCTTGGTCTTCTCTAGAGCCTTGGCAGCCGAAAAGGCAGGGAGGCCTGCTTGCTCGGTAGAGACGTAGAACCATTTGTTCCTCCACCCTTGTGCGGAATCGACTGGCTTCAGGGCAAAATAGCGGGTGTCGCCGCGCACCTGGATCCCGAAGCCGCCCATGGGGTAGGAGCGACCACCTCCCACATTCGGGCGGACGAGGAAAATCGACTTCCACAGCGCCCAACTGGGAGAAACTCGCAGAAAACACTCACAGAGCGTAATAAAACACGCAATGTGCAGAATACCATTAGGGGTGAAATCGTGGATTTGCACCCCATAGGCATACATCTGACCACGAACAAAATCGTGGAGGGGGAGCGAAAACCCTCTAGGAAGAAATTCCGCAAAACAAACGCGCCCATTGGCGCGAGGCTCGGGGAATACCTCCTTGGGCGATGGAGCGCGGATAGCCACACTAGTAGAGAAAAGCTTATAGGTAGACGGGCATTCTGTGGCGCACCCTTAATTGGTGCGCCACAGAAATAATTCTGTGGCGCATGGAGCAAGGTGCGCCACAGAAATATTTGCCTTTCTGTGGCGCATTTCTAGCCCATGCGCCACAGAAAGGAGATATTCTGTGGCGCACGTCCACGCATGCGCCACAGAAATTCTGTGGGACCCACGACCAATCATTGGACCAGATCCATCTGGGCACTTTCTGTGGCGCACCGAGCACCGTGCGCCACAGAAAGTGGGCGCCAGATTTACAAAAAGGTGGCAGCCCCACTTTCCCCATGTGACCTTCTTCATTCCCCCATCTCTAGCTAGCTCGAGTTCCTCCTCTCTCCCATGCCATTTTGCCCATACTTTTCTCCATTATTATTAGTTAAACCTACTTTGTTTGACATATAATTGGTGAGGGCTTGGGGAGAGCCTCCATACATACTCTCCTCCTCTCCCAATACATCTCTTTTTCTCCACTATTTTCTCTCCATCACCACACACTCTCTCTCATCGATCACGGTCACGTCTCGGTAACGGATCTAGATCTACTAGGTGGGTATTGTTGGATGAATATGTATATATATGCATGTTTTGTGTGGCCGGCGGTGTGTATGGATGTTTGCACGTATATGCATGACGATGGATGTTTATACATGAATCTTTGCATGTTGTTGCGCTTTGTTGCCTTGCGCCGGTGTGGTGCATGGATGTTTGCCGAAATGTTGATTCATTTCCATTTCGGTAAATTTTTGCACCACCCATATGTCCTACTTTTAGGGGAAGTCATGCCGAATTTTTTCGTCGAACATGCATGTTTGTGTATGTGTGTGTGCATGTTGTGGTTAATTAATTCTAATTAATAGCACACTCTATATGTATACCGCGTAGGCGACCATGGTCATCAAGATGAGCTCCGGTCGAATCAGCAGCTACAAGGAAGAAGCGAAGGCGAAAATGATTCGGTGCAACGGGAGCCAGATACGATGTCCGTGTCGAAGTTGCAAACTTGTGAGATGGATCGACCCTGATTCCGGACAATTGGAGGAGCACCTGCTCAGGCGCGGTTTCATGCAAGGCTTCAACGAAGTGCCGACAGCAAATGTTGCGCGTGAAGACGAGGGCGGGCAAGATGATCATGACGAAGGAGATGCCGGCGGACATGATGAAGGAGTAGATGGTGGTGGATAAGACGCGAACACGCAGAACTCGCTAATGTCGGCCTTGATGGACTCTCATGTTCAAGAACTGCTCCTCAAGGAGGCGAACACCGCTAGAGAGAAAGCCAAGCTGGCGCAAATGGAGATAGACGGGAAGACTCCATTGTATCCTGGGTGCCGGCCACAGGATACGCGCTTGCAAGTAACGCTTGATGCTCTGCAGATGAAGTCGGGAAACAAATGGACCGACGTAAGCTTCAACAAGAACATGCAATTCTTCCACGAGCATCTTCCCGAGGGGGACACATTGCCAACTAGTATCGAGGAGGCCAAGAAAGTCGTGTGCCCTCTTGACCTACCGCACGTTAAATACCACGCCTGCATCAATGATTGCGCAATTTATCGGGGCGAGTACGAGGACAGAACCACATGTCCGGTGTGCGGCCAAGGACGGTACAAGAGTCCTGGGAAGAAAGTACCTCGAAAAGTGGTATGGTACTTTCCTATCACTCCCCGTCTGCAGCGGTACTTCGTGGACCCCAAGGAAGCAAAGCTCATGCAATGGCACGCGGAAAGGGAGAAGCCCGAAGAAGATCCGGAGAAGGGCAGGATCCTGACACACCCTTCAGACGCTAGCCAGTGGGAAGAATTGGACAACGCCTTCGGAAATTTCGGAGGCGACGCAAGGAACGTCAGGCTGGGTATGAGCACCGATGGACTCAATCCGTTCGGCAACCAGAGTAGCACGCATAGCACCTGGCCCGTGTTTGTATGGCCTTACAACCTTCCCCCGTGGTTGTGCACGAAGCAAAGGTACATACACATGAGTATTCTCATTCAGGGGCCGAAACAAGCAGGTGTCCACATACATATGTATCTCGCGCTGTTGAAAGAGGAGTTAGCCACGTTGTGGGAGACGCCAGCCCATACGTGGGATGCCTACACTGGAGATTATTTCGACATGAGAGCCGCGTTGCTCACGACGGTGCAGGACTATCCTGGTTGCTCATATGTATCGGCCCAGGTAGGCCACGGATTCTGCGCATGTGTCAGGTGCATGGATAAGACCCCGCATCTCCAGCTACCATGGAATCCCGGGTCTTCGAAAACCGTGTACCCAGGGGCTCGAAGGTGGCTTCGCATGGATCACCCGTGGAGAAAACACGGTGACCTGTTCAATGGTAAGGACGAGATCGAAGGAGCCCCGAGCCCGAGGAGCGGCACAGAAATCGACGAGCTGTTGAAAAATTGGGAGGAGTGCTCTGCGCCGGGAAAGAAACGACCGATGGTAGATCCGCTGCTGGGTGTATGGAAAGCGAGGTCTGTTTTCCACGACTTGGAGTACTGGAAGGTCCTCAAGACGCCACATAGCCTCGATATGATGCACATTGCGAAGAATGTCACCGAGAGTCTGCTTGGCACTATTTCCAACATGCCATAAAAGACCAAGGATGGGACGAAAGCAAGATACGATCTGAAATGGCTTGGTGTCAGGAAAGATCTTCAGGCCCCCGATAGTGATGACGATGATGATGATGATGATCAGACGGAAGGGACTCAAGGTCGCCGCAAAAGGGTAAAGAAGAACACGGTGGTGCTTCCTGCTACGTGCTTCACTATGAGTCCGGAGGAGCTCGAGCAATTTTACAGGTGTCTCCTAGGAGTCAAATTTCCTCATGGTTACGCGGGGAAGATAAGCAGATATCTGGACGCAACGAAGAAGAGGTTTAGCGGGATGAAGTCTCACGACTGTCACGTGTTGTTGACGCAGATACTTCCCGTTGCGATTCGAGGGATAATGGACGAGCACGTCCGTGATACGCTGCTTGCCCTTTGCAACTTTTTCGTCGTCATCAGCCCTGGCACACTGCACCAGACGGTTCACGCGGGGTTCACTGCACCCCAACCATCCCCAGGGATGAAGAACAAGGCGAAGAAGTACAGGAAGAGAAAAGGAGGAAACGCCTCTGCGAGCCAGCCAGCTCCTAAGATTATGCGGGGTCGTGAAGACACGATACCACCCCGTGGGGATGGCTTGACCCGAGTTCATGAAGCTGGTAAACCTATACTGTCAGAGGACTTGCTCCGCCTTGCAGAAGGACCCATGATTTCTTTGCAGGAATCTATCTTGCATCTAGAGAGCCTCCTTCTTAAAGACAAGCAGCCGAGTTACCCGGTGTTCGCGGTCAAGGTGCCAAAGGAGGTGGACTTCGTCCAGGAAGCCCTCGCGGATGTGTTCTTCATAGCGTACGAGGACATCTTCAACCTGTTTCACTCCAGATGGCTGGACTATAACTTGGTCCGCCTATATACGCTCGATGCGGCGATGAAGATCAGGAGAGATGATACCCCGTACGTCGCGATAGTGGATCCCTACTACATGCGTGACAGCCAGCTGGTGGAAGGATCAAGGACACGGACCATGGCCACGGAGTACCTCCAGAGGCTCATGCTGACCAACAAGAGGAAGAACAACCTTCTTCTTCCTTTCTTTTACGAGTAAGTACACATCCGCTCGCCGTCGTCGTATCTTATGCCTTCTTGTAGATTTCTTCCATTGCTGATCCTTTGTCCAACATTCCGTTTCAATTGTGTTGAGCAGGGACAAGTACTGCGCACTCATCGTCCTAAGCCCAAGGTGGTCCATTGCCACTTATTTCGACTCGGGGAATAAATGCAAGCCGAGGAACTACAACAGAATAAAAAGTCTTCTCGATGAGGCTCTCGAGGGCTATGCCCAAAAGGGAGGCCCCTTCCAAAAGAAGGGGGAATCTTTCACGCAGGACAACAAACACAAGTTCATGCATGGGAACGGATTCCATTGCATCAAGCAACTGCCTGGCAGCGTGAAGGAGGCCTTCTACGCCCTCCATCACCTTAAAGGGCTTGTCCGGGATGCCGAGAAAATGAGGATTCCATCTAGTCTCGCAGAATGGACCAAAAGCGAGGATGCTCTCACCGATGCTGATTATAGACAAGACTTCCATCGCATCATTCTGCAGTTATCGACGATCATCCTCGAAGATGTCATGAACAAAGAAGGGTCCTACCACTACCCCAGAGGTAGGATGTATTATAAAAGAAAGCCTTGCTAAGCATTACTAGTGTATTTTTTTGTAGAAGTGCATGTGTAGGGTTATATATTATATATATGCTATGCTTTGAAACCCAAATAGGATAGCCATATGATTTCCAACCATGACAATTGATTGATTGTCTTGCCTCTCTACTTAGATGAATAAATTATACTCTATTTATATCACTAACCAATATATATCCCAATCCATCTTCAGGGTTGTGTCAGAGGGATATCGAAGAACGACTAGAGGCGCAGAATGACACCAGGGAGTGGAGGACGAAAGAAGGCTATCTACCGTTCCCGGCGCCGCTCAAGAAGAGGACTCCATGATCATGCTCCCACGCGCTCTTGCTCACCATCATCGCCGATGTACTACATTTGACCCTAGTTAGGCAGTGAACACTTCATTTGTAATGTGTAGTGTGAAATGATGAACTTTTGTTTGTATCGTGACTAATTGTGTAAACATTCGGCACTTTTGTGACTATGTGTATGTATCTCGGGCACTAAGTAATATGTGTGATGACATAGTGATTAATTTGTTCGTCTGTTCATATAGCTGTCAAATATACCTGTATTTCTGTATAAATTTATAAATCGTGTATATACCCGTATTTGTACAGCAAAATGTAAATATAACTGTATTTCTTTTTTATAATTTAGTGGCGCATTTTATTTTATTTTGTGGCGCACCACTTTCTGTGGCGCACCAGGCGTGGGTGCGCCACAGAATTCCTCTGCTGTGTACTGCCAAGCTATTTCTGTGGCGCACGGGCTGGGTGCGCCACAGAAAGTTGGTTTTTCTGTGGCGCACGGGCTCGGTGCGCCACAGAATAAAAATTTAGTGACGAGACTTCTCTGGCGCACCCAGCAAAGTTGCGGGTGCGCCACAGAATTTCAAAAGGGTGCGCCACTAAAATGCTTTTCTCTACTAGTGCCAACTGGTCCTCGGGTGGTAGCAGGCCCTGCTGGCGGAGCTTGACGAGGTGAGCATCCTTGATCGAGGACTTCGCCCAATCCCCGGTGCTCTTTTTCAGGCTAGCGGCAGATGCAGATGCGCTCGCCGCAACCTTCTTCCCCTTCACTGCCACCGCATCGGTCGCGGCGGCACGCTTGTTGCCCGCTACCTTCTTCATCGTCAAGGAGAGGGTGGTGGAGCGCACAAAGCTTTGACACAAGAACAATGGAGGAGGAGCGCGAGGAAGAAGATGAAACAGGGGCGGCGCAGGAGGCAAATGGCTAGTAAAAAAAGTCTGCCAATGCCGCCCACCCTATTTACCACAAAGCAAAATCAATCACAGCCGTCCAAACCACAATCGTGTACTCCATGGTGAATCCTACCGTACACGTGGCGAACGTGGAGGGCAACCGTCGACGGCCACTCCGCCCACTATGCACGGGAAACGAGGAAGTCATCATCACGACGCCGCGAAAATCGCGTCAAAACGGTAAAAAAATAAGTCCAAACGGCACAAGTCTTCGGTCAGCACTGCAGCCTGGGGCCCACGTGTCACGTCTCATCAATCACAGCATAATGCACGCCACCGCGTGTCAGACAGCGCAGTCGCCATAAGCGTCATCCCTGACGTCATTGCAATGTTAAGGCAAAATTGGTTACTCGACCGTTCCTTTGACTAAGGAATATTACTCCCATCGGGAGCATATCAAAAATTTCTTCGACTAAGAGTATATGGGATAAAAAGATTTGAGATTATCCTCCATTGCAAGCAATAAAGCACAATCTCGGGGGCTACTCCCATCGGGAGCGCTGTCGCGCACCCGATAGAATAATGACAAAGTATCAGTCGACAAAAGACTCGACTCAGTTCATATGCAAAATCATACTCGAAAATTTCCCGAGTTGCGTCCGCCGCAAATAACCTCGGATGTTGCATGCATAGTGCAAAGGTAAGACCCGCCGAATTTTCGAGCTGGGCTAAGGACCGTTCCAGCAACGTTAATCCTTATACTTTCCGTGTCAACAGACATGATGAAAAATCTCGACGGACGCGTTGGGTAAATTTCAAAGTTATACTACAGATTGATCTAGTAAAACCTCCGCGGCCTAGTCGAGTCTACCAGTCTGTTCCAAATTCGAGTCCGGGGACTCGAGTTTGATTGAAAGCTAGTAAGGTTTTACCCAAATGTGTAGTTAACCGGTCCCGATCCGTCGAGTGTACCAGGCCTACTAAGCTATTATCCCTTGATTATCAAAAGCAAAAACCATAGTCGATGAAGTACTCGACATAGCCAACATGTGCTATTCATAAAGGAATTCCAATTATAAACACAAATACAAAGAATATGACATGCACTTACGAACGAGTCCATGCCCGATTCTTCGAGTCAGACAAGTACTCGGGGGCTACTGGCAAGGATATACATCTCGGGTACCCTACCATAAGGGTACCTGGTGCACGTGTCGACTAAAGGCCCAACTATCAAGAGCCTACATGAAGCCCATGACGAAAGGCCCAACAAGATGGAGTACCCTCCAATATTAGACATAGGCATAGTCGATTTAGGCTTTTCTTACATGTAATCTGAGTCGGTTGCGAACTCCCGAGACCCAGCCTATTATATAAAGGCTGGGAGGGCCGCCGATC
Source organism: Poa pratensis (assembly GCA_947311845.1). Classification (NCBI taxonomy): domain Eukaryota; kingdom Viridiplantae; phylum Streptophyta; class Magnoliopsida; order Poales; family Poaceae; genus Poa; species Poa pratensis. Next base: position 35,954,996 of record CAMZMU010000050.1, on the reverse strand, counting down.
CTGGACAGGCAAGACTCGAATCACCAAAACCCTAGCGAGATCGACATCTCGCCAGGACCCCATTGTAGCCCGCATAATCTCACACGATCAATACCAGACAAGGAGGAAGTAGGGTGTTACTCTCCGGAGGCCTGAACCTGGGTAAAATCCCTGCTTTTGCTTGTCAGCCGACGAAACTAACAGCTCTACCATGTTCTCTCCCTCGTAATCTCAACCCTAGGTCCTTAACCATGTGATTTGATGAGTTAACACCTCGTCAACTGGAGAAATCAAAGCAAAATGATGCGAGAGACAGATCTTACTTGCTCTGGCTTGCTCTCGCATGTTAGAAACTCGCGCCCAAAGTTGGCATTATCCTTCTTACTAGCACAACGTTTCAGTGGCGTGATGCATGGGCATTTAGGACATTGTGGCAACGGTACCACAGGCTGCTTTGGCCATGAGGGGCGGCAACGTGAAGTGGAGGAGCTCGACATATCTCGTCAGCGTTGTTGCTGTCCTTCGTCGCCGAAGAAGAAGAAGAGGAAGAAGAAGATGGTCCACACTCTGTCTGTGCGCGTAAAGAGGAGGCAAATGGTGGGTGCGCGTAAGGAGGATGCAAATGGTGGGTGCGCGTAAAGAGGACCCACCTATCATTGGGTATACAACGGTCAACTCGTCAGCGGGTAACGGTTATATGCGGCTGTTGCCACTCCACCATTTTTGTCGTTTTTGAGAAAACTCTCATAAGTCGAGAAAAGTTCAAAAATATATGTACTAGGTATGACAAATAAGAGTTCAAAATGAACGTCCATCATTTGTACGCAAAGAATAACATAAGGGAGGTACAATCCCAGAATATTTTGAATGGTCACTCCGCCATTTTTGACTTTTTGAGAAAACTCTCATAAATAGAGAAAAGTTCAAAAAATATGAACATTCATGAGATTCAAGCTAGATGACCAAGCTCATGGCCATATCCATAGCTAGCCTTAAGCTATGATGACCAAACTCGGCACAAACATGGGTTTTGAAATTACAAACAATATTGCAGAAGCAAAGATTCCAAGAAAATTGACCTTTTTTTCTAACTTTTGTTCAGTGCCAAATTTCTTAGTTTTTACGAAGTATGTATGACAAATAGGAGTTCAAAATGAACGTCCATCATTTGTACGCAAAGAATAACATAACGGAGGCACAATCCTGGAATATTTTGAATTTTTGAGATTTCTAGCTATATTCCATGCATTTAACGAGTTTAATAGGATTTAGCGCTATTTAACGAGATTTGAACTACAAGTGTGTTATAATTTGTCCAAAAAATTATAGAAAATTAATATGAACGTAGTATAGCACGATTCTATGCATAAACACCTGAGACATCAGAAAATTCACACCTTGGTTATGAATGGTCACTCCGCCAATTTTGACCTTTATTGAGAAAACTCTCATAAATCGAGAAAAGTTCAAAAAATATGAAATCCAGCGGGAATCGTCTCTTTTAGTGTACTACTATCAAGGAAAAATCATAAACTTGGAATTCAAGATTTTGAAAAACGAATCTTCTCAAAATGTATGAACATTCATGGGATTCAAGTTAGATGACCAAGCTCATGACCATATCCATAGCTAGCCTTAAGCTATGATGACCAAACTCGGCACAAACATGGGTTTTGAAATTACAAACAATATTGCCGAAGAAATGATTCCAAGAAAATTGACCTTTTTTCTAACTTCTATTTAGTGCCAAATTTCTTATTTTTTGTGAAGTAGCAATGACAAATAAGAGTGCAAAATGAACGTCCGTAAATTTTACGCAGGGCATGACATATGGAAGGCACAATGCCAGAATATTTTCAATTTTTGAGCTTTCTAGCTATATTTCTTGCATTAAACGAGTTTAATAGAATTTAACGCAGAAAATTCATATAAATTGCGGGAACATTCAAAAAATAGGAAATCTGGCGGCAAGCTTCTTCATCAGAATACGAGTTCCTAAGAAAATAATAAACATCCAATACAACAAGTTTTGACTTAAGCGACGCATAGAGCGCGCATGTGCGCCAGTTCGCGCCCAGAGCACGCCATGGCGCGCCCAGATCACGCACATAAGGTGTTCGAACAAAATACATCCTTAGAGTAGTCACTGAACAAATACATCAACCAACAACAACAACGCATAGTAATATTAATCACTCTCTTCTTTGATCTCTTCTTTGATCTCTTACTTGATCTCTTGCTTGATCTCTTTTTTGATCTCATGTTTGATCTCTTCGCTGGTCTCTTCGTTGGATTCCTCGTCGTCTTCGCTCGACAGCTCGACGTCTTCGCTGGACATCTCGACGTCTTCAATGGCCTCCTCGACGTCTTCGCTGACCTTCTCAAATTTCAGCTTCATGTACTCCTCCTTGATGATCACCTTGATAGCGAAGAGATCACCAAAGCGAATTTGCGCTAGTTCAAAGAATAGATCCGAGTTCCCAGTGAACTCGACGTAATCTTCTATTACTTGATATGATGCCATGATCTCGACATTGTCTCTCGGCCATAGACGAGAAGCCCCTTGTGATGGAAGTACATAACCATCTACTACTTCAATTTTGAGATGCAACCAAAATAACATGAACATCGTATCAGAAAAGTGTAAATGACGGTAGAGTATCAGAAAAATGTAAATGAGTAAGAAAAGTTTGAATGATACCAGAGAGTCCTCATCTATACCATCATTCTCAATCCTGCACACGTAGAACTGAGGGATCTCAAAGAACTCGTCAACATCCAATTCCCTTCTGGCCTCCTTGAATAAAGCGAAAGATATCGCATTCATTTCTGAAAAACTGACATCGCTCGGTTCGTGAAATATGGACTTCACAAGGGCTGGCTTACAGCATTTTTTAATCTGTTTACACTCTGATCAAAGAGACGAAGACATTCAGAAAAATATAAACTACTCAATGTGTAAGAAAAATAACACAAACTAACATACCAGAGTATTGACCAAAAGGTTTGGTACCATTGCTTGCGTTAGTCACTTCAACATTGAACACATGATGATTTTCATCATACATGAATTTGACAACATCGCCTTCTTCGATGTCGTAGGCTACACACAGTGCTCTCCACTGCGTTCCACAGATATAGGTCTGAATATGGGTCTTCGAACTATGATCATTTAGCTGCATACACAGTGCTGCCTGCTCCGTTTCAATTTCAATTTCCCACCTCCATAGGTAGAAGTAGTATGTGTCTCCCTTCGGACACTTAGCCTCCATCCAGTTCTTACGAGGGCCAATGGCCCGGCTCTCTAGCAGAAATCTTAAAGGGCATGGCAGAATCTACATGTAATACAAAACCGGAGAAACTAAGAAGACACGAATTGAAGCAAAACAAATGACATTCCCTCGAATTTAAAAGGCAATACTTACAACTTCCTTTTGGTAATTGCTGTATTCAATCGGGGCTCTAAAAGTATTCAAACGACGAGTAAGTGTACGATAGAAAGTTGGCTCGTGCCAGCACATAGGACAGATATCGACCTCGCCATCCGATTCCTATTTCAAAAAGCAATAACAAAAGAAATTTAGAACCACATAAACAGGCGGAACCTGGGGTTTTTCCCCATTTCGCAAGCCAAATAGAAAGTAAAATTAACTCACATATAATGCACCATTCGGGAGACCAAACAGGTAAATGAAACATGTAGAGAAGATAGCACTGGCCATCGAAATGGGGTTGATGGATTGCAGCTCGAACCATCGACGACCGAAAAGCCCCAACGAGGAAGGCGGCCGTACAATAACCGCGCCCGCAAGACGATGGTGATGGGAGACGGGCGACTGGAGACGAGCGACTGTGATGACGATGGCGATGGAGCTCCTTTGCGCCTTGAATCACCCTGCTTTGCTCCTTGCATCCAACTCCTATTGCTCTGTTCTTGGGGGGTCATGGGGTTTTCTCGGGGGCTTCTCTAGGCGGAAGCAGGAAGAAAGACCACGTGGGCCCCATCGGCGGTATCCCTTGATTAAACAAGTGCCCCAGCCCCACTCGATGCGATTCCAAATGAGGTGCCCAGGCCGACCCCACCAGTCAGGCCAAGTGACGGTCAAAGGAGGTTGACCAAACGGCGCGTTTGGCCGTTCGCGGGCCTCAAAAGACCCAGGTAGGGCACAGACGAGGAAAGTTAAGCAAGTAGGGCACCAACGAGGAAAACTAAGTGAACCAGGGCACAGAAATAATAAGCCCAAGAATAAAAGTGGTGTGTATAGGCAGGAGAGGGATAGGTTGTGTCGGATTATTGATCAACTTGATGTCAAGGCCGAAATTGCACCCTTAACTAATGTGGAACGGGAAACATTAAGGGGGGCATCTATTAGTTTGAAGAAACTACGAAGGGAAGAGGAAATCAAGTGGGCACAGCGGGCTAAAGTGAAATATATTCAAGAAGGGGGAAGTAATACGAAATACTTCCACCTCATTGCCAATGGAAGACACCGTAAGAAAAAAAATCTTTCAGTTAGAACAAGATGAGGGGACTATTGTAGGACAAGAGATAAAACTTTATATCACAGATTACTACAAAAAATTATTTGGAGCACCGGCACCAAATAATTTTTCCTTAGATGAATCTTTATATGAGGATATACCGAAATTATCTGATGAGGAAAATAGCATCCTGGTCGCGGATTTTACTTCTAAGGAGGTATATGACGCCATTATGCAAATGGAACATAATAAAGCTCCAGGGCCAGACAGGTTTCCTGCTAAGTTTTAGCAAATGTTTTGGACTGTTATCAAGGATGATCTAATGTCAATGTTTGTACAGCTGAAAGCAGGAGAGCTTGATCTGTGTAAATTAAATTTTGGTATCATAACCTTGCTGCCTAAAAAGGAAAATACGGTTCAAATCCAGCAGTACCGACCTATTTGTCTGCTCAATGTGAGTTTCAAAATCTTTACGAAGGTAGGAACGAATAGGATTTCTACTGTTGTTGACAAAGTTATAAAACCGACCCAAACTGCTTTCATGCCGGGAAGACATATTCTTGAGGAGGTGGAAGTGTTACATGAAACCATTTATGAACTTCATAGGAAAAAAATGGATGGGGTTTTGTTCAAGATTGATTTCGAAAAGGCCTATGATAAGGTTAAATGGACTTTTTTACAACAAGCGTTACGAATGAAGGGTTTTGATCAACTTTGGTGTAAGATGATTGAAATTTTGTTCAGCTCAGGTATGTGGGAATAAGGGTTAATGACGAAATTGGCCACTATTTTCAGACAAAAAAAGGCTGCGGCAAGGAGACCCCCTATCCCCTATTCTTTTTAATGTTGTAGCAGATATGCTTGCTTTTTTAATTAATAGAGCCAAGGATGAGGGACAGGTCGGTGGACTGGTGCCTCATCTTGTGGAAGGGGGTGTATCAGTTTTACAATATGCGGATGATACAATTCTTTTTTTGGAACATGATTTACAGAAAGCTGTTAACATGAAGCTTATCCTCTGCATTTTCGAACAACTATCTGGTCTGAAAATTAACTTTCATAAGAGCGAGATCTTTTGTTTTGGTAAAGCACAAGACAAAGTGAATGCTTATAAGGATATTTTTGGTTCTGAATGCGGATCACTGCCATTTAAATATCTTGGTATTCCAATAAATTATAGGCGGCTTCTCAATAGTGAGTGGAAACCGATTGAAGATCGCTTTGAACGCAAGTTTGGGTGTTGGAAAGTAAAGTTACTCTCATACGGAGATAGACTTATCCTCATTAACTCAGTGCTCACTAGTTTACCAATGTGTATGCTCTCTTTCTTTCAAGTGCCAAAAGGGGTACAAAAGAGATTGGATTTCTATAGATCTCGTTTCTTCTGGGATAGCGATCACATTAAGAAGAAGTATCGTTTAACCAAATGGAATATTATTTGTAGACCAAAGGATCAGGGAGGTCTGGGAGTAGAAGTTTTCGATGTTAAGAACAACTGTTTACTAAGCAAGTGGCTGTTTAATCTTCTCAATGAGGAAGGAATGTGGCAAGAATTGCTACATAATAAGTATCATAGCAATAAATCTTTGTCACAAGTGACAAGTAATCCCACAGACTCTTCTTTTTGGAAAGGCCTTGTGGCTGTAAAAGATGTTTTTTTTCAAGTGCTCATTTTGTTGCTGGCAACGGCATGATCACTCGTTTCTGGGAGGATGTTTGGTTAGGGAACACGTCTCTAGCTGTTAAGTGCCCTTCTCTTTATAATCTGGTGCACCGAAAAAATGTTTTGGTTGCAACCGTGCTTGCAACACAGCCTTTGAACATTGAGTTTAGGCGTAATCTGGTTGGAAATAATTGGGACCGATGGGTGCACTTGGTGCAACGTTTAATGCAAGTTGGTTTGTCGGAAATAATTGGAACAGATGTTTTTGTATGGAATCTAACTCCTAATGGATTTTTCTCAGTCAAATCGATGTATCATGATATGTTGAATGATCATATGGTCTTTTTGAGGAAATATATTTGGAAACTAAAGGTTCCTTTAAAGATTAAGATCTTTATGTGGTTCCTATACAGAAAGGTAATCCTTACCAAAGATAATTTGACTAAACGGAAATGGAAAGGGTGCACTAAATGCGAATTTTGTGATTCAACGGAGTCAATTCAGCATTTATTTTTAACCTGTCCTCTAGCACGTTTCATATGGAGAATTGTCGAATTCACCTTTGATTTACCACCACCAGCTAATATCACGAATATGTTTGGGAATTGGTTGAGAGGGATGCAAAAAATAGATAAAGCTATGATTTAGTCCCTATGGACGTGTAGAAATGATTTAGTGTTTAACAAATCCAAACGCATGAACTATTTGCAGGTTATCTAAAAGGCTACATCCCTACTTGGCGCGTGGTCTTTCCTCCTCCCATTGGAGCAACGGGAGGAAGTGGCTTCTGGGTGTGGCCGGCTTGAGGCGGTCGCTCGGGCGTTCTACAACTTCGCTGGCTAGCAGATTTTCAATAGATTAAGTGATGCATAAGTGTTTCATTCCTGTTGTTTTTCGCTGGCTAGTGTTTATCGCTACTCTTTCTGATGCTTGAGTTGTAATTTGTGGAACCTGATACTTCAAAATTGTAATAAAACAACTGTATGCATCCCCGTGATGCAGAGGCTGGGGCTTCTCCCCATTTCTAAAAAAAACTTTCTGCTGCTTGTGTCAATGCATTGCAGAAAGAAGATAGTTGTGCCTTGTGGCACAAGAGACTTGGGCACATGAGTGACAAGGGGATGACGGTACTAGTGAAGAAAATTTGTTGAAAGGTGTGAAAGGTGTTCACATCAAAAAATGTTCAGATTGCCTTGCGGGGAAGTAACACAGAGTTGCATTCAAGAGTCAACCTCCTCACAAGAAGCCCGAGGTGTTGGACTTGGTACATTCCGATGTTTGTAAAATGTCGGTTAGGTCAATGGGTGGAGCAAAGTACTTTGTCACATTTATTGATGACTTTTCTAGGAAGGTTTGGGTCTTTGTTTTGAGGACCAAAGATCAAGTACTAAGTGTATTCAAGCAATTCCAATTCTCATTTGAGAGAGAGAAACTGAGAAGAAGATCAAATGCCTTCGCACTGATAATGGGGGAGAGTATATTGGCCCATTTGATGCCTATTGCAAGGAACAGGGAATTAGGTACCAATTTACTCCTCCGAAGACACCACAGCTGAATGGTCTAGCTGAGAGGATGAACAGTACAATTGTTGAGAGAGTTAGATGCTTCTATCAAGTGCAAAGCTGCCTAAACATTATTGGGGTGAGGCTTTGTCGACTGCAGTTTATCTTATTAATCTCTCACCAAGTTATCCATTGTAGGGAGATGTTCCTAAGAAGGTATATTTCGACAAGGAAGTCTCATATGATTATTGGGTTGCGGGTAAAACTTTAAAAATTTCCGTAACCTTGCCGCCAAAGATCTATTCTATGAAGATATGTTGCACCCCATAATGCTAGATCTAGAATACTTACAAACACCGTTGCGGAAGATCTTGTGTTTGTGGAAGTAGATGTCGGTGAAGCTTAATGAAGATCTCATGTCCACGCCGGGAGGTGATATTGTTGCGGCCTGTCGTCGAGGGACTACTTGCGTAGCCCCGCTCTAGCAGTATCCACACGTACACCGCGCCAACCCGACAGCATGTTCGCCGCCTAGAACTACTAGCACCGCCGAAGAGAGACAGCCTTTCGACGTAGTTTAGGTGGTAGATCTAATCAACTTGATTAGATCTATATGAGAGGATTAGAGATGTCTAATTCTCAACACATGAGATCTACTAGAGAGAGAGAGAATAGCCATGGAGGCAATATTGTGTGTATCAACCCATGGGGTTGGGGGGTTTATATAGAAGGCCAAGGGGTAGGGAGACTTGGGGGAGGAGGCAAAGCCTCCCCCAAGTGGTGCGCCGGCCCTAGGAGGAGGAGGAGTCCTCCTCCTAGTCCAACCCCTTCCCCAAGTCGGATTGGGAGGAGGACTCCTCCCTCCCAACCGCCTCAACCTAGTGGGCCTAGCCCACTAGGGTTTCGGCCAAGGGGGAAGTCCCCCCCCCCCCCCCCCACTCGGTTTGGCCCACCCGCCCCACTTGGGGATGCGGCTGCCTTGTGGGCCCCATGGGCCCACTTGGCAGCCCCATGGTGGTGGCCCCAAATAAAATCTTTTATTTAATATTTTCCTATTTAATTAATTAAATAAATAAATAATTGTTTTGTCTAATTAATTCCTCCTTGAATATTTCCTATTACAGAAAATTCCCGGAATCAATTACTTATCATATAAACATATTTACATGATACGGGATACCTAGTATCCGCCGACAAAACTCTCTGAATAATATTTCCTTCTTATATAAACCTTCAGAATAAATCCGACAGTGATAGAAACAATTCCTATCACCCCGGGACATTAGATGTCCGCCTTCTCTCTAACTCAAGACTTCACCGGAACAAGTTCCTGTGACATCGGAGCTACTCCGACCTTTTCTCATAACCACAAAACTACAACTTTATTCTCTCAACAAAGGATTGACTCACAGCTTAAGTGTGTGACCCGAAAGGTTCGGTAAACACAAAGACATGTCCAGGAGCTTACCAGACAATAACCAGCATTGGGACCTAGACGGCCGTACTGGCTCCCGTGTGTTCACGAGTGAACGACAGAACCTGTGTGTTACTCATTACGCTAATTCCCCTGCGTACATGATACCAATGATATCTCGAGATTTGAGACAATGTGCTCTAGTGTGATTAAACCCTTTAATCATAACACATATAATTCTTGTACCAATATCATTCTCTTTTCTCATTCCGTATTTTCATTGTCCCGTGATTAATCACGCTGTGTCTGGCCAGACGATTGGGTGACAACGATAATACTGAGATGGCCTAACGGATGTATCTCTCCATCGTCTGGAGGAGTAAGTGCCTTTCTTGAATAATCTCTGTTCCAATATATTATTCTAGTCCATACCCAAAAGCCACCGTTATGGTCCCTAGTTACGGCAAGACATTAGGTGACAATCAAAGCATGAGTGTCGAATAAGCGGTCACCAGATATTCTCAGGGCATAGGAATATAGCTAATGAAAACTAAACATATGATCAATTGCTACCTTCATCGTTGACGATTTGTCTCATAGCAAGATCATACAATGGGTCGGTTAAGTACTATTATCATTCCGATAACAAACTCCTATAGTTGTGTGACTTATACAAAGTCCATGACTAGGAAAACATGATCATCAAACAACAAGATAGGCTAGTCTTAGAGACAAGACCAGGAATGCTTTTACTTGTTCGTATCTCTACACCTGTATTGGAGGTTTTCCTCTTGAACACGTTGTATTTGTTATTCAAGTGCCCAATACAGTTATAGCATAAAGACATAAACATTAATAATAAACTTGGAGATAAATAATAACTAAATTATTATTTTCTCTTGGGCATATCTCCAACAATGATCACCTGAAGGTTTTCGGGTGCAAGGCCTTTGTTCATATCCCTCAAGATGAGAGGTCAAAGCTGGATTCAAAGACACGGCAGTGCATATTTCTTGGCTATGGAGGTGATCAGTTCGGCCACAAGTTGTTTGATCCAGTAGCAAGAAAGGTTGTGAGAAGCCGTGATGTTGTGTTTGTTGAAGACCAAACAATTGAGGATATTGGGAAGACAAAGGTGCAGGCTCTGGAGCAAGTTCCGGTACATGTTTCTCCTCAAAACCAGTAGCAAGACAAATATGATTCTGACCCAGAACCTGCAGATTCAGCTGAACAAGAAGCTGAAAATGAAGATGCAGAAGATGTGCAAGAAGGTGATGATGCACATGGTGGTGCAGGTGATGAAGAAGTTCCCGAGCAGCATGAGTATGATGTTGAAGAAGATGATCATGATCAAGAGGCACCAGCACCAGATAGTTCACCAGCAGCTCCACTCACATGGTCCACTAGAAACCGTGTTCCCTCTACCAGGTATCCATCCGACCAATATGTGGTGTTATTGTTAGATGGTTCAGAACCTGAGTGCTTTTTAGATGCAATGAAAGATGAGAAGAAGAAGGAGTGGAAGAAGGCTATGAAAGAAGAGATGGATTCCTTGCATAGCAATCATACTTATGAGCTGGTGAAGTTGCCCAAGGGCAAGAAACTTCTGAAGAACAAGTGGGTCTACAGAATCAAGCAATAAGAGCACACGTCACATCCAAGGTACAAGGCCAGGCTAGTTGTAAAAGGATTCAGCCAGAGAAAAGGTACTGACTTCGATGCAATATTTTTTCCGGTGGTGAAGATGACATCTATTAGAATGATCCTTGGCATGGCAGCAAGTCTCAACTTGGAAGTTGAGCAAATGGATGTGAATACAACTTTCCTACATGGAGAGTTGAAGTAAGAGATCTACATGGAGCAGTCTGAGGGGTTGCTTGTTAAAGGCAAACAAGACTATGTGTGCAAGCTAAAGAAAAGTCTCTATGGCCTGAAACAAGCACCAAGACAGTGGTACATGAAGTTTGAATCCGTCATGGGGGAGCAAGGCTACAAGAGGTGTAGCTCAGACCATTGTGTATTTATTCAGAGGTTCTCAGCTGATGATTTTATCATGTTGTTGCTCTATGTTGATGATATCTTGATTGTTGGCAAGAATATCTCCATAATTGCTAGACTAAAGAAAGAGTTGAGCAAAAGTTTTGCCATGAAAGACTTGGGTCCAGCAAAGTGTATTCTCAGCACGAGAATTGAGAGAGACAGAAAAACCAACAAGTTGTACTTGTCTCAAGAGAAGTATATTGAGAAAGTGCTTGGCAAGTTCAAGATGGACAAGGCAAAAAGTGTGAGCTGTCCATTAGCATCTCACTTCAAGTTGAGCAAGAACCAATGTCCCTCCGATGAGAAGATGGAAAAGGAAATAGAGAATGTTCCTTATGCTTCAGCGGTTAGGAGTTTGATGTATGTTATGGTGTGCACACGGCCCGACATTGCTCATGCGGTTAGTACTGTGAGCAGATTTATGTCTAATCCAAGAAAACCACATTGGGAAGCCGTGAAATGGATTTTGAGGTATCTCCGGGGCACCACAAATATGAAGATTTGTTTTGGTGGTAGTGAGGCCAAGCTTATTGCCTTCTCAGATTCAGACATGGCTGGAGATGTTGATACAAGGAAGTCTACTTCAGGTTATTTGGTTACCCATTCAGGGGGAGCAGTGGCATGGCAAAGCAGGTTGCAAAAGTGTGTGGCATTGTCCTCAACTGAAGCTGAGTATATTGAAGTAACCGAGGCGAGCAAAGAGCTATTGTGGCTGAAACGATTGGTTGGAGAGCTTGGTTTTGAGCAAGACAAGTATGTGCTGTTTTGTGATAACCAGAGTGCCATTCACCTAAGTAAGAGTGCAAGTTTTCATTCGAGGTCGAAGCATATTGAGGTACGCTATCATTGGATTCGAGATGTGCTGAATTCCAAGCAAATGCAAAATGAGAAGGTGCACACGGATGTCAATGGGGCTGATATGCTGACTAAGGTGGTGACAAGAGAGAAGCTCGATGTATACCGTCGGCTCGCCGGCATGGCTACCAGTAGGCAGTGAGACCCTCCATGATGTCGGGAGGGGAGTTTGTTGGGCCATGTCCCTCCACATGGAGTAGTGTTGGCAGCCCAACTTTAGCCCAGAAAGTCCAACATGTGTGAGACGTTGATCATTGTACGCATCCAACGGCTGAGTTGCCTCCAAGTGAGGTAAGAGAAGAAAACCCTAGACACCCTTGTGGTTGTGCAAGCAAGCTAGTGTGAGAAGCTAGAATGTGGCTGCTGTTGTGAGAGAGTGAGAGAACACACACAACACAACCTAGTGAGAAGAGAGGAAGAAGAAGGAGAGGTGATTTCTGTCATGATTTGGTGCATCTGACCATTGTCTTCAAGCCTGTGTTCTGAGGGTCAAACGTGCTTGGATCGACTCCAAACTTGGTGAGCTCGTTCCTTACTTTGAGTACTTCGATCTAGATATCTGGTTTGAGGTTTGGGTCAGAGGAGCATCAGATTTGAGAGTGGTTTCGTCAGTTCGGACTGCAGCAGTTTCAGCATAGAGCAGTTTTGGTAGAGGAACAGTTTGGGCAGGCAAACGGTGTCTAATTGAGCTCATTTTTGGTGTGCATGTTGGGAACTCATATGTCTGCTTGTCTACCAAGTTTCGTGTTGTTTGGATATGTGGTTTAAGAGCAGTTTTCTGATTACCGAAGAGGACAGAATCTGTGATACTCTGCTTTGCTGAAATCTTGCCTTATGTGGTTGTTGTTGTTGTTGTTGTTGCCGGTGGGCAATGAGCTGATGTGTGTGTGTAATCTCTAGATGTTCTAGAGAAGACTCTTGATTATAGTGAAGCTTGTGTGGACCGGTTGGTTCACAGCCGTGGTTTTTCCTCCTCACTTTGGGGAGGTTTTCCACGTAAATTCTTGTGTCACATGTGCATGTGATTGTGTTTATTTTTCCGCTGCATATTGTTGTTGATTGAACCTATCCTCGAAGCCAGAGGCAATTGAAGTTGTGTATCTTCTCCCCTTTACCTCAATAGAGCCAGCATTTTTTATTCATCCCTTTTGCAATGTTGCCGGTCCGACATGCCAATATTTTTTTTTTCATGTATGTTTTGCATGGGTACCGGTCTCATATTTAGGATGACTGCATTTATTTATTCGTGTGAAAACAATTGCTATGGATTTGGTGTATTTCAATTTTCAATTCAAACGTGGAAGATGGAGTACCTTTTTTTTAAGACTTGAAGGACCCCCGAAGGAATCCCAATTTCATTGAAATTGGGCAGAACATCCCAAAACTGGGTTCAGTACAAAACCTGACACAGCTAAGGTCGACGTGGGGCAACCACCCACAGCCTACCAAAACAAAGCTACAAACACCAAAATAGCTAAAATAACTTCAGAACATCTAGAACGAACTTCAGAGTTTTTGACCCTCTATTACATAGTCTTCATAAGAACTGCCAACAAAGACTAAAACACTAGCTAGGGAGAGTAGCAACTTGCAGGAGTCCTCCAAAGAGCCTTGATCACAATCCAATTCGGCGAGAAATCGGATCCCATCCATGGCTCTTCCCAAAGATCTCCTTTGCCACTTTTACGATGAGGTCAGCTCCCTGCCGCAGTATGCCTTGAAGACCGCTTTTCTGAAGTTTCGCCCATACATGTAAAAAATTACACATAAGTAAAATCACATTAGTAGGCTCTTTCAGTCTGATACATTGAAAGCAGGATTTGTTCCTGGTCTTCCAAACAGACCAAAACACAGCTACTGCCCCTAGCATAACCGCAGTTCTATCTCTACCAACAAAACCAAGCAACCATCTATCATAAAGATCCAAGAAACTATCAGGAGCTTGACCAACCCCTAAAGCAATACTCACCACCGTCCAAATATACTTAGCTAGCGGGCAGGAGAAGAACAAATGTTCCGTAGTTTCGTGATTTTCACAAAACTCACATAGTTCTACTTTCTTCCACCCTCTTTTCTTCAGATTTTCTTTGGCCAGAATTTTGTCTCTGATCAGAAGCCAACAAAACACTTTAATCCTCAGAGGAAGCCTGAGATTCCACAATTTTCTATAAGGAAACGACACTCTTTTTGCAATGAGAAAGGAATACAAAGACTTTACAGAAAAAACCCCAGATTTAGTCAGCAACCAGCTCACCCTATCCGGTGAATCAGTTAACCTTACATGTGCACAAGTATCCACAAGCTTGCACCATAACACTTTGGTCTCCTCACGGAGAAACTTTCTAAATTTTAAGCAATCAAAATTACTCCCAGTTACTCCCTCCGTTCACAAAAGGATGTCTCAACCTATCTCAAATATGTATGTATCTACACACTAAATCATGTCTACATACATGCAAATTTGAGAATGATTGAGACATCCTTTTGTGAACGGAGGGAGTACCTTATTAACAGTAACATTGTGTATATAGCAGATGTTATATAACCTAGAGAAACTTTGACACAAAGGTTTCGGACCAACCCATGTGTCTTAAGATGGAGTACCTCAAAACACCGATGCTTGGGATTGCGGTGTATTGCTATGAGCTGGTGCAATTCATGTTTCAGGCGTATCCCGCCGTCCCGTATAAATCCTTTACTGATGCGTCCAGAGTGTAACAGATGTTCATACGGTAATGCGACGCAACGTCTGGATATGGAATGAATGAACCGGGGATGGAAAATATTTCAAAATCCCGCCGTACCGCGCGGAGAGGGGTTGATGGTTGGTTCGTTCGTTCGGCTTCTTCGGCTATGCGCTAGCCAGTAGTGCAGGTACAGCAGTACTGATTCGAAATCCTAAATGTCAGCCATCAATATCGGCAATCCGCATTAGAGCAAGTACAATAAGTCCTACTCAGCAGGCTATAAGGTTTGCCACGTCATCAAAATCCTATGTGGAGGAGAGAGATAGAAGGAGAGAGAACGAAGCGAGCGCTTCATCTATCGCCCGGCGGTACGCTCGTTCCGAGGCATAAAAGCTCGCATGCAGCCCGCGCAAGAGCTAGCGCTCGATTTCTTCTCCCGTGAGTGGCCAGCAGTCTGGCAAGATGCTGTGCGCATGCAAGCTTTAATTGCTTAAATATTCAATAGCGTCAACCTAATAGCTAACCAAAAGCTAACCCACTGTACGAGCGCAGACGGTAGATGACATGGAGTCATCTATAGCCAGCAGTCGGCTTTAGCTATTGTTCTTGCTCTTAAGTGCATGCGGCCTCTGCCTCGGATCAGATGGACACGCGCGTTCGTCCTTCCGTTAATCCCGTGCTGCTCCTCTGCTGCGCGCACGCGCATTTCAAATCCCCACCTCCTTCCTGAATCCTCCCTTCCTTCCACGATACCTGGGAGCAGAGCGCAGCAGTCTGGGCGGAGCAGGGTTTTAGAAGCGTCCTGGGCGTTGCGCGGTGGAGGGGGGCGGTCTGGATCGAGATGCACGCGTGCTTCCATGGCGGCGGCGGCGGCAGCGGCAGGACCAGGACCATCAGCATCATCAGAGACCTCACCAAGAACGTAAGCCCCGTCCTTTTTCGTTCTTGTACAGTTCGTGCGTGCCTTTTGTGTCTGACGCTGTGTTCTGTTTGCAGATGAAGGCCATGTCGCTCAAGGTGAAGGCGGGCGGCGGCGGGGGCAAGGCGCGCGCGCGGCGAAGGCGGCGACGAGGGAGCGGGGCGGACGCGGAGGAGGACCTGGAGATGCAGGACAAGGACATCGCCGCGGCGTCGGCGTCGGCGTCCGCCAAGATCGCGCCGGAGGATGAGCGGGGAGGGAAGAGACAGGCGCAGTGCCACAAGTGCCGATCTGCCCTGGATGACGTCGCCGAGGAGGAGGAGGAAGAGGAGGCCGAAGCGTCGGCGGCGGCCGGCGTCGTGGATCGTGCGGACGGAGAGGAGAGCGACGGGGAGTGGGTGGCGGAGCCGGAGCCCGGGGTGCTGATGACCCTGGTGCCGCGGCCCGACGGCACCAACCACCTCCGCAAGCTGCGGTTCAGGGAGGAGCTGTTCGACGGGCCCCGGGCGGCGCAGCGCTGGTGGGCCGACAACTACGACAGCATCGTCGAGCTCTACAGCATCGTGCAGTCCAACGGCGGATCGCACGACGACGGAGACGGCGACGACGCGGTGGACGTCGAGGACGACGAGCCCGCGACGCCGTGCCAGTCAGAGGATGACCACCACCAACCGCGGCGGTGGCAGCGGCTGGGGTGTGAATCGGCCTCCACCTCCGGCGGCCCGTCCAGCGGAAGCGGAAGCGGCAGCGGCGGTGGATCGGCAAGCACGGTGGGCTCCCCCATACTGGGCCTCGTCGTCGCCACGCCAGACAGTAGCAA
The DNA here is from genome assembly GCA_947311845.1 of Poa pratensis. NCBI lineage: Eukaryota > Viridiplantae > Streptophyta > Magnoliopsida > Poales > Poaceae > Poa > Poa pratensis. Next base: position 35,938,635 of record CAMZMU010000050.1, on the reverse strand, counting down.
AATAGGCAGAGGCCCAGGCCAAGAACAATCGCACAAACACAAGTGTCGTTCCTTGCACATAAATTAGATAGAAATAGTTTTTTTTCTTTCCTTGTTCAGTGGCGCTCGTGTCAATCAATCTTAAACTGCCAGACTTGATCACGAGTTTAGTTTACTATAGCTACGTTTATACTACTGATTAGCTGATTTCGGACAGTTGCTGGGTGTTCCCATGATTTCACCTGCATATTTCTGTAGCTCTGTGCTTCGCCCTGTTCCGAAGTATTCCACAGGTTACAAAAAGCTCAGCCTTCAGTCAGTGACTAGCTTAGGGGCTGTACGGAAGCTCTTCTGGTCTGTAAAGTTACTGCTTCAACCAAGAGCAATGCTCAGCACAGCAGAACATAACCATGGGCTTGTCTTACAGAATTGAACGCCTGCAGCTCAATGACTCAATCTGACAGGGGACTCTCGGACTACACTAACATGCTCGGCACTGGTGGTTCTATCAGTCTATCAAGGGGGACACCTTCAACAACTCAGCCGACACCATCCTGTCAAACCAAGTGCTTCGCCGTGGGATGGAACTCTGCAGCGAGCTCATGGCGACAGACTTCACTGACGGCAGGTTACGCCTCAGCGTGGAAGATGACGGAAGCCTTGTGAACGACCCTGTTGCTGCATCCTCCGGAAACCAGCACAGCTCATACCGGTCCAGCGAGACAGATGGGAATGGCTCACGCTGGTGTTCGATGCAGCTGGCAAGATAGATTTACTGCACCGCTGCTGACAGTACAAAAAGCAATGCCACACATGTGGAGATGAGCCCCATGGAATGGCGACCGTGCCACACTTGACTCTGATGGCGCATTCCGGCACCAGCGAGCAGCCGGTGGAACATGGGGTGTACTGCAATGGCCTTCATCCGAAGGAACTTGTGCAACATAGTTGTAGAAGGAAGACACACGAGAGTTCAACAGCTACAACAGTTTGGCTGGACAACCGGGCGGTGGATTGCCAGTGCCCAAAAAGGTCACTCATTCATTGATCAAGAGCAGAAGTACAGGGAGAAGATACAGGAGGGTACAGGAGGTTCTGGAGTGATCTATGAGGAGAGCCCCAAGATGAACTCACTACACGGATGCAATCAAAGAGACTGAGAAGGTTCTTTCAGACATTGCAAGCATTTTGCTGAGGATGTCCAAACCATTGGATACAGGTTTCTGATGGTGATTTGCAATGAAGGAACTGAAAGGATCCTGGTATATGAAGTCATGACAACGGCCCACTTGCTAAAATTTCTTTTCAGTTGCACTGATACCAAACATCTTGGTACCTCCGAGTTCAGTTCGCACTAGGTGTTGCATGGAGACTGATCTTGGAGTGTAGCACGCACATCACATAAAACCATAAAATGTTCTTCGCGGCGTCAATCTCAAACAAACACCAGAGTCCTTGGAAAACGATGATATCTTGCACCTAAATGGTTGAAGAACATTGGTATCACTGCCAAAATGGATGTTTTACAGCTTTGGGGTGATCTACAGGAGCTCATATCTGGCAAGCCGAATGCTGAACAAGAAGTACCTGGTGAGGACAGAGCAATACTGACTAACTGGGCCAGTTACTTCTACTCCTCTACTGCTCTGGATGTACTATATCAATCATAAGGAGGGTCCAGTGGTTTGTCTCACTGTCACTGTGGTGCACCCTACCATGCACAAGGTGGCCCAGATGCAGCGGTCGAGATCCATGTGCCTCCTGTTCCTGCATGCTACATCAGTTCTATTCAGTAGTAACGAAAATCATCATAAATAACCTGCAGTCTTGAAAAAAAGCCGAAGCTAAATATATACATCTACACAAGAAATCTTCGTTGTCGCGTACTGCCCTAGACTGAGAAAGAAATTATAATTTCTAAGTCAATGACTCGATGGTCCTAAATGATTCTTTATCTACCAGAAGTCGGGTAGCAGCACATTTCAAAATTGTGCGCACCTTGTGAAATGTGTAATATAGCATTATAGCACCTTTTAAGTGAAATGTGTAACTGAGAAGTTGGACGTTTCTGCATATAAAGTTTGAAAAAAAAATATAGCAACTTTAGGCTTCATGATGAGCTACTTGGTCAACCTAGGAATGGCAGTCTCTCGTGTGATGGAGAAGTAGCAAAGGCATTCTGTCAACTGTAACATACTGTTGTACCACATCACTCATATCGGACAATAATAGGCCTTACTTTGTTAAATTTCAACTACTTGAATGTAGTTCAGATCAGTGTTGATTATATCCATTAGGCATAGATGTATATAGGTGGTTTGGAAAGGTTAGTTCAGTAACATCTGCAGGTTAATTCAGATATTTCTTCAGCATCTAGCATCAGAGGCCTAGTACTGCCGTGATGAATAAGGTCTGTATCTTACATGTAGGTGCTTTCAAAAGGTTAGTTCAGTGAAGTCTGCAGCTAAAATCTTTAGTAAATATCATCGCCCTTGAGAAAATATACTGCAAATGGCATTAATTATACACTTCATTCTATCCCACCGCTGCTGATTCAGATGTATGCAAAGTGAAGATACGAAATTGTCCACAGCTACCACAGTGAACAGACAACTTCAAAGCAAGAAAGCATGTTTTATTACAAGTTATTCGTACTAATAGATTGCAGCTAACTCTTCAACGAGTAGCTCTTTCCGGTGAACGCGTTGAACTTGGGTTCTTCCTTCTTTGGAGGTTCACTCACTTTAACAGGCTCCTTTTGTGCTTGTGCTTCTTTCTTGTTGCTTCCACTTGAACCAAAAACAAGCTTTCCTGTTTTCTGGCGCTTGGAAGTGCTAGTTCCTGAAGGTGCATCAGTTTGCTGACTTGGCCTTTTGTTCAAGTCCGAAGGTGCAGAACATGCAGGGGCAGGAGCTGAAGAGACTTCAGGTGCTTGTTGTTTTGAAACCTTACCATCCAACCGTTTTCCGGAACCAGTAAAAGGTTTGAATTTTGGTTCATCTTCAACATTAGCGTCTTGATCTTCAGCAAGTGCCTTGCTTGCAGGAACTACGGTTGGCTGTGGTTTTTCAGGTTCTTTATAATCGAGAGGGGGTGCAAAGTCCACTTCACAATCCGTCTCAATAATGCTAACTGCAGAACCAGGCTTCGCTTCAACAATCTCAATGTGATACTGTTTGTTGTTATAAGCTACCATGATGGTGTCGCCGGTGGTTAAGCAAGAGAAACTCCTGAGGGTTCTCTCTAACATGGCTTTGAGATTGGAGATGTCCAGAAAATCACTTGTGTGAGGTTGCAGCTTCACATACGTACCCTTGGGAAGGGTAGCATTCTTGACACGCACAGTGTCACCCTCTTGAAGGAGCATGTTTTGCATCATCCAGTGAGGCATGATGATCACGCCTTCTTCTGCTACAAACTCCAGCACGCCGCAGTGCGAGATCCGTTTGGCGGCACCATTGTGCAGCTCAAATAGCATAGGATACTCGATGTGCAGGGAGGCCAGACGATGTAGAGCAGACTGTGGCATTATTACCTTGTCACCACCTTCCAGGCGTGGCTTGTTGACAGAGGATGCTGGATAACAGCGATAGGTTTGCTCGAAATTACGTCGACGGTGACCATATCGTCTCGAGCGATCCAGAGCAGACGGTGGCATTATTACCTTTGCTCTTCTACTTCTCTTCGGCCTACTGTTATCTCAGGAACCAAACAGATGGCCGGAATTGCCGACCGGGTTGAACGCGACGAGATTGAACGGGAACGGCGACGGCGGCAGCTTATGTCGGATGGGATTAAGTCAGCGGTGACTTAACCGATCGGTTCGCCAGCCGAGGAGATCGAAACGGAGCACCAGGAGGAAATCGCTGCTGCGATCGACGGGGGGAAGCCGTACTTATGACTTATGAGGGCGTGAGGACAGAGGGAGAGGTGACCGAATCGAAACGGGAAAGGATTTCCGAGACGCGGAGGAACAACAATTATTTGGGATTGCGTGAGGTTTCCGCGGAGGAATCAACTCCGCTACAACGATTATTCGATTATCAAGCAATGTCGGTGTACAACAGCGCAGTGAGCATCCGTACCTTGGCAGCTCAGAGGCGGCCGGGCCGGACCCAGAAGAGCTCGCGCACGATCACCGCGATGATCACGATGTTGGGCACGGTCGTCAGCACCACGCCCGCCACGGACACCGGCGGCCGTGTCCTCATGGGCCCCCTCCGCCGCCTCCTCCGTTCCGCGTATCCCCGGAGCTCGGCCTCTCCCCACCGCTCCGGTGCCGGCTCGATGGCGGTGCTGGGCACGAGCGGCGGCGGGAGCTGGAAGGGGCACCGGGAGCGCCAGGACGAAGGCGGGAGGCCAAGGCGCGCGGCGCGCGGGAGGAAGACGGTGGTGAGGGCCCACCGGAGGAGCGACGCACCGGGGCAGAGGAAGGGCGGGTAGGAGGATCCCTGAGGAGGGCATGGGACGCGGGACGCGAGGAAGAGCTTCGAGTGGAGCGACGGCGAGTGGGAGGGTCGGTCAGGATGTGGGTTAGGGCCTCGGTCCGTTGCGCCCATGTGGGAGTGGAACTGGTGGTGGTATTCCGTGCTCGGCCAAGGGCTTTGGTGTCGGCCATGGCGACGGCGAGGGAGGCGAACTACCAAAGCCGGAGTGGACGTCGTCGGTTGCCCGACGAGCGGATAAAGTTTGCCGATTGAGCGAACAATGCGCTTTCTTGTCTCGTTTTCTCCCAGTGTTCGCACTTCGACCCACATGGCATCATAACAAAGGTCCGGCACCAGAGTATCTCCAATTGAACTGGACTAGTTTTGATCTTTATGTTCGCTGGTACGTCTCGATGTGTTCATGATAGAAGTCGGTCATGTCAATCACCAATAAAAATGACATAATACAATAAACTTGAAGAAAGCAATAAAATTGATAAACAATGTGATGAACCAAGGATAACTTACATGGCTATCATAATCGCCCAACATTAAAAAAGGGGATGCGGTATCGCCAGGTTCATATATAGTTTGGAGCCTCTTGGCCATTACTGATAACTAGGTAAATTTGGTGCGGCGCACGCCGCACCTGTCGAGTTTAAAAAAATGTTGAAATTTGCTGAAATTTGTTGTGTGGAGTATACCAAAATATTTAATGATTTGAAATGTTAAAATTATAGCGGTGGAAATACACATTTGTTGGATTGAATTACGTAATTAGTATAAATTATTTTAGGTTGTATCCAAATTATTATTAATTTAAAATGTTGAATTTAAGTTTGTAATTAAAGGGAATGTATCGTATGAGTATTTAATAAATTTAACTTCATATAAGTGGAGGGAATGCATTTGTTTTTTTTTTTCATTGACGTATTTATCAAATTGGAATATTTGAACATTTTTTCCCCTATAAATAGTTAGTACTTTGTGTAATGAATAAAGAAGTTAGTTAGGTGGTAATGCTTTGTTTTTTTGTTTTAGCTGTATAATATATTTTGCGAAGAGAATTGGCATTTTTGATTATTTTTTTTGGCGTAATTTTTCAATTTAAAATATTAAAATTTGTCGAAATATGTCGTTTGAAGTAAATTAAAAATTTAAGCAATTCTAAATGCTCGAATATACATAGGTTTATGTTTGTAGTTTACTATATATGTAATTAAGCTCCATAATCAGTGGACATACAATGTGTATTTTTTTTTCAAAATGCAATTTCATTTAATAGGGTTTCTTTAAATATTTGCTGATTTGAAATGTCCAAAAATGTTTGTATTTCAATGTAAGTAGTTATCATGTATTTTTTTTTGGACATTTTGATAAATTTGTTATATTTTTTTTATGGGTAGATTTTTAAATTGTTGGTTTTTTTTTTTTGAAATTGAAAGAAAGTTAATAATTACTCAGATTTGGAAGGTAATAGAAATTTTAAAATATCTAAATTTGAAATTTGATTGTACACTATAAATAGTCCGTGCTTTTGTCATATTTGGCCAGTGGGTTTTGTCATATTTGAATTCTATTTGTGTTTGTCAAATGGTCATTTTTGAAATGCTTTCAAAATTGTGAAATATTACAATTTGCATTTTGGTCATATGATGTAAGTAGGTAACATTTTTTTTTGGTTGTTCATGTTAACATGATTGTCATATTTTTCCTGGCTGTGTGGTAAAATTTAAATTTGTAAACCTTCACATTTGAAAGTTGCTTGAATTTGGAAATTATAGAAATTCGAAGGTTTAATTGTTCGTATTTGAAATGCTTTTAAAATTTTATTTAGTTATGCAGCCACTTTTTTAAGTTTAAGCAAGCACGTTCACATTTGAAAGTTGTTCGAATTTGGAAATTATAGAAATTCAAATGTTTAATTCTTCATATTTGAAATGCTTTTAAAATTTTATTTAGTTATGTAGGCACCTTTTTAAGTTTAACCAAGTATTTTTTTTAATAATTTTCCTATTTTTTTTCTGACAGATAGATTCTTTTTTTTTTGTGCACTTTTTATTTTATGGAAATTTCAATAAACATGTTTAAATTTTGTTGAAGATGCGTGAAATTGATATAAGCAGACAGAGTATTTTTTTATACACATTTTGGTGCATTAATTACATTTTTTAATTTAAATAAATTAGTTATGAATTTGCAAAGTTTATATTAAAATCTGGAATTCTAAAAAATATTAAATTACTTACAACTGGGCCCACTGTCAGGGATTTAATATTTACCAAAAAAAATTAAAAACATTGGAGAGCTGACAGGTGGGGTCCGTGATGACGTCATCAATGGCGTCCCTCTTCCCCGCGCGGTGATGTCGACGATGGCGCCGTCGATTGAGGCCGATAGAGGAGGCGTGGCTTAGCGCGTTCGACGCGGCGTGTCGCGGGCAGCCGAACCGTGGCGGCGCTGGGCAAAGTGAGGTCGGTAAGGCAGTGAATCGAGGGGCAACGGCGGCGCACGGATACGGCGAAGACGACCTTGTCGCGGGCGCGTCCGAGGTTCCCGGCTCGCGAGCTTCGGTGAAGATGGAGAGGGGGCCGAGGCCGTCCCGCGCGTAGCCTTCGATGTGGACGGGAGGGCGTGCAGCGGCGGTGCGACACGGCGGCGGCGGCGGCAGCTCCGGCCGCGCGCGAGGAAGAAGAAGAGCACGGGGAGATGTGTGGGATCGTTTTGCAGCAAAGTCCCTAGGTTTTTTGCAAATCACAAATAGGTCCTTCGAGCGTTGAAGGTGCGGACTGCGGAGCAATTCGTAGGAAATGTAGGTTCTTTTTTATAAAATAGCCACGGGGACCGTCAGGATCGTCGGATCGAGGGAATCGGACGGCGCGGAGGCGTTCGGTTACTGGAGCGGGGCACAGTAACGCGAGTTACTGTTCTTCGCAACAGTGAAGCAATGACAGGGCGCGATTCTTCTCAATCTTAATATAGTTAGGTAATATCCAGCATAAGCGAGTCCTAAGCATGCATAAAAAGTAAAATAAATCTTATAATTGATCCTAGAAAATGCATATGGGAAAAGAAATAACATGATCTCTGCTAGGACTTCATCGAACAATTGGTGGACACATATAACGTCGGAGATGCGCGAGATTGGCCGCGACCGTTGGAGCTGGGGCAAGTCACACACCATGTCCGCAGCCACGTCCTCCTCCTGCGTGAAGCAAGCCGAAATTCCTTGGCTCTAACAGGTTATATTTATGATACAAACAATTAGGAATGATACTATTTGGTCGGTTCAAATTTGGTACACTATATAGGACAATAGATATAAATAATAAGAGCTCATTTCACTTACAAACTAATGAATGGACGACAGAGCCCAATCCAACAAAAAATGATTAAACTATGCTTATCTCCCCGTTCGGATAGGCACCATCGAGTCACCGACCCACTCAAAAGTGCAAAATACACGTCTACAACCTGACTCCAGCTAGGTTACCATTGTCATTTACCAATACAAATGCGTTTTCAAAAGGGCCGGTCAATAAATCCACAAACATTCACCTGATTTCGTAATCATCTCCATCTTCCAAGGCCGAGACCCCTTTCCCAAATCTCTCAACTCCAACGGTATCCACCCATGGAGAAGAAACCAAACTAGTAGGAGGCAGCCCTTGGCATCCCGCCAACATGGGGGAAACCGCTATGCATGTCGGGAGATTACGTAGGCTTGTCCTTCAACCCGAGAGGCAGCTTCCTCGATCTGCGGTTGCCTACTCGACACGTGGTGTCGTCAGTGGAGGAGCCAGCATGTAAGTGTTGGGTTCACATGAACCCAATGAAAATTGACTAGTCCCTTTACAATCAGTATATATTTACTAGATATACCTACGTTAAACCTGGAATTGCAAAGCAATGAACCCAATGAAAATATCTTCTACCTCCGCCTCTGGGTGTCGTTCCCACGGTCGGTCCAGGCACAATTTAGACTCGGGGCGAAGTAAAAAATATATATTTTTGTACTGAACTTTAATACTTTTAAAAAAGTAATTTATATATTATATGGTATTAACAAGCATAGATTAGTTTCTCCACATAAATTTTTCTCAATGTTAGTCGCAATGTTCCTTGAAATCTTTGAACGTTGTTGTGCTAAGTTTAAAATATACACCCTCCATCCAAAAATAGACGCTCTTGATTTTTGCCGGTCATAAGGTTACAACTTTGATTATGATTTGTATTTATAATATGTCCATAAAATTAGCATGCATATATATGACATGAAAGAAGTATGCAAGACGAATGCAAGGATACCACTTATACATTTCCAATACATACAATATATTAATGGTAAAAGTCGTGCATTAAAGATCGTGAAAAGCATACTTAATATATTTTGTGAAACTGGGAGTATTTATAACCGAAGTTTTCTTCTTGAATTGTGTTATAGCGATGGCAGAAACTATGGTGGGTACCGTACTCATGCTAAAGATATCTAAAGCAAACGACTAAGCAAATATCTTAACAGTTGTGTCTAGTACTCCATATGACTAGGTAAATAGGTTTATTGAACTAACTTGAACCGTTGGCATGACTGTTCACCTGATATTTTCTGAATAAAATGTGTCTTACAAATCGTTGGCTCATTAATAAGTTGAGAACCAGTGCATACTTTGTTATTGGTATTGAAATAAGATCATTTATCGTTTTCACGATGAACATAAAATAGTGTACAATACACTACTGAATTATTTGTGAAATAAGATCATACGGTGTATACGAATTCTCCTGCCGGTTTCTGAAATAAAGTCTTATATGGTTTTAAACATGGAAATCAAATTAGCATAGATTTCAATTTATTAAAACTTAATAAACTCGTCAGTCTGATACGTCCGGCTGCATGAGCCCTTTTGACTTCTAGTCATGGCAGCTGGAGCAGGGCTCTCGGAGCGAGATCCCCGAGGAGGGGCAGTCCGATTACTGCAGCAACGTCGACGACACTAAGTCTCGTCACAATGGGAGTAACTAGTAACATCACATATCTTAAGACAAGTTTGCTTATGTGGCAGGTAATTAATGAGGAGAGAGGTATTTGAAATAATTTAGATAGTTACTGTAACATCACACATACCAAGTCAAAATGAGTCTATAACCTAACAAATGAAGATATACATGACACCACATATAGTTACTACCTGCTATGTGGGCAATAACATAGACTGGTAACATATTCATATTACTAGTCTAAGTTACTCCTCACTGTGAGCAGCCTGGTGGTGCAGGATCCGGCTATCGGTGTGTGCTCGGAACTGACATTGGATCAACAACAAAAGAAAAATCAGAAGCTCCAATAGTAGAACGGGGGGTGCTTGTACATGTTGCGGGCTTGATCGAGTTACTCAGAAATGTTTTTATCTATTTTAATTGGAAGTTTTCATACCCCCGGACTATGTATCATAGATGCATATAGCTCATAGTTTATTACAAGCCAAGACTCATGATATAGCGATGGGGCATCAACCAGGCTTTGGAGAGATTGGTGGGTTGGTGTCGGCCTGCTTTGCGACAGGTACCCAGAGATTTTCGCCATTACGGCGGACCCAGAGGCCTCTATCGCTCATGCTAGGAGACGTGGACAGTAAGACATACCCTGCCGTCGCGCTTTTGGCCCCGCGGAGAGGGTCCAGTGGGACAACCTCATGCGAGAGTTGGATGCGACCCGGATTTCGCCGAATTCGGATCGCATAACTTGGGCTCTTAAACCTTCGGGGAGGTTCACAGTTCGCTCCCTGTATAGGAAGCTTTGCCAAGGATCACCAAGACGACATTTTTTGGAAATCTGGAGAATTGTTGTTCCCAGAAGATTAGGTTTTCCTTTGGCAACTTATCAGGAAGCGACTCCCATCCAACGACAACATCCGACGAAGGCAGGGGCCTACCACGGGTAGATGCGCTCTTTGTGAAGTGTTTGAGGATACGAATCACATCTTCTTCACATGTCCCCTTGCTCGGTTCATGTGGAGTGCAGTTCAGGAACTGCTGGGATGTGAGTGGAACCTCTCATGTTTCTCCGACTTGTACAGGGAGGTGCGCAAGTACGCGGACCAAATGAAACGTGTTCTATGGACTGCTTGCGCCGCCTTAGTTTGGACCTTATGGACGACTAGGAACAAGTTTACCATTGAGGGTACTCTACCCTCGCAAGCGGCTGACGGACTATACAAACTATCTATGTTCTTGCAGGTATGGAGACCAGTGGCTAGGAGATCGGATAGAGGGGCACTGGAGCTGACGATTAGCAGGATTCGTTCGCTCTATGCCAGTATCAGGGAGGTGCCGGGATGAGTCCCTACCTTCCCTTCCTGCTTGTTTACTCTGAATCTTGTGGGATCAGGAGATGAGTCGTATACACCTTGGGGGGTGTTGACTCCTTCCGGCGGTGGTAGTGTTTTGACTTGTTACGTAGTTGAAAGGACAAGAATGTCGCCTAGAGGGGGTGAATAGGCGATTTAAAAACCTTTCATGTTTAGTCTTGATAATTGCGGAATAAAACTTGGTGTTTAAATTAACAAGCCAACAACCTAAATATACTAGTCTCACCTATGTGCACCAACAACTTATGCTAAGCAAGACAAGCAACAAGGTGATAGAAGATATAATACTTCAAGCACGAAGGCTATCACAATGTAAAGTGCATAAGTAAAGAGCTCGGGTATAGAAATAACCGAGGCACGCGGAGACGAGGATGTATTCCCGAGTTCCTCCTTTTTAGGGGAGTACGTCTCGTTGGAGGGGTGTGAGTTTCAAACTCAAACGCCACAAATGGCCTCACCCTATTCTTCGATGAACCTTTGCCAAAAGCTCGGTTCACCTTCCACTATCGGAATCCTTCAAGGCGGAATCCGGAGCCTTTACAACAATCTTGAGGCACAACCCACAAAAGGATTGGGAGCTCTCAAGTGACCACAAAAGGTCTCAACCACCACAAAAGGCGTCTAGGGTCCAAAGACCCAAGAGTAACAAGCTCACAAACTTTCAACTTCCATGAATCTCGTGGAGAGCACAAACCGATGCACAATGCAATGGCAAGAGCACAAGTGCTCAAATCCTTCACTCTCAAATCTCACCAAAAGCAACTAATGCTTATGGGGGAGAAGAGAGGAAGAACAAAGAAGAACTCAACAAATGGAACTCCAAGATATAGATCCAAAGGGTTCCCTCACTTAGAGGAGAGATGGATTGATGGAAATATAGATCTAGATCTCCTCTCTCTCTCTTTTCCCACAAAGATATGCAAGAATCATGGGAGGAATTGGGAGAGGGGTAAGCTTTCCAAGCTCAACAATGCAGGTGAGAGAGGGGGAAATTTCGTGCTTGGAAGAGCTTGTCTCTTTGGGGAAGAAGGGGGCCTTTTATAGGTCGCACGAAGAAAAGAGTCGTTGCAGGAAAATAACACCGGAGAATCCGGTCCGGGACGCCGGAGACTCCGGCCCGGGTGGAGACTCCGGTCCTGGGGGCGGAGACTCCGGTCTGACCAGAGACGCTGAAGTCTCCGGGCACTTCCGGCCCACTTCCGGCCTCTATACCGAGAGCGCCGTCCATGGGGGCGTAAGTGCCAAAATCGGCAGGCCGGAAACTCCGGTACCCCTGAGTCCGGAGACTCCGGTGCGTTGTGAGCACACTCCAAAAGGCACAGCTCGAAATATTCAGATTTCTGACCTAGACCGGAGACTCCGGTGTGTTTACACCGAGACTCCACCCTAGAAAAACTGCAGAAACAACCAACACGAAAACGAACACAACTTTTTCATCCGGATTCCGATTTCGATGATCTTGGGCTCGTTGGAATCGCAACGAAGAGCTCTTAAAGATTATGCAGAGAAATATCATAGTCCATCATGTGAGGAGGAGGCAACAAGGAGAGAGTTTGACCTCTCTTAGAAAAGATAAACCGGTGAAACCTTCAACACCAAAAACGCAACAAGATATGCATATGAAATCCGTTTTTGATGAACTAGAGCTTGGTATGGAGATGAACACAAGCTCTAAATTCTCACATGGATAAAAGCCAAATAAGAACCAAGAAAGATGATATGACAAGTATGCAAAGGTTTGAGCTCTCCATAAAGATGCGATCAAGTTACTCACTTGAGAGCCCCTCTTGATACTACGCCGTCTATCCTATAACCCGGTTTCCCACAAACACCATGAGACCGGTAAAATAGAAACCCTATCAGTAGTTGTTGCTACTCTAGTCTTCTCCGCCGTCTTGTGTCTGGCCATGTTTATGCCGGCATTTGTTTTTTATTTTGAGCCTGCATGCTCTGTGTTTCGGCCCCGCCGATTGTACGACCCTTGTTGGGATGTTGGCTTCATTAATTTAAAGTCGGACTCACCTTGAGCCTAGGGTCTTATGATATAGCCTAATCAAAAAGGCGTGACAGGCCACACATATAAAAATAGTAGACTAATCAGAAACCACTATTCAGCCTACTTACACAAGAAATAAATAGGTCACACAACACATAGCGCACTCAAAAGTCTATGCGAGTTGCACCACTTGTCCATACTGGGACATAGGCACTCTTTGGTTAGGCTTATTTTTGTTTTTTTACTTTGACTTATAAGTCACAAAAATAGCTAAATAGTTGCTTTCGATTTTGTCTTTTGGTTTGTAAATGAACATTGTTACGTGATGGTGTAAACCAAAAGCCGATTTAGGTGTTTCTGTGTATAAGTCAAAAGCCAAAATAAAGCCCAACCTTGGCGCTAATTTTCATGATCTCATAGTGTTGCGTACTTGTTGTACGATATTCAATGCTTATAGTGAGCCGATACATGAGGTCAACACCTGTGTAAAAGACTAAATCATCACGGTAGAGCCATATAGAGCAAAATAAAATTGTGGCCTCGATAAATTTAAGGTAATGAGATTTTATTCTGGAATGAGATTTGAACTTACAACCCCGCGTAGCTAGGATCTAAAAATGTGTGCATGTTTCGAGTAGGTTAATATTAAAAGCATTATAAATTGCACAGCATGTTATAAGGGATTGTTGTAAGGGCATGTATAATGGTCAGCTTTCTCTTAAAAATGCCACGTGGGATTTTTACTCAGCAGGAGAGAGAATGAAGAAAGAGACAATTGTCTTCCTTTAGATAAGGGATGATATTTAAAAATTAAGATATGGTTATTTTCTCCATTGTATCATTATCTTCCCTTATTAAAATAATTTCATACTAAAATTTAATTAATTATTATTAATGGTTAGATATGACAATAATAGATAATGCATTGTACCGACTATTATTTATTGTTTCCTCTACCTGACGTGGAGAGCTAAGATATGACTCGTATTCCCTACCATTATACATGCCCTAAAACCTCGAGCTGAAAACAAAAGCTACAGCCAGAGAAGTGTTGCATGATCCTGTTTCGGTTTAGCAGAAAGCAGATAAATTCATTGTCTGGAATTATGCACACCGTGAAGTCTGAACAATATCATTACCGAATACTCACTGAACAACACTGATGAATGAAATGAGAAGAGGAATGAAGGAAATATGACTTCACATCTGCGATTAATTCACCTCTGTCACATGCGTTGGTCCGTACTGCACTTATTCACTAGATGAATGAATTGCCCAAACTAAATACAGTGTATGAAATTGGCTGTACGTACTCCACCACATGGCATTTTGCTCCCACTAATACAAATTCTCGAGGTAGTGATCGGCTTCTACAAACCTCTCCTGCCATGAGTCGATCCCATTACTAAGTATATCAAAGCTGGCCAGATTCACGGCCTCACCGCGCTCCAGTTACTGTATCAGCGACAGTAAACACTGTAGAAAATGAACAGTATGAACAGTGACTCGATCCGGGCCGTCACCGGCGATCGGACGGTCAGCAGAAGACGTCCGTGACGGTTTTGCAAAAAAACCCTTGAAAAACCCACAAAACAAACCCGCAGTCCACAGTTTCCGAGGAGAAGGACCTATAAGAAATTACGAAAAAATCTAAGGACTTTTATGTAAAAATGCCGCCGAGCCCCCTTCCCTCCCTTCTCTCTCGCGACCGTCGCGTCGCCGGCGGCGCCGCCACGCTCCGCCGCCGCCATGAGCCTCCCCAGACAGATCGACGGCGATGGTCGGCTTCGCCGTCGTCTGCTCCACCTCCTATCCGACGGACGGCTGCCGTGGCGTCGCGCCGTCGCCGGAATGTCTGCTGCCGCAACCACCGTGCTCCGCCGCGTCAACGCGCCGCCCCGGCCGCTCCGGCGACCTACAGGTGGCGGCGCCGCCCCTCCCTGGTAGCCCTCCTCCGGCGCGTCCGGTGAGCGCACGGGAGCGTGCCCAAGCGCGGTGGCACGCCGCCGGCGTCGGGGTCGCTGCCGCGGCGGAGCCCGCCCCTGGAGACGTCATGCTGGCGTCGCGACGACCCGGGCTGGGCAGCTGGGCCGCTCGCAGGCTGGGCCAGCTCCTCTGCGACCGGCCGGCCCTTTTCAGTTTTTTTTTTCCTTTTTTATTTTCCCGAGAACTTTTACAATTTTTCAAACACAACTCGGAATTAATTCAGACAAAATTCAAAAAAATTTGTGGAAATCAGCATAGTTGTTCTACGGTATTTGGACAATTTTCGTAAACTACTAGATGCTACAAAATTATTTACTTTTAACATATCCATCAATATTTCAAAATGACCACCAGTTTAAGTACTAACTATTTATTCGTAAATTTTGTTCCACAATTTCTGAACAGTTACCAAAAAATACTAAATGCTCTAAAATTAGTTACTACAAATGTATCCGCCGAAATATTAAAATAGGCACAAATTTAAATACTAAATTTCAAATTTGGAAACTTCAACCATTTAAACGACCTCCAAGCTGATCATTTTACAGATGTAAATAAAACCCGAAAATGCAAACATTTTCCAATTTGAACAAATTTCGGAATATGAACCCTTTCGACAGCCAATTTTTAAAATTACAGCAATTTCCAATCCTAAAAACATGCTTCAATACATCCGCTTTCGAATTTAAATTAATGCTTAAAATGGCTAATATTATACTCCCTCCGAATATGGTTCGAAATTAAAACATTATTGTAAAATTAAACCAGATTTGATCATTTCGATTTGGAAAACATATTTCGAAGATTCATCTGTACTGCTCTACAGCATTCAGACAATTTTCATAAACTGCTAGATGCTCCAAAATTAGTGACTTCCAATATATCCGTCAACATACCAAACTACTTACAAATTGATTTTTTTTTTAAAAAAAATCGATACATTTATTTTCACTAAAGGCGCGGCGTGCCGACGCGCCAAATCAGTTCAAACCAAATTCGAGTATTTGTAAAAATCAATGTAGTCATCCCGAATGCTTTAGGACCTTTTCCCAGCTTATTTAAAATCTCAAATTCCAAACAAATAGAGTTGACCTGAAGACAAAATTTCAATAATTTGTACAAAAATTTTGAACATCAAAACAGCCATTTCATATGCCTTCAACAAAAAAATCAAAACTTTCAAAACTTTTTAAATACAACTCAAAAAAAAAAAAATTATACCAACATGGAAAAAACATAATAACCAACATGGAAAAAAAACATAATAACCAATTTGTACCAACATGGGAAAAACATAATAACCTCGGCCTTTTTTTTTTTAAACCCGACTTTTTGTTTTTTTTTCCCCTGCTTCTTTCTAACCTCTAAAATTTGATTAAATTTACAAATGCAGAGTTCTCCCAAATTTCAATATATATATACATATATACAAAACTAAACAAATTTTGTCACACAAAATTTCAAACTTTAATATTCCATAACACGGTGTTCCCACTGAAATTTAAACAAACATTCGATTAGGCAAGGTGCGATTAGGCAAGATGCAAACATTTTCTAAATTTCAGGACACCGAAATCCAACAAATTTTAATGTGTACATTTCTGATTTTGAGTTTTCCACATAACGATATTTTAAACTCCACAATTTAATTACATTTAAAGTTCAAAATTCTCTCAAATTTCACGATATCCAAAACTAAAGAAATTTTGCTGCACATATTTCCCAAAGTTGAATTTCCCATACCACGATGTTCTCGCTAAAATTTAAACAGATTTTTGATTAGGCAAGATGTAATTAGTCAAGATGTAAACATTTTCTAAATTTCAGTGCACCAAGCACAGTTCCAAATTTGAGTTTTCTACACGACGGTATTTTAAATACCAACATTTAATTAAACTTAAAGGCTCTCCCAAATTATAATAAACACTGCATTTAAAAAAAATTTAAATAAGACGAATATTTCAAGAAAAATGCAAACTCATTTCCTCTAATTATGACTTGGTTTTACATTGAATCTAATAAATGCTCAAACAATATTTTTCCCTCTGATTATTGAGCTACATTAATTATTTAACACAAAACACGGACATATCATACCAGCTCGAACAAGTTAATATTTAGAAATGACATGACATTCCAAAAAAAAAAAATTCCCACTACATGAATATTTCGAGAAAATGAAAAATTACTTCCTCTAACTGTATCTTGATTTCAGATTGCTTTTAATTAATGCTTAAAATTTATTGCCTAAGATTATTAAGCTAAATTAAATATCTAACACAAAACGTAGACATATCATACCAATTCGAATAAGTTAGTATTTACAAATAACATACCTAAACTCCTTTCAATTATGCAAGTCAATTTAATAAATGCTCAACTTGAACTTAACTCTTCCTAATTATGTACTCAAATTTCAATAATGCTTCATTCCATTCACACCTCAAGAAATCAAAAAAACTATTTCATCTAAAGATGGACTCGACTTAAAAGATGTTAACACAATATATTCCTCTAACCAAGGAACTAAATCACATATTTACAGCGAAATAGAAACATAATATTTAGACATAACCGTAATATATTTTCTCTAATTACGGTGGTTCATATGAAAATTATGTCGGAATGGAACCATATTTGACCATTTAAATTTACCTAACATATTTGCAAGTAATGTCACTTAAATCTCAAAGGTTTTGTAAGGGAGGGGATTTATTGATTTCAAGTTGAATTTCATCTAACTACAATATACAAATTATAACTACAGCCTTCCCTCACAATATATATAACGCAACCAAAAAAAAAATATCAGCAAGAGCGCGGTATAGAATTCAAATAAATATTCTACAAATATATCCAACATTCAAATTTGCTAAACATCTGAAAACACTTAAAATGGCGAAATACTTATTTCCTTTACATGTTTTCATTTTCCCTATTATTTTAGCTTTTTCTCCGTCTTCTCCCATTGCCCCCACCCTTACAAATTTATTAATAATTTGCCTATTTAAAAAACTTACAATTCAACCGCAAGAGTGCAACACATTAGACCATTTCGAATTGCTAAAGAATTAGAGACACTCTAAAATATATCTCGCAAATTGCATTGCCTATTTAAAAAAAATTACATTTCAACCGCAAGAGTGCAACACATTAGACCATTCCGAATTGCTAAAGAATTAGAGACACTCTAAAATATATCTCGCAAATTGCATTCTCCCTAACTACGGAGTTCAAATAAATATTTATACCATACTACAAATATATCCAACATTTCCAATTTGCTACATATCTAAACATCCTCGAAATGGCGAATTGCTTACTTCCTTTACGTGATTTTATTCTTCCTATTCTTTATCTTTTTCTCGGCCCTCTCCCACTGCTACTAAACTTACAATTTTATTAACAATTGATCTATTTACAAAAATTTACGTTTTAATTGCACGAGTTGCGACAATATATAAATATTTTTCAACATTTCAACATACCAAACATTTCGACAAAACCTAAATGCATTCCTTCTAAATAAATATATTCAAATTTACAAAATACTTATATACTGTATTTCTCCTGATTAAGTGGATTAATTAAATATCTATGTCAAGCTACAACACACACTTGAACATTTAAATTTGCTAGAAAAAAATTGCAGTTACTCCGGACAACAAATTACGAAGAATTTTAACATTTCACGTCACAGCTTTCCGGATGGGGTCTACTTAATGATGGAATATAAAATCTGTTTATATTCATTTGAACGAATCTTTTCTTATGGTCTACAAAAAATAAAAGAAATATGAAATATTCGGAGTTTTGTTTAAACAAAAGAAATAGATAAAAAAGAAAAGACTTTTTATGCAATGTTCCAAATTCTTAAACAAATGATAATGGAATCATTTTTTTACAACACTCCAAGTGCTTCATATCTCACTTAATAATGGCGTCATTTATCTAAGAACTACATGTATTGTTCAACTTTGCAATAACAAAATAGAAAACATGCTCTCAAGTTGCAATTTGTCCAACATTTGAGCGAATATTCCGATATTCCGTAAAATAAAAAACAAAATGCTCATCAAAAATAACCGAAGTGCACTCAAAACAAATACCAAATTTGTTTCAACATTTCAATTTACCTAGCAGTTCGACTCGACACGAGCAAACTTTCCCCAAATATGGAATCAAATTCAAATGGATTGTTCTGATTTTAATAAAATATTGACGTCCAAAGAAAACATGCTTGAGCATTTCAAGCCTTCACCTATTTGAATATTGTACACAACATATCACAAATGCATGCAAAAAATGCTACTTATTCGTAACAAAACAAACAAATGTTCCAACATACCAATTTAGCCAACATTTTGGTTAACAAAAAAAAAATAGCACAAAAAAATACCAACGACGTGGCGTGACGCCATACTAAAAAAAAAAGTAAAAATACAAATTTTGTCAACATTTAGAGATGATCCACATGCCTTTTTCCTGATTCCAATTAAAAAAAATTGCCAGCATTTGGAGATAGTTCATGTGCACTTCTCCTAATCTCGATTAAATGTTCACGTCGAAATACAAACATGTTTCGACTTTTCAAACTACTAAACATTTGAATATTGTACAAAACATATAAAAAAATGATCATCAAAATTGCTACATACTCACACAAAAGTAAAAACATGTTTGAATATTTTAATTTGGCCAACATTTACGCGAATATTCCGATATTCCATAAATTATAAAAAAAATGCTATAGAAAAACCGTTATCTACATATATCAAAAATGTAAATATATTAATTCATCAAGAATTTTCTATTCAAACATACTCACCGAAAAAAAATATGAAGACATACCAACATAACAACACATAACAAATGCTAACATTACGTGCCACATTGCCGAAAATCAAATTCAAAAATTCCAAAAAAAAAAATGCCTTACAAAAGACTCACACATTTTGTCTTCATTTCAAACAATTTAAATCTGAACATTTCTCTTTTTTTTTAAATCCAAACCGTCATCAAAATTTAACATCAAGGGCGCGGCGTGCGCCGCGCCAAATACCACTAGTGTGTATAAAATACACTCTGAATCCTTTTCTCTCCCAAGTCCAAACGAACTCATATCATTCTCCCCCAAATCCGACAGACTCCACAACCGCCACGGCTTCTAGCTACAGTAATTCGGTTCGGCAATGGCGGCGGCTCCGGCCCTGCTGAACCTGCCACCGGGCTACGTGTTCAGGCCCAAGGGCCGGGAGCTCCTCGAGTACTACCTTGTCCCCAAGGCGCTCGGCGGCTACGTCATCCCGGGCTTCGTGGCGGAGGGCGTGGACGTCTTCTCCGCGAGCCCGGACGCGCTCCCCTTCAGCCACAACCACCGGAGGAACCACGGCGAGGTGTGGGGCTACTTCTTCGCGGCCCGGCCCGCCGCCGAGAGGGCCCCGGCCCCGGCGCCGGGCGGGTGCTGGTTCCCGTACGGCCGCGAGAAGGCGTACCGCTTGGGGAACGGCGGCGTCGAGGCGGCCGCCTTCCGACGCAGGTTCCGGTACCACGTCATGTGGCAGCAGGGCGGCGGCAACGGCAGCGGGGTATGGGTGCCGACGCCGTGGCTGATGACGGAGTTCCGGCTCAACAAGGGCGCGGCCGCCTTCCGCTGCGCGCTGCCCGGCCCCACGGCGAACATGGACTGCGTGGTCCGCAAGGTCTTCACCAAGCCTGCGGCGGTCCCTCCGCCGCATTGCCGCTCCAGCGACGACGAGAGCACGGGCTCCAACTGCCCCAGCGCGGACGAGGAAGCCGGCTACTCCGGCGAGGAGCCGGCGACGAAGCGTGCTCGATTTTGTTGAGACGCGCCTACCGGCCTACGGAAACTGTGATCGATGGGTCGGTTCGTGTCTCGCTGTAATTTTCAGAAGCGCGACTGCAGAACAGTAGAAGTAAGAGCGGGGTAATTGTTCTCGCTGTAAATGTTTTTGCACAGAATTTTCTTCGATTCGTGTTCATTCTCTGAACAAATAGAGTCTCGAACGTGAGGTTCTGATTTTCAGAAACTAACTAGATTTGTGAAAAGAAATATCGCAAATGCTTGCCTTCAGGTTTGAGCTGTTCAAACTGAAGAGTCATGCGCAAATTTGACATCCCTGGAAAGAGCAATGCAGCAGCTTGGTTTTCCTTCTTTCCGTGTCTTCGTCTGTCATTACTTTAGCGATTCATCTCGAACTCCAAGCAAGCACAGAAAACATAAGTTCCATCCGGATACCTGAAGGCACATCATGTTGTACCAATGGAAAAAAAATAGAGTGAATTCCCCTTATTATCCTTTAGTTATACATTTGCGATACTAATTAGCCCATGTGATGAAAAATTGTCTAGATTATCCATTTTATAAACTTTGTAACATTTTTGTTAGGCAAGGTATGAGATGATCAGACAATGATTGAGACTAGAAAATATCAGGATAATAACGACCAATTGAGCATACCGTGTAGAGATGGTTGGACATTTTTGTCGATGACCCTATCCACTCTCTACATATTTGACACACCACATAGTTCTAAGATGTCGATTCTAGCGAAATAAGCATAATGTTAAAATGGTGTAAACCCAAAATTTTATATGTGGTGTATTTTGAATTTGTTTCAGTAGATGAGATAATAAGTGTCACAAATGTACAACGTGGGATAAAAGCGGAATTCATTTCATTTGGCCGAAATGAAATGACATTGATGCCCTTATTTCATTTCATTTGGTAGAAATGAAAGGTTAGAGACATGAATTGACTAAGCATACCAAGTCAATTGAAATAACGTTTTTAATTCCGTGGCCGTCAAACACGTTGGGTATGGAATCTTAGTTGAAATCCATGATTTCGGCCCGAAACAATGGCTACCAAACGAACTCTTTGACTTTACGAGTACAAAATCAGAAGTGTCGTATGCCGGAAGCATGGCATGTCGATGGAAGGCTCGTCTCATTCTCTGTATGATTCATGTAGATTGTTCATGGTTGTAGGACCACCTATAGCACTAGTTTATTGAGTACAAAAGATCAGCTTTTCAATGTTATTTCTACCTTTTAAAAATCAGTTTCAAAGTTGTATGTAGTTATTGTACTCGGACAAGGTATTCAGATTGATTTTTCACCGTTGTCTTTCTTTCAACATAATTTTTATTCTCGATCGGATAAGTTTGATTTTTTTTTTAATTATTGCATTTTACACTAAGGGCATGTTCGGCAATCCTCTTGCTCTTAGACCCGCCAACTCCGTATGGGGAGCCGGACCGAACGGACTAGCCTATTACAGAAGTCCAAAACAAATTGTTGTGGAACCAACGAATGTTGGGTTTGGAAATTTATACGCCACGAATAAGTGACTCTCGACCGAATCGACATACAATGATAATCTGTCTCCTTCCTCCTCCCTCGCCTCGGATCAACATGCGCCATGTCCCATGTGCCCATATTAGTGTAAAATGTAATGGAGAAATACACATGAAAATTTGTTAAACTCAATACTGAATTTTTTGCGAAACATACATTTGATAGTTCTAAATATCTCATCTAACAAAGATAACAATGAATTTGGAGATAAAGTACAACACTCTTGGTCATCCACATCTGGGCCTAGGACATGTGGCAATGACACATGTTGAGGCATTTGTGTCAAAATGAGTATTGATGGCTTTGATAAGTGTCGCGTAGATAGAGACGACGGTTTTTGAAAGAGCATTGATGTTTTGTTTTAGTTTTGTGACCGAATTATTTTTACTCGCTTTTGTTCCACTCTGTTGGATACTCCCACCGTTTGAAATTACATTGTGTTCTGTGTTTAGTCAAGTAGAACTTTGTGAAATTTGACAGGAAAATGTATAAAAATCTACATTATAAATTTAATATTATTAGATTCATTATAAAATATTTTTATATTATATAATTTAATGTTGTAGATGTTGATAGTTTTCTTATATAGTTAATCAATCTTTTAAAATATTGATTTTGAAAAAACTCAGAACGCGAAGTGAATAAGTATGATTTTACTTTCTTTAATTCTTTAATGGAATCGATAATGTACGGTATAAATGATAGTGGCATTTCTTAACAACTTTTCCCGATCCAAATGGCAAAAGTGGCAAAGCTCAATCAGAAGTACAAACAAAAGTGTACTCCAGAAAGCTAGACATCACCGACATTGCAGCACGGCCGAAATGTCAAAGTTGATCAAACTGCAGTTTCTAGTACAGTACAACCAAATGAGGAACCAATTCTCACGTCTACAATCTACATGAACTTTTAACAGGCCAGAATTACCCAGCGTCCTAGTGACACTGTGACGGGCTCAGGCTTTATGCCCGCCGTAGTTACAGTCAAAAAAAAAAAACACTGTGACGGGCGGTCAAGTTCTGGACTCGGCTTCTAGAACCTCCCCTGGCAGCTGCCAGGATGCCATCCTATCTGAGGGTCCCCGCCTCATTCCAGCAGCCAACATTTCGCATTGCCCCCAAAACAAACTCCCCATCCTAGGCAATTTCGGCAGGCAAAGGCAATGGCGCCTCTGCCTATGGGCTACGTGTTCCGACCCAGCGGCCGCGAGCTCGTCGACTTCTTCCTCGTCCCCAGGGCGGGGCTCGGCGGCCGCTTCATCCCCGACCACATCGAGGAGGGCGTGGACGTCTTCTCCTTCTGGGACGCCCACCGGAGGATGTACGGCGAGTGGCCGCCGGCGAGGCGTGCCCGGCTCCGGGCGGGTGCTGGGTGCGGTACGGCCCCGAGAAGGCGTACTACGCCCCGGGCGGCGAGGCGGTCGCGTTCCGGCGCAGGTTCGCCTACCGCTTCACGTGGAAGGGCGGGGCGGTGTGGGCGCCGACGCGGTGGCGGATGGAGGAGTACCGGCTCAACACGGACGCGGCGGCCTTCCGCGCCGCGCACCCCGACCCAGACGCGGCGGGCGTCGTCTTCGTGCTCCACAAGGTCTTCACGAAGGCGGTGCTCCCGCCGCCGCCGCCGCCACCTGTCTGGTCCTCCAGCGAGAGCGAGGCGGAGGGCTCCGAGTGCGGCGTCGTGGACGAGGAACTGGATGAGTTGGTGCTACAGTTGCGGGCGCTGACGGAGGGGAAGTAGTAGGGTGGACGCGTCGTGGTGCTCCTCCTCACCTGTTGTGGATCGATGTGAAGTACGTACAAGGAGTAGCATACTAGCATTACGCAACTGCATCTTGATTTCTTCAGAGCTGTTGTGCCTGTGGTTTTCAGTTTTGGGATTGCAAACTCGATCTGGTTGAGATTGGTTGATTGCTTCGTGTGTGATCGTGTCGTCCGAAGCACGATTGTAATCCTGCACCACCTCCTTTGCAGCATCTCTATTCTCTCAGAATTGTTCAGGAGGTTGTATGTCCTACAGAAATCATACAATTGCAAGCAACAAATCTATTGCAGAATGCTTGTAGAGGTGAGAATTGGTTCCTCATTTGTTTGTTATGTGCTTTTACAATTGTGATTTGCTTGCGCTTATATGAATTTGGACTGAAATGACTTAGGAGACACTTCTCTATAAGCGCTACTGACTGAATTTATTGCAAGATTGCAATGATTTCTTCAGAGTTGCAGTTCTTTTGGGCAGCAATTTGATGTGTCAGGAACTTTCAGTTTATAAGACCAAGTTTGTGCTAGTCATTGCATTCCCATAGCATAGTCATGTCAAGCAGATCTTGCAGCAATTGCATATTTGCATTTGCCAAGGGGTAACAGTTTCAGTTTCACCCTGCCGTCATTCTGTACCATACTCGCCTTGCAAAATGAATTGGGTACATTTCAGATAACTGCCAGAACAGTTCAGGCGGTATATCCTTCAGCCTTCAGAGACCATATGATTTTCTATACGAATGTTTGATTATTAGAGGTGAATATTGGTACTCCCTTTGTCTGTTCGATGCTTATACAATTTTAATTTACTTGCCTTCTGTGAATTGGACAGAACCTAGAAACTAGGAGAGACCACTTTGTCCATGCTACAGATTGAAGTGTAGGAAATCATTTGCTCGAGAGCTTAGCCATGACAGCAAGACCTTCTAGCACCTGTATTATCATTTTTATTTTGAGGGAAATAGCAGTTGTACTGCCAACGCATTTCAGAGCATAGATAAAATCTGGTGCAGAGAAAAGATCACAACCTTTGCATAATTTACATTTGGGAGTGTCTATTTGTCAGTTGACTGATTTTCAATTTGCTGTCAGTCGAATTTTCTCCGCCAATCGTACGTCGACACGTCATCTTCTTCTACCTCCGGCTTCCTCTCCTCCGGCTCACCCACTGCCGTCCCATCTTCTTCTCCTCTGGCTGCGATGCCGCCTTCCTCTCCTCCCACTGCCGCCTTCCTCTCCTCCGGCTGCGACGCCGTGCCTCGCTGCCGCTCGCCGCCGGCGTCCCCGCCTCCGGCGAGGGAGCTACCTAATCCGAGCGGCGGTCACCACGAATCGGGTGAGGGCATCTTTCCCTT
Source organism: Poa pratensis (assembly GCA_947311845.1). Taxonomy (NCBI): domain Eukaryota; kingdom Viridiplantae; phylum Streptophyta; class Magnoliopsida; order Poales; family Poaceae; genus Poa; species Poa pratensis. Next base: position 35,913,387 of record CAMZMU010000050.1, on the reverse strand, counting down.
CAATGAGGGAATATGGCCCCCACCCGCACATGTTAACCCTGCTTTCTCTCCTCCGGCTGCGACGCCGCGCCTCGCTGCCGCTCGCCGCCGGCGTCCCCGCCTCCGGCGAGGTCCTGTCCGAGGCCTTGCCGGCAACGCTGTGGCGAGCGGGAATTGAAAATCAGTCGATTGAAGAACAGCAAATTCCTTACATTTTCCCAGTACTAGTAGTTTCCACTTCAGATAACATCACAGCATGGCTGACAAACTGTTTTTTTCTATTCGGAAGAGAGGCCGAGAAATGGTTTCCCACTCCAAATAACCTGCTGAATTTGATCACCATACTTGTATAAGCAGTACTGCTCATTTATCTGCGACTTTCCATCCTGATTTCAATCAAAATAGCGGCATCTTTTACTGAAGGATAATGCTGTCCACATCCTGACGGCTACACATTGTGTAGGAATCGAAATTACTGCTGTTACAGGAAGCTCCCAGGAGACCAGAAGTTCTCGCGGCTGCTGCCAATTTTGAGAGCTTGAAATCTCGAATCCGACTGGAGCACCGACCCCTGCCATGACGTTGTTCCGTTTGTGCCACTACAAATACAGCCCCGCCGTCGTGTCAATCGGACTCCTCTTCTCTCTCGTAAAGCCCACAAAATTCCGCCCAACAAACTTTCCCTCCTCGGCTCCTTGGGTTCGAACCTCTCCATGGCAATGGCGGTGTGGGCCGGGCGGAGCCTGCCACCGGGACCAGTGTTCCAGGTCTCCGGCCGCCAGCTCATCACGATGTACCTCCGCTCCAACGCGTTCCGCGGCAAGCTCTCCAACGCCAAACTCCCCGGCGGCTGCTCCGTCACGGCGGGCGTGGACGTCTTCGCCGCGAGCCCGGACGAGCTACCCTTCGAGCCCAGCCACAGGACGCCGCACGGGGACGTGTGGGGCTACTTCTCCGCCGCCCAGATGGCCGACAGCGTCCAGCCGGCGCCGGGCGGGTGCTGGGCGCTCTACGGCAAGGAGAAGGGTTACGAGATGCGCTCCCAGACGATCGGATACCGGAGGAGGTTCGCGTTCCACGTGACGCGGGTGGAGCGCGACGGCACGGTGATGTGGGCGCCGACGCGGTGGATGATGAAGGAGTACCGTCTCAACAAGGACGCCGACATGGTCCGCCAGAGGAAGCTCGAGAACCCCGAGGAGAACCTGGACTTCGTCATCCGCAAGTTCTTCACGAAGCCGTTGGTTCCTCGGCCGCCGCCCGCCCGCCCCGGCGAGGCGCTCCGGGGAGTTGGGGTGCGCATTCCGTCGAGCGACTCCCGACCAACAAAGGCGCCCGTCAAGGCCAGAGCGGTGGTCGCGGTGCGCAAGGACTCCACGAAGGCCAAGACCAAGACCAAGACGAAGACGAAGAAGGTGGTCCCTCCGCCGCCACCGCCGTATGCCCGCTCTGAAGCCGGCGTGGCGCTCCAGCAAGGAGGAACCAGCCTTCCGCCGCGCTCAGCCCGACCACCCCTACCGCCCAAGGTCGTCACGAAGCCGGTGGCCCTTCCGAACCCGGCCCAGGTCGTCGCGAAGCCGGTGGCTCCGCCGCCGCCGCCCAAGGTCATCGCGACGCCCCCTCTGCCGCAAGCCCAGGCTATTGCCACGCCGGTGGTCCCTCCGCCGCCGCCCCAGGTCATCGCCACGGCGGGGACCCCTCCGCCACCGCCCGCGCGGTCTAGCCAGGATGAGGCCGCCTTGAGCCGCGCGCAGCCCGGCAACCCCAACGCGAACATGGAACTCGTGGTGTACAGGGGCCCCGCGAAGCCGTCGAGCGTTGCTCCGCGGAGTGCGGCACCGCCAGGCCTAATCGCAGCGGCGCGGACGATGAAGGTACCCAGCGCCAGGTGGATCATCGCAAATTACCTCGGTCCCAAGGCGGTCGGCGACCGCCAGATCCCCAGCGGCGTCAACCCCGGCTTCGTCGCGGAGGGCGTGGACGTCTTCGCCGTGAGCCCGGACGCGCTGCCTTCCCCGCCCATGCTGCGGAACCGGAACGGGTCTGTGCGGGGCTACTTCTTCGCGGCGAAGCGGACCACCAGTATGCGGGTGGCGCTCGGCGGGTGCTGGATGCAGTACGGCCGCGAGAAGAAGTACGGCATCATGAACGGGGAGGTCATCGCTTTCCGTCGCAGGTTCGCGTTCCACGCCGCGCGGATGGACGGTGACTGCCTGGAGGCGTTCGAGCGGACGCGGTGGCTGATGAAAGAGTACAGGATGAACAAGGACACACCCTCCGCCCGCAAAGTGCAGAAAGGCCCAGGTTCCAACATGGACGTCGTGGTCCTCAAGGTCTTCACTAAGCCGGTGGTCCGTCCGCCGCCGGCGGCACCTGCCTCTTTCAGCGAGTCGGAGAAGCTATGCCCCAGGCCCAACTACATCTTGATCGAGTGAGCTGCCTGCTCCAAGCCGGAGATCTCGTTTGATCGTCCCAAGTCTGAACCACAATTGCAAGGACTACATGATACACGCACCGAATTAACCTGGTATTTCTTCAGTAATGTTTTGGCTCTGGAGGCATCTCCGCTTGCAGCATTGATCAGAAAAAATTCACGAAGTTGTCACATTCCTTCGTAGTATTTTTTGCCAAATCTAGCTGTTATCCAGAACTAACAACGGATCTGCCCCCTTCTGAGAACTAATTGCAAATCTGGCCCCTCGGGTCGGCGCCATCTGCGTTGGCGCCGACGTAGTGCAGGTCGGCGCCAGGGGAGTGGTTCGCCGAAGTTTCCTGCCGGGCCCAGCGGAAATCCGACGTGGCATGTCGGCGCCATGGGAATTGGCGCCGACATGCACGAGATAACTGAACCCAGATCGAAGTCTTCGGCGCCATCCGCGATGGCGCCGACCTTGCAGTTATAACCCTAGTCCCTTCTCTTTCCCTTTCCAGCACCTACTCCTCCCCTCCTCCCCCACAGCCGCCACAAGCTCTCTCTCTCTCTCTCCTGTTTTCCGCCCCAAATCTCAAATCCACTCAAAACTCGTGGATTTCTTCAAATTAGACCATGGCAACTCTTCTTGGAGGTATTCTCTCTCAAATCTCCTTCTTTCCATCCTCTTTCATCCATTTTATTATGAAATTTCATGTCATTTTGGTTCGAATGTCTAGGACCTATAATTTTGGTGCAATCTTTTGTTGAAGTAGTTAACTATGTGTGTATTGATTTGTGGTTAGTTCTTTTGTTGGAAACATGTAAGTTCTTTTAGAATTTTATGAGGTGGGTATTTTTATATTTCGAATATATATTTTTGGGTGTGGTTAGTTTAATTATATATGTATGTAAGTGGTTGTAGAATATATTGTTTTACCACATATGCATGTGGAGGATTGTATAGTTTGTTATATTTCATTTTTCTTGCATATATGTACATGGTGGCTAACTTTGTGGACTTTTAGGCTCTCCCATATAGTTTCTTATGTTTTATTTTTGGTTTGCTAGATTCCCCTGACATTTACAAAGAGGTTGCACGTAAGATGAAGATAGTAGAAAGAACCAAAGGCAAGTATCCCAATGTATCATGCAAAGATGCTCCGGTGCCACCCATGTACCCGGTTCCGAATTGTCCTTGCGGAAAGGCTTGTCAAATCTCACAATCTATGCACGCCGCTACTGCCGGTCGTGCGTTCTACATGTGCAGCGATCGTCGCGTGAGTATTCTTATTTCTTTATTTAGCAACTATGAATTTGACATGTATTTGTATCTGATGTCCTATTTGCTTACAAAACTGACAGCAATATTGTACATGCTACTTTTTCCAATGGATTGATGGGCCTGAGGTGTATGATGACTACCTTCTTTCACCATATGTGTGGATGCATAAGGGCCCATGGCCGGCTGAGACTTGGACACGTCTTGTGCGTCCACCTCCAACTCCACCGGCGCTATGGAAACTAGACGAAATCACACCCAAGGCTCCTCCACTGGTTTGGTGTGAGCATTGCCAAGACATGACACGGTGGTGTCCCCTTTATGGTCCCGACACTTTGGAAGAGTCATGGAAGGTTTTTGATGAAGAACAAAGGCAAGAAAATGATATTTGGAAAAGGGAGCGCAAGAGGAAGCAAGCTGAAGAAGTTGTGAAGAGAAAACTCTTGGAGGAGGAATTAGAGAAGGACCGGAAAGAGAGGGAGGTACAAGCCAAGAGAAGGAAGGAAGAACAAGCACGGGAAAGGGAAGAAAATGAGCTGAATGCAAGTAAGGAATTCTTGAAGAAATACAACGCGGGCTATTTCAAGAGTTGGAATCCATAAGCATTTGTGGTTGAATCTGCGAGGTTGTCTTCTAATCATGTTGTGGTTTTTGTTTGACATGATGAACTTTATGTTGAACCAAGATGTTATATTTCATTGTAATGTTGAGTACTCTGTTGGATGTTTTATGTAGTTCCTGTGGACCTTAATGTCAAATTATATGTTGGATATTTGTTTGGTATTGCATAAATAGGACAACCTCGTGGATAAATGACAGACAATTAGACTTATTTGTTACAAAAGCAAACATTACAATGATGGTGCTCGGGCAATGTTTACCATCGACCCTCTTCAAATATACGATACAAGAGCTCCTTTTGGAATGAAATACAGATTATAAGGAATTAAAATTGTTTCGCATATACGAAACAAGAGTTCTAACGGTTTCTTCGGTTGGCCATCTTTTGAGCAGCCCATGCTTCAAATTGTTTTTGGTAACACTCTCTGTGTTCTTTTTTCCTCTTCTCCTAGTTTTTTGGCCTCCTGGTTCTCTACATATGTTTCTCCATACCAATACACTTCATACTGCCTGTCGGATTCGAAAAAAGTATTTCTTTCTACAACGAGCTCCTTCCTGTTCGAGAGTACAAAACTTAGTACCCACATGTTTTTATTTAGTAAATATGTAAATCGAATGAACTCTTACAAAAGATGGTGCGGGACCCGTCGTGTGGCCGCAGACAAATCCCCAGCTTCCACCATATCCATCACTTCTGATCTTCTCAGCATCTGCCGTGTAGCAGCACTCCACACCGCAACCGCACTTGATGATCCACGGCACATGACCATGTAGCTCTTCTCTTGGTGGCATGTCCGGTGGCATGAATGAGCCACTACGAGGACCTACAAGTTCCATGGCCGGCTCTTTCCCTTTCCCTGAAGAGGTTCCGGCACCGGCCATTGTGTTTCTGTCTATCTGAATGGGTGAGTGTGGTTGATTCGAATGAAATACACAGAGCCATGGACCGCTATTTATTGACAAAGCCGGACGCAGCGGACGGAACTGAAGTAAAATTAATATGGGTTTACTATGTGCTAGTGGGTTTGCTATTTGCGAGTGGGAGTACTATTTGCGAGTGGGTGTACGTTCTGTATAGCTTCCACCCAATTGTGGGTCTGCAGCTCTACCGTGAGGGAAACTCAAGCCGACTAGTGGAGGATTGTTTCTCAAATTTTGTGAATAGACACCCACCAATTGGAAATGAAGTTCAGCATCCTCCAGAGGCTTATGGCCTTGTGCTAAGTTCATATTTCCATGCTCTCAATCCTTATGAAGAACTGTGAGAAACATCTGCAGCAATTCAATCATTCAACTTAAGTACAATTTGCCCTAAGGATCCAAACAGTTTGCGTACTGGACTGTTTGGTTTGGTGGAAATTCAGAGTTCCAAAGGTCGGCGCCATTTGACTTGGCGCCGAAGTTATGAAGTTCGGCGAAAATGCCTCTGGCGCCGAAAACTGGACACGTCTCGCCTCAAGAGGTCGGCTCCATCGCAGTTGGCGCCGACCTGCAGAATGTCGGCGCCAACTTCATTGGCGCCGACCTAAGGGCCCAAACAATTTCGGTACTGGACTCTCTGGTTTTGTTGGCACTTTCTAGTTCGAGAGGTCGGCGCCATTTTCCTTGGCGCCGACGTTGTGAAGTTCGGCGAAAATTTCTCTGGCGCCGAAAACTGAACACGTTTTGCCTCAAGAGGTCGGCTCCATCGCAGTTGGCGCCGACCTAAGGGCCCAAACAATTTCGGTACTGGACTCTCTGGTTTTGTTGGCAATTTCTAGTTCGAGAGGTCGGCGCCATTTTCCTTGGCGCCGACGTTATGAAGTTCGGCGAAAATTCCTCTGGCGCCGAAAACTGGGCACGTTTCGCCTCAAGAGGTCGGCTCCATCGCAGTTGGCGCCGACCTGCAGAATGTCAGCGCCAACTTCATTGGCGCCGACCTAAGGGCCCAAACAATTTCGGTACTGGACTCTCTGGTTTTGTTGGCAATTTCTAGTTCGAGAGGTCGGCGCCATTTTCCTTGGCGCCGACGTTATGAAGTTCGGCGAAAATTCCTCTGGCGCCGAAAACTGGGCACGTCTCGCTCCAGAGGTCGGCTCCATCAGAATTGGCGCCGACCTGTAGAATGTCGGCGCCATCAGAATTGGCGCCGAACTAAGGGCCCAAACATTTTCAGTACTGGACTCTCTGGTTTTGTTGAACTTGGGTACTGGACTCTCCAGGTCTAATTTGTTCAAGAAAAAATTTGGCAGAGTCTCCCCTAATTTTGTAGTCATTTCCTGAAACATGCAAAAGTGACAACAATATCACACACACAATCTCATAAGGATCTCACAATATCACACACCAAATTCTCACAAATATCACATGTAGATCTCACAATCCATACCAGATTTGTTCACAAAAGCATCACACACACAATTCACAAACCATAGTTCCCAAACTAACACGGATGGTCCGAAACATAAGGAAGCAACAATCTCATAACTAAAAGAAACACTTGCGAACATGTCGGCGACATTATTTGCGTCCCTTTATTTTTCCTAGCGCATCGGTACCAGGGGTGGTCTGAACGTTTGGCTTGCGGTTACGAGATCCCCTACGAAGCATTTGTTGACCGGTCTGAAGGGGCACGCGGGGCTGCTGCCGCTTCTGCTTGCGCCTGCCTTGCTGGCTGGGACCTGGGCTCATCTGACTAGGTTGCGGTGCACCCCTCACCTGGTTTGTAATTGGTTTGTAGTTAGCATGTTCATATTGAAGATAAGCAGAATGCATATGTCACTTACCCAACATATAAAGAACCATATCAAAAACAAAAAAAGCAACTAATAGCATCATTAGAAACAACTCCAAATAGAATCGAAATCCAATAAAATAATGAATGTTGGGCATTTTCAACACAGAAAATTTCCACACTGCCAACAATGTAGTTTGCATTTCTATAATAGTATAGTTCAATGAAATAACAACTAAATCACGAGTTCTTTTAAAGGTTGTATTTGCGGGAATAACAGCATAACAATCAGAGGGGAAATTATAGCAATGCAAACTAAAATAGGGCAAGAACATTACCTGCGACAACACCGTCTGGTCATCTTGTAAGTCCTCCACATCTAGGTCCCATTCAGATGATGCAGATTTTTCACGGCTACTAGGTTGCACCTCATCCAAGTCTTCGGTAGGATCACGGCATGCAAGCCTACCGACCAACTTACGGGAACGCTTCACCAGTTTCTGCAACAACAAAGAGTAAACAACAATTTAGTCTTGAAACTCATCGTATTTATTCCCATTGTGAACTAAAAGCTTTAAGTGTTAACCTGTAGACTTGCACGCAGTGTGGATGCTTCACCTTTGCTGCCCGGTGTAACTTGGAGAGCTGTTTCAGCTTCGGTAATTCCTCTTAAAAGCTCATGGGCCTGCAGAACACATCAGAAAATTAGTGTAGTTTTCAGTTTGCAAGTAGTTCATGTTGGAGGGCACTAGATTCTTACCACACGGTCTCGCACAGGGCCCTGGTCCACGCGCTTTCCTGTCCGCTGGGTATAATCATACTGGATGGTATCATCCGCCGAGTCTGATGTCGAGTCCAATATATCTTGCTCGGTCCAAGTCTTCCGTAGATGAAGCCGGGTTGCACCATTCAGCCAAGCAAGATACCTGTCAAACGCGAGTGCATTGTGCGGCGTGGGATCGATGTGAGGACCCTTGCGTTGATGCCATTCAGCTATGTACTCTCGATGCTCATGTTCCCAGTCAGTAATCTTCTTGTTTTTGCTCCTGTCAAGGCTAACAAAGAACGTAGAGAAAAGGGTCAGCAATCATGTATGAAAAGACATAGACAACAATATGGTGCTTCGAGATCTTACTCGTGAAGCGCAGAGGACGTGGAGAAGGACTCTGGGGGGCAGTGCTGGAGCTTCCCAAACTGCTTGGCTACTCTGTGTGGAAGATGGTACTCAACGGCATAGAAACAAATCAGTGGGCACCTCAAAGTCCACATCTCCTTGTCACGAGTGCACATCTCGTTTAAGTTGAACGAGGGATCATCAACAACCTCGGCGTAGGGCCTCCACGTAACCTGTGATGCAAGTGAGCAAAAATATTATCAAACATTTGAGAACATAAGTGAAGCAAAACGAAATGATTAAGGAACGAATGTATTGTGCAGCACTCACGTGGCTAGGAAGCAAAGAGTCAATCTCATCGGTGTATTGCATATACAGATTCTCGGAGGGGCCCCAATTGGTCGCAGAATCCTCATACTTGTGCGCGACGGTGGGAGCCATGCCGGGATTAGCATGTGGCCAAGCACGAAGTGCCCTCGTAGGGGGGCGCCCTACAGGAAGCCTCTCCCACATCCATACCTGTAACCCAAGCACGCAACCACCCATGTTTGATGTATTCTTGCTCCTTCTGCATGCCTCATCCAGCTGCCGGTACAAGTAAGCCAGTGAGGCCGAGCCCCAGCTGTACCTCCCAGCCTCGTCCCAGTCACGGAGTAGAGGCAAATACATCCAAGACACGTCGCTGCCCCCAGAGTCTGGAAATAGCACTTTCCCAAAGATCCACATGATGTATGCCCGAGCATACCTATAAAAAACAAGACTCGAATCAGACGGCGAAATGGAAATAAAAGCACATAACAAAAAGGTGGGCAACGGAAAATTAGTATAGAGATACAACCTTTGTACGGTGACGTCGTCAGCACCCTCCGGAAGCTCACGGAAATGGGTTTGCAACCAAGTGGTCTTCAACCCTCCAGTCTTGCTACCCTTTTGCCCTTCAACTTTGTCAGGTGGTCTTACTCCAAGAAGCTGCTCAACCATGTCCCTGAATTTATGTGCCTCTATCTTTCCAGTGACGGGGTTCCCATCGAGAGGCAAACCGGTGATCATGGCCCAGTCCTCTAGAGTGACAGTCATCTCTCCACACGGAAGGTGGAAAGTGTGAGTCTCCACGTGCCACCTGTCAACTAGTGCCGTGAGGGCGCAGCTATTGTAGATTGGAAGCCCACGCCTCGCCATGGTCACAAAGGGAAGCAACTTTGCCCTCTCAATGTACTCAGTGTACCTATCTGAATACTTCATTGCATCATGCTGCAACTTATGGCCACGTATGCGAAGATGCTTCATTTCCTGCAAAACATTTTATATAGCACACAAGTTAGTAATCATTTGGCAACAAAACAAATTGACTTCATCATTATGTACATACCTCCACGCCTATGGAAATCTTCCAACCTCGGTGATCCTTATCGTACCCAACATCAAGAAGATGGTGCCGACCCTCCATTCTGCAATGTAAAGACAAGCCAAAGTGAGTAATATTGCAATGAAAAGTATCAACACAATAAATGCAAAAAATATGCTAACATAAATTATATGTGTAACATATAGTAAAGAAAATATAACCTTGCTACTACGTTTTATTGCTTCAGCTAACTTCCCAATTGCATCGGGATGGCGTCTAGCACCTCTGTAATGTCTAGTTCCTCGTGGACGCTTACTTCCACGTACGCTTGACGAAGGGTTACTAGCGGCTGCCGCGGCTGCAGCTTCAGCCGCTGCTTCCTCGGCAGCTATTTTCTTTTTTCGGTCCTCGCAGCTCAACCTTTTCGTGTTCTTGTGACCTTCCTCGCCGCATACGGAGCAACGGTTCTTGACGGTGTCCTCCACGAAATAATCATTTGCACGCGGTCTCTTGGAGTGTGTGCTCCCCTGTGCGCGGTCCATGTCCATCTTGAACCTCTTGGTCTGCCGTCGCCCTTTCGTCTTGACCATGAGTTTTAAATCCGGTAAATACACCGGGCCGGTGTATTCAGGCCATTGTGCCATGTCTAGATAAGGCTCGAATCTACCAGCCCATGTGCCTCGAACCGCCTCCAGTTTGTAGAACCGGGACAAACACGACAAGCTAGTTGGGTCTACTGCCCTAGCACGTGACGCTGTTATTATATGTGAGCACAGTAGATGGATCTGTAACGGCATCTGGCAAGTGCAAGACGCAGAGGCTAGGACAACAACATATTTGCGGCCACCGAATTGCTCACCGCCAACGTTGGTACCTCCTTGTTCACAAACCTCGTACTTCCAACCTCCTTGTCGAAACATATCCACGTTTGGGTCTCTGACTTCTTTTCCTGATAATCAAGTTCTTCTTCCACGGTCTTTGGCCACTTCTTACCGTCATTCACAAGGACTTCTATCTCGTCCCTCCTCGTAACCCAGTACTCGTTGCACTTGTCAAAGGTAAACGCTGCTATGGCGCTAACCGGTAACGCACGGATACCCTTTAAAACTTTATTGAATACCTCGGCCATGTTACTTGTCATGTGACCGTGCCGAACCCCATCCTCATCGAATGCTTGGGACCACAACATTTTTTGTGGCAAATGCTCCGTAAGGAAAGCCTTACCCTTCGCATTCGTCAAGCCATACAACTCTGCGTACATCCGGTCAAACACATCCTCCTCAAACACCATGGAAAGCCTACGAAGATACTCAGCCATTTCCCGGTTACGGCAAGCACGGTAGAAATTAGCCGCGAAATGCCTCATGCACCACCGGTGCTTCACAAGGGGATGCCCAGGTATTTCATCCTTCACGGCATTCAGTATGCCCTGATGGCGATCAGATATCAAACAAACAACCCTATCCCTGCCAACTACCTTAGTCCTCAACAAGTGCATGAACCAACTCCAGTTGTTCGTGTCCTCCCCCGTGACCAGAGCAAAGGCAAGGGGGACCAAACGGTTGTCCGCGTCGCAAGAGATAGCAACAAGAAGGGAGCCCTTAAACTTCCCTGTCAAAAAGGTGCCGTCCACGGAAAGAAATGGACGACAATGCTTGAATGCTTCGACACAAGGGCGGAAGCACCAAAACGCGCGTCCAAACACTGGGTATTTGACGTCTTCAACCGTGCGAGTATAAGTTGGATGCGGTTGCACACAAATTGTCATTCCAGGGTTGCGATGGCCATAGCCGCCAACATCTTTGGTAGCCTTCCATAGGCTTCCTCCCAATCCCCGTAGGCCATTTCATAGCCATCTGCTTAGCTCTCCACGCCTTGCCATACGTGACACGATAATCAAAGATGAGATGTATAAACTTCATCAAAGAGGCCGCTGAGAGGGTAGGCGTAGCTTTGATGGCTTCGGCGCACCGGTGAGCAATAAAAGTAGATGTCAGTTGCCGGTGTGTGCGCCGGACAACCTTCTCGCCAGGGGCCTTGTTGGCAAGGACCTTGTCGCCGCATGTGTGTGGGCCATCGTAGCTACTTATCTTCCACGACCTTGAGGAGTCTTCCTTGCTCTCACCTTCCACCCACACTTTTTGTCATCGCACATCACAACATATCGCTCTTTCTGGTTAGACTTGAACACAATGTACTGCCGATGATGCCTAACGGCGTACTCCTGCAGCCAGATCTGCATCTCCAATAGACCCTTGAATTTTAGACCCGCATATATCAAAGGCCTTGCCCTAGGCCGTTGGATTTCTCCATCCCCATCCTGGATGATGGGTTTAGGAGGCTCTGGGCCATATTCCCGCAGGTTCGAGTCGGAAACGGCTAGGTGAGCCTCCCTAACATCCTTGAACTCATGAATACTAGGATGCCTGCCCCATACCTTGACGAACGCATCTGTCTCGTCCACGGACCACTGGGGCTCCTCACGATCCTCATCAGAGTCAGCCGCATAAGCCTGATCATAACCCTCGTCTTCGGGATTGTGATCTTCGAAAGTATACGGGTCTCCATCAAGTTCAGAGGATGCCACCTGAGGTACAAACGGTGGTGCTGGAATGTCCAATGGACAGACACCAACAAACTCGTCATTCACCGCCTCCAAGTGTGCAACATTGGGTTTCTCCTCAATGATCTCTTCTCTACTAGGCATACTAGAGGACACAACACGAGTTGCAGGTGGTGCTGCACCCTTTAGTTTCTGCTCCCTAAGCAACTCCACTTTAACTCGATGGTCAACACTCTCCTTCTCCCTCAAGGGAGGCTGGCTTGGACCCGAATCGTGCTCACTACGGTCATCATTGTTTTCTTTAACAACCGTTGGATGCTTGTTCAAATCAGGGAGAACTACGGTACGACTGTTGATGTCAACCTTCACGGCAACAACAACAATTGACTTGATTTGAGAGTCTCAACAAGCTCTTTGTACAACTCCCACCCTTCGTTGTCTCGGATGGGTATCATCTGAGTATAAGACCTACAGCCACCGGCATCGTATCTTCCTTCCAAACCAACAGCAGTGCCTAACCAACCCAACGCCGTTTCGATCTTCACAACAAGCTCACGCAAAGTTGGACTATGCGGGAAGAACAATACTTTACTCGTCATATCCACAAACTCAACACCGCAGCTAGAGGACACAACACGGCCTCCGTGATGAACGTGAACAATCTTTGTGTAGGCCATCTATAATCGGAAACAAGAAATACCTCTACCATTAGATGATGATTTATGTAAATAAAGCTCTCAATAACAAATTCTTTCGATACCAACAAATATAGCTACTATGAACAAATCGATTCTACATTCCATTGCCACCATTGCCACTTAATTAACAAATCTATTCTCCAAACTAATAAATCTATTCTACACACAATTGGCACCATTTACAACCGGAAACACAAATCAAAATTTGGGCACCCTATTTTCTAATACGGTCACCCATTCTATCTCCAATCTAGACCATATTGGCATCAAAATTAATGGTGGCAATTGTGTGTACAAGGAAACACAAATCAATGGTGGCAATGGTGGCAAAATTAAGTGGCAATGGTCTGCCTTGTCTGCAGTACGAGAGAGGGGGGCGGGTGGGCACACGTTATACCTTCACGGAGGAGGAGAGGCCGCCGAAGGGCGCTTGGCCGGCGCCGGCGAAGGAGAAGGATGCGGGGCCACGGTGGGAGGCGGCGGCGGTTGTGGATGGGTGCGGGGCAGAGGGCGGGGATGGATGCAGACGGCGGCGGTTGTGGATGGTGTGGTGGGGCGCGGCGGCGGGAATGGTGGGGCGCGGCGGCGGGAATGGTGGGGCGCGGCGGCGGGTGTGGTGGGGCGCCGCGGCGGCGTCGGGGAGGACAAGGTCGAGGACGTGCGAGTGAATCTCTGCGGGATCGATCCAGATCGAAAACGACTAGGGTTATAACTGAAAGGTCGGCGCCATCGTGGATGGCGCCGAACAGTTCGATTTGGGTTCAGTTAGCGAAGGGAGTTCGGCGCCATTTCCTCTGGCGCCGACGTGCCACGTCGGATTTCATCCGGGCCCAGCGGCGAACTTCGGCGAACCACTCCCTGGCGCCGACCTGCACTACGTCGGCGCCAACGCAGATGGCGCCGACCCGAGGGGCCAGATTTGCAATTAGTTCTCAGAAGGGGCCAGATCCGTTGTTAGTTCTGGATAACGGCCAGATTTGGCAAAAAATACTCCTTCGTAAGCTTTTGATTTGCAGTACATGGATGTATTCTGTCGAACCTGTACAGTATGACATTTTGATTTCGAGTTTGATACTATGCCAGTAGCAGTTTATAGCAGGTAAAAAAATCTCTAGCCATTGCACTCTAGAAGTCTAGAGCTTACACATGTCAGGCTTAGATGTTGAAGCAGTTTTATCAACTACATTCAAACTGAAAAGGGGATTAGTAGTTTCCCGTAACAGCAGATAAACTGAAGCTGGCTTCAAATATGGGTAAATGAGAATCTGATTCCAGCCTTAATTTTCCTTGAACAAAACCTTATGATAGCTTTTTTAGGATATGGCAAGAATGGGTAAAATGTTTTTTTTTTTTCAGATATCCTGCTGCATATAGGCTGTAATATATGTGCAGTTGTAACTTACCCTTCTAACTTGTAATGCAGCTTGCACTGTTTCTGTAAGGCAGATGCTATCTACATTTTTACAACACAGTCATTGAAAAAGTATCAGTAATTTGATTGCACACATAACATAAGTGTGACTGTACATTCGGAAGCAACAATAAGATTGACTATACACATGGAACTTCTCAAGGGAAAACTAACAAGTTATACTCTTAGAAGAAACATTAACTGATAAAGCTGTCAGGTGGCACTTCTTCAGTATTTGTGAATCTCAAGAGTCACAACTTGTTGCCACAAGAAGTTCTGTTGGGTCCAGATTATGGACTTGCATCATCTTTTCTAACACTATATAAAATGTTTTTAACGATTCCCTTCCTAGATGGCCATAGAACCCATCCTGTTAAGAACCAGCTGCTCAAGTCTCAATCGTCTCCTCTTCATCAAAGAAGTCCCAGAGGTCTCCATAATCACTTTCTGCTTCCAACCTCATCTCAGCAGATAGATCCATCTCTCCTAGTGATTCAAGACCTTTGACCAATGTTCCGTATGTTATCCTGTCAGGTTCACTGTCCCATAGTTTCATAAGACGGAAGCAGTCCATTGTCAATTGTGTGAACTCGGCATCTAGGAGTATCTTCAGAAGCAGATTGAAACCATCCGTGTCAGGTTCTAATTGTTCCCGCTTCAGATACGAACAGGCTTTGCCAACCTCGGACCTCAAACCTTTGCTAGCAAGCGCTGTAATAAGATCAACATACCAGAACAGCCTGGGCTTGTACCAGTGCTCCTTCCGAATCTCCTCAAAGACCTATCAGAGAAGACAAAATCAAAAGGCATCTTAGTGCGCATTTCTCAGTTCCAGTCAAGAAGTGCCTGCTTGGCAGAATCATATATTAATCTAATGCTGATAATAGTACAGTAAAAAACCGTAATCAACACAAAGTTAATTGCTATGCAACCAAAACGTAGGCATTTAGAATAACGTGTAAGGATTAAATAGCAACAACAACAGATTAGGTCTTTCCAATCCCATGTACTGCCAATGATAGATTAAAACAAACTTACTTTCTCCAGATTCTTCTTGCAGGATGATAAGGAAATATACCCACATTCATCATTTTACAAATTTATATGTCATCCACAGCGCACCCACGTGATGAGATAACATTGGTTTGGGACAATGCACGAACAATATGGAGAGCGACTCATGAGTGACCAGAGTACACATAATTTCCAAAGGTGGCAGGTAATCTGAACAGATAGTTCATGAGTAGCCTAGGTTTCTTCTAGTGATAAATTGGTGGACCAAGCTATATACAACCTAGCAACTGGGCAGGAATGCTCACAAACAGCAATTTCGGTTACATCCGAGCTAATCAACATACATGAGCTGAACTGATAAATATTATGCTCGGAGTTGGTTTCCGCTTGGTTGCAATAGTTAGAAATGCATATGAATATACAACTTAGAGTTGTAGGAGACAGAATAGACTATATTATGGAATTGTCAAAGTTCATTCATAGACAATCGGTTCAGACAAACTACTCCAATGTCAGCTCCATCCACTCTGCTCCCAGCAGTGCAAACATAAATTAGGCTGTACCTTGAGTGCCAGGAGGGCCTCGCCCTGGGCCGCGAGCTCGCGGAAGACGGCGACCATGTCGGCCTTCAGGAGCCGCTGGAGCTTGGGGTCCGTGGCAACGGCGCCGGCGGCGGGGGCGCCACAGAGGGTGGCGCGCTTGAGGGACTGGACAGCTTGGATGGCCTCGGTGCTGAGGTAGCGCCCTCGCTGCGTCGGCTTACGGTTCTTGCTCCGGTCCCGCATCGTGATGGTGAAGGCGGCGGCAGCTGTCCTCCGGCGAGGAGCAGCTGCGGAGTGCGGAGGGAGGTATTAGGCGGATGGGTGAGAAGACGATCCACGAGGAGAGCATCGCCGAGCGGCGGCGGAGGTGCGGTAGTTTTGGATGAGGTGCGCATCAGGAAGAGAAAAACACTGTTCGATTTCTTATTGGAAAAAAGGGCTAATAAACATTATTTTTTTATCTCAGTCGATACAATTTTGCCGTTCTTTTCTTAACTCGTAACGAAAACTAATTTCTGACTAGGTTCTCTTTTTTCAGTCATCCTTCCACTCATCGAATGAAACCACAAGTATCGCATGGTTCAGGTTCAGCAAAGGAAATAACCTCCTCCCTCGGATCCGATTTAAGTGTCGCTGAAAAATAGCTGGTTACGTACTATCGAATAGTTGTACTCCCGACAGTCTTTCCGGATCGGAGGAGTATCACTATAACATCACGTCATCACAAAACCTAGGGAAAACCGCCAAAACAAAAACAGAACATTTGTGGTCAGTGCTGGAGCCAGGTTCTCAAAAATAGGTGAACAAAGTTCAAATTTAATGTTCTAAGCTAACAATATTTGTTACATACTCTCAATAAGCTTTCACCTACACATTCAAGGTGTGATCCAAAACTAATGGGTGTATAGATGTACACACATTTCCTGTTGTGGCTCCGCTCGTGTTTGTGCCACTTAACAAATTCGGTTAAATCAAGATAGTTTCTATACAAGTTGTTTTCCGTTCCTCTATCTAACACATGCAAAAAACACACGGGTGCTCTTAGCTTGTAACCATGAAATCTCGGAGAATCTCCTTTAATTCATAGATAGGGAAAATACAGAAATAGAAGACAGGATACAAATGTCATGTCTACTTAAATCATATGAGCAGAGAAATTCTCTTTGATTATATTTCAGTATGAGATCTAATCTAATGCTTTTTTCCAACGAAATTGGCAATACAAAATTCTTATAAATTAGTTCCTATAGGATATGATCCTATGAATCAAACAACTTATGTAGGAATATTTCCATAGGACCAATCCTACACAAATTTTATGAAAATATCATGAATCAAAGCAGCCCAAAAGATGATGAAAAGCAATAGTCTAAACCACTAAGATCCTGGTTTAGTACCCATCAAAAAAAAAAAAAGATCCTGGTTTAGTAATTTGTATGTTTCTCATAATATATGGTGGATTTGGACAAATGAAAGCATATATATACTCCCAGTATTGAATTTGGAGGACTACAATATGTTGGGGAGGTTTAGAAATGTGAATCTGCTCTGGTAACCATTCAAAAAAAATGCCTGATCGAATCTGCTCATGATTAGAATCAGCCTGCAATGTTTTGTGTTGTCTCATCCCGTATTGGCAGTGAGGCACCATGTATTCGAAGGGATGCCCGATCGAATCATTATGTGCCACCTACCAGGTATGTACCGTTAATAATTTTTATTTATTAGCCAAATTCATGTTGCCTACAATTTTTCATATTCTCTAAATTTTCCTCACATGCGACCTACCAGACGATCGCTGCAATGTTGTCTTCGTGGACGATAAGCTATACTTCTTCGGTTTCGCCAACGCGACGGAAGATTGGCACTGCCTTACTTGCCATACTTCCACTTAAACCACCGATCCTTGGTACTCTTGATATGTGTTGTAGGCAGGTGTGGGACACGACTAAGAACCTTCCCAACATTCATGTACATCTAGGTGACAAACCACCACAACTACTTATTTGATTTCCCCAAATATCTCACTACGTAACCACGAACATCTCCTATATCATAGTTCCCCACACTATGTTACTATGTTAGCCGATCCAACTGCAAGCAGAGCCAGCTCCTATGATTTATAGTGTTTTGAGATAAGGAAACATGTGATTTCTCTTCTCGATGTTACAATTGAGATGACATGACTCAGTGAAAGATATGGTTGCGTGACTTCTCACATGAATTGCATTCTAGAAAAAAAATCGTCCTTCGCTTCTCGAGAAATAAACGGCATTCTTCCGCTAGAAGTCTTGATTCATACAAATAATCTGTTGTGCCCACATTGAAAAAGCCCCGAGTGCATCATGCAGAATTGCAGATTCTCACTCCCGGTTGTTGAACCACACTTTAGCCGTGAGCCAGGATGATCCTCACTTCCGGTTGTTGAAACACTGCCCTGAGCTAGGATGCTCCACCTCTTTATGCGATAATTTTCTAAAAACTCATTCCCCTTGATTTTTTTTTTCACAGTTGGTGTTTTTTTTTTCCGGTCCCGCTTCACCCTGTCGAACTGCACCGTGAACCCCTGCGCCCCCGCGCTCTGCTCGTCCCACACACCGACCTTGGGCACCACCCCTGCGCCCCCGGCCTATGCCACGCCCCCATACATCTATCGCCACACGATCGACCAACTCGTAATCAACACGACCCACGCGACGCGACTGAAGTAGGGGCAGGCCACCGAGCTAGCGATGAACACACGAAGCGTTGGTACGTGCGCACGCGTGGTGGCGCTGGTGGACATGCTCTGACTAAAGGACTACGAAAGATGATGGTGGTTGGATACAAAATGAATTTCCTTAATAACCTTGCGAGACCACAGTTTGCAGATTTAACTTTCTGCAATTTCGTTCTAAATAAAATGATTGAAATCAGTGACAATACACAGTCTCCTGGGTTCAACAGTCAACGTTCTTCTTGTCCGAGAATGCTCTGACTAAGGACTACGAAAGATGATGGTGTTCGGATACTAAATGATTTTTTTTATTTTATATAAATAAAGGGTTTCACCCCCGGTTCCATTAAGGAAACCATCAGAGTTGGGTTACAACTTATTCAAGACAGCATCAACTCCCGGCACAAGCCAAGTACAAACAGCGAAACAACAAGAACACACCAAAACAAGTTCTAGAACAGCAGCTTGGACACCAACGGGAACAACACTAAGACTAGACAGACTAAGCATCGCTAACTCGCAGCCTTCCCCAACGTCCTCTAGCTTGAGATTCTTCTCCGCTAGACGCTGCGCTAGACCTTGTATATCAGCGTTCCAAGCTTCCTCTTCAGCAGCAGTGTTCAGGCGATCACGAGAAACTAGTCGCAGTTTTGATCCAGGGATGCCACTCACAGTCACCCAGGGTCTGGCCACAGCAAGGGAGGCGGTGCTCTTGCTAGCAAGTCCATCTCCTTCACACCATGTCCAAGCTTTCTCTTGTGACCCCTGAGAACAGCGTACAAGCCATCGTTCTCTAGATTCTCTGCAAACCAATCCAAGGAGAGTGGTTAAAGTAAATGTCATTTCTGGCATTCCAGAGAGCCCACAGCGCAGCGGCATGAACTGTATTGTGAATTGTAAAAAAATTCTCATCAAGCCACATGCTGGCAACATAGTGGAAAGAGATATGTAGAACATCTTGCTTTAAAATGCGTTTTAGCTCACTCCAAATAGCTTTTGCAACCACACAATCAAAAAAAGGTGGGTACAGGATTCCGGTTCAGAGCACAAAACACAAGTAAGGTCATCTACATGTTGTCTCTTCAACAAATTGTCTCTAGTGAAAAGTTTGTTATGAGACAATAACCAAAGGAAAAAATGAATCCTGGGGGGAACTTTTACTTTCCACACCGCATGAATATAGACAGGAAGGACACCTCTAAAATTAATAACCGCGTACAAAGAGCTAACGCTGTAGGTGCCTTTGGATTCATATTTCCAGATAATAGCATCATCCTCATCGCTAAAGTTGATAGTTTGAGCTATTTGCAAGACCTCATACCAATGAGTCATGAGTCTATGATCAAAACATCTACGGAAGGTAACCTTAAGTTGGTCACCGTCCCACAGGTTTGCCACAGTGGCATTTTGCTCATTGACAATAGTATACAGGTCCCAGTATTGGATTGCAAGGCTGGAAGAACCAAACCATTGGTCCTCCCAGAACTTAACTTTCCAGCCATTGCCGATTTTCCACCAATAACCAATCTTAGCTGCCTTAGCAGCCCAGAGAACCCCTTTCCAAAAGGGAGAGGCTGCCAACTCCGATTAGGAGAAGATGTTGGGGTTATCGACATTATATTTAAAATCAATAATTTGTTTCCAAAGCTTATCTCCATCTACATGGTATCTTTTAACCCAAGACGCCAGAAGGCAGAGATTCATCTCAGCTAAGTTAGGTATCCCTAAACCCCCATATTCTTTTTTCTGGGAAACAAGGGCCCAATTAGCCAAGTGATACTTAAAATGGCCCTCATAGTTGTCCCACAAACAGTGAGCCATCTGCGAGTTGATGAGCTTAATAGCCCATTTAGGAAACTTGATCACACTCAAGAGATAAATGGGAATACTGGCCAGCACGCTACGAACTAGTTCCAGTCTAGCGGCGTGTGACAAAAGTTTGCCCCTCCAGCCAGCAGCCCTTTTAAGAAGTTTGTCTACAATAGGTTATAAATCCTCTTTTCTAAGTTTGGAATGGTGGAGGGGAACCCCTAAGTATTCTATAGGGAAATCCCCCAACCTACAGCAGAGCGTCTGAGCAAAATCCTGAGCTTCATCCTGGCTGACATTAATTGGCACCAGTTCGCATTTGTGAAAATTAATGCGCAGCCCAGAGACTTGTTCAAAGCAAGACAACATCCATTTGAGGTTCATAACCTGTGCCATGTCTTTATTTAAAAAAAGCAGGGTGTCATCAGCATATTGCATACTGATCACTCATGTTGCATTAAAACCTTGCAACAGGCCAGAAATTAGCCCCGGTTAGCAGCTTTTGTCAAACTTTTCGTAAAAACATCAGCCACTAAATTAAAAAACAGAGGAGAGATAGGATCTCCTTGTCGAACCCCTCTACCAGTTAGGAAAAAAATCGTTGTTAACGTCATTAATCCTAACTCCAACCGAGCCTTTATCAAGCAAGGACTTAAAGAGATACAAGCACTTCGGGCTAAAACTCCGAGCTGCAAGCATTTTAAGCATAAATTCTCTATTGACCATGTCATAGGCTCTCTCGTAGTCTAGCTTGAAAATAAAACCTGGTTGATCTCTCCGCGCCACTTCATGAATAATTTCATGTGCGGAAACAACACTTTCAAGGATGTATCTCCCTCTAAGGAAGGCAGATTGATTTGGAGAGATTAACTTCTCACAAACCACACCCAATCTGTTTGTCATACATTTCGAAAAGATCTTAAAACTACAATTTGTCAAAGCTATAGGCCTAAATTTCTGAATAGTAGACGCCTCTGGCTCTTTACGAATAAGAGTCAGAAGAGAAAAATTTAGTCTAAAAAGATCAAGGTCCATCTTGTTCCAGTCATTAAACATGACAAGTAAATCATGCTTGATTAACTCCCAGAACTTCTGGTAAAAAAGAAAAGAAAGGCCATCAGGTCCCGGCGCCCCTCAGCATAAGAGCCAAACACATCCGTTTTAACCTCGGATTCAGTAAAAACTGCCTCTAAAAAGGCATTTTGCTCAGCCGACACCATATCAGCAGCATCCCAAAAGTCATCAGATAAATCAATATTCAACTTATCCGAGAAACCAAAGAGGTGCTTATAGTAATCAACTGCAATTTTTAAAATACCTTCTGTATCCTCTGAAACCCCAGAAGGACCTTGGAGAGAAGTGATTTGCTTCTTCCTCCTCCTTTGGTTGGCAATGGAATGGAAATAGGCAGTATTCTGGTCTCCTTCCAGAATTTGTCTTTCCCTAGACCTTTGCTTTGCCTTAACCTCCTCCTTCTTCCAAATATCTGTCAAGTCAGTAGAAATAGTTTTCATTCTGGCTTTAGAAACTAGAGAAAGTGGTTGGGTCTCAGATAAAATGTCAAGTAAATCATACTCCACAACTAATTGTTGCTTCATTTTCCTTTGGGCCGATTCAATATTTGCGTTCCACCCTTTAGAAAACTTCCTAAAATTTCTAACCTTGAACTGCTAGACATCTATGGATTTCTGCAGTCTACAAGGTGCATTCCACACTCTCTCCACCGCTTGGCAGAAGCCATCTTGGTGGAGCCACCATTTTTTGAACCTATATTGTTTGGTTTTTGGAATGGGCAAAGCACCAGTGTCAAGCACCAATGGTGTGTGGTCGCTTCCTAGTCTGGCTAGTGCCTTCACTAAGCTTGCAGGAAAAAGCTTGTCCCAACAAGTAGTAATGAAGACCCTGTCTGAAATAGCCATAACCAAATTATCTTGGTTATTAGCCCAAGTGTATTTCCTCCCGGAGTTTTTTAGTTCGATTAAGCCGAATTTATTAACCCAGTCGTTAAAGAGGTTAGCCCACTTCTGGCTAATATTACCAGTGCTCTTCTCCGAAGAGTCCCTAACCAGGTTGAAATCACCACCAACTATAGTTGGGCCAGACCAACCAGCTAGGAGATTGTGCAGTTCATTAATGAAGTCAAGTTTATGCTCCTCATAAGAAGAACCATAAACAGTTATGAACCTCCATACCACGTCATCTCTTTTCTTCATAAGTAAACAGGAGACACTATAAGTATGGATGCCCCAGGATAAAACATCAAAAACTTATGTGTTTATCCCAAGCAGCACACCACCAGCAGTTTTCTTAGCTGGCAACCATTTTCACTCATAAATCTCAAAAGGATCGAGTTTCCGTAACTGGGCAGGAGTAACATTTTCCTTCTTAGTCTCGGATAACCCAATAAAGTCAGGTCGATGATCCCTAAAAAGATCACCAACTCTGTTCAGTTTATCATCTCTATTTAGCCCGCGGCTATTCCAGATGAATCCTACTACCATGATTAAAATGGAGTTTTCTTTTACTACTACCTTTCCTCCTAGACACCTCAATCCAAGGTGAACTAGGATCCTGATCCTCACTAGGGTGAGTCTCAGGGGTAACTGCAGGGGAAGCCCTAGTGGACTCCATATCCCTTGATACATCTTCAGCAGTGATATCAATGTCACTGGGCAAGAACATATCAGGGTGGTCTGCATGAAACTGTGCTAGCCTATCTAATTCAACATTTTTAATAACATTGATATTAGAGCTAACATTTACAGGAGAACTACCAAGGATAATTCCAGCATCACTAGCTTGTTGCATTAAAATAGCATCATCTAGTACAGCAAAAGAATTTTTTATACCTTTAGTGTTTCTCTTAGGAACAGGGGCCTCCAGATTAAGGACCATCTTGCGGTTTTGGGCTTTCTCAACAGTCGTCTTTCCATCTTTAGGAATCCTAGCGCTGGCTCTAGTGGCCACAACCGGACCCCAATGTCTCTTGCTTTTAGGGTTGGTTTTTGGCACCTCCACCGCAACCACAGGCGAGGGGTCAGCAGCTCCCTGATTTGTCAAGATTGCAGCATCCTTTGTATTTCCACCCATCACTTCCTCAAGCAGAACTTGATCAACATTCACAGCAGGTTCTGAGTAGACATTCTTATCAACCGAGGGAGTTACTGAAGCAGATATCCCACAGACTTTCTTCTGCACACTTATTTCTAGAGTATTCTGTCCCCCAGGCACAGTTCTTTGAGAAGATCTGCCAGCCGAACCTCTTGGAGCCGGAGTTGAGAAGTTGGGGACTTTATCCATATCCACATCACCTTGATTTTGCTTTTCTTTGTTGGCGTGATCAGTAAAATCATCCCCTAACCCATCAGAGTCTTGTGGATCTTCAGGATCATCCCCATCCTCATCACTCCCCTCCCCCACCGGGATTTCTTTGACATCAAAGAACACAAGGTAAAGTTGTTGCTCCATCTCAAAGATTCTATCCTTGGGGATTTTTCCAGGATCTCTAACTGAGACTTTTATCCTCACATTTCTAAAGAAGCTTCTAAATATAAGATGCCAATCTACATTAACAAGAACACCCAGCGAAGAAGCCACTTGAGAAATAACCTTCCAAGAGCACCACTTGGTGGGAATCCCTTGCACATTGACCCATACTTCTTGAAGCTCCCAAAGGGGTCTTGGTCACCATTCCAAACAGAGAAGGATACAGAGACTCCTTTCTTCTTCAGGTTAATTGAAGGGAATTCGACCAGCTCATTTATATTCTTGTTAGGAGGGAGCCTGATAAGATACTTCTTCGCTCTCAGCTGTCTTATTTGCCAATACCAATTGGTCTTCCACATTTCGGTGAAGTTCAGCTCAAGTTCTTTGTCAGACACCTCTCCCTCCAAGATATGCACCACAGCTACATTCTTATAGTTCAGCCACTTAGTAGCTTCTAGCTTCTCAACATCGATATGGAAGAAGCCAAGACCATCATTCGAACTTCCCAGATAGGAGGCCCTTGGGAGTGGTTTATACCATTCAGGGCACCCATCCATGTGATGGACTGGTTTCCCACAGATGAAGCAGCACTTAGGAACTGTGCACAAGCCCACATAGTGCCCAGGTTCACCACAGTTGTAGCAGATGACCTCCTTGTACTTAGGATAAAAAACCAAAGGAGTGCCAGATTTCACCTTCTCTGCAACTTCAGGTTATCTACACTTTCTTTTGGTTGACTTGCTGACTCTGATTACTGTTGGACATGGCAGCATTAGGAACTGCCTTCTTTTTGTTCTTACTCACCACTGGCAGCTGAGTAGCAGCACCTCCAGCATTGCCAGAGTTGCTCGCCGATTGCTGAGACTGTAACGACGCAAACTGAGCAGGGAATTGACCCATCATTGGGTTCTGCATCATCTGATTCTGCAAAATCGCTCCCTGAGGGCCATAAGGCAGCTGAAACCACAGAGGTAACTGCGGGAACTGAAAGCACTGCGGCTGTTGCATCATCTGATACAGACCAGGGTTGGGATCACCACTCAATTGCTGAGTTTGCCCCATAGATTGGGCACTGGAGGAACTCAGCCTCACCTCTGCTGGGTAGGCTTCTTCTGCGTCGAAGGGTTGGACGTCGCCGAGTTCTGACGGCCGCCCCGGGGCTGTCTTCCCCGACCAGCACCATAGCGCCCACCATCACCTCGACCACCTCCACCTCCCGCCATGAGAACCTCAGCAAAGGTACTTCTGCCTGAAGCACCCCAATAATCCTTCGAGAACAAAAACTTCTTCGCAGGCGGCAGTCGGCCTCCGCCAGTGGGATAGCAGTCCGCGGCTGTGAAGCTCTTCCCCTCGAACAGATCTCTCCTTATCCACACGAGCACCGATCTATCGGACGAAACCCTAGGTTTGTGGTATGAGGGGATTTCCCAAATCTGACCATGGATAAGCTCGAGGTCAGCCTCCGTAGCGGAAGGCGTATTCCTGGTAGCCGCTTCCCCTCTGGACCGACGGGATCGCTGCCCGCCATGGATCTCACCAGCTATCTGAATCCGTGCTCTGCAAGCTGCGGGTTGCCGACCCGTGGGCCACGCAAATTCAAACTCAAATTTCCCTCCAGCCGATCCCTCTGCCAAGGCGGCTGGGGGAGTGGAATCTCACCGGCGGCGATGGAGAGCGCCGAGCTCGCTCGACCCGCGCGGTGCCCCTTCCTCCCTCCGCACACGTCGGCTCATCATCACCCAGGCCCCAGCAACGACACCCATACGAGCGAGGCGCCCCATGGACAGTGGGGTGGGGCGGGAGGACGCCGGAGTGGCGGCGGCGGGGCGCCGGCGCTCGCAGTCGCGAGAGCGATGGCTCATGTCGCGAGCCTTCTTAGGGGAATTTTGGATATCTCCAGCCCCTGAATTTGATTTCTTGGAATTTGGCGTGCTAAGGGCTTGGTTTCTTGCAGACTCCCCAAGCGACCTGGTACTTACTAATCTCCAATAGTAAATGAATTTCCTTAATAAATTTGTGAGACCAGAGTTTGCAGTTTTAAACTTTTGCAATTTCGTACAAGTTGAAATCAGTGACAAATACATAGTCTCACTGGGTTCAAAAGTCAACATTCTTCTTGTCCGACTGAAGCTTACTGAACAGCTCAGCAGTACTCTCGAGCGTCGCCACGAGGCTACGTCACGCCGCCATCCGAGCGAGTGCCTCGCCGGCGCGCTCGCCGGTGGACAGCCGGAGCTTCCTATAGTCGTCGTAGTTAAACGGCTTGAACCGGCGCGGGTGCTCCTCGTCCACGAAAGCGTCCGGCGCGCAGACCCTGTCGTCCTTGGGCGCGAGCAGGAACATGGCGATCGAGATGCGCGGCACCGCCGCCACGCACTGCACCCGATGCTTCACGGTGTGCAGCCTCCCGTTGCTCCACGCCTGAAAAAAACACGAGACGGGTGCTTCATTCAGAACATCGGACGGCAGCGAAATCGCCAAGAATTTCCAGCCGAATCAAAAAGGAATCGACGATACCGTGCCGACGTCGCCGATGTTGACGAGGAAAGTTTCGGGGAGGGGGTCGACGGGGACGAACTCGCCGGCGGCGGGGTCCAGCACCTCGAGGCCACCGACGCAGTCGTCCTCCTGGAGCACGGTGAGGAAGCCGGAGTCGGTGTGGATCTGCACGCCCGAGGAGCCCACGGTGCCCTGCGTGTAGTTGTACCTGTTCATGCGGAACTGGCACGGCCAGTCCTGGAACTGGTGGCCCTCCAGCCCGAGGCTCGACGCCACCTTGCCGGCGACGTCCACGATCAGCTCGTGCATCGCCTCGGCGTAGCTCCTGACGGTGTCCCTGCGAGTAGACTGTGTTTTTGTCAGAAAAGGATCCCCAACTTCGATCACAACGAGGAAGGTTGACCTGGCGTGGGGCGGCGCGTCGAGGCGAGCGCAGAAGGCGTCGACGTCGGCTGGGGCGGCGGCGTCCAAGAGGCCGAATGCCTCGTAGAGCGGGTTGGCGGGGCTGGGCGCGACGTAGCCGCTGCCGGCGATGATGTCCGTGTTGCGCCGCTTGGCTTCGTCGGGGAGGTCGAAGAGCGCGCGCACGGCGGCCTTCATCTCGGCCTGGAGCGCGGCGGGCACGCTGTGGCCGGACACGCGGAAGCAGCCCAGGCGCTCGCACGCGTCCCGCAGCCGCGCCGACTCTTCCGGCCGCGCGCCGGCGAGCCGCAGGTCGATCACCGGGATCTCCACCATCTGCGCTGCTCTGGTAGGTGGGCAGAGTCACGCGACGCACGCCGATCTCGTGCGCTTGCGTGCGGGGGAGTGGGCTCGATTCGTCGGAGTTTTAGTAGTTTAGAGGCCGGCCGTGAAAGGGACGCAGGGGGCAGGGCGGCGAGTCGTGCCGCGCTTGTCGGGAGAGCCGCACAGGAATTCGCGGCAAGACGCAATGAACTAGTTTGTGTGTACTGAGGTTGGAGAGACAATCGACCGACACACACCTGCGTACGTCATCAGGCACTGCCTTTTCTCCATTGTTGGACTTGGACTGTCTGTAGGTGTAGGAACGCAGATCGGTTGTAAATTTTATTTTTTGACGGAAAGTTGCATTTTTTTTTGAAAATGTTAAATTCGAGTTTAAAAATTCAGAACAAAATCGGTTGTATGCATGCGCATGTTTCCTAGCTATAAGTAAAATTTCAGTAAAAAGAATTGTATTCCAAATTAAAGAAAAAGGCATATTGTGGAGGTGAAAAACAGGAAAATAGCACTTTTTCCGTGCCATTTTTTTGTGTAGCCAAGATATAAAAAACATTTGGCATACACAAAAAAAAAGTGTACATATAATTGTATACTTATGTCAGATTATTTAAGACCTAGAATTGTGAAAGGGCCACCAGTGTACTCGACACTTTCCGTGTCTGTAGTCTCTGCATCGTCGCCTTCGCCGATGACGACCTATACTATTTTTGATTTTGCCAACGCTACGAATTACTGGCACTGCCTTACTTCTCATATTTTATACATTTTTTCACCTAAATCACTGATCCATACTACTCTTGGTATGCGTTGTAGGCAGGTGTGGTACACGACTAAGAACCTTCCCCAAGTTCATGTACGTTTGGGTGACAAACCACCACAACTACTTATTTGATTTCCCCAAACATCTCACTATGTACCATCGAACATCTCATGTACTAGAAGGAATTGACGCGCCTTGCCGCGCCCGTTTGTACACTGGCACAAAAAATGATGTACATGCTTCAAAGTTCTTTACCACAAAGAGACAATAACTCTTACAGAGCAACTGTTAAAATGAGACTTAAACAAATTAATAACTCAAACAATCGAAGAAATGAAATCGTCCCAAATGCGATAAATACTACCGTGTCTCATTTCTGAGATAATCAAGTCAATCAACCACAATGTCACATTTGACAACCTATTGTTTGGTGCTTGTATACTCAATCGTACCTTCCCTTACACGAATCTCCCAGTATATAGATTGAATTTTCCGAAGTTACAAATTCTAAGATATCGAACCATTTATTCAGTCTACTCTCTTAGCCATAAGACCATCATGCTCCTCAGGTGGTATTCTTTGCTTATGTGCAGGATGTCTACCTAGGTTCAGCTCTTTATAACCCCAAAAAAGCTCAGGGTTCTTCCTCCTTTGGTCAGGTTAATGGGTATGTCATGCATCAAATATGTACAACAGATAAAGGTGACAAAATTGAATAAAAAGGCAAAAGTATATGTTATCAATTATCATTGAGTATGCAATATTTGTATTGTAACAAAGAAGAGTGGCACTTTGTGTACCACGGAATCTTATCATAGCATGCATGGCAGTAGCTCAAAAATAAATTTGGCTAAGAAACTAATCACTCGGCCTTGATTCACAATAGCCAATTATAATATGAAACATATACAAGTTGGAAACTAAATTACCATCAAATTTTAAAGCTGGAAACAACTTTATAATATGAAAAGAGTTTCCTTTGAGCTTTTGTGAAAAAGAGACTACCTCTACGGAGTTTTCGAGGTATTTGTTTTATTTCAGATGTTTGGATCCCCAAGCTTGGACTATTTAGACATGTTTGCAAACTCCCAGCTTGAGTTTTGGAGGTATTTTTTATTTCAGATGTGAAAAAGAGACTACCTCTACGGCCATATTATAAAGTTTTGGAGGTATTCACGTGCAACTACTGCGAGAGATGTAGGAAGTCTTTCACCTCACTGGCATTGGGTGGCCTCAAAAATATGCATCGACGCAGAACGCACATGACTTGCAAGTTAACAATGGACTTGAGAGGCGACATCGGAGATGGAGGTGCCCCGTATTCCAAGAGGCTTAATGGAGCCAGAGCCGTGTGTGGAGAGATGGGCAAAATTTACAGCGGAACAAATGTTTTTGGTAGAATACAGATAGAGGGAAGCGAAGGGAGAGAAATGATGTTGTGTGGCTTAATCGGCGCGATGCTATGGTGGATGCTGGCGGCAAAGAAAGGATAAGGGAGAGAGTTGACCTAAAGTGCATGTAGCTTTGAGCTCATCACATTTTCTTATTTTTTACAAAAATTGAAACGACATGTTTAGCTTCCAATATTTGGCCAATTAAGCATACAACGACGTTTATGTATTGTACGTTTGCTTCAAGTTTTGTAATCATTTTGTATTTTGGTTTACATAAAAAGAAGAAATATTAAGGGGAAATATAGCTATTTTTCTTTTTCACAGTCACAATTTCTTTTTTTGTGTAGCTAGGAATAACAGTTTTCACCGAAGATTTAACAAATATATAAAAAAACATATGTATGTATCTAACATTTTTTATAGTTGTATAGATGGGGTCCATGGTACACCATGGTGTAGTCTAAATCTTAGTATTTAACTAAATGATATCTAAGTGGGGTCCATCTTAATGTGGATATGTGAAGCAAGAGAAGGCAAGAATCTTAGAGAGGTTAGTATTTGAAAAAAGGAAATTTTAACAGGAAATATAGCTATTTTTCTTTTTCATAGTCACAATTGTTTTTATGTAGCTGAGAATACCAGTTTTTCACCGAAAATTTAGCAAATATATACAAAACATGTGTATGTATCCAACATATTTTTGGTGTAGTTGTGAACTATAGATGGAGTCCATGGTCCACCATAGTGTAGTGTATAGCTTAGTATTTAACTAAATGATATTTATGTGGGGCCCAGCTTGATATGGACATGTGAAGTAAGGAGAAGGCAAGAATCCTTGGGAGTTTAGTTATTGTAGAGATGATAGTTGCCCACGCTATGTTACCATGTTAGCCGATCCACCTGCAAGCAGAGCGAGCTCCTATAATTTATAGTGTTTTAAGATCACGGGAAACATATGGTTTCTCCTCACGCTGTTACAATTGAGATGCCATGACTCTCAGTGGAAGATAGGGTTGCATGACTTCTCACATGAATTGCATTCTAGATAAAATATTGCGATCTTCTTTTTTTGTGAGAAACAAACTACATTCTTCCAGTAGAAGCATCGATTCATACAATTTATAATTTGTTGTGCCCACTCTGTGAAAGTCGCAAGTGCATCCTCACCCTAGGATGTTGAACCACACTTTTAGCCCTGACCTAGGATGCTCCACCTTACTATGCCGGTATGCCCTTTTCTAAAGCCCATTCTCCTTGATTTTCTCATCGGTTGCTGATTTTCTCCTAGTCCCACTTCAATTTGTCGAACTGCGCCGTGATGTGTGATGTGCCCCAGTGCTCTGCTCGTCCCACACACCGAACTTGGGAGCCGCCACCGGCCTCTGTCGCGCCCCCGCATATACTGCCGCACAATCGACCAACTCGTCATCGACACAACCCACGCGACGCGACTGGAGTAGGGGAAGGCCACCAAGCGAGCGATGACCACGCGACGTGTTGGTAACTTGGTATGTGTGCGCACACGTGTCTGCCGCTAAGTAGGTTTTTTCTTTCGTTAGTATACTTATTCACCACACTGGACATTCTTACGAGAGACTACACTAGCACGACAAAGGATTCATCGCCTTGCATATTATGCGAGCGTTGCGCTCAACGGTAGTGAGATCGAGCATCACTTCTCTACTACTTTCTTCGTACCAAAATATAAGATGTTTTAGAAATTCTAATAAAGACTACATACGGGTAAAAATGAGTTAATCTACACACTACACGTGGACATGCTGCGACGTCAACAAGTGGACAACGCTGCTCGACGCGTCGCATCACTATGCGTCCGCTAGGGGAACGGACGCGGCGTTATTGCAACTCATGCTGGCAGGCGTGCCGCCGTTTCGTCGCCTCGCCATTAATCGGGCGAAACGGCCTCCTGCACAGACCTAATTACACGGCTTACATGGCCGCGTGGGCTTCTGTCTATGACGAGAAGGCTAGACCTATCGAAGGGCGTGTTCGCCCAGTGTCTAAAAAGGCCTCGAGCTTTGTGGTGCCGCTGTGGCCGTTCTTTTCGTCCGGAACTCATTGGGCATTGGGCCTTTTGAGGGTCATTTGGACCGTTGCAGATGCTCCTAGTAAACTTGCGACACCACAGTTTGCAGATTTAACTTTCTGCAATTTCGTACTAAATAAAATGATTGAAATCAGTGATAATACACAGTCTCCTGGGTTCAACTGTCAACATTCTTCTTGTCCGACTGAAGCTAACTGAACAGCTCAGCAGTACTCTCGAGCGTCGCCACGAGGCTACGTCATGCCGCCATCCGAGCGAGCGCCTCGCCGGCGTGCTCGCCCGTGGACAGCCGGAGCTTCCTGTACTCGTCGTAGTTAAACGGTTTGAACCGGCGCGGGTGCTCCTCGTCCACGAAAGCGTCCGGCGCGCAGACCCTGTCGTCCTTGGGCGCGAGCAGGAACATGGCGATCGAGATGCGCGGCACCGCCGCCACGCACTGCACCCGATGCTTCACGGTGTGCAGCCTCCCGTTGCTCCACGCCTGAAAAAACACGAGACGGGTGCTTCATTCAGAACACCGGACGGCAGCGAAATCGCCAAGAATTGCCAGCCGAATCAAGGAATCGACGATACCGTGCCGACGTCGCCGATGTTGACGAGGAATGTGCCGGGCAGGGGGTCGACGGGGAGGAACTCGCCGGCGGCGGGGTCCAGCACCTCGAGGCCTCCGACGCAGTCGTCCTCCTGGAGCACGGTGAGGAAGCCGGAGTCGGTGTGGATCTGCACGCCCGAGGAGCCCACGGTGTCCTGCGTGTAGTTGTACCTGTTCATGCGGAACTGGCACGGCCAGTCCTGGAACGGGTGGCCCTCCAGCCCGAGGCTCGACGCCACCTTGCCGGCGACGTCCACGATGAGCTCGTGCATCGCCTCGGCGTATCTCCTGACGGTGTCCCTGCGAGTAGACTGTGTTTTTGTCAGAAAAGGATCCCCAACTTCGATCACAACGAGGAAGGTTGACCTGGCGTGGGGCGGCGCGTCGAGGCGAGCGCAGAAGGCGTCGACGTCGGCTGGGGCGGCGGCGTCCAAGAGGCCGAATGCCTCGTAGAGCGGGTTGGCGGGGCTGGGCGCGACGTAGCCGCTGCCGGCGATGATGTCCGTGTTGCGCCGCTTGGCTTCGTCGGGGAGGTCGAAGAGCGCGCGCACGGCGGCCTTCATCTCGGCCTGGAGCGCGGCGGGCACGCTGTGGCCGGACACGCGGAAGCAGCCCAGGCGCTCGCACGCGTCCCGCAGCCGCGCCGACTCTTCCGGCCGCGCGCCGGCGAGCCGCAGGTCGATCACCGGGATCTCCACCATCTGCGCTGCTCTGGTAGGTGGGCAGAGTCACGCGACGCACGCCGATCTCGTGCGCTTGCGTGCGGGGAGTAGGCTCGATTCGTCGGAGTTTTAGTAGTTTAGAGGCCGGCCGTGAAAGGGACGCAGGGGGCAGGGCGGCGAGTCGTGCCGCCGCTTGTCGGGAGCGCCGCACAGGAATTCGCGGCAAGACGCAATGAACTAGTTTGTGTGTACTGAGGTTGGAGAGACAATCGACCGACATACACCTGCGTACGTCGTCAGGTCTTCATTGTTGGACTGTCTGTAGGTGTAGGAACGCAGATCGGTTGTAAATTTTATTTTTTGACGGAAAGTTGCAAAAAAAAAATTTGAAAATGTTAAATTCGAGTTTGAAAATTCAGAACAAAATGGGTTGTATGCATGCGCATGTTTCCTAGCTATAACTAAAATTTCAGTAAAAAGAATTGTATTCCAAATTAAAGAAAAAAGGCAAATTGTGGAGGTGAAAAACAGGAAAATAGCACTTTTTCCGTGCCATTTTTTTGTGTAGCCAAGATATAAAAAACATTTGGCATACACAAAAAAAAGTGTACATATAATTGTATACTTATGTCAGATTATTTAAGACCTAGAATTGTGAAAGGGCCACCAGTGTACTCGACACTTTCCGTGTCTGTAGTCTCTGCATCGTCGCCTTCGCCGATGACGACCTATACTATTTTTGATTTTGCCAACGCTACGAATTACTGGCACTGCCTTACTTCTCATATTTTATACAGTACATTTTTTCATCTAAATCACCGATCCATACTACTCTTGGTATGCGTTGTAGGCAGGTGCGGTACACGACTAAGAACCTTACCCAAGTTCATGTACGTTTGGGTGACAAACCACCACAACTACTATTTGATTTCCCCAAACATCTCGCTATCTACCATCGAACATCTCATGTATGATAGTTGCCCACGCTATGTTACCATGTTAGCCGATCCACCTGCAAGCAAAGCGAGCTCCTATAATTTATAGTGTTTTAAGATCACGGGAAACATATGGTTTCTCCTCTCGCTGTTACAATTGAGATGCCATGACTCTCAGTGGAAGATAGGGTTGCATGACTTCTCACATGAATTGCATTCTAGATAAAATATGTGATCTTCTTTTTTTGTGAGAAACAAACTACATTCTTCCAGTAGAAGCATCGATTCATACAATTTATAATTTGTTGTGCCCACACTGTGAAAGTCGCAAGTGCATCCTCACCCTAGGATGTTGAACCACACTTTTAGCCCTGACCTAGGATGCTCCACCTTACTATGCCGGTATGCCCTTTTCTAAAGCCCATTCTCCTTGATTTTCTCATCGGTTGCTGATTTTCTACTAGTCCCACTTCAATTTGTCGAACTGCGCCGTGATGTGCCCCCGTGCTCTGCTCGTCCCACACACCGAACTTGGGAGCCGCCACCGGCCTCTGTCGCGCCCCCGCATATACTGCCGCACAATCGACCAACTCGTCATCGACACAACCCACGCGACGCGACTGGAGTAGGGGAAGGCCACCAAGCGAGCGACGACCACGCGACGTGTTGGTAACTTGGTATGTGTGCGCACGCGTGTCTGCTGCTACGTATGTTTTTTCTTTCTTTAGTATACTTATTCACCACACTGGACATTCTTACGAGAGGCTACACTAGCACGACAAAGGATTCATCGCCTTGCATATTATGCGAGCGTTGCGCTCAACGGTAGTGAGATCGAGCATCACTTCTCTACTACTTTCTTCGTACCAAAATATAAGATGTTTTACAAATTCTAATAAAGATTACATACGGGTAAAAATGAGTTAATCTACACACTACACGTGGAGATGCTGCGACGTCAACAAGTGGACAGCGCTGCTCGACGCGTCGCATCACTATGTGTTTGCTAGGGGAACGGACGCGGCTTTATTGCAACGCATGCTGACAGGTGTGCCGCCGTTTCGTCGCCTCGCCATTAATCAGGCGAAACGGCCTCCTGCACAGACCTAATTACACGGCTTACATGGCCGCGCGGGCCTCTGTCTATGACGAGAAGGCCAGACCTGTCGAAGGGCGTGTTCGCCCAGTGTCCAAAAGGGCCTCGAGCTTTGTGGTGCCGCTGTGGCCCTTTTTTCGCCCGGAATCCATTGGGTATTGGGGCTTTTGAGGGTCATTTGGACCGTTGCAGATGCTCTTAGTAAACTTGAGAGACCACAGTTTGCAGATTTAACTTTCTGCAATTTCGTACTAAATAAAATGATTGAAATCAGTGATAATACACAGTCTCCTGGGTTCAACAGTCAACATTCTTCTTGTCCGACTGAAGCTAACTGAACAGCTCAGCAGTACTCTCGAGCGTCGCCACGAGGCTACGTCATGCCGCCATCCGAGCGAGCACCTCGCCGGCGTGCTCGCCCGTGGACAGCCGGAGCTTCCTGTACTCGTCGTAGTTAAACGGCTTGAACCGGCGCGGGTGCTCCTCGTCCACGAAAGCGTCCGGCGCGCAGACCCTGTCGTCCTTGGGCGCGAGCAGGAACATGGCGATCGAGATGCGCGGCACCGCCGCCACGCACTGCACCCGATGCTTCACGGTGTGCAGCCTCCCGTTGCTCCACGCCTGAAAAAAACACGAGACGGGTGCTTCATTCAGAACACCGGACGGCAGCGAAATCGACAAGAATTTCCAGCCGAATCAAAAGAATCGACGATACCGTGCCGACGTCGCCGATGTTGACGAGGAAAGTTCCGGGGAGGGGGTCGACGGGGACGAACTCGCCGGCGGCGGCGTCCAGCACCTCGAGGCCACCGACGCAGTCGTCCTCCTGGAGCACGGTGAGGAAGCCGGAGTCGGTGTGGATCTGCACGCCCGAGGAGCCCACGGTGTCCTGCGTGTAGTTGTACCTGTTCATGCGGAACTGGCACGGCCAGTCCTGGAACGGGTGGCCCTCCAGCCCGAGGCTCGACGCCACCTTGCCGACGACGTCCACGATGAGCTCGTGCATCGCCTCGGAGTAGCTCCTGACGGTGTCCCTGCGAGTAGACTGTGTTTTTGTCAGAAAAGGATCCCCAACTTCGATCACAACGAGGAAGGTTGACCTGGCGTGGGGTGGCGCGTCGAGGCGAGCGCAGAAGGCGTCGACGTCGGCTGGGGCGGCGGCGTCCAAGAGGCCGAATGCCTCGTAGAGCGGGTTGGCGGGGCTGGGCGCGACGTAGCCGCTGCCGGCGATGATGTCCGTGTTGCGCCGCTTGGCTTCGTCGGGGAGGTCGAAGAGCGCGCGCACGGCGGCCTTCATCTCGGCCTGGAGCGCGGCGGGCACGCCGTGGCCGGACACGCGGAAGCATCCAAGGCGCTCACACGCGTCCCGCAGCCGCGTCGACTCCTCCGGCCTCGCGCCGGCGAGCCGCAGGTCGATCACCGGGATCTCCACCATCTGCACTGCTCTGGTAGGTGGGCAGAGTCACGCGACGCACGCCGATCTCGTGCGCTTGCGTGCGGGGCAGGATTCGACGGGGTTTAGTAGTTTAGAGGCCGGCCGTGAAAGGGACGCAGGGGGCAGGGCAGCGAGTCGTGCCGCCGCTTGTCGGGAGTACCGCCGCGGCAAGAAGCAATGAACTAGTTTCCGTGTACTGAGGTTAGTGAGACAATCGACCGACACACGCTAATTTCTTTTAAATAATACACGAAAATTAATTAATTCTGGAAATATTACGCAAATTTTTTTTTTTCAAAAATAGAATCCAGTCGGCGTTGCCGAAGCCGACAAGGGCTACTCGGCTTCGCCGAAACCGATTAGCTCTTGTCGTCGTTGGCGACACCGACAGGGCCGTATGCAGTACGACCTTGCTCGTACTCGGTGTTGGCGACGCCGATAAGCTCGTAGTCGTCTTTGCCGACGACGATTAGCTCGCCGACGCCGCCCGCTTTTATTCCGCAGTGCATGCAACTCCTGGCTGATCCAAATTTGTTTCGCGCTTCCGGCTTTTATTCCGCCCTTCCTCTCCCGCCATATTTCTCCCGCCATATTTCTCGCGCCATTTTGTTCCCGCCTTTTTTCTCCCGCCATTTTTCTGCCGTGCCTAATTTTCCCGCCAAACTTGCTCCCGCCTTGTATTTTCCCGCCAAACTTGCTCCCGCCAATTTCTCCCGCCAATTGGTATGTGCTCGTCCTATAAAAACCCCGGGAGGAAATGTCGAGTTGGTAAGCATAGTCCACTCACTCGAACATGTCGAGATACAATTCAGATGGTAGTTTACCGGCAGGAATGTCGGCACTCCTTTTGAAGTTTACGGCCGAGTTCAAGGTAGACAATAAGGAGATCCCATTCGAAGATATTGTTAGTCATCCACCTCATCTTCGTGAGCTATCAGCGAAGCTAGCTAGGCATGGGTGGCCATGGAGGAATTACAAGGAAATAGAAAAGGAACTCGTGAGGCTGCATGCTAGGTGGCAGAAGAAGAAGCTAACATATCCCACTGAATCATATATGTTGGATGCTTTTCATCATCCGATGTTATGGGTCGAGGAGAGCGAGGACGAAGATGATATCTTCATGCCCACTGAAGCGAGCAAGAGAGCTGCAGCAGCGGCGGCGGCGTCGAAGGGCAAGGGTGCAACGTCGTCGAAACGCAAGGCTGAAGCATCGTCGAAGGGCAAGGGTGCGGCGTCGTCGAAGGGCAAGGGTGCAGCATCGTCGAAGGGGAAGAGTGACGCGGGAGGCTGTGTCGATGGTAGATGACTTTTCTTTTCAATTTATGTTGTGTTGTCGGTACTACCACTTTTCTTGCTGTCTGTGTAAGTTGCAATGTTTGTTTAATAATATGTCTCGTACAACTTATTTTCCTCTGATATGT
This sequence comes from Poa pratensis, assembly GCA_947311845.1. NCBI lineage: Eukaryota > Viridiplantae > Streptophyta > Magnoliopsida > Poales > Poaceae > Poa > Poa pratensis. The sequence goes on along the minus strand of CAMZMU010000050.1, from coordinate 35,876,078 downwards.
CTCGTACATAGATAATAATATGTCTCATACAAACATAAATATGAATATGTCTCATACTACCCGCTTGGCTTCGTCGGGGAGGTCGAAGAGCGCGCGGCACGGCGGCCTTCATCTCGGCCTGGAGCGCGGCGAGCACGCTGTGGCCGGACACGCGGAAGCAGCCCAGGCGCTCGCACGCGTCCCGCAGCCGCGCCGACTCTTCCGGCCGCGCGCCGGCGAGCCGCAGGTCGATCACCGGGATCTCCACCATCTGCGCTGCTCTGGTAGGTGGGCAGAGTCACGCGACGCACGCCGATCTCGTGCGCTTGCGTGCGGGGGAGTGGGCTCGATTCGTCGGAGATTTAGTAGTTTAGAGGCCTGCCGTGAAAGGGACGCAGGGGGCAGGGCGGCGAGTCGTGCCGCCGCTTGTCGGGAGAGCCGCACAGGAATTCGCGGCAAGACGCAATGAACTAGTTTGTGTGTACTGAGGTTGGAGAGACAATCGACCGACACACAACGGCGTACGTCATCAGGCACTGCCTTTTCTTCATTGTTGGAATGTCTGTACTTTGTAGGAACGCAGATCCGCTTGCATTTTTTTGTTGTTGAAAATGTTAAATTTGAGTTTAATATTTTTTTTAAATCCTTTGTATGCATGCGTATGTTTTCTATGTGCATGTAAAATTTCAGTAAAAAAACCGTACTCCCTTCATTCCCTAATACAAGGCGTGAAAATTTCTTGTAAAAATTCCCCCAAAACAATGCGCGCATCTAGATTTCAGCCATTCTTTTCCCTGCCTTTTCTTGGCGGTGAAATACAGGAAAATAGCTCATTTTTCCTGCCTTTTTTGTGCGGCCCAAATACAAAAAAAAAAAATTGTCATGAGCAAAAAATAGGAAGATGTAATTGTATACTTGATGGGTGGAAATATGAAAAGCTCTTCGGCAACTCTCTTTTTTGCGAAAGTAAGGGAAGCTGCTCTCTAACAATCCGATATATGTTGAGTTATATGTCGTTTGTCATCAATCGCTAGGTGCGACCCCTGTACGCTCGGGAGCGCCTATACACCGCCTTTAGCGGCGTGGAACCGACGCGCCGCACAGACGTCTACCTGCAGCGGGTGAGTTGGGCCACGGCTCATCAGGAATTTAAACTCTCTTGTTTTTCTTTTACATTATTATCTGAGCCTTTTTAAATTTGATTTTTTTCTGATTTTTTCAAAAAATTGAACAATTTTCAAATCTGAACAATTTCAAACCCGATTTTTTTAAATTTGAACAATTTTCATGTATGAACAATTTTTAAATTTGAACAATTTTTAATCTGAATAATTTTTCGAATCTGGTCAATTTTTTAATCTGATCAGTTTTCAAAACTGAACAATTTTTAAATTTGAACAATTTTCGGATTTGAATAATTTTCAAATTTGAACAAATTTCAATTTTTGATCATTTTTCAAGTTTGAATTTTTTAAGTTTGAAGAATTTTTAAGTTTGAACAAAGTATCAAATTTGATCATTTAAAAGAAAACGTTTTAAAAGAAAACAGAAAAAGTAAAAGTAAACAGAAAAAGAAAAAAGAAAAAAGAGAGAGAAAAAGAACAGAAACAAAAGGAGAAAGAGGACGCCACATGGGCCCGGCCAGTGCGGCGCGGGGTGTGCGGTTCGAGCCACCCGCGCCGCAAAAGGCGGCAAATAGGATTTGCCGGATGTACATTTGTTGTCTGGGCCTTTTCTCCTTATATTTTTGCTCTACTATTTCTTCTGCATGATGGGCTTTTTTGTCTACAAAGTTGGCCTATGCACGATGTGATTTATTTTTTGTTCCGTTGTTTTGCTTTTGAAGGTGTTGTATTCTTGTTTTTTTGTTTTTCTTGTATTTATTTTGTTTTCTTCTCATTATATTTTTCATTCCCTTTTACAAAATCTCATGTGGGGTTGGGTAGGCCTTCCTTGTGCTGTTTTTCTATGTGCCCCCTTTTTCAATCTCAATTCGGGTTGGAGCAGAGATTTTTTCAGTTGCAATTTGGTTTTTAACTGAGATTTGTTTCTTAGTTGCAATTGGAGTTGCAGCTGATAAGTAAGGTTGAAACTGATTTTCTAGTTCAAGTCGGGTTACAACTGAGATTTGTAAGTCGGGTTACAACTGTTTATTTTTTAGTTGCAAGTCACGTTGTCACTGAATTGTTTTTCTTGTTCAAGTGAGGTTGCAACTGACAATTTCTTAGTTGCAAATCGGGTTGTAACGAAGATTTTTTTCGGTTGCAAGTGAGATTTTTTCAGCTGCACATGGGGTTTCATAGGTTACTCGTTGAAGCTCGGTCAACTAACGAGTAAGCTCGGCTTGACTCGTTTAACAAACGAGTCCAGAACTGAAACTCGGCCCAGCTCGCTAAACTCGCGAGTTTGCTCGTTTAACTCGTTTAGCTCGGTAAACTGTTAACATGCATTATAGTATATTTTATATATAATTATTTCTAATTATTTGGGCATGCATGCTGCCATTATCAGGTCCATCAAAGACAATATGACACTATCAATTAATATGTAGTTAATAAATTATAATAATCGGAAAAAAGTGTTCACAAAGACAAGAATACGTGTAACGATTTTTTTACCTAGCTAAACGAGTAGCTCGAAACTCGGCTTGTTTAACTGAAACTCGTTTACCATCTGGAATGAAAACTCGGCTCGGCTCGTTTAGCAACGAGTTTGAGTCGAGCCATGTCGAGTTCCGAGCTACTCGTTTAACCCGCGAGTTTCAAGTTTTAATTCCAACCCACTTGCAACACCTATTTTTTCTAGTTGCAAATTGGGTTGCAACTGAGATTTTTTCAATTGTTAGTATGGTTTCAACTGAGATTTTCCTAATTCCATGTCGGGTTAGAATTGAGATTTGTTCAGTTGCAAGTTGGTTTGCAAGTGAGATTTTTTAGTTGCACGTGGGGCTGCAACTAATTTTTTTACTAATTGCCAATTGCGTTGTATATGATTTTTTAGTTGTAGGTGGGGTTACAACCTAGTTTTTTCCAGTGGCGAATCTAATTGTAATTGTGATTTTTTTTTCTAAATTTAAATTACGAAAATGAAATGTACAAATGGTTTGAGGTTTTATTTTCAAGGTTCATGAGAGGGGAATGCTATGACCACTCTCTGGTTAAGTGGATTTTTTTTGCTTTCCAAAGGCCGTCATGGAATGACCTGGACTTTGACTCCTCGCAACTTGACTAGGTCAACGATGGATCCCACGCAAGAGGTGGGTAAAGGTGGCAAAAAGAAAGCTTATTCTGGCCTTAGGCGCCTTTTGTTAAAGGGCAGGAGCATAATAATCTCTCCTTGGCACAGGAGCTCTCTCATTAAATGAATCGCTAATGTAAGGGGACCGGTCTCAGGTGTGATAAGCCTTCGTGCAAGATCGACACAAGACACAGTAAACGACCCACCTGCTGCTTCTTTTTATTATGGATTTAGTTTACAATCCCGGATACGAATTCTGCTACTCTTTTAAAAAAAGTAATGCACGCGAAGGGAATCGGACGGCTAGGAACAAATTTTGGACTTTTGACTCCTCGCAACCTCGGAGGGAATCGGACGGCTAGGAACCATTTCGTGATTCAGAAACAAAATCGTGGTAATTAAAAACAAAAGCGGCAGTAATTAGAAATATAAATTTATATAAGGAGAAATACAGAGTCGTATGTTTCAACCGAGAGAGTTAATGGCTGGGATATAAATACCACACAATAAATAGCATTTAAGAATCAACTGACTTTCTGATGCATGCATGCAAGTTAGGTCCACATTAGCAAGGGTAATAGAGTCATCAATGCTTTTCGCACTCAATCTCATGGATAAACATGCATGGGCCTTCTCTCTCCTCCATTAGTATTATAATCATTTCACACTTGCATGTTGGACTTTTCCATGTGTATGTTAATTTCCTTTACCATGGAGTAAAAAACGAATATCTTTAAGTAAACATGGTCAATTATACAAAACATAAAAAACTATATTTCTAATTACTATGAATGCTATTTAACAAAAATCTAAATATTGTAATATGGTATAGAAAAATTCATATTTGTAATTACTACGATATGGCATTGCCGAATGTCGAGTTTACATGAAGGTGACAAGTGAAAAAGAATATAAAAGAGCCAATTGAATACTCACACATGTTTTAATTTTTTATCTTGTAATATGGTAGAAAAATCGTATTTGTAATTGCTACGATATGACATTTTCGAATGTCGAGATTACATGGGTGTAAAAAAACACACAGCAAGATTGAGACCTCCAGATCTTACTAGTTTGGGCAAGAGCCACAAGTCAACCATTGAATAAACAGGTAAAGGTTTTGAGCATTGGATCTTCGTTCGGCTTACTACGCTTGAATCAAAGACGAGAACCGAACTATTTGATGGTGAGTCGAGCCCCTTGCATTTTCAAGCAGTTGATCCGGTTGGCATCTAGCTTCCTCTTTATTTTTAACTAAAAAATTAAAAAAAAATTATAACTATTTTTTTATATGCACACGCTCTACTTTCTTCCAAAGTCCGCCACTGATCTTACATTGGTGGCCTTGGTGTCGTCTTTCCAGCCATTCTCTCCAACTTCCTAAATTATGCCCCTGTTCGAGCCAGTTCCTCTTTATAAACATAAGGTGTCTCTTGTAGTGTAAGTAGACATGACTTGTCTAGTTGCTCGTCTTCTTTGGCATCAAGTTTTTCTTTCTAAATAACGTACGTCATGCCAAACAAAAAAGCGTACCTAGGGAAGTTAAGAGAATTCTGGCTCCGCGCTCCAATGATCTCTTTATTTTGAGGAGAAAAATCATATTTATAAGTTTCAAAAAATCTGGAAAAAAAAATCTTGCATGTTGTCAATGATGTATCTCATACACGTGCAAAATCCCCATTGAAAATACTTTATACTAAAATCACAAATGTGTACTCCCTCCATCCTCGAATAAGTGTGTTTCTACCTTTTGTGGAAAGTCAAACTTATTAAATTTTGACTAACTTTATAGGAAAAAGTGGCAACATTTATGACACTAAATTGGTATCAATAGATTTGTCTTGAAATAAAGTTTCAAAATAAACCAGTTTTATGTCATACATATCGATACCCTTTTCTATAAAGTTGGTAATTTTTTAAAATTGACTTAGTACAAAAGCTAGATGTACACATATTCGAAAACGGAGTGAGTATCTAAATTTACACACTTTTAAATCTCCAAATATACAAGGTTTTGTCATTTTTATGTAGCTCATAATAGAAAACATTTTGCATTGTGATTTTGCATTATTGTAGGAAGCAACCGTGAATACACTGAGATTATTTTTTCAGATTTGTTTTAAAAACTTATAATTATTATTTTTTACTTTTTAAAAAATAGAGGAGGACTATAACCCGGGATTCAAAATGACTTTCCCATGCAGCAATCACTATGTCACGTCCCACAATTAGAGGCACTATGTTAGAGGCGTTTTCAAAAACTGTCTCTGTTTCTTACCATTTGAGGCATTAATCTAAAGTGTCTCTAATGCTTTAGTTTTTGAGGCACTATTAGATGCCTGGATAAGTATCCATTTGAGGCACTTTCATATAATGCCTCTGTTTCTTACCATTTGAGGCGTTAATCAGAAGTGCCTCTAATGGTATAGCATTAGAGGCATTATTAGATGCCTGTTTACGTGACCATTTGAGGCACTTTCATATAATGCCTCTATTTCTAACCATTTGAGGCATTAATCAAAACTGCCTCTACTGCTTTCCAGGCATTAATCAAAACTGCCTCTAATGGTACATCATTAGAGGCATTATTAGATGCCTGTTTACGTAACCATTTGAGGCACTTCTATATAATGCCTCTATTTCTAACAATTTGAGGCATTAATAAAAACTGCCTCTAATGGTATAGCATTAGAGGCATTATTTCCGAGTGCCTCAAAAGATCAAGTGTGTGAAAAAGGATAAACAACTGCAGAACAATTTGAGGCACTACTAAAAGTGCCTCAAATGCTAACCATTTGAGGCATCTTCAGAGTGCCTCTACAGACATAGTGTTTGATAAACAATAAAACAAGCTGACTCCATAAATTATTTTATGCAACCTACAAACAAAAATTTGGTAAGTAACCATTTGAGGCACTTTCATATAATGCCTCTATTTCTAACCATTTGAGGCATTAATCAAAAGTGCCTCTAATGGTATAGCATTAGAGACACTATAATGTTAGTTTATTAGTCTGCTGACACGGCCACACAGGCAGGAGCATTGGTATTGTTTTATTTTTATTTTTACCGGAAATATCTTTTTTAGGGAAATTGCGGGAAATATCTTTTTTATTTTTATTTTTGCCTCTATCTTTTTTTTATTGATATTGGTTCGTCTCGCTAGTTAGGCCTACTACATACTGTACAGTATACCTAGGGTCGAGTTACACAATTACAGTAAAAAAAAAAGTCGAGTTACACATACACGCACGAGACGAGCCCAACACAACCCGTCTCCATCGCATCTCTCTCGATCCCCTTTCTTCTCGTGATGCGACGCGCCGCCGCCCCTGCTCCCGGCCGTCTGCCCGTCTGCCGGCCATCTCCCGCGCCGCCGCTCTTCTGCGACGCTCCAGTTTGATCACCTCCATTGATTCCCATCGCCGCAGCACCCATTCGCGCCTCCTCCCGCGGAACCTTAACCCTAGCCACGCCCGGTTGGCTTGGCACCGATGACCTCGTCATCGGCTACATCGACAGCCTCACTCCTCCGCCGCCGCTGGCACCGCACCGACGCGCTCACCTGCAAGCACGTCATTGTCCCCTTCTGCTACGCCCGGGAGCAGGGAACGGAGGGTCGAGGCCACGCCCTCGGCGGGGTGCGCCGCCGCGGCGCTTTGGGACTCACCCATGCAGGAAAGCCCTCAATTGGGTGAAGCACAAGTGGGCTGCAGCCACCGGCCGAGGCGCGCCCCAGAGACATCCTCCGCTCCGGCGAATCGACGTATCACCTGCTGCTCCTCCACCCGCCCGCATGCATCTGAAGTTTGAGTAAGTAAGCACGCACCCCTCTCCTCTCGCCTCCTCGGTGGTATGTACGCCCACCAACCAGAGTAGCCATCCGGTCATCCCCATCCTACATTTCCGGTGCCGGCTGTGGGGGATCGATGAGCCACTTGTGCGGTTTCTCTGGAACTTCTGGTTCAGTTACCTCGATCGACGAACCAACTGTTGTACTTTAACTTCATATATTGCTAGCGTGGATGTGTGATTCGTATAATCAAGCATGAATGGTTGTGTGCGTGCGCCCCGTATCTACCTAGGTTGTTTGCCTGCACAGATTGTACTAGTTCATCCATCGCCGAGTAGACTATCAATTTGTAGTAGGTTCCTGTGTTGGTGCCTAACAGATTAGCATTCATGTTTAACAGATGGTGCATTCCTGTTCATATATATGACCTGTTGCTCTACTACTTTTTTTAGCAAAATCCTATCCCTACTGCTATACTTGACCAATGCCTGGATCACTGTCGTGTCCCCAATCAAACATTCTTGAGTAGCTTCTTATTCACCATGCTAAATTGATGAATTTGTCAAATTCTAGACTGGTAGTAGTAGGCTAGGTCGGTGCCTCATAAAATCTTTAGCTCATCAAATTCCTCTCTTATTTTTCTTTCACCTATTTGATTTGCGCTTTGTTTTCTGAGCAAAATGCTAGTACTGTTGATCCAATGTCTGAACTGATTTATCTGCCCGATCAAGTACAAGTTGTGTTTTGCTCAGTTGCTTCATTCGAGTGTGTGATCAAATCCTAGAACTGCCAGCATCAATTATCTTTCATTTGATGCTATTTACAACTCTGGATGGAAATTCGAAGTATCTGCAAACTTCATTCATATGAACCTGTCACAGTTAAGCAATGGATTACTCTCGAATGTATTCCTGAGTCAAGAACTCTGGATGCTATTTACTCTCGAATGGTTGGTGCAGCTTTTGTGTTGTGGTGTTTCTTCAGTACCACTCATCAATTATATTCTTGAAAGTTTTTTGACATACAATGCAGGACAAAATGGTTGCATCTGCCCTAATGGCTAATTTTCACATGGCACCTACAAACAACTTGACCCCTTTTTCAATATTGATGCAAAGTCGAAACCAGCAGTGTCAAGTTCCCAAAGAAGGTTAGCCCCCATCTCTAACCTCTATTTGTTCTCTTTATGATCAGTTGTGGTGTTGTGCGTTTATGTTACATAAAAGGAAAGTCGTATCTATGAAAGACACCATGGCCTTGTATCTGCAGTTCCCAAACAAATTGTCTGTTCAGATGAGCACATAAAAATGTACCAGAATCTCGAACCTTTTGATGGAGTCTCAATTATGAGAGCAGGACAAAAAATGAATCTGGGTTTCTGTTTGTAGTAGTAATAATATAAAAGGAAAGTCGTATCTATGAAATTTTACAGTCTGTATCTATAGTAGTCACTTTCGAGTAAAACAATTATACATGTGTCTATAGGCCTCAGTTCATTTATTTATTGGTATAAAATTGTTGGCGGTTTGGCACTATCTCCTCATCTAGGAGGGCTACTACCTTGTCATCATCACATATTTACAAGCATTTCCTTTTAGATGCTCTGCCGTCCCATAAATCATCATCGCAATTTTGTAGGGGATAGATGGTGGCAACAAATAGCAAGAGTTCCACATGTTTTACTTACTTCCTTTGCGGTTGGCGTCAGCGCGAAGGCGGAGATACTGGCGAGGTGTATGAGTATCTGCTCAAGCTGAGGCGAGTTGTGCTTAATTATTTTGTTCATCGCAAGAGGCTACCTGGTGCTAGAGCGCCCCGACTTCGTCCTCAGCACCACCACCCGCTTCTACCCCATCGTCCTGGGCATGGGTGAGGCCAAACTCTCGTCACATCTTCCAGCTTCACGTACCAGCGATTCACTGGTTATATTGTATCTTGTGCTGTAATAGGGGTGTATTTTTAGAGTAGATCTTGCTCCTGGTTAATTTTCCTGTAGTAGTGTATGTGTAGTGCATACGGTGCTTGTTGTTGGCTTCTAAAACATGCCTATGTACTGTTTTACATGTTCTTGTCAAACAAGATCAAGTTCCTGATGTAAATACCAGTTATATAAAAAGCAGTGATGATCACGTGGCTTGCTATGATGTCTCAATTTGGATGATTTACTCATCCCTGGCAGTTATAAATTTGATTGGTGATGTGCGTCAGTTTATATTCTAGGTAAGAACAGATGCACTAAAAGTAGCATTAGAGGCATTATTGAGTGCCTCTAGTGCTATAGCATTAGAGGCACTAATCAAAAGTGCCTCAAATGGTATAGCATTAGAGGTATTATTGAGTGCCTCTAGTGCTATAGCATTAGAGGCACTAATCAAAAATGCCTCTAGTGCTATAGCATTAGAGGCACTCAATAATGCATCTAATGATCACCTATTAAGGCACTATTGCAAAATGCCACAAAAGACTTTTAGCTACACTAGTAAACGCAGCGCTTTTTTTTTTTGCCTCAAAAAACAAATTGAGGCATTTTTGGGACTTTTGGAGGCATTAAGAAGTGCCTCCGATTCTAGGACGTGGTGTAGTGAATGGGGTATTATCCTTGAATATTTTAAGACCACGCTACTTCCATATGAAAAAGAAGAGGTCGACGAGCAAACGAAATGTTCTCATGACACAAAGCGATTCTTAGTTTACAATTTCCACGTTGATAAAAAAAGAAACAAATTCATTTCCACGACCAGGTCATGTGGTAAAGTAATGTAGGGATCCGGATATGTATTACTTTCTCCTAGCAAAAATATATGACCTTTATTCCATCGACTTGTTCTCCAGTACAATCGGTGACTTAATGCCAAAGGACACGTAAAAGCAAGTACAGTCGACGCGGCATCCACGATGATGAGGCTGCTAGTACTATATATTTCCTTCCGGGTGAAGCATGTGGCTCATCTCCTACCCTGCTATTTAACTTGCTCGCACCAATTTCCATCAAGCAGATTGCAGCCATGGAAGGCGCTGATCAGGTAAAGCAATTCTCTTTTTCTCCCTTTATTTTTGTTTACATCTTTAGCTAGTGTGAGATCACCGATCCATTCGGTATTTCGCTCCTGTATTGAAGCATCTCTGAATTAATGTTGTACAATTTGTTTGCGCATAGACGAATCCTTGCGCCATCTGCCTCGGCGGCATGCGCGCCGGCGCTGGGCAGGCCACCTTCACGGCTGAGTGCTCCCACACGTTCCACTTCAGCTGCATCTCCGCCAGCGTCGCGCACGGCAACCTTATCTGCCCGCTCTGCAACGCGCACTGGCGCGACCTGCCGTTCGTGCGGCCCACACCGGTGCCGCAGCCGATTCCCGCGCCGCCTCCGCAGCCGCGCAACCATCACGTCGATCCGGTCGTCGTCGTCTTCGACGATGACGAGCAGGTGGAGCCGTCCTCGAGGATCCCTGACAGCCAGCCAGCTGCAGGTGCAGGTGCAGCAACCAACGGAGCGGTGGTCGTGAAGGCGCACACCGAGTGCTCGGCCGTCGCCAGGGACTCGTCCAGCGACAACTTCGCCGTGCTCCTGCACGTCAAGGCTCCCGGGATGGTCGACACCGATGCGGCGCCGCGGGCGCCGCTGGACCTGGTGACCGTGCTCGACGTCAGTGGCAGCATGAGCGGGCGGAAGCTGGCGCTGCTAAAGCAGGCGATGCGGTTCGTCATCGACAACCTCGGCCCCGACGATCGCCTCTCCGTCGTGTCCTTCTCCTCCGAGGCGCGCCGCGTGACCAGGCTCGCGCGCATGACGGACGCCGGGAAGACGTCTTGCGTGAGCGCAGTGGAGTCCCTCGCGGTGCTCGGCGGCACCAACATCGCCGAGGGACTGCGCACGGCCGCCAAGGTGCTCGACGAGCGCCGGCACAAGAACGCCGTCTCCAGCGTCGTTCTCCTCTCCGACGGCCAGGACACCTACACCATGGTGAGACGACGGGACGGAGGAGCCAACTACGAGGCGCTCGTCCCGCCTTCCTTCCTGCGCACCGGTGGCGAGTGGTCGGCGCCGATCCACACGTTCGGGTTCGGAAACGACCACGACGCGGCCGCGATGCACGTGATCGCCGAGGCGACGGGCGGCACGTTCTCGTTCATCGAGGACGAGGCAGTGATCCAGGACGCGTTCGCGCAGTGCATTGGCGGGCTGCTCTCCGTCGTGGTCCAGGAGGCACGAATCGCCGTGGCGTGCGCTCACCCGGGGGTCCGTGTCGTCTTGATAAAGTCCGGTCGCTACGAGAGCCGCGTGGACGAGGAAGGCCGCGCCGCCTCGGTCCGGGTCGGGGAGCTCTACGCCGACGAGGAGAGGCGCTTTCTGCTGTTACTGGCCGTACCTAGAGCCGAAGAATCAGACAACAACACCGCTCTGGTGAAAGTGGTCTTCAGCTACAGAGACGCGGCGACCGGCTTGGACGTGAGCGTGACGGCAGAGGACGCCGTTGTGGCGAGGCCGGAGGAAGCGGGGGACGCGGAGCGATCGGCGGAGGTGGAACGGGAGCGCGTGCGGGTGGAGGCAGCGGAGGACATCGCGGCGGCGAGGGCGGCGGCGGAACGGGGCGCGTACCAGGAGGCGGTGGAGATACTGGAGAACCGGCAGCGCGCGGTGGCGCAGTCGGGAGACGGCGACGCGGTGATCGTGGCGCTGGGCGCTGAGCTACAGGAGATGCGAGGGCGCGTGTCGAGCCGGCAGAACTACGCGCGGTCGGGGCGGGCGTACATGCTCGCCGGCATGAACGCTCACGAGCAGCAGCGCGCCACTTCAAGTCAGATGCTGCAACTCAGTGCAGCGTGGTCGACCGAGACGGGGCCGTCGTCGGCGTTGTCGTACGGGACGCCCGCCATGCGAGCCATGCTTTTGCGCTCCCAGAGGGCGCGAGAGGTGTCTGCCGAGCAAGGGCAGCTGCAGCAGCTACAGCAGCAGAACAAGGCTGCTGGAGAAGTAACCGGTCCAGAAGACGTAACCAGCAGCCGTATCTATGGAAAGGAGTACGGCTACGAGTTATCGCTTCAAAATTCATATTTACTGCAATAAATTTGGAGTTCGTCTCTCTTGTGTAGATGGTCTCAATCAGTAAGCTCCTTTATCTAATGTAAGACTTTAAAAATGAAAGTTTGTTTATGTTCTGAAAACGGTCTAGAGTTTTTTTTTTTTTTTGCGAAACACAGTACAACGCAAGCGCTCATATACACGCGCACACACTCACCCCTATGAACGCACGCACGCACACCCTACCCCTATGAGCACCTCCGAGAGACTGAGTCGGCGGGTCGAGTCTTGAGATTGACGAAGTCACCACGGGCGCCTCGCTGTCGACGGGAACGTCGCCTCCCACTGAAGAATATTCCGCCTTAAATGAGAAACACCAGCGTCAAACCTGGGGTTTGAACTCTGGTGGGCTGGGGGTACAACCACCCACCTAACCATCTTGCCACATGCAAGTTCTCAAAACGGTCTAGAGTTCTGTTTTTATGAATTCCTTTTGTCGCATTGCAATGTTTTCTTGAGTGTGTCTCTCTTGTGAAGAAGAAGAGTTGTTCCGGCTAGTAAGGAAAACCAGACCCAAAAATCATACATGACACAGTTAATCTACACTAAGATAAAAAGACACAGAGGGTCCGATCCAATACATCTTGGTGTGGAAGCTAACTGAGAATGGAACATTCTTAAATCCTTTTGTCTAGCAATATAAATTAATAGGAATGTGCCATATAAATTTCTTTGGAAAGTGAAAACATTTATGTGGCTGATGTTGAAAAAAAGCATTCTAACTAGAGATGTGCTTGTGCATAGAGGGAAAAAATGTGAGGCTACATGCTTGTTTTGTGGGAAGAATGAGAGTATCACACACTTTTTTTCGAATGCCCCTGACTAGGTATGTTTGGAATGTAGTCAGTTGCTTGTGAGGGATAAACTGTCACTTCCGATCTATTGAGGATGTGATTTGTTTTGTAGGGGAAACAAGACGCAAAGGATGAACTCACTCTTCTCGCTAAGATCCTGTAGAAGGTGACCAAGGAAGTCTTTGGTGCAAGAAGAAGCTGGGCGCCGTGGATACGAAGGCTGACGGCAAACTAAAAAAGAAGATCTGGGGGAGAGGACAACTGAAGCTGCTGAAGAAAAAAGGAAGAGAATGAAGTATTGCATACCACCTGTTTCTTCTTCTTGTTTTCCTCTAACTTCAGAAGTTGGTCCAGCCTGGGTGGTTGGATTGATAGGATTGCTACTTCCTAGTTCTCTGCTCGTTACTTTCCCTTTTATTGCTTGCAAATGCTTGAGGTGGATGTTGTGTTGTGGATGAACAATTGTAGCTGGTTTCATTAACGAAATCAGGTACTCAGCTCCTTTTATTCTAAAAAAATCTTGACCGTTAAACAAATATATCTAACGCCTCACAGCTAATCCGTGTTTGACGGGCCCTCCCATCCGCCGCACCGCCACTCCCACAAACGGCCACGCGCCGCCGGCCGCTCGCCTCCTGCCCGCACGCCGCCTACATCACCGCTCGCCGAAACACCAACACGCGTGCCACCCGCCCGCTCTCGCCCACGCGACTCCCAAAGGCCATCCCATCCCCTGCTAGCTACTCGGCCCGCGCAGGCCCTTCCCACACCAGCGACCATGTGTCCAGCCGCCGGTGGCCTCCCGTCCCTGTGCTTCAACGTACCTGCTACCTCCAGCTCCTCATGTGCCACGACCGACGTCACCTGTTCAATAGAATGTGCGCAAGAGATTTGATCATGGATGTCTTGACACGTCAAGAAAATTGCTAACCCTAGAAAATTGTTATATGGTTATTACAGAAAATTAACCCAGTTATCTCAAGGAACTGATGTGTTAGTGCTGTGTGAACCAAACTGATGCCAGGATCAGGCCTTAAGGCCTAGCCAGGATATCAAACTCCAATTTCACAGTGTGTATGCGATTTAGGACTCCCATCTACAAATAGAGGAAGGCTGATGGTGAAAAGGTTTACTTCAAGAAATTGGACTAGGATATGTTTTCATGGTTTGGACACTCATCTGCCGCCACACGATCGACCAACTCGTAATCAACACGACCCACGCGACGCGACTGAAGTAGGGGCAGGCCACCGAGCTAGCGATGAACACGCGAAGCGTTGGTACGTGCGCGCGCGTGGTGGCGCTGGTGGACATGCTCTGACTAAAGGACTACGAAAGATGATGGTGGTTGGATACAAAATGAATTTCCTTAATAACCTTGCGAGACCACAGTTTGCAGATTTAACTTTCTGCAATTTCGTTCTAAATAAAATGATTGAAATCAGTGACAATACACAGTCTCTTGGGTTCAACAGTCAACAGTCTTCTTGTCCGAGAATGCTCTGACTAAGGACTACGAAAGATGATGGTGTTCGGATACTAAATGATTTTTTTTATTTTATAGAAATAAAGGGTTTCACCCCCGGTTCCATTAAGGAAACCATCAGAGTTGGGTTACAACTTATTCAAGACAGCATCAACTCCCGGCACAAGCCAAGTACAAACAGCGAAACAACAAGAACACACCAAAACAAGTTCTGGAACAGCAGCTTGGACACCAACGGGAACAGCACTAAGACTAGACAGACTAAGCATCGCTAACTCGCAGCCTTCCCCCAACGTCCACTAGCTTGAGATTCTTCTCCGCTAGACGCTGCGCAAGACCTTGTATATCAGCGTTCCAAGCTTCCTCTTCAGCAGCAGTGTTCAGGCGATCACGAGAAGCTAGTCGCAGTTTTGATCCAGGGATGCCACTCACAGTCACCCAGGGTCTGGCCACAGCAAGGGATTGCCATGGTTTTGTGTTAAAATGTTAAAGCGTTTATCTCTCTATACAAAAAGAAGAAAGAAATCGTCTGAGATTGCCATGGTTTTGTAACCCTGAGAAGCCAGCCCCCAGGCCGGCTGGCTCGGCTGGGCAGCCAGCCCCAGGCCGGCTGGCTCGGCTAGGCAGCCAGCCCCAGCCCGGCCAGGCCAGGCTCCAGGCCGGCTGGCTCGGCTGCGCAAACCGGCCCCCAGGCCGGCCAGGCCAGGCTCCAGGCGGGCTGGCTTTGCTAGGTAACCGGCCCCCAGGCCGGCTGGCTCGGATGGGTGGCCAACCCCCAGGCCGGCTCCTCTGGGAACTCTGAAGCAGTGCGTGAGGCCGGCCTCCCAGTACCCCTTCAACGACCACTTTTAGGAGGAGCTATAAATGCTCCTCCACCTACCTTGGGACAAGTAGCTCGCCCAAAGTTGAAGACATCATTATTGTAAGCTCGAGATTTGCTAGATCTCCCAATTCCTCCACCCAAACTCGTTGATCTTTGGAGGATTGAAGGAGAAGGCCCGGATCTACATCTTCACCAAGCGGATTTACATTTCCCCCTCATTCACTTGAGGGATCCTTTGCTAGGATTTCCATTGGGAAAACCTAGCTCATTGTTGTACTTACTTGATTGTCTTTGTGACAGATTGTAGCTGTTCGAGAGCCCCCAATCCAATTGTGGGTGGTGCCCGGATCGTTGTTGTAAAGGCTTCGGACTCCGCCTTGAAGGTTTCCGATAGTTGAAGGTGAACCAAACCTTTGTGGTGTGGTTCATCGGAGAAGAAGGTGAAGCCTTTGTGGCTGTTGAGTTGTGACCTTTGTGGTAGCTCACACCTCTCCAACGAGACGTACTCCCCTAAAAAGGAGAAACTCGGGAATACATCCGTGTCTCCGCGTGCTTTCGCTTTGGTTGCCTCTATCCTTGTTTATCGTCTTTACTTCGTGTATCTTGCTTAGTTGCTAGCTTGTCATATAGGTAAATTCACCGTAGTTGCATATCTAGAGAATTTACCTTATGTACCAAGCCTAAATTGAAAAAGTATTAAAATTTGAAGTAGCACCTATTCATCCCCCCCTCTAGGTGTCATACGATCCTTTCAATTGGTACCAGAGCCTTGGCTCTCTTGTTGGGCTTAACCTCCTAAGAGAAGTATGACAGGTGAGGGTGATCCCCGAATGACCAAGCCACTCCGGCATCCATGGCCGATCTCAAATCGATGGAGACATCTTTGAAATCGTCCATGGATACCCAATTTGCTGAGATGCGTGACTTGCTCATGAAACTCACAAGTGGCAAGGTTCCTTCGGAGACCATCCCACTAGAGGACTCCGCTAACTCCAATGACGGTGAAACCGAGGAGGAAAAAGAAAAAAAGAATGGGGATGACGAGGGGTAAACTCATCAAATCCCATGGTTAAGGACCTAGGGTTGAGACTATGGGGAGAGAACGTGGTACTACTGGTAGTTTCGTCGGCTGACAAGCAGAGGCAAAGATTTACCCAGGTTCAGGCCCCTCGGGTGGAGGTAAAGACCCTACTTCCTGCTTGTCTGGTATTGATTGTGTGAGATTATGCGATTACAAGGAGAGCTCCGGCGAGATATCGATATCGCTAGGGCTTTTGGTGGTTCGAGTATGGCTTGGTCCTAGATCGGCACCCCTCCCAGCCCTTAAATAGGCTGGGTCTCGGGAGTTTGTAACCGACCTATTTTACACGTAAGGAAAGTATAAACCGACTATGCCTATGTCTAATCTTGGAGGGTACTCCATCTTGTTGGGCCTCTTGCCTTGGGCTTCGAGTTGACTCTTCGCTTATTGGGCCTTGGTCGTCACGTGCACCAGGTACCCTCAGGGTAGGGTACCCGAGATGTATACCCTTGTCAGGGGATGAATATAAAGAAACCGACCTTAAGAAATCCCCTCCATCCATAACCAAGCCCATAGGTGGGAAGCCCGAGTACCATGAGGTCCCTCATTTGTACTCTCCCAACCCACCTATCCCTCATCCTCGCATAAACCCCTTAGGTCCTCCTCCTAAGCTTAATGCTTTAGCTTTTACTAGTTGGCAACACTCAATGAGATCTCATGTCAACAGTGCCTCTATCGAGTTTTGGAGGATCATGCAAGCAGGATTCAAGGCCGTGGATCCAAACAACTTGACAAGGAGAGAGGTGGTTGATGCTCAACTCAATGCCACCGCTCTACACATGCTTGAACTTGCCGTTGGTGAAAAGGATATTCATCACATTCAACATCTCACCACCGCCAAAGAAGCTTGGGATTGTCTCTCCGAGGCATTCCTCGGAAATGAGAGCATGAAGAGGAATAGATTTGATGCCTTGAACAATGAGGCCGAAGGCTTCTACATGCTTGAGGGTGAAACTCATGAAGAGATATATGGAAGACTCAAGACCCTCGCCCAAGCCTTTTATAATGTTGGGGCAAAGTATGCGGATGATGCTTGGGTCAAAAGGAAGTATGTGAATGCTCTCATGCCCTTCGAGCCCGTTGACTTGAAGGCCATACAAGGAAGGCACAACTACCTAGAAATGACCTCTAATGAAGTTATGCAAGAGATGCAAGCTTCCAAGGTTGCCACCAAAAATGCTCTAGACAATCGTGCTAGGGCCATGGGGATGAAACAAGGCGCCTCTCTTGCTTTGAAGGCCAAGGTTGTGAGCCTAGATGATAATGTGGAAGTTGAAGCTTGCCCAAGCAACATTCTTCCCGATGATCTCGAACAAGCCTATCATGATCATGTGGCTCTTGCCACAAGAACCTTTGGCGTGACCCGGCCAAGGCAAAGGCTCAAGCTGACCTAAAGAACAATCCAAGTGGCAAGAAGGAGTTTGCTATAAGGACAAAGACTTGTTACAATTGTCATGACAAACACCACTTCATCAAAGATTATCCTTATGAGAATAGAGAGCAACACGGTGAAGGCTTGTCCCCAAGGGCCAATCAAACATGATACAAAAGAAGCCTTTTGTCAAGAAGAAGCCATACTTCAAGAAAGCACCAAGAATTGTGTTGATGACTCAAGAAGAGTATCCTACCGATGATTCTGAAGAAGAAGAAGAACCCACTCGTGAGGTGGCCGCATGATGGCGTGAATCACACGCTCGTTGGGAGACCCCAAGAGGAAGGTATGATGCAGTTCAGCAGCAAGTTTTCCCTCAGAAAGAAACCAAGGTTATCGAACCAGTAGGAGCAGCAACTCTTCAGAAGGTTGTTGGTGGCTCGCACGGCGCAATAAGATCACCAACGTGGAATCTGCACACAACACAATCAAACTACTTTGCCCCAACGAAACAGTGAGGTTGTCAATCTCACCGGCTTGCTGAAAACAAAGGATTAAACGTATGGTGTGGAAAATGAGTATTAAATTGCAGAGAATGAAAAAGGAACAGTTTGCAGTTTGTGGTTGTTTAATCAGTGTAAAAGAATGGACCGGGGTCCACAGTTCACTAGTGGTGTCTCTCCATAAAAGATAACTAACATGTTGGGTGAACAAATTACAGCTGGGCAATTGACAAATAGTGAGCGCATGACAATGCATATACATGACATGTTGACTACTATGATATTTAATTGGGCATTACGACAAATACATAGACCGTTATCCAACAGCATCTATGACTAATAATCCACCGCCGGGTTGTCATCCGAGTCCCCCGTTGGTATTAAGTTGCAAGCAACGGATAATTGCATTAAGTAAAGTGCGTAATGTAAACAAACACATATGCCCGTGGACATAGCATCGTTAGGTTATCCCTAGTGGCAACAGCACATCCACAACCTTAGAACTTTCTGTCACTGTCCCAGGTTAAACGGAGGCATGAACCCACTATCTAGCATAAATACTCTCTCTTGGAGTTACAAGCATCTACTTGGCCAAAGCATCTACGAGTAACGGAAAGCATGCAAGATCTTAAATAACATATAAGATAGATTGATAATCAACTTGACATAATATTCAATATTCATCGGATCCCAGCAAACACAACATGTAGCATTACAATAATATGATCTTGATCATGTAGGGCAGCTCACAAGATCTAAACATGATGGCACAAAGTGGAGAGACAACCATCTAGCTACTGCTATGGACCCGTAGTCCAAGGATGAACTACTCACGCATCACTCCGGAGGCAGGCATGGCGATGTAGAAGCCTCCGGTGACGATTCCCCTCTCCGGCAGGGTGCCGGGAAGAGGTTCTGAACCCTCCCGAGCTAGGGTTGACGGCGGCGGCGTCTCTGGAACTTTTCGTGGATATTTGCTCAGGTACTTAGGGTTTTCGCGTCGGGGGGAATAAGTAGGCGAAAGGGCGGCGGCTGAGACCCCCGAGGGGCCCACACCACCCTAGGGCGCGGCAGAGGGGGGCCCGCGCCCTAGGTGCGTGTGGGGCCTCCTGGCTCCTCTGTTGCTCCTTCGCTCCGTCAGGTGTTCTGGAAAAATAGGGACCCCCGTGTAGTTTCGTCCAATTCCGAGAATATTTCCAGACTAGCTTTTCTGGAATACAAAAACAGCAGAAAACAGGAACTGGCACTTCGGCATCTTGTTAATAGGTTAGTCCCAAAAAATGTATAAAAGTGATATAAAGTAGATGCAAAACATGTAGCAATTGGTATAAAACAAGCATGGAACATCAAAAATTATAGATACGTTTGAGACGTATCAGCATCCCCAAGCTTAGTTCCTACTCGTCCTCGAGTAGGTAAACGATAAAAACAAAATAATTTTTGAGGTGACATGCTACCATCATAATCTTGATCATATAATATTGCAAGGCACATGTAAATGAATGAAGTGATCCAAGTCAATGGTCTATAATTTGCTACCAAATAGATAATGAGTAAACAATGAATCACACAAGCTAAACGTTTTCATGAATAGTACTTTCGAGACAAGCATCAAACAGTTTTGCATAAGTGTTAACTCATAAAGCAATAGTTTCTAATAAAAGGTATTTAATCAACACAAAGGAAGAATTAGTTTCAGCATTTGCTTCAACTTTCAACATATTTATCTCATGGATATTGTCAACACAAAGTAGTATAACAAGTCCAATACATTGCATATAACGCATGTTGTAACAAAGTTGACACTAGTGTTTGCTTGTGGAAGACAGAAAGAATAGGAAAACTGACTCAACATAAAAGTAAAAGAAAGGCCCTTCGCAGAGGGAAGCAGGGATTAAATCATGTGCTAGAGCTTTTAGGTTTTTGAAAGCATATAGAGATTGCATAAAATATTTGATACTCCTCCCAACCTTGCTAACACAAGCCATGGCTAACCGAATCCTCGGGTGCCTTCCATCAATCACATACCATGGAGGAGTATCTATTTTTGAGAGGTGTTTGTTAATTGTCAACGAATGGTAGCGGGTGAGAACAGTATTCTACCTGTCAACGGACTTTTAAGAGCGGCTCCCATGAAGGACGTTATTTCTACCAGCAAGGCAGATCATCCCTCTTTCTCTTTGGTTTACACACATTCAGGTATTTCACTGTTTGTCATTGCTTACTGATGAATCAGGGCAAAAGTGTGAAGAGAATTAATTGGTTAAAGTTGTAATTAATTGGGACTGGGCACCCCGTTGCCAGCTCTTTTTGCAAGTTATTGGATAAGCGGATGTATATGCCACTAGTCCAGGTGTAAAAGTCCATTCGACAAATAGAATAAAGAATAACCACACTAATTCCTCATGAGCTAGTAAACATTGACACAAAAAGGGAATAATAACATTTTGAATAATTTAAAGGTAGCACATGAAAAATTTACTTGGAGTGGCAAGGAAATACCACATATAGGTAGTTATGGTGGACACAAATGGCATGGATTTTGGCTCAAGGATTTGGATGCACGAGAAGCATTCCCTCTCAGTACAGAGTTTAGGCTAGCAAGGTTATGTAAGCAAACAAGAATATCAACCCGTACACCAAGTTTTATATGACAAACATATTGCAAACGTTATAAGACTTCATACCGTCTTCCTTGTTAACCAAACCCTGTTATTAGAAAATATCTAGACCTTAGAGATACCACCGATGCAAACCAAATTTTCAACAAGCTTTACGGTAGTTCTTCACTAATAGGCTTAACTCATGTGATGCACAATTTAATCATGATCTACTTGTTAACTCAAAACAATTGACAAGCATCAAGTTATCCATTAGTGATCTACAAGATTAAGCAAGTTTTTCCTTATACCAATTACCACATGCAACATTTTCTGAACCAACCAAACACCAATCAATTTATTTCATCAACTCTCCAAACAAATATAAGTGAAGCAAGAGAGTACTTTCTACAAAAGAAAGCTAATAGCTCTGACAAGAGATACATGAAAACAAGAGCTAAAAGCTGAACAGCGCTAGATATGAATACTCAACAAATATAAGTGAAGAATAGGAGTATTCTCATGAAAAAGCGGAGCGTGTCTCTCTCCCAATCAAGAATGCTAGGGTCCAGTCAAGCTTTATTGAAAATAAAAGTGCAATACTGAAAATAAAAGCACACAGACGCTCCAAGAAAAGCACATATGATGTGAAAGAATTAAAATATAGTTTCACTAGAGATGACCTGATAATTTTGACGATGAAGAAGGGGATGCCTTGGGCATCCCCAAGCTTAGACGCTTGAGTCTTCTTGAAATATGCTGGGGAGATCCATGGGAGCCTCCCCAAGCTTAAGCTCTTCACTCTTCTTGATCCTATTATATCATCCTTCTCTCTTGACCCTTGAAAACTTCCGTCACACCAAACTCAAAGTAGATCTCATTAGAGGGTTAGTGCATAATCAAAAATCACATGTTCTATAAGACGCAATATGATTTGTTACTTTAAACATTAGCTACAGCCACTGATGTTATGTGAAGCTCTTCCACCCAAAAAAGAATTTCACTCAACACTAGTAAAAGAGAGAATGCAAAATAAAAAGGCATAATCTGTCTAAAACAGAACAGTCCGCAAAGACGAATTTTTTCGAGGCACTTACGACGCTCAGATCGAAAACTCTGAACTAATGAAAGTTTCAGACATTCATAAAGATTACGCACAAAAATTTCAGATTTAATTAACAATCTGGTGATTTTAGGAATTTCGTACAGTGAACAGCAAAAATCTGTTTCTGCGCAGCAATCAAAATTAAGCATCATCTTAACATTAGAGGCTACTCTTGGCACAACAATGCGAGAAAATAAAGATACAAAGGAGTTGCTACAGAAGTAAACATCCCCTTGACTCAATAAAAGAAAAATTGCAGAAAAAAAATAATGGGTTGCCTCCCATAAGCGCTTTTCTTTAACGCCTTTTAGCTAGGCACAAAGCATGCATCAAGTATTACCAAAGACATTGAAATCTCCAACCTTTCGGTGGGATCGTCCTTCTTAATTGGAAAGAAGAACCTTCGATTAATAGGAGTATTGAATTTCATAAACCCATACTTTGCATTAATAAATACTCCATTGTTCTTTAAAAAGGGCCTTCCAAGGACAATATTACCAGGAGATTTTGCAAGAATCATAAAATTAACAGGGACAGTCTTATTCTGAATAGTAACCTTAACATCGTTAATAATCCCTATACTTTTTATGATTGTTCCATCCGCATGAAAATGAAAAACAGGGTAACTAACCATATTATCATATTTTAATAAATCATAAACCATTTTTGGCATGATGGACATTGTAGAACCAAGATCACAGTAGGCACGGAACTTTTCATTACCAATATTAATCTCAATGAATGGTTCCCAATCATTTTTTAACTCAACTAAAGGTTGTTCTTTAAGATTATGGCTCAGAGTTAAATCATCAATTGACTTTTCTATTTTATCTAGCTTAGCGAATACCCAGTTTCATCCACCATTGGAAAAATTGCCAAACCACTCAAAATATTATGAGCTTTCATTGAATCAATCTCAGAAAAGGTTTCCCCTACCATGGTATCTAGAGCAAGTTGATAGACAGAAAATAAACCATGGTAGAAAATTTTTATAAGAACTCTCAAATCCATCTTAGGTTGCACCTTCTTGTGCAATTCCAAAATTCTCGCCCAGGCATTCCTAAAGGATTCCCCACCTTTCTGCCTAAAAGTAATAATTTCTCCCACAGGTGGCACTACGGAAAAGGAGCAGAGCTAGACATGATAACTAACAGAAAACAAAACTGAAAATAAACTAAATGCAAGTAACTAATTTTTTTGTGTTTTTGATAATTGAAAGCAAACAAGATAAAATAAAATAAACTAAGCAAGACAAAAAACAAAGTAAAGAGATTGGAAGCGTGAAACTCCCCTTGCAGAAGACTGCTGTCTCCCCGGCAACGGCGCCAGAAAAAGATGCTGGCGCCTGACTGACGGGAGAGTATTCGAGGATGATGATGATGGTGATGAGTACTTCCCCGGCAACGGCGCCAGAAAAAGAGCTTGATGGCGTGAATCACACGCTCGTTGGGAGACCCCAAGAGGAAGGTATGATGCAGTTCAGCAGCAAGTTTTCCCTCAGAAAGAAACCAAGGTTATCGAACCAGTAGGAGCAGCAACTCTTCAGAAGGTTGTTGGTGGCTCGCACGGCGCAATACGATCACCAACGTGGAATCTGCACACAACACAATCAAACTACTTTGCCCCAACGAAACAGTGAGGTTGTCAATCTCACCGGCTTGCTGAAAACAAAGGATTAAACGTATGGTGTGGAAAATGAGTATTAAATTGCAGAGAATGAAAAAGGAACAGTTTGCAGTTTGTGGTTGTTTAATCAGTGTAAAAGAATGGACCGGGGTCCACAGTTCACTAGTGGTGTCTCTCCATAAAAGATAACTAACATGTTGGGTGAACAAATTACAGCTGGGCAATTGACAAATAGTGAGCGCATGACAATGCATATACATGACATGATGACTACTATGATATTTAATTGGGCATTACGACAAATACATAGACCGTTATCCAACAGCATCTATGACTAATAATCCACCGCCGGGTTGTCATCCGAGTCCCCCGTTGGTATTAAGTTGCAAGCAACGGATAATTGCATTAAGTAAAGCGTAATGTAAACAAACACATATGCCGTGGACATAGCATCGTTAGGTTATCCCTAGTGGCAACAGCACATCCACAACCTTAGAACTTTCTGTCACTGTCCCAGATTAAATGGAGGCATGAACCCACTATCTAGCATAAATACTCTCCTTGGAGTTACAAGCATCTACTTGGCCAAAGCATCTACGAGTAACGGAAAGCATGCAAGATCTTAAATAACATATAAGATAATTGATAATCAACTTGACATAGTATTCAATATTCATCGGATCCCAGCAAACACAACATGTAGCATTACAATAATATGATCTTGATCATGTAGGGCAGCTCACAAGATCTAAACATGATGGCACAAAGTGGAGAGACAACCATCTAGCTACTGCTATGGACCCGTAGTCCAAGGATGAACTACTCACGCATCACTCCGGAGGCAGGCATGGCGATGTAGAAGCCTCCGGTGACGATTCCCCTCTCCGGCAGGGTGCCGGGAAGAGGTTCTGAACCCTCCCGAGCTAGGGTTGACGGCGGCGGCGTCTCTGGAACTTTTCGTGGATATTTGCTCAGGCACTTAGGGTTTTCGCGTCGGGGGAATAAGTAGGCGAAAGGGCGGCGGCTGACGACCCCGAGGGGCCCACACCACCCTAGGGCGCGGCAGAGGGGGGCCCGCCCTAGGTGCGTGTGGGGCCCTCCTGGCTCCTCTCCGTTGCTCCTTGCTCCGTCAGGTGAGTTCTGGTAAAATAGGGACCCCCGTGAAGTTTCGTCCAATTCCGAGAATATTTCCAGACTAGCTTTTCTGGAATACAAAAACAGCAGAAAACAGGAACTGGCACTTCGGCATCTTGTTAATAGGTTAGTCCCAAAAAATGTATAAAAGTGATATAAAGTAGATGCAAAACATGTAGCAATTGGTATAAAACAAGCATGGAACATCAAAAATTATAGATACGTTTGAGACGTATCAGCATCCCCAAGCTTAGTTCCTACTCGTCCTCGAGTAGGTAAACGATAAAAACAAAATAATTTTTGAGGTGACATGCTACCATCATAATCTTGATCATATAATATTGCAAGGCACATGTAAATGAATGAAGTGATCCAAGTCAATGGTCTATAATTTGCTACCAAATAGATAATGAGTAAACAATGAATCACACAAGCTAAACGTTTTCATGAATAGTACTTTCGAGACAAGCATCAAACAGTTTTGCATAAGTGTTAACTCATAAAGCAATAGTTTCTAATAAAAGGTATTCAATCAACACAAGGAAGAATTAAGTTTCACATTTGCTTCAACTTTCAACATATTTATCTCATGGATATTGTCAACACAAAGTAGTATAACAAGTCCAATACGTTGCATATAACGCATGTTGTAACAAAGTTGACACTAGTGTTTGCTTGTGGAAGACAGAAAGAATAGGAAAACTGACTCAACATAAAAGTAAAAGAAAGGCCCTTCGCAGAGGGAAGCAGGGATTAAGTCATGTGCTAGAGCTTTTAGGTTTTTGAAAGCATATAGAGATTGCATAAAATATTTGATACTCCTCCCAACCTTGCTAACACAAGCCATGGCTAACCGAATCCTCGGGTGCCTTCCATCAATCACATACCATGGAGGAGTATCTATTTTTGAGAGGTGTTTGTTAATTGTCAACGAATGGTAGCGGGTGAGAACAGTATTCTACCTGTCAAACGGACTTTTAAGAGCGGCTCCCATGAAGGACGTTATTTCTACCAGCAAGGCAGATCATCCCTCTTTCTCTTTGGTTTACACACATTCAGGTATTTCACTGTTTGTCATTGCTTACTGATGAATCAGGGCAAAAGTGTGAAGAGAATTAATTGGTTAAAGTTGTAATTAATTGGGACTGGGCACCCCGTTGCCAGCTCTTTTTGCAAAATTATTGGATAAGCGGATGTATATGCCACTAGTCTAGGTGTAAAAGTCCATTCAACAAATAGAATAAAGAATAACCACACTAATTCCTCATGAGCTAGTAAACATTGACACAAAAGAGAATAATAACATTTTGAATAATTTAAAGGTAGCACATGAAAATTTTACTTGGAGTGGCAAGGAAATACCACAGATAGGTAGTTATGGTTGATGACGTGAAACACACGTTCGTTGGGAGACCCCAAGAGGAAGGTATGATGTAGTCAGCAGCAAGTTTTCCCTCAGAAAGAAACCAAGGTTATCGAACCAGTAGGAGCAGCAACTCTTCAGAAGGTTGTCAACGGCGCCAGAAAAATAGTTGTCGAAGGGAGTCTGGACTGTTTGTCGGGGGAATACTTTCTGGATTAACCCGCGGCCCAGTGCGACTTAACTTACTCGCACGGACAAAGGCCCACTTGGGAGCAAGCCCAATATTGAACCGCCATAAGGGGAAAGATCTAGAAGACATATCCCGGAGGACGTGAAGACCAAGTAGTCTCCGAGTAGGCCTCTGTGGATGTATTCCTTATGGGGAAGTTTCCTTTTGTAACCTAGCGAGCCTCTGTGTATATAAAGAGGACTCGCAGGACTTAGAGCGGGTCAAGCTATCAAGCCCAAACCCTAGCTCATACGGCGAGTACCAGATCGGATCGCCTCCATTGTAACACCTCGATTATCATATCAATACCAATCTAGGGTAGGCAGGAAGTAGGTCTTTTACCTCACATTGAGGGGGCCGAACCTGGGTAAATCTGTGTTGATCTTTGTTCCTGCGATCCCAAGCTCGGAGATGCTTGACTCGCATAATCCCACACCTACGAAGTCATCTATGACACCTGACGTGACAAACCCACGACAGTTGGCGCCCACCGTGGGGCCTGCGGTCAAGAGCGTCACGTTCCGCGCAGGATCCATGAAGGGAGCTGAAGATCTTGTTGTTGGCCGTATCATCACGGTCAATGGCACACCCCTCATCGACGATTCAAGCTGGGGGCCGGAAGCAGATTATTTGGAGACCGGCCACGTCATCCCGTTCGGATCCATCAACGTCTTCGTCGGCTTCATCGGTGGCAGGTCCGTTAGATCGGTCCAGAAGGCGATTCAGTAGAAGAAGTCGCCGATGATGGGGAAGAATCCGTGGAAAGCATGGACTCGCAAGAGTTTGGGTCCATCATACCTGCCTTTGAAGAAAGTTGCTGGGGTTACCCACCAGAAATCACATATCACCAGATCAAGAGATGGCACAAGTCGCGGTTTACATGGCCGGAGGAGCAGGCGCATCAGGAACTGCTGGAGAAACCGAGGCATCGGCACCCCCAAGCAACCCACTTCTTGTCCCGTGTCAGCCACGAACGCCGCCCTCCGTGCAACAGAAATTGAGGCCGCCAGGGCCGAGCTCCTGTATGAGGTTCGAAGGATGGAAGAAGAGCGCCGCAGGCTCGATCAGATAAACCAAGGAATCCAACAGGAGCGGCAGAGAGTAGCCGCGCTGGCTGCGACTCAACAGGTTGACCCGCAAACACAGCTGCGCGCGACTCA
This sequence comes from Poa pratensis, assembly GCA_947311845.1. Classification (NCBI taxonomy): domain Eukaryota; kingdom Viridiplantae; phylum Streptophyta; class Magnoliopsida; order Poales; family Poaceae; genus Poa; species Poa pratensis. Next base: position 35,848,710 of record CAMZMU010000050.1, on the reverse strand, counting down.
ACCAACAGTGGAAATCCCGCTCACTCCAGCCGCGGGACGGGAATCCAGACGACTGCGGAAGGAAGGGTACCAACAAATCAAGAGACCCAGCAACAACCAAGGAGGTTTCACACCCCACAGGGCCATTACCAGAACCCTGTCGATAATATGTATGCTGCGGCTAATATCTTGACTCAGATGGTACCAACAGGCGATGACCCGGTCAATGCTGAGGCGCGGCGCGCGATTCAGATGCTAAGTACGGCAGTCCTGCAACAAGCCAATAGGGCGGAAGCCGAAGCACAGCTGCCCCTCGTACCAGCCAATCACAGGATTGCAGCAGAAAGAAGCGTCCAAGCAGGCCACCAGAGACGTGTCAGGAGTCGCACAGAGGCAGCAGGAGCAAGTCGCAGAAGCGCAGGCGAATGCGCCATTGATGCAAAAGCGGCCCGCAGATAACCCCGCAGGCGCGCCCACAGCCCTGTCCTCGCGACTCAAGGGACCGCGTGTTTCACTGAAGGATCAGATCGGAACCTTTTCCTGAAGATTTCAAAGGGCCACGCAAGGTGGCAAACTACAACGCCAGCATGGATCCAACCACTTGGCTCAACAATTACGAGATGGGCATGAGCATCCTAAACGCATCTGAAGAGATCTGCGCACGCTACCTAAACATGATGCTAGAAGGTGCAGCGCACATATGGCTGCAAAATTTGCCTCCCAACTCTATAAATACTTGGGAGGAACTGAAGGATGCCTTCGTTAAGAACTTCCAAGGAACTTGCAAGCGACTCTGCAATATAGAAGATTAGAGCGTTGTGTCCAGAAGGAAGGCGAGTCAAGTCGCCATTGGATGAAAAGGGTGGCAGAAATAATACACTCCTCAGATAATATACCACCAAGCTCAGCCGTCCTGGTGATGGAGAAAAACTGCAAGTTTGAGCCGCTGATTCATAAGCTGGGTCGCATGAAGGATAAAGTCAAGAGCCTCAGCGAGGTGATGGCTGCGGCTAACAAATATGCCAGCTCAGATAAAACCAGAGACGCGTCAGACGGAGAAGAAGAGGAGGTTGCTGCAAAAGGAAAGAAAAACTCCAACAAGCCCCAGCAGCAGCAAACGAGCCACAACAACGCGAGTCAAAACAAACGCAAAAGCGAAGATGGTCACTCAGGGCTCGTCGCCAATGCGCGTGGAGGATTCAGAGGCCAGCGTGGAAGGGGTCGAGGATACGGCTCCCGTCCAATCAATATGCAAGAAGTTTTCAACCGGCCATGCGACCTTCATGCGACAGGTGATGGACGGCCAGCGGACCATACCAAGGCGCAATGCCATTATTACAAAAAGTGGAAAGAAGAGAGCCAACACAACGGGGGGAATTCCCATGAAGGAAACCCTAGTGCGGCTCATAACACAAATATTGGGCAGCACGGCGCGAGTAACCCCAGGCAGACGGGGCAGTATCACACAATAGTTATCGATACCTCCAAAAGAGAAGAGAAATTGAGCCGAGAAGTCAGCAGGTGAACGCCGTGATACCAGCAACACCCTTGGTTAAGGTGGTCAGAATACGCGTAACCTGGAGTCGCGACGACCACCCGCCACAGTACGGGAACCTGGCAAGTTGGCACTGGTTGTGGCACCGTACGTTGCAGGATACAAGCTGACCAAAGTGCTTATGGATGGAGGAAGCAGCATTAATATCTTGTACTACGATACTTTCCAGCGTCTAGGACTCAAGGATTCCAGCCTGCAGCCCACGTCAACAGTATTTCACGGCATTGTCCCAGGAAGGTCCGCACGGCCAGTGGGGAAAATAACCCTAGGGGTAACTTTTGGAACAGAAGAGAACTTTAGAAGTGAATTCCTAAGCTTCGAAGTGGTAAAATTCCAAAGCCCATATCACGCCTTGTTTGGAAGAACGGCCTTTGCTAAGTTTATGGCCAGGCCATGCTACGTGTACCTACAGTTGAAGATACCAGGACCAAAAGGGGTCATCACAGTGTACGGAGATAGAGAAAAAGCAATAGAATGTGAAAAGGAGATGCGGCTTCGCAGAATCCGCCTGTGCCGCGGAAGAGCTAAAAGGTTATAAGTCGCAGGTGGACCCAAACGACATGAGTGTGGTTACCACGCCATCTGCCGAGCCACCAATGAAATTCAAAGCGGCCCAGGACACTAAGCAGATAAATCTTGTTCCTGGCGACTCATCCAAGCAAACAGCATTGGAGCACACATGGAAGAAGAGCAGGAGAAGGCCCTCGTCGCTTTTCTCCAGGAAAATAAGACATCTTCGCATGGAAGCCGTCAGATATGCCAGGGGTACCAAGAGAATTAGCAGAACATAGCCTCAAAGTGAACCCTGCGGCTAAACCAGTGAAGCAGCCACTACGGCGTTTCATGATAGGAGAAAGGCAATAGGAGAGGAAATAGCTCGCTTGCTGGCTGCAGGATTCATCACGGAGGTATACCATCCGGAATGGGTGGCAAACCAGTATTGGTTATGAAAAAGAACGGTACGTGGCGAATGTGCGTTGATTACACCAGTCTTAACAAAGCTTGTCCAAAGGATCCATTTGCTTTGCCGCGAATCGACCAAGTAATTGATTCAACTGCTGGGTGCGAGCTGTTATGCTTTTTGGACGCCTATTCAGGCTACCATCAAATCAAGATGAAGAGGGAGGACCAAGAAAAGACGTCCTTCATCACACCCTTCGGAGCTTTTTGTTATGTCAGCATGCCCTTTGGGTTGAAGAACGCAGGTGCGACTTACCAAAGATGCATTCAGAATTGCCTACATGAGCAAATAGGTCGCAACGTTCACGCCTACGTGGATGATATTGTGTTAAGTCGCAAGTTAGCCAGGATCTTATTGGTGATCTGGCAGAGACATTCACAAATCTCAGAAAATACAACATGAAGCTCAACCCCACAAAGTGCGTCTTTGGAGTACCAGCAGGAAAGCTATTGGGATTCATAGTATCAGAAAGAGGCATTGAGGCCAATCCTGACAAGATAAAGGCCGTGATGGATCTCCAAAAGCCAGAAAAGATAAAAGATGTAGCGACTTACTGGTTGCGTAGCAGCTTTGAGTCGCTTTATATCAAGATTGGGAGAGAAAGCACTACCTTTGTACAGACTGTTGAAAAAATCAGACACCTTCGTTTGGGACGCAGAGGCCGACGAAGCTCTGACAGCCTTGAAACATCAATTGACAAATGCTCCAGTTCTGGCGGCTCCAAAAGATAAAGAGCCAATGCTACTATACATAGCGGCAAATTCCCGCGCTGTGAGCGCTGTCATGGTTGTGGAGAGACAAGAAACAGGAAAGGAATACCCTGTCCAGAGACCAGTATACTACGTGAGCGAAGTCCTCACAGCTTCCAAACAGCGTTACCCACAGTGGCAGAAGTTGGTGTTTGGAGTGTTCATGGCGAGTCGCAAGCTGAAGCACTACTTCCAAGAGCATCCAATAACTGTGGTTAGTTCAGCACCATTGGCAGATATCATTCGTAATCGAGAAGCTACTGGAAGAGTCGCTAAGTGGGCGATCGAGTTGGGACCACATCACATCAGCTACGAGCCGCGCACATCAATTAAGTCGCAAGCCCTTGCAGATTTTATTAACGATTGGACAGAAATCCAAGTCGCTCCTAGCATGGCAGAAACCAAATACTGGACCATGCATTTTGATGGGTCAAGACAGTTGCAAGGCTCGGGGGCTGGAGTTGTTCTAACATCTCCCAAGGGAGACAAGCTGCGGTATGTTACAGATACACTTCAACTGCACAAATAACGTGGCGGAGTACGAGGCACTGCTTCATGGTCTACGTATAGCAAAGGAGATGAACATCAGTCGCATACGCTGTTTTGGCGATTCAGACTTGGTGGCACAGCAGGTCTCCGGAACGTGGGACAGCAAGGATGCGAACATGGCTGCATATAGAGAGAGGTGGACAGAATTGCTGGACATTTCACTGGATACCAAGTTGAACATATTGATCGGAGACAAAATGAAGCTGCAGATGCCCTGTCTCGGCTTGGATCCAACAGACAGTCAGTCCCACCCAATGTTTTCCTGGATGAACTGCACAATCCATCAGTCAAACCTCCAGCAGAGATTGACATTGCAGAGCCAGAGGATGATTCAACTTTAGTCGCAGCCCTGCATGAACAGCCAGGATGGACAGAGCCATACATGGCATATTTAAGTCGCGGAGTGCTGCCGGACGATGAAATTGAGGCGCGCAAAATCATACGACGATCAAAGGCCTATACAATCATCAACAACGAATTATACAAGCGCAGCGTATCAGGAGCATTCCAAAGATGTGTCTCACCAGAAGAGGGACGAAAAATCTTGCACGAAATTCATTCAGGCGATTGTGGCCATCATGCTTCGTCAAGATCTTTGGTGGCAAAGGCGTTCCGACATGGATTCTTCTGGTTAACAGCATTAGCAGACGCAGAGCAAATTGTCAGAGTGTGCGATGGATGTCAAAGATACGCTAGGCAAGATCATATGCCAGCCCAAGCACTTCGCACAATACCCATCACATGGCCTTTTGCCGTATGGGGTTTTGACATGGTAGGACAAATTCACAAATGGATAGAAGCAGAACCTGTGGGAGATTGCGAGGCTGAAACAGCAGTCAAGTTCTTGAAGAAGGTCATATTCCGCTTCGGTTACCCCATAGTATCATTACAGACAATGGGAGCAACACCTCTGAAGGGGCTACACAGATATTTTGCGCAGACAATGGGATAAGATTGGACCTCACGTCAGTAGCACACCCGCAGAGCAATGGACAAGCTGAGCGAGCTAACCAGGAAATTCTCATGGAATTAAGCCGCGCCTTATTGAAAAGGTCGAAGCATCTCCAGGATGTTGGGTGGAAGAACTGCCAGCAGTACTGTGGAGCTTAAGAACAACCCCTAACAGATCCACATGATTTACACCATATTTCATGGTCTATGGAGCAGAAGCAGTCATGCCCAGCGACATCATACATGATTCACCAAGAGTTGCGGCTTACATCGAGACAGATAATGAGATAGCTCGGTAAGACTCGGGGACACATTAGAAGAGGTTAGAGACTTGGCAGCATCAAGGTCAGCGGTATATCAACAAGACTTGCGACGCTATCATGCCAGACGCATCAAAACCCGCACCTTTCAAGAAGGCGACCTAGTACTGCGACTTAAACAAGATCACAAGGGAATGCATAAGCTGTCCTCTCCATGGGAAGGACCCTACATCATCAGCAAGAAGCTAAACAATGGGTCGTACTACCTGCTGGATGTAAGGGAAGAAAGCAGCTAACGCCATGATTTCGAGGATCGTCTCGAGGCACCTCGCCCTTGGAACGTCGCACACCTGCGACCATACTATACATAAGAAAAGGCTAATCAGAGCCAAGCATCATCCTTTCCAGCTTTATAGCTGAGTATCATCACAGCCACTCAGGGCTAGAACTTCAACTTTGGTCGCCACCTAGGCGCGACCTCTGCAACATCTGTTCGCCACCCAGGCACGATCGACCCTTGTATCAGAAACCGGCTGCCACCTAGGCGCGGCCGTAAACTTTGTATCATCTCTGGTCGCCACCTAGGCGCGACCGACCCCATGTATCACCATGGATCGCCACCTACGCGCGATCCAACCCTATGTATAACACTCGGTTGCCACCTAGGCGCGACCTTATGTGTCATCATAATCAAAGCTTATCATAGCTTAGTCTATCATGGCAATATCATTATGTTTCTTGGGGTCTTTGTTACCCTGAAACAGCCAATTTATTGGCAATTATCAAATTTGCCTTAAGTTGGATTGCTACTCGCATTATGTGGCCAAAGTACTGGGGTGTGGCGTCAATCGAGCTTGATTGCCTATCATGGCCGCTCTCGACCCTGAACACACATGTTCCTAGGAAATACTGAGTCGCGCGAGTGCCCACTTAAGGATTCAGATGGCCTAACTAGAGGTCGATGTACTGCTTATAGTACGGCAACACCAATTACAATTACTTGTATCTTAACAATTGTTTTATTCATGATATCAAGTTACAGGTGATGACCTTCAGAGTTCTCTGAGAAGAATTGAGATGATTACCACATTACATCCTCTCAATCCTTGGGGGCTACATCATATTATCATCAAAAATTTGAAGATGGGTCGTCATCAAGTTTTGAAGCTATCAGGATACTCTAACAAAGAGGCTTACGAAGTCAGATGATCTTCCAGGTGCGAGTCAAGGCCAATCCTGCACAATTATAAGTCGCAAAACAAGGAAAAGCGCGCCTAAACATTCAAGATCAAGAATACTATGAAGTTCAGGCCACGCTTGGGGGCTAATGTCGGGGGAATACTTTCTGGATTAACCCGCGGCCCAGTGCGACTTAACTTACTCGCACGGACAAAAGGCCCACTTGGGAGCAAGCCCAATATTGAACCGCCATAAGGGGAAAGATCTAGAAGACATATCCCGGAGGACGTGAAGACCAAGTAGTCTCCGAGTAGGCCTCTGTGGACGTTTCCTTATGGGGGAAGTTTCCTTTTGTAACCTAGCGAGCCTCTGTGTATATAAAGAGGACTCGCAGGACTTAGAGCGGGTCAAGCTATCAAGCCCCAAACCCTAGCTCATACGGCGAGTACCAGATCGGATCGCCTCCATTGTAACACCTCGATTATCATATCAATACCAATTTAGGGTAGGCAGGAAGTAGGTCTTTTACCTCACATTGAGGGGGCCGAACCTGGGTAAATCTGTGTTGATCTTTGTTCCTGCGATCCCAAGCTCGGAGATGCTTGACTCGCATAATCCCACACCTACGAAGTCATCTATGACACCTGACGTGACAATCCCACGACACTGTTGACGTGGAATCTGCACACAACACAATCAAACTACTTTGCCCCAACGAAACAGTGAGGTTGTCAATCTCACTGGCTTGCTGAAAACAAAGGATTAAACGTATGGTGTGGAAAATGAGTATTAAATTGCAGAGAATGAAAAAGGAACAGTTTGCAGTTTGTGGTTGTTTAATCAGTGTAAAAGAATGGACCGGGGTCCACAGTTCACTAGTGGTGTCTCTCCATAAAAGATAACTAACATGTTGGGTGAACAAATTACAGCTGGGCAATTGACGAATAGTGAGCGCATGACAATGCATATACATGACATGTTGACTACTATGATATTTAATTGGGCATTACGACATAATACATAGACCGTTATCCAACAGCATCTATGACTAATAATCCACCGCCGGGTTGTCATCCGAGTCCCCCGTTGGTATTAAGTTGCAAGCAACGGATAATTGCATTAAGTAAAGTGCGTAATGTAAACAAACACATATGCCCGTGGACATAGCATCGTTAGGTTATCCCTAGTGGCAACAGCACATCCACAACCTTAGAACTTTCTGTCACTGTCCCAGGTTAAACGGAGACATGAACCCACTATCTAGCATAAATACTCTCTCTTGGAGTTACAAGCATCTACTTGGCCAAAGCATCTACGAGTAACGGAAAGCATGCAAGATCTTAAATAACATATAAATAGATTGATAATCAACTTGACATAATATTCAATATTCATCGGATCCCAGCAAACACAACATGTAGCATTACAATAATATGATCTTGATCATGTAGGGCAGCTCACAAGATCTAAACATGATGGCACAAAGTGGAGAGACAACCATCTAGCTACTGCTATGGACCCGTAGTCCAAGGATGAACTACTCACGCATCACTCCGGAGGCAGGCATGGCGATGTAGAAGCCTCCGGTGACGATTCCCCTCTCCGGCAGGGTGCCGGGAAGAGGTTCTGAACCCTCCCGAGCTAGGGTTGACGACGGCGGCGTCTCTGGATCTTTTCGTGGATTTTTGCTCAGGTACTTAGGGTTTTCGCGTCGGGGGGAATAAGTAGGCGAAAGGGCGGCGGCTGCGGACCCCGAGGGGCCCACACCACCCTAGGGCGCGGCAGAAGGGGGCCCGCGCCCTAGGTGCGTGTGGCCTCCTGGTGGCCCTCCTCTGCTGCTCCTTCGCTCCGTCAGGCGTGTTCTGGAAAAATAGGCACCCCCGTGTAGTTTCGTCCAATTCCGAGAATATTTCCAGACTAGCTTTTCTGGAATACAAAAACAGCAGAAAACAGGAACTGGCACTTCGGCATCTTGTTAATAGGTTAGTCCCAAAAAATGTATAAAAGTGATATAAAGTAGATGCAAAACATGTAGCAATTGGTATAAAACAAGCATGGAACATCAAAAATTATAGATACGTTTGAGACGTATCAGCATCCCCAAGCTTAGTTCCTACTCGTCCTCGAGTAGGTAAACGATAAAAACAAAATAATTTTTGAGGTGACATGCTACTATCATAATCTTGATCATATAATATTGCAAGGCACATGTAAATGAATGAAGTGATCCAAGTCAATGGTCTATAATTTGCTACCAAATAGATAATGAGTAAACAATGAATCACACAAGCTAAACGTTTTCATGAATAGTACTTTCGAGACAAGCATCAAACAGTTTTGCATAAGTGTTAACTCATAAAGCAATAGTTTCTAATAAAAGGTATTTAATCAACACAAAGGAAGAATTTAGTTTCAGCATTTGCTTCAACTTTCAACATATTTATCTCATGGATATTGTCAACACAAAGTAGTATAACAAGTCCAATACATTGCATATAACGCATGTTGTAACAAAGTTGACACTAGTGTTTGCTTGTGGAAGACAGAAAGAATAGGAAAACTGACTCAACATAAAAGTAAAAGAAAGGCCCTTCGCAGAGGGAAGCAGGGATTAAATCATGTGCTAGAGCTTTTAGGTTTTTGAAAGCATATAGAGATTGCATAAAATATTTGATACTCCTCCCAACCTTGCTAACACAAGCCATGGCTAACCGAATCCTCGGGTGCCTTCCATCAATCACATACCATGGAGGAGTATCTATTTTTGAGAGGTGTTTGTTAATTGTCAACGAATGGTAGCGGGTGAGAACAGTATTCTACCTGTCGAACGGACTTTTAAGAGCGGCTCCCATGAAGGACGTTATTTCTACCAGCAAGGCAGATCATCCCTCTTTCTCTTTGGTTTACACACATTCAGGTATTTCACTGTTTGTCATTGCTTACTGATGAATCAGGGCAAAAGTGTGAAGAGAATTAATTGGTTAAAGTTGTAATTAATTGGGACTGGGCACCCCGTTGCCAGCTCTTTTTGCAAGTTATTGGATAAGCGGATGTATATGCCACTAGTCCAGGTGTAAAAGTCCACTCGACAAATAGAATAAAGAATAACCACACTAATTCCTCATGAGCTAGTAAACATTGACACAAAAAGGGAATAATAACATTTTGAATAATTTAAAGGTAGCACATGAAAAATTTACTTGGAGTGGCAAGGAAATACCACATATAGGTAGTTATGGTGGACACAAATGGCATGGATTTTGGCTCAAGGATTTGGATGCACGAGAAGCATTCCCTCTCAGTACAGAGTTTAGGCTAGCAAGGTTATGTAAGCAAACAAGAATATCAACCCGTACACCAAGTTTTATATGACAAACATATTGCAAACGTTATAAGACTTCATACCGTCTTCCTTGTTAACCAAACCCTGTTATTAGAAAATATCTAGACCTTAGAGGTACCACCGATGCAAACCAAATTTTCAACAAGCTTTACGGTAGTTCTTCACTAATAGGCTTAACTCATGTGATGCACAATTTAATCATGATCTACTTGTTAACTCAAAACAATTGACAAGCATCAAGTTATCCATTTTAGTGATCTACAAGATTAAGCAAGTTTTTCCTTATACCAATTACCACATGCAACATTTTCTGAACACCAATCAATTTATTTCATCAACTCTCCAAACAAATATAAGTGAAGCAAGAGAGTACTTTCTACAAAAGAAAGCTAATAGCTCTGACAAGAGATACATGAAAACAAGAGCTAAAAGCTGAACAGCGCTAGATATGAATACTCAACAAATATAAGTGAAGAATAGGAGTATTCTCATGAAAAAGCGGAGCGTGTCTCTCTCCCAATCAAGAATGCTAGGGTCCAGTCAAGCTTTATTGAAAATAAAAGTGCAATACTGAAAATAAAAGCACACAGACGCTCCAAGAAAAGCACATATGATGTGAAAGAATTAAAATATAGTTTCACTAGAGATGACCTGATAATTTTGACGATGAAGAAGGGGATGCCTTGGGCATCCCCAAGCTTAGACGCTTGAGTCTTCTTGAAATATGCTGGGGAGATCCATGGGAGCCTCCCCAAGCTTAAGCTCTTCACTCTTCTTGATCCTATTATATCATCCTTCTCTCTTGACCCTTGAAAACTTCCGTCACACCAAACTCAAAGTAGATCTCATTAGAGGGTTAGTGCATAATCAAAAATTCACATGTTCTATAAAGACGCAATATGATTTGTTACTTTAAACATTAGCTACAGCCACTGATGTTATGTGAAGCTCTTCCACCCAAAAAAGAATTTCACTCAACACTAGTAAAAGAGAGAATGCAAAATAAAAAGGCATAATCTGTCTAAAACAGAACAGTCCGCAAAGACGAATTTTTTCGAGGCACTTACGACGCTCAGATCGAAAACTCTGAACTAATGAAAGTTTCAGACATTCATAAAGATTACGCACAAAAATTTCAGATTTAATTAACAATCTGGTGATTTTAGGAATTTCGTACAGTGAACAGCAAAAATCTGTTTCTGCGCAGCAATCAAAATTAAGCATCATCTTATTAGAGGCTACTCTTGGCACAACAATGCGAGAAAATAAAGATACAAAGGAGTTGCTACAGAAGTAAACAAACCTTGACTAATACTGAAAATAAAAGATAATGGGTTGCCTCCCAAAAGCGCTTTCTTTAATGCCTTTTAGCTAGGCATAGTGATTTTTATGATGCTCACATAAAGATGAGAGTTGAAACATAAAAGAGAGCATCAAGAGCATATATAAAACATGTTTAAATCTAACACTCTTCCTATGCATAGGAGCCTTGTAAGAAAACAAGTAATAAGCACAAAGTGACTAGCATAGGAAGACAAAACAAGTGCAACTTCAAAACTTTCAACGGACCATTAGGTCTTAAAGCAAAAATCATATAGAAGCAACACAAGAGAAAGCTCAAAACTTTCATCATAAAGAGAGGAAATTTAATAACATGAAGATTTCTATAACCATATTTTCCTCTCTCAAAATAATTTTCAGTAGCATCATGAACAAACTCAACAATATAACTATCACATAAAGCATGCTTTTCATGATCTACAAAACATAATTTTTATTAAGCTCAAAATAGTGGGGTTATCAAACCCACTTTTGACAATATAGTATAATAATATCATTAGGCAATATAGGACCATCATCAAGAGCATTATCATATATAACATTAGGGAGCACATTTTTACTTTCTGCAATTTCCTTTACTGAGTCAAGGAGGATGTTTTTTCAAATTTATCAAAAGAGATATTTCAATAGAATCATCACATTCGACAATATAGCATTCTTCCTCCTCCAAAGCTAGGGGACTAAAAATAACATTTTTATCAAAACCAGCTTCCCCAAGCTTAGAGCTTTCCATGGCATTAGCAATAATGGTGTTCAAAGAATGTATGCTAATAACATTGCTACTATCATGATTGTTATGCAAATAAAGTTCCATAGGCTTTTTAATTTTCTCTTCAAACACTTCATGTCCCAACTCAAGATAAATTTCATAAAGCTCTCTCATGTTGTTTTCAGCCATAGGACTAGTTTCAAGGAAAGTAACCATTGATAGCAAGTAAAGAGCTAGACATAATAACTAACAGGAAAAACAAACGAAATAAACTAAATGCAAGTAACTAATTTTTTTGTGTTTTTGATAATTGAAAGCAAACAAGATAAAATAAACTAAGCAAGACAAAAACAAAGTAAAGAGATTGGAAGCGTGAAACTCCCCTTGCAGAAGACTGCTGTCTCCCCGGCAACGGCGCCAGAAAAATAGCTTGATGACGTGAAACACACGTTCGTTGGGAGACCCCAAGAGGAAGGTATGATGTAGTCAGCAGCAAGTTTTCCCTCAGAAAGAAACCAAGGTTATCGAACCAGTAGGAGCAGCAACTCTTCAGAAGGTTGTCAACGGCGCCAGAAAAATAGCTGTCGAGGGAGTCTGGACTGTTGACGTGGAATCTGCACACAACACAATCAAACTACTTTGCCCCAACGAAACAGTGAGGTTGTCAATCTCACTGGCTTGCTGAAAACAAAGGATTAAACGTATGGTGTGGAAAATGAGTATTAAATTGCAGAGAATGAAAAAGGAACAGTTTGTGGTTGTTTAATCAGTGTAAAAGAATGGACCGGGGTCCACAGTTCACTAGTGGTGTCTCTCCATAAAAGATAACTAACATGTTGGGTGAACAAATTACAGCTGGGCAATTGACGAATAGTGAGCGCATGACAATGCATATACATGACATGTTGACTACTATGATATTTAATTGGGCATTACGACATAATACATAGACCGTTATCCAACAGCATCTATGACTAATAATCCACCGCCGGGTTGTCATCCGAGTCCCCGTTGGTATTAAGTTGCAAGCAACGGATAATTGCATTAAGTAAAGTGCGTAATGTAAACAAACACATATGCCCGTGGACATAGCATCGTTAGGTTATCCCTAGTGGCAACAGCACATCCACAACCTTAGAACTTTCTGTCACTGTCCCAGGTTAAACGGAGACATGAACCCACTATCTAGCATAAATACTCTCTCTTGGAGTTACAAGCATCTACTTGGCCAAAGCATCTACGAGTAACGGAAAGCATGCAAGATCTTAAATAACATATAAGATAGATTGATAATCAACTTGACATAATATTCAATATTCATCGGATCCCAGCAAACACAACATGTAGCATTACAATAATATGATCTTGATCATGTAGGGCAGCTCACAAGATCTAAACATGATGGCACAAAGTGGAGAGACAACCATCTAGCTACTGCTATGGACCCGTAGTCCAAGGATGAACTACTCACGCATCACTCCGGAGGCAGGCATGGCGATGTAGAAGCCTCCGGTGACGATTCCCCTCTCCGGCAGGGTGCCGGGAAGAGGTTCTGAACCCTCCCGAGCTAGGGTTGACGACGGCGGCGTCTCTGGATCTTTTCGTGGATTTTGCTCAGGTACTTAGGGTTTTCGCGTCGGGGGGAATAAGTAGGCGAAAGGGCGGCGGCTGCGGACCCCCGAGGGGCCCACACCACCCTAGGGCGCGGCAGAAGGGGGGCCCGCGCCCTAGGTGCGTGTGGCCTCCTGGTGGCCCTCCTCTGCTGCTCCTTCGCTCCGTCAGGCGTGTTCTGGAAAAATAGGCACCCCGTGTAGTTTCGTCCAATTCCGAGAATATTTCCAGACTAGCTTTTCTGGAATACAAAAACAGCAGAAAACAGGAACTGGCACTTCGGCATCTTGTTAATAGGTTAGTCCCAAAAAATGTATAAAAGTGATATAAAGTAGATGCAAAACATGTAGCAATTGGTATAAAACAAGCATGGAACATCAAAAATTATAGATACGTTTGAGACGTATCAATGGTGGACACAAATGGCATGGATTTTGGCTCAAGGATTTAGATGCACAAGAAGCATTCCCTCTCAGTACAGAGTTTAGGCTAGCAAGGTTTATGTAAGCAAACAAGAATATCAACCCGTACACCAAGTTTTATATGACAAACATATTGCAAACGTTATAAGACTTCATACCGTCTTCCTTGTTAACCAAACCCTGTTATTAGAAAATATCTAGACCTTAGAGATACCACCGATGCAAACCAAATTTTCAACAAGCTTTACGGCAGTTCTTCACTAATAGGTTTAACTCATGTTATGCACAATTTAATCATGATCTACTTGTTAACTCAAAACAATTGACAAGCATCAAGTTATCCAAATTAGTGATCTACAAGATTAAGCAAGTTTTTCCTTATACCAATTACCACATGCAATATTTTCTGAACCAACCAAACACCAATCAATTTATTTAATCAACTCTCCAAACAAATATAAGTGAAGCAAGAGAGTACTTTCTACAAAAGAAGGCTAATAGCTCTGACAAGACATACATGAAAACAAGAGCTAAAAGCTGAACAGCGCTAGATAATGAATACTCAACAAATATAAGTGGAGAATAGGAGTATTCTCATGAAAAAGCGGAGCGTGTCTCTCTCCCAATCAAGAATGCTAGGGTCCAGTCAAGCTTTATTGAAAATAAAAGTGCAATACTGAAAATAAAAGCACACAGACGCTCCAAGAAAAGCACATATGATGTGAAAGAATTAAAATATAGTTTCACTAGAGATGACCTGATAATTTTGACGATGAAGAAGTTGATGCCATTGGTCATCCCCAAGCTTAGACGCTTGAGTCTTCTTGAAATATGCTGGGGAGAGCCATGGGAGCCTCCCAAGCTTAAGCTCTTCACTCTTCTTGATCCTATTATATCATCCTTCTCTCTTGACCCTTGAAAACTTCCGTCACACCAAACTCAAAGTAGATCTCATTAGAGGGTTAGTGCATAATCAAAAACTCACATGTTCTATATAGGCGCAATATGATTTGTTACTTTAAACATTAGCTACAGCCACTGATGTTATGTGAAGCTCTTCCACCCAAAAAAGAATTTCACTCAACACTAGTAAAAGAGAGAATGCAAAATAAAAAGGCATAATCTGTTTAAAACAGAACAGTCCGCAAAGACGAATTTTTTCAAGGCACTTGCGACGCTCAGATCGAGAAACTTTGAACTAATGAAAGATTCAGACATTCATAAAGATTACGCACAAAAAATTTCAGATTTAATTAACAATCTGGTGATTTTAGGAATTTCGTACAGTGAACAGCAAAAATCTGTTTCTGCGCAGCAATCAAAATTAAGCATCGTCTTAACATTAGAGGCTACTCTTGGCACAACAATGCGAGAAAATAAAGATACAAAGGAGTTGCTACAGAAGTAAACATCCACCTTGACTCAATAAAAGAAAAATTGCAAAAATAAAAATAATGGGTTGCCTCCCATAAGCGCTTTTATTTAACGCCTTTTAGCTAGGCACAAAGCATGCATAAAGTATTACCAAAGACATTGAAATCTCCCAACCTTTCGGTGGGATCGTCCTTCTTAATTGGAAAGAAGAACCTTCGATTAATAGGAGTATTGAATTTCATAAACCCATACTTTGCATTAATAAATACTCCATTGTTCTTTAAAAAGGGCCTTCCAAGGACAATATTACCAGGAGATTTTGCAAGAATCATAAAATTAACAGGGACAGTCTTATTCTGAATAGTAACCTTAACATCGTTAATAATCCCTATACTTTTTATGATTGTTCCATCCGCATGAAAATGAAAAACAGGGTAACTAACCATATTATCATATTTTAATAAATCATAAACCATTTTTGGCATGATGGACATTGTAGAACCAAGATCACAGTAGGCACGGAACTTTTCATCACCAATATTAATCTCAATGTATGGTTCCCAATCATTTTTTAACTCAACTAAAGGTTGTTCTTTAAGATTATGGCTCAGAGTTAAATCATCAATTGACTTTTCTATTTTATCTAGCTTAGCGAATACCCCAGTTTCATCCACCATTGGAAAAATTGCCAAACCACTCAAAATATTAAGAGCTTTCATTGAATCAATCTCAGAAAAGGTTTCCCCTACCATGGTATCTAGAGCAAGTTGATAGAAAGAAAATAAACCATGGTAGAAAAATTTTATAAGAACTCTCAAATCCATCTTAGGTTGCACCTTCTTGTGAAATTCCAAAATTCTCGCCCAGGCATTCCTAAAGGATTCCCCACCTTTCTGCCTAAAAGTAATAATTTCTCCCACAGGTGGCACTACGGGAAAAGGAGCAGAGCTAGACATGATAACTAACAGAAAACAAAACTGAAAATAAACTAAATGCAAGTAACTAATTTTTTTGTGTTTTTGATAATTGAAAGCAAACAAGATAAAATAAAATAAACTAAGCAAGACAAAAAACAAAGTAAAGAGATTGGAAGCGTGAAACTCCCCTTGCAGAAGACTGCTGTCTCCCCGGCAACGGCGCCAGATGTGGGGACCCCGACTAGCTGTCCGAAATACCCGATTATGCTTAACACAACGATCCCGTGATCAGTCTGTCGTTGCACATAATCCGAATTGGATTCCAAAGTTTACATCCATTGCAGTACCGAATAGAAAGTCTTACATAAATGGTCATTTAGACCAAGTTCTTACATAGGTGCCTTCATGGGCCAAACCAAATATATCAGCGGAAGCTACGGCGTAATCGACATCATATTCTAACGATGACGACCCGACAGGCAGCTGACTTGTGGAGATCCTTAGTTGGCGTAGAAGTCGCCATATTCCTGCTCTGCGTAGTGTTCCTCCTCGTAGTCTGGCTAGGACAATAGCCAGGGACGAAACCAATATGAGTACATTTGAATGTACTCGCAAACTATCCCAACATGAGTATGCACCAGTTTTTATTTTAGTTGACAACTTTTCTTATTTAAAACATCTCTATATCTTTATTGAAAAAGGTAAGAAGAGCTTTATAACTATCTTTAAAGAAGTCACCTTTTTCATCTGTTTTTCCAAAACTTCTCTCTTTCCCGACCATAGCCCGTCATGGTCCACTTCCATCCCACCACCTCATACCGATCCGTTGGTATAGGTGTAGGAAACATTCTCCACTCCATTTTCTTTTAAAAACTCAAAGCCTTTTTAAAACTTGCACAAGGTCTTAGGATAGTCTCCCAATTGTCCATATCCGAGGACTCGGCTATTCGAATAGTTTTTAACACTCTGCAGAGGTAGCACGCTTTTAACCCACATCCATCCGGCAACTCATCGTGTCTGCCACGTCTCGCCATACCAGTTGTATGCGAAGTAAGCCGCCGGCCATAGCCTCTTATTTGCTCATGCTAGTATAGGATCCTTCCCATATGACACTTTCCATCGACACCCAGTCCGGTTTCCCGTCAGAAACCCTAAGTGTGAGGACTCATAGTTTTGTCCGGCGGTTTATGGTGGAACCTTCTATCCTCCCCACCAACTTGTGTGAGGACCCGGGTCAGGGGGTAGATCCTCGGACCATCCCTCATGCATAACGGAGTCATCTCCATCGATGAGGTATCCCATACTAATAAGAGCAAACTACATGACTACGCCTTTTCCCATATGTGGTAAATGTGGTCGCACAGGGTAGGATTGGTTTCCATAGTACTAGGACACTGTGCATTTTTCACAAACATCACCATTTTTCCACCTTTCCAACACAGTACCGACATCTCGTCGTTCCATAAACTCACAAGACATTTCAAAGGAGTTTTGAATAAACAACATTGTGTTCCCATCCTAAAGTTTTATATAAACTACTACATAGGGTGGCAAAATAATATCCATATATTTCTGAAATGGGTTTTGTAAATCTTGCTTTGAGAGTAAACATATTATGAAAGTAGATGCATATGTTGGTAGTGCAAGCTCAGAGAATAGCTTGCCTTGCTTGGCAAAGTGATCTTGCTCTTGTTCTTCAAATTCAGCAAACTCTCCTTCCTCGATATATCCGACAACGTTCTCGTCTAATTAACAAACAAACAATACAAACAATCACTAAGCTATACAAGCAATCACCTCAACATAACCATCATTAACATCACAATTGGCTACTGCACACATCAAACCACACAATTTGGTTTTCAAATAAATTGAATTAAACATTATTTAATTAAGTCCAAATTATGGCAGAAACTAGTTATTCATGTTTAATTCCACAACTTGAGTTCTGTTGGTCACAAAAATACAAACTAAAATTCTATGGAAAGCCACTGATGTGTAGAATACAACCCAATTTGAATTGGACCATTTGGAGTTACCAAAATCCCTACACATTGGATTGAATCCAGTAGCTTAATAATCAAGTTTTAGCTACCAATTAAATTATATTGTTCCAAAAATTAAACCCTTTTAGGGGTAACTAAACATGGATATATGTGAGCTAACAAAATTGGTCCTAACTCATTTGGATCAACCAATAAACATATTTGTCTGTTTTAGTCCAGAAGGGTTTATTTTAAAGTCAGCAATTAATATTGCTTAATTAATTCTACCAAAATTAGGAGAGCTAACATAAGGCAGTACTAAGCTAGAAAAATTGGTTTGGAATTATTTGGACTAGCATAGTATCATAAACAAACAAGTTTAGATTTTAAACCTTCTGTGGCATTTTCAATAATACTTTTTAACTATTTAATGAAATGACATGGGACCAATTGTGTTGGTTAAACAATTTCATAAGATTTCCAGAACAGTTGAGTTTGATTTATTTGGATTCCTAAATCTCGAGATATTGAATTTCAAAGATAGGTCCAGTACTGTTTTTCCAGAGAAAAATTAAAATAGAAATTCCTTCTCTCTGGATAATGTTGAGATTTCTGACAGGTGGGGCCTACTGGTCAGTGACTCAGCGTGTGCGTGGAAAAGAATAAAAGACTGACGGGTGGGGCCAGACAGTCAGTGGCTTAACTACAGCGAAGCGGTACGTGGCTGTTGGATCTGGATCCAACGGTTCACGATCAAAGGCAACGGCGGCGACCAAAAACTGGCGGCGCCGCCGCGCCGGCGGCACTGTGACGGTCGGAACCTCACCTAGGGGGCTCGGGAAAGCTCGGCGAAGTGGTGGATCGACGGCGGAGGCTCGGGGAAGTTCGTGGTGCGAGCTGCGCTTGCTGGGGAAGGCTGGTTCGTCGGCGGCGAGTTCCCGGACTTCCACGGCCTCGGCAGCGGACTCCGGCGACCTCCTGGCGACGCGGCTGTGCACTAAAATGAGGGAAAACGAGCTCGGGTGAGTGCGGTGAAGGTGGAGAACAAGGCTCAGGACAGAGAGGTGACAATAGGGTTGTGTGGCGTCGCGGCCATGCTTCACCTCGACGGCGGCGACAGTGCAGCCGTGCACGGCCTCCTGCGGTGCACAGATGGATCGAGAGGGGAGTGTGAGGGAGTGAGAAGTGTGATGTTTCCAGAGGGGCGTGGGGTGGCTTTATAGGGCAGGGCTGGTCCACGGTGGTCGTGATTCATATGGCGGCGTCCATGGCGCACGGAGGTGATCCCCCGATCGATTCGCGCGGCTAAGTACAGGTAACGTGGCGGCGAGACGTCTACCGGGGTCCGGGCTTCTTCTAGAAGCGTCTAGAGGGACGGTGCGTGTCGGGGAGCTAAGGGGGGGACGAATTTCGCCGGCGCCGTCCAACTCCTCTATGGTGGCCGTCGAGGAACCGCGGCTTAAAGGCGATGGGAGAGTGCTCGGGTTTCTTCCCCTGCGGTGCAGAGAGGTGCAGAGGTGCAGAAGCGAGGGAGAGCGCGGCTAGGGGGGCCCTGGCGGCGAAGAAAACGGCGATGACGGTGGAGGCGACACGGCGACGGCGTCGGGGCTGAGGTCGATGACCTTTTTGCAGAAAACCCTTCCTCCCTCTTTTCTTTTATTTTTCAGTTTTATTTCAATATCCAGAGCTTTTCCTGGATTTATTTGAGGTACTTAAGTATTTTAGAAAATTCTGCAAATATTTGTGGGGCCTCCCCATAACATGTAGAAGCTCCACAAAAATTGGCATTGCCAAATAAAATGTTTGGCAACATTTTCTTTCATAGTACTTGTTTAAGGTAATTTGATTTATTTCTATTTGTTTTTATTTTAAAATTTTAAAACAAGTTCAAAAATAATATTTGAGATGGGAAAGTAGTAAGAACAAAAAGGGAGAGGGTTTACATTGCATCTCCACTGACTTTGATTTGAAAATAATTGAATTTGTCACTTTGAGATTTTTAAAGTGATAACTTGCTATTTTTATTTTCTTGCTTTTAATTTGGATTTTGGTCTCTTTATTTCTTATTAGTGTTTACTAGAGCAAACACTCACACAACCAGCAAGAACAACAACACAAGTAAGAAGAAGCAATTAACAGACAATAAACATCAAAAGTTTTTGTTGGTTCCCATTTTTGGAATAAAATTCTGGATATTAATTTTGGGATGTTACACCAGAAAAAGATGCTGGCGCCTGACTGACGGGAGAGTATTCGAGGATGATGATGATGGTTATGATGAGTACTTCCCCGGCAACGGCGCCAGAAAAAGAGCTTGATGGCGTGAATCACACGCTCGTTGGGAGACCCCAAGAGGAAGGTATGATGCAGTTCAGCAGCAAGTTTTCCCTCAGAAAGAAACCAAGGTTATCGAACCAGTAGGAGCAGCAACTCTTCAGAAGGTTGTTGGTGGCTCGCACGGCGCAATACGATCACCAACGTGGAATCTGCACACAACACAATCAAACTACTTTGCCCCAACGAAACAGTGAGGTTGTCAATCTCACCGGCTTGCTGAAAACAAAGGATTAAACGTATGGTGTGGAAAATGAGTATTAAATTGCAGAGAATGAAAAAGGAACAGTTTGCAGTTTGTGGTTGTTTAATCAGTGTAAAAGAATGGACCGGGGTCCACAGTTCACTAGTGGTGTCTCTCCATAAAAGATAACTAACATGTTGGGTGAACAAATTACAGCTGGGCAATTGACAAATAGTGAGCGCATGACAATGCATATACATGACATGATGACTACTATGATATTTAATTGGGCATTACGACATAATACATAGACCGTTATCCAACAGCATCTATGACTAATAATCCACCGCCGGGTTGTCATCCGAGTCCCCCGTTGGTATTAAGTTGCAAGCAACGGATAATTGCATTAAGTAAAGTGCGTAATGTAAACAAACACATATGCCGTGGACATAGCATCGTTAGGTTATCCCTAGTGGCAACAGCACATCCACAACCTTAGAACTTTCTGTCACTGTCCCAGATTAAACGGAGGCATGAACCCACTATCTAGCATAAATACTCTCTCTTGGAGTTACAAGCATCTACTTGGCCAAAGCATCTACGAGTAACGGAAAGCATGCAAGATCTTAAATAACATATAAGATAGATTGATAATCAACTTGACATAGTATTCAATATTCATCGGATCCCAGCAAACACAACATGTAGCATTACAATAATATGATCTTGATCATGTAGGGCAGCTCACAAGATCTAAACATGATGGCACAAAGTGGAGAGACAACCATCTAGCTACTGCTATGGACCCGTAGTCCAAGGATGAACTACTCACGCATCACTCCGGAGGCAGGCATGGCGATGTAGAAGCCTCCGGTGACGATTCCCCTCTCCGGCAGGGTGCCGGGAAGAGGTTCTGAACCCTCCCGAGCTAGGGTTGACGGCGGCGGCGTCTCTGGAACTTTTCGTGGATATTTGCTCAGGCACTTAGGGTTTTCGCGTCGGGGGGAATAAGTAGGCGAAAGGGCGGCGGCTGACGACCCCCGAGGGGCCCACACCACCCTAGGGCGCGGCAGAGGGGGGCCCGCCCTAGGTGCGTGTGGGGCCCTCCTGGCTCCTCTCCGTGCTCCTTTGCTCCGTCAGGTGTTCTGGAAAATAGGGACCCCCGTGAGTTTCGTCCAATTCCGAGAATATTTCCAGACTAGCTTTTCTGGAATACAAAAACAGCAGAAAACAGGAACTGGCACTTCGGCATCTTGTTAATAGGTTAGTCCCAAAAAATGTATAAAAGTGATATAAAGTAGATGCAAAACATGTAGCAATTGGTATAAAACAAGCATGGAACATCAAAAATTATAGATACGTTTGAGACGTATCAGCATCCCCAAGCTTAGTTCCTACTCGTCCTCGAGTAGGTAAACGATAAAAACAAAATAATTTTTGAGGTGACATGCTACCATCATAATCTTGATCATATAATATTGCAAGGCACATGTAAATGAATGAAGTGATCCAAGTCAATGGTCTATAATTTGCTACCAAATAGATAATGAGTAAACAATGAATCACACAAGCTAAACGTTTTCATGAATAGTACTTTCGAGACAAGCATCAAACAGTTTTGCATAAGTGTTAACTCATAAAGCAATAGTTTCTAATAAAAGGTATTTAATCAACACAAAGGAAGAATTAGTTTCAGCATTTGCTTCAACTTTCAACATATTTATCTCATGGATATTGTCAACACAAAGTAGTATAACAAGTCCAATACATTGCATATAACGCATGTTGTAACAAAGTTGACACTAGTGTTTGCTTGTGGAAGACAGAAAGAATAGGAAAACTGACTCAACATAAAAGTAAAAGAAAGGCCCTTCGCAGAGGGAAGCAGGGATTAAGTCATGTGCTAGAGCTTTTAGGTTTTTGAAAGCATATAGAGATTGCATAAAATATTTGATACTCCTCCCAACCTTGCTAACACAAGCCATGGCTAACCGAATCCTCGGGTGCCTTCCATCAATCACATACCATGGAGGAGTATCTATTTTTGAGAGGTGTTTGTTAATTGTCAACGAATGGTAGCGGGTGAGAACAGTATTCTACCTGTCAAACGGACTTTTAAGAGCGGCTCCCATGAAGGACGTTATTTCTACCAGCAAGGCAGATCATCCCTCTTTCTCTTTGGTTTACACACATTCAGGTATTTCACTGTTTGTCATTGCTTACTGATGAATCAGGGCAAAAGTGTGAAGAGAATTAATTGGTTAAAGTTGTAATTAATTGGGACTGGGCACCCCGTTGCCAGCTCTTTTTGCAAATTATTGGATAAGCGGATGTATATGCCACTAGTCCAGGTGTAAAAGTCCATTCGACAAATAGAATAAAGAATAACCACACTAATTCCTCATGAGCTAGTAAACATTGACACAAAAAGGGAATAATAACATTTTGAATAATTTAAAGGTAGCACATGAAAAATTTACTTGGAGTGGCAAGGAAATACCACATATAGGTAGTTATGGTGGACACAAATGGCATGGATTTTGGCTCAAGGATTTGGATGCACGAGAAGCATTCCCTCTCAGTACAGAGTTTAGGCTAGCAAGGTTATGTAAGCAAACAAGAATATCAACCCGTACACCAAGTTTTATATGACAAACATATTGCAAACGTTATAAGACTTCATACCGTCTTCCTTGTTAACCAAACCCTGTTATTAGAAAATATCTAGACCTTAGAGATACCACCGATGCAAACCAAATTTTCAACAAGCTTTACGGTAGTTCTTCACTAATAGGCTTAACTCATGTGATGCACAATTTAATCATGATCTACTTGTTAACTCAAAACAATTGACAAGCATCAAGTTATCCATTTTAGTGATCTACAAGATTAAGCAAGTTTTTCCTTATACCAATTACCACATGCAACATTTTCTGAACCAACCAAACACCAATCAATTTATTTCATCAACTCTCCAAACAAATATAAGTGAAGCAAGAGAGTACTTTCTACAAAAGAAAGCTAATAGCTCTGACAAGAGATACATGAAAACAAGAGCTAAAAGCTGAACAGCGCTAGATATGAATACTCAACAAATATAAGTGAAGAATAGGAGTATTCTCATGAAAAAGCGGAGCGTGTCTCTCTCCCAATCAAGAATGCTAGGGTCCAGTCAAGCTTTATTGAAAATAAAAGTGCAATACTGAAAATAAAAGCACACAGACGCTCCAAGAAAAGCACATATGATGTGAAAGAATTAAAATATAGTTTCACTAGAGATGACCTGATAATTTTGACGATGAAGAAGGGGATGCCTTGGCATCCCCAAGCTTAGACGCTTGAGTCTTCTTGAAATATGCTGGGGAGATCCATGGGAGCCTCCCCAAGCTTAAGCTCTTCACTCTTCTTGATCCTATTATATCATCCTTCTCTCTTGACCCTTGAAAACTTCCGTCACACTGGCGCCTGGTTGACGGGAGAGTATTCGAGGATGATGATGGTGATGATGAGTACTTCCCCGGCAACGGCGCCAGAAAACAGCTTGATGGCTACGTGTTGGTGAACCCCAAGAGGAAGGTTATGATGTAGACAGCAGAAGTTTTCCCTTGAATAATCTACCCAAGGTTTAATCCCAGTAGGACTTGACGATCTATCGGAAGGTTGTTGATGTTGACTCCCCCTGGCGCTAGGGAGCTTGCACCAACGTGGAATCTGCACAGACACAAACCAGAACTTTGCCCAACACGAAACAGAGAGGTTGTCAATCTCTCCGGTCTTGCAGAAACAAAGAGTTAAACGTATGGTGTGGAAAACAGCAGGAAAACAGCAAGTAACAGGAAACAGATGATTGCAGCAGGTTGTGTAAACAGTATGAGGAAATTGGACCAGGGTCCACAGTTCACTAGTGGTGTCTCTCTCAGAACAGATAACTAGCATGTTGGGTAAACAAATTACAGCTGGGCAATTGACAAATAGAGAGGGCATAACAATGCAATACATGCCAAGATGTCTACTATGAAATCTAGTTGGGCATTACAACAAAGTACATAGACCGTTATTCCAACCGCATCTATGCCTAAATAATCCACCTTCAAGGCAGCATCCGCATCCTATTCAGTATTAAGTTGCTAACAACAGATTATTGCATGAAGTAAAGTGTGTAATGTAATCAATACAAGTGCCCTTGGACACTGCACCAATGTTTTATCCCTAGTAGCAACAGCACATCTACCATCTTAGACCTTTCTGTCACTGATCCAGATATCTAGAGACTGAACCCACTATCGAGCATAAATACCCCCTCTTGGAGTCACAAGCATCTACTTGGCCAAAGCATCTACTAGCAACGGAGAGCATGCAAGATCAAGAGCACATAGATAAACAACTTGAATAAACATGGTATCAATATTCATCGGATCCCAGCAAACACAACATCTAGCATTACAATAAGATGATCTTGATCATGTTAGGCAGCTCACAAGATCTAAACATGGAGGCACAAGGTAGAGAGACAACCATCTAGCTACTGCTATGGACCCGTAGTCCAGGGGTGGACTACTCACGCATCACTCCGGAGGCAGGCATGGTGATGTAGAGCCCTCCGGTGATGATCTCCCCTCCGGCAGGGTGCCGGGAAGAGCTTCAGAACTCCTCCGATCTGAGATTGACGATGACGGCCGCGACGGAACTTTTCGTGGAATATGATCGACCGTAATAGGGTTTTCGCGTCGCGGAGAATATATAGGCGAAGAGGCGGCGTCGGTGGCCGAGGGGGGCCACCACGCCATAGGGGGGCGCGGGCCCACCCTGGGCCGCGCCCTAGTGTGGCGTGGCCCCCTGGTGGGTCTGCTCCGACTCCCCTTTGGACTCCGTGATCTCCTCGTGATATTATTGACGATGTCTTTTGTTTCGTCCAATTCCGAGAATATTTCCTTAATAGATTTTCTGAAACCAAAAACAGCAGAAAACAGGGAACTGGCACTGTGGCATCTTGTTAATAGGTTAGTCCCAGAAAATGCATAAAAATGATATAAAGTGTAACCAAAACATGTAGCAATTGATATAATAACAGCATGGAACATCAAAAATTATAGATACGTTTGAGACGTATCAAGCATCCCCAAGCTTAGTTCCTGCTCGTCCTCGAGTAGGTAAACGATAAAAACAGATAATTTTTGAAGTGACATGCTACCAACACAATCTTTGATCAAATAACAATGTAATGCACATGATCTGAATGAAGTGATCCAAGCCAATGGTCTATAGTTTGCAAGCAAGTAAATAAAGAGTAAACATAAGTGATCACACAAGTGCAAACTTTCATGAATAACTATAAAACATTTAGAGATATAATAGTCTAACATAATAGTTAGTTCACAGCAGCAATAATTCTCAACATGAAAGTGTTTGTATCAACACAAAGGAAGATAATAGCTTCAGCTTTGCTTCAACTTTCAACATGTATATCATATAGATAATGTCAATGCAAAGAATATGATCAACCAAACACAAAGTTATGTAAAAACTGTTATACTGGAGTTGACAATGATGTTTGCTTAAGTAGACAGAAAGAAGTGGGAAAACTGACTCAACATAAAAGTAAAAGAATGGCCCTTCGCAGAGGGAAGCAGGGATTAACATCATGTGCTAGAGCTGTAGTTCCCGAAGGCATATAGAGAGCATAAAATATTGTTTTGTAAGGTAATGGTGTATACAGGTGTCAACAAATCAAATAGCAGGTACTTGTCATCTTCCATGGCTAACTAACTTTTAGAGCGGTTCCGAGAGTTTTTAGGACTGCACTTGTAACAAGCACTTATTGGTGACACTCCTCCCAACCATTTACTTTCCACAAACCATGGCTAACCGAATCCTCGGGTGCCCACCAACATTCACCATGGAGGAGTGTCTATTTATTTATTTATAGGGTGGACTAACCAGCTCTTTAATGCAAAATAAAAGGTGGAGAAGCAGATGAAGCTGCCAATCCTTGTAAATTAATTAGCATGGAAGATGACAAATCTCACTACTACGTCCTTATGAGCTTTTCAAGTAGTGACACAAAAAGGAAATTGTTTTGAGTAGTTAGTAGATAGCACATGAAGAAATTTACTTGGAATGGTGAAAACACCACATAATAGGTAGGTATGGTGGACACAGGTGGCATGGATTTGGCTCAAGGTTTTGGATGTACAAGAAGCATTCCCTCTTAGTACAGAGTTTAGGCTAGCAAGGTTATTATAAGCAAACATCATTATCAACTGGAATAGCAAGAGTGTACATAAAACACAAGGTTTGACGAACCATAGACTCCCACTGTCTTCCTTGTTAACACATAGCCTTCATCCAAAAATTATCTAGACTACTATGGACTTCCAATTATGCAACAGATTATTATAGCAGAAAATCCTTATAGTAGTTCTTCATTAATAGCCATTACTTACATGATGCACAAGCTTAAACATTAATTACTTGACAGCTCAAAACAATTGGCAAGCATCAAATTACTCAAGACAACGATCTAAAAAGATTCATGTAAGCATTTTATACCACTACCACATGCATAGCATTTTTCTGGTCCAACCAAACACCAATCAACTTATTTGACAACTCTCCAAACAGATATAAGTGAAGCAAGAGAGTACTTTCTTCAAAAGAAACTGAAGCTCTAACAAGAGATACATGAAAAACTGAGAGCTAACAGCAATAACAGCAACTAGACAGGAATACTCAACAAGTATAAGTGAAGCACAAGAGTATTCTAATGAAAAAGTGGAGCGTGTCTCTCTCCCAAACATGAATACTAGGATCCAACAAGTATAGCACAGCAAACAAAACAAAACAAACTGAAAACAAAAACACACTGACGCTCCAAGGAAGAGTACACTAGCATGAAGCAATAAAAATATAGCACCATTAGAGATGACCTGATAATTTGTAGATGAAGAAGGGGATGCCTTGGGCATCCCCAAGCTTAGATGCTTGAGTCTTCTTGAAATATGCTGGGGAGGTAAGCCTCCCCAAGCTTAAGCTCTTCACTCTTCTTGATCATGTAATATCATTCTCCTCTATCAACACTTGAAAACTTCCTTCACACCAAAACTTAACAGCTTTTCTCATTAGCAGGTTAGTGCACTAAAAGATAATACTTCAAAGTTCTAGCAAAGACAAAACTCACAAGCCAACTATTTTAAACATTAGCCACTGTTACTAGGCTCAAGTGGGCACTTTTACACGAAAAGAAACCACTTAAAAACTTGTAAAAGAGAGAATGCAAAATAAAAGACAGAATCTGTCAAACCAGAACAGTCTGTAATGACGAATTTTTTCGAGGCACTTACGATGCTCAGATGAAGAACTTTTGAAATAATGAAAGTTGCGTAACATCATCAGGAACATGCACAAAAAGTTTCAGCATTTTTCGATTTTTTTGATTTTCTACTGAATTAAACGGTGACGAACAGCAATCTGTCCCAATGCAGTCCCGAAAATAAAAACCAACTTTGCATTAGTAACTCTCCTTGGCACAACAAAACAGCAAATAAAGATACAAAGGAGTTGCTACAGAGGTAAACAAGCATCCTTGACACATGGGTTATCTCCCACAAGTGCTTTTCTTTAATGCCTTTCAGCTAGGCTTTAGGATTTTAATGATGCTCGCATAAGAATAAGAGTTGAAAAACAAAGAGAGCATCAAGAGGCAAATATCAAAATCATCTGAGTCTAACCCACTTCCTATGCAGAGGAATATTGTAGTAAAACAAATCATTGAAGCATAAAGCAGCTAGCATAGGAAGATGCAACAAATCCAACTTTAAAACTTCCAACACAAAGAGAGGTATTTTAGTGACATGAAAACTTTTAAAACCATCTTTCCCTCTCTCATAATAATTTTCAATAGCATCATAAACAAACTCAACAACATAACTATCACATAAAGCATGCTTTTTATGATCTACAAACACATAACTTTTATCAAGCAAGATAGTGGGATCAAAAATTTCAAACCCACTTTTAGACATATTGAAACAAGTTGATTGATCACTCTCAATAGTAGAATTAATAATATTATCAAGCAACATAGGACCATCATCTAGAGCTTTATCATAAACATTTTCTAAGCAAACACTCTCATTACCATGCATTTCGAAATTAGGAATAAAAAGAGGATTATCATAAGACTTATCAAAATAGCATGGATTTTCATAAACAACATTGGGGGAAATATTTGGTACTTCTGTTATTTTTGCTTTCTCTTGAGTCAAGGAATGTTTGTCTACCTCAAATTTATCAAAAGAAGTTATTTCAATAGTATCATTACCAACTTCCCCAAGCTTAATATTTTCCATAGCATTAGCAACAACCATGTTCAAAGAGTGTATACCAATATCATTGGTACTATCATGCAAATAAAGTTCCATAGGTTTTTTAATTTTCTCTTCAAACACATCATGTCCTAGCTCAAGATAAATTTCATAAAGGTTTCTCAAGTTGTTTTCAGCCATAGGACAAGTTTCAAGCAAAGTACCCATGAATAGCAAGCAAAGAACTAGACATAATAACAAACCGAAATAAACTAGATGCAGGAATTTAATTTTTTTGGATTTTTGATTTTTAACAGCAAGCAAAACAAAACTAAAACAAGACAAAAAACAAAGTAAAGAGATTGGAACTGAGAGACTCCCCTTTCCAATAGCCTCCAAGTCCCCGGCAACGGCGCCAGAAAACAGCTGGTGCCTGGTTGACGGGAGAGTATTTGAGGATGATGATGGTGATGATGAGTACTTCCCCGGCAACGGCGCCAGAAAACAGCTTGATGGCTACGTGTTGGTGAACCCCAAG
Source organism: Poa pratensis (assembly GCA_947311845.1). NCBI lineage: Eukaryota > Viridiplantae > Streptophyta > Magnoliopsida > Poales > Poaceae > Poa > Poa pratensis. The sequence continues at coordinate 35,819,466 of CAMZMU010000050.1, read as the reverse complement.
AGGAAGGTTATGATGTAGACAGCAGAAGTTTTCCCTTGAATAATCTACCCAAGGTTTAATCCAGTAGGACTTGACGATCTATCGGAAGGTTGTTGATGTTGACTCCCCCTGGCGCTAGGGAGCTTGCACCAACGTGGAATCTGCACAGACACAAACCAGAACTTTGCCCAACACGAAACAGAGAGGTTGTCAATCTCTCCGGTCTTGCAGAAACAAAGAGTTAAACGTATGGTGTGGAAAACAGCAGGAAACAGCAAGTAACAGGAAACAGATGATTGCAGCAGGTTGTGTAAACAGTATGAGGAAATTGGACCAGGGTCCACAGTTCACTAGTGGTGTCTCTCTCAGAACAGATAACTAGCATGTTGGGTAAACAAATTACAGCTGGGCAATTGACAAATAGAGAGGGCATAACAATGCAATACATGCCAAGATGTCTACTATGAAATCTAGTTGGGCATTACAACAAAGTACATAGACCGTTATTCCAACCGCATCTATGCCTAAATAATCCACCTTCAAGGCAGCATCCGCATCCTATTCAGTATTAAGTTGCTAACAACAGATTATTGCATGAAGTAAAGTGTGTAATGTAATCAATACAAGTGCCCTTGGACACTGCACCAATGTTTTATCCCTAGTAGCAACAGCACATCTACCATCTTAGACCTTTCTGTCACTGATCCAGATATCTAGAGACTGAACCCACTATCGAGCATAAATACCCCCTCTTGGAGTCACAAGCATCTACTTGGCCAAAGCATCTACTAGCAACGGAGAGCATGCAAGATCAAGAGCACATAGATAAACAACTTGAATAAACATGGTATCAATATTCATCGGATCCCAGCAAACACAACATCTAGCATTACAATAAGATGATCTTGATCATGTTAGGCAGCTCACAAGATCTAAACATGGAGGCACAAGGTAGAGAGACAACCATCTAGCTACTGCTATGGACCCGTAGTCCAGGGGTGGACTACTCACGCATCACTCCGGAGGCAGGCATGGTGATGTAGAGCCCTCCGGTGATGATCTCCCCTCCGGCAGGGTGCCGGGAAGAGCTTCAGAACTCCTCCGATCTGAGATTGACGATGACGGCCGCGACGGAACTTTTCGTGGAATATGATCGACCGTAATAGGGTTTTCGCGTCGCGGAGAATATATAGGCGAAGAGGCGGTCGGTGGCCGAGGGGGGCCACCACGCCATAGGGGGGCGCGGGCCCACCCTGGGCCGCGCCCTAGTGTGGCGTGGCCCCCTGGTGGGTCTGCTCCGACTCCCCTTTGGACTCCGTGATCTCCTCGTGATATTATTGACGATGTCTTTTGTTTCGTCCAATTCCGAGAATATTTCCTTAATAGATTTTCTGAAACCAAAAACAGCAGAAAACAGGGAACTGGCACTGTGGCATCTTGTTAATAGGTTAGTCCCAGAAAATGCATAAAAATGATATAAATGTAACCAAAACATGTAGCAATTGATATAATATCAGCATGGAACATCAAAAATTATAGATACGTTTGAGACGTATCACACACCAAACTCAAAGTAGATCTCATTAGAGGGTTAGTTCATAATCAAAAACTCACATGTTCTATATAGGCGCAATATGATTTGTTACTTTAAACATTAGCTACAGCCACTGATGTTATGTGAAGCTCTTCCACCCAAAAAAGAATTTCACTCAACACTAGTAAAAGAGAGAATGCAAAATAAAAAGGCATAATCTGTTTAAAACAGAACAGTCCGCAAAGACGAATTTTTTCAAGGCACTTACGACGCTCAGATCGAGAAACTTTGAACTAATGAAAGATTCAGACATTCATAAAGATTACGCACAAAAAATTTCAGATTTAATTAACAATCTGGTGATTTTAGGAATTTCGTACAGTGAACAGCAAAAATCTGTTTCTGCGCAGCAATCAAAATTAAGCATCGTCTTAACATTAGAGGCTACTCTTGGCACAACAATGCGAGAAAATAAAGATACAAAGGAGTTGCTACAGAAGTAAACATCCTCCTTGATTCAATAAAAGAAAAATTGCAGAATAAAAATAATGGGTTGCCTCCCATAAGCGCTTTTCTTTAACGCTTTTAGCTAGGCACAAAGCATGCATCAAGTATTACCAAGTGAAGAAAGGTCTAATTCATCAAAAGATTCATCAAGAACAGGGTTTGTCACACTAGGACTTTTTAGTTTATGTAATTCTTGGGAAGAAAATTTAAATAGACCATTATGTGACTCACCCTCAAACTCATTGAACACGTTATCCGTTTTAAACACACCCGTGGGTTTTGGTTTAGAAATTTTTGGCACATACATAAATTTTTGCTCTCTCCCCACAAAAGCCTTTTGCCTTTTAGTTTTAAAAGAGGTAAAAGTAGAACTTATTACATCCATAGCCTCTAATTCACCAATCCTAAGATTTTCATTATCTTGAATAGTACTAGTTTCTAAAACAGCAATTCTTTCATTAATTGTTCCCAGTGATTCATCAACTTTGCTAGTACTATCAAGTAGATTTGGCAAATTTTTCTCTATAGACTCCAATTTCTTTATAACATCTTCCAAGGTGATCTCATTTTTAATGTTACTAACAGGTGGTGTTCCTACTAGACTCTCAATAATATAACTAGCTTCCAACGCAGGAGTACCAAGAAAGTTACCTCCTGTCAAAGTGTCCAAGACATATCTATACCAGCTAGTTATGCCAACATAAAAATTTCTAAGCAGGATCATAGTGGAATATTTTTTAGTACACCTACGATGAGCATCGCTGATTCTATACCAAGCATCTTTCAAACTTTCTCCACTTTGTTGCTTAAAAGATCGAATCTCAACTTCAGGAACCGAAACATGATGAGCCGAACCAGACATGATAACTAACAGAAAACAAAACTGAAAATAAACTAAATGCAAGTAACTAATTTTTTTGTTTTTTGATAATTGAAAGCAAACAAGATAAAATAAAATAAACTAAGCAAGACAAAAACAAAGTAAAGAGATTGGAAACGTGAAACTCCCCTTGCAGAAGACTGTTGTCTCCCCGGCAACGGCGCCAGAAAAAGATTGCTGGCGCCTGGTTGACGGGAGAGTATTCGAGGATGATGATGATGGTGATGATGAGTACTTCCCCGGCAACGGCGCCAGAAAAAGAGCTTGATGGCGTGAATCACACGCTCGTTGGGAGACCCCAAGAGGAAGGTATGATGCTGTTCAGCAGCAAGTTTTCCCTCAGAAAGAAACCAAGGTTATCGAACCAGTAGGAGCAGCAACTCTTCAGAAGGTTGTTGGTGGCTCGCACGGCGCAATACGATCACCAACGTGTAATCTGCACACAACACAATCAAACTACTTTGCCCCAACGAAACAGTGAGGTTGTCAATCTCACCGGCTTGCTAAAAACAAAGGATTAAACGTATGGTGTGGAAAATGAGTATTAAATTGCAGAGAATGAAAAAGGAACAGTTTGCAGTTTGTGGTTGTTTAATCAGTGTAAAAGAATGGACCGGGGTCCACAGTTCACTAGTGGTGTCTATCCATAAAAGATAACTAACATGTTGGGTGAACAAATTACAACTGGGCAATTGACAAATAGTGAGCGCATGACAATGCATATACATGACATGATGACTACTATGATATTTAATTCGGCATTACGACAAGATACATAGACCGTTATCTAACAGCATCTATGACTAATAATCCACCGCCGGGTTGTCATCCGAGTCCCCCGTTGGTATTAAGTTGCAAGCAACGGATAATCGCATTAAGTAAAGCGCGTAATGTAAACAATCACATATGCCCGTGGACATAGCATCGTTAGGTTATCCCTAGTGGCAACAGCACATCCACAACCTTAGAACTTTCTGTCACTGTCCCAGATTAAATGGAGGCATGAACCCACTATCTAGCATAAATACTCTCTCTTGGAGTTACAAGCATCTACTTGGCCAAAGCATCTACGAGTAGCGGAAAGCATGCAAAATCTTAAATAACATATAAGATAAATTGATAATCAACTTGACATAGTATTCAATATTCATCGGATCCCAGCAAACACAACATGTAGCATTACAATAATATGATTTTGATCATGTAGGGCAGCTCACAAGATCTAAACATGATGGCACAAAGTGGAGAGACAACCATCTAGCTACTGCTATGGACTTGTAGTCCAAGGATGAACTACTCACGCATCACTCCGGAGGCAGGCATGGCGATGTAGAAGCCTCCGGTGACGATTCCCCTCTCCGGCAGGGTGCCGGGAAGAGGTTCTGGACCCTCCCGAGCTAGGGTTGACGGCGGCGGCGTCTCTGGAACTTTTCGTGGATATTGGCTCAGTCACTTAGGGTTTTCGCGTCGGGGGGAATAAGTAGGCGAAAGGGCGGCGGCTGACGACCCCCGAGGGGCCCACACCACCCTAGGGCGCGGCAGAGGGGGGGCCCCGCGCCCTAGGTGCGTGTGGGGCCCTCCTGGCTCCTCTCCGTTGCTCCTTTGCTCCGTCAGGTGAGTTCTGGTAAAATAGGGACCCCCGTGAAGTTTCGTCCAATTCCGAGAATATTTCCAGACTAGCTTTTCTGGAATACAAAAACATCAGAAAACAGAAACTGGCACTTCGGCATCTTGTTAATAGGTTATTTCCAAAAAATGGATAAAAGTGATATAAAGTAGATGCAAAACATGTAGGAATTGGTATAAAACAAGCATGGAACATCAGAAATTATAGATACGTTTGAGACGTATCAGTTGTCATCAAACATCAAAAAGGGGGAGATTGAAAGGACATAGTCCGCTAATCTTGTTTTGATGTTTCATCACAACACTTGGAGTGTTTAACCCTTCACTAAGTGCTTACAGGAAATCTCAGGTTTTTTGTTAAAATGTTAAAGCGTTTATCTCTCTATACAAAAAGAAGAAAGAAATCGTCCGAGATTGCTGTGGTTGTGTAACCCTGAGAAGCCATCCCCAGGCCGGGCTCCAGGCCGGCTGGCTCGGCTGGGCAACCGGCCTCCAGGCCGGCCAGGCCGGGCTCCAGGCCGGCTGGCTCTGCTGGGTAACCGGCCCCCAGTCTGGCTCCTCTGGGAACTCTGAAGCAGCGCGTGAGGCCGGCCTCCAGTCCGGCCAGGCCGGCTCCCAGGCCGGCCTCCTAGTACCCCTTCAACGGCCACTTTTTAGGAGGAGCTATAAATGCTCCTCCACCTACCTTGGGACAAGTAGCTCGCCCAAACTTGAAGACACCATTATTGCAAGCTCAAGATTTGCTAGATCTCTCAATCCCTCCACCCAAACTCGTTGATCTTTGGAGGATTGAAGGAGAAGGCCCGGATCTACATCTTCACCAAGCGGATTTACATTTCCCCCTCATTCACTTGAGGGACCGTTTGCTAGGATTTCCATTGGAAAAACCTAGCTCATTGTTGTACTTATTTGATTGTCTTTGTGACAGATTGTAGCTGTTCGGGAGCCCCCAGTCCAATTGTGGGTGGTGCCCCGGATCGTTGTTGTAAAGGCTCCGGACTCCGTCTTGAAGCTTTCCGATAGTTGAAGGTGAATCAAACCTTTGTGGTGCGGTTCATCGGAGAAGAAGGTGAAGCCTTTGTGGCTGTTGAGTTGTGACCTTTGTGGTAGCTCACACCTCTCCAACGAGACGTACTCCCCTAAAAAGGAGGAACTCGGGAATACATCCGTGTCTCCACGTGCTTTCACTTCGGTTACCTCTATCCTTGTTTATCGTCTTTACTTCGTGTATCTTGCTTAGTTGCTAGCTTGTCATATAGGTAAATTCACCGTAGTTGCATATCTAGAGAATTTACCTTATGTACCAAGCCTAAATTGAAAAAGTATTAAAATTTGAAGTAGCACCTATTCAACCCCCCTCTAGGTGTCATACGATCCTTTCAGAAACTTCAAACGGTCGAGCGTGTGCGATTAATTTGGCGAAATTCTTCAAAAAAAAGCTTCAAACGTCAACACGAAATTAGAAGTTAACAATTAACAAAAGTCGGAACCGATTGTCAGAATGGAACCAAATCATCAATGCACATCATTTTCGTGTAGAGCTTATATTTTGATTCGAGCATTGTATCACTAGTTGGAAGGAAGAAGAACGAGTAAGCACAAGGAGGGTGAAGGGAAGCCACAGTCAGGTATGAGTTTGCACGAGGAGCGCTCAGTTTTACAACTGGTCGGCCTGACTCCACGCGCACGCTCGATTCGAGCGTGCTCAGCTGGCCTGGCCCGACACTGCTTTAATGGGCGCGCTGGCCTGGCCCAGGATGCCATGCAGGCAACCAATCGCCGTGCGGTTGTAGCTGGCCGGCTTGGTGTGGCCTCCTGCGGGCTACCAAACGCGCCCCACATGATCGACACTAACCTATAGCCACCAGCTACCCTATAGCAGCAAGGAACTAAAAGTACCAAGAGACGAAAAATGATAAGAGCATCTCCACCGGGACACCCCAAACCTATGTCCGACACCCCCCCCCCCCAATTGAGGCCCAATTGGAGGGTGCCGGACATGTGTCCGGTCAATTGGGAGGTGCAGCTCACAGCGGCGCCCCCAAAAAAAACTTTAATAAATGCAGACAAATTTAAACGGTTTTCAAATTTCATTCATATTTGTTATATATTACAAAAAGTTGCATGAAATTTGAAAAACCTAAACATAACCCTAACCCTAGTCGGTGGCGTCCAACCACGAGTCGTCACCGTCATCGTTGAGCACTACGTAGGCAGAGGAAGAGCCGACATGGCTGGTGGACGCGCCATCTTGGAGGCGCGGTGCACGGCTGCGGGAGGCGCCGCCGGAGGAGGAGGAGGCCGCCGTTTCCACCGAGGTAGCCATGGTGGCCATTTACCCAGGCGTCTCGCCATCGTGCTTGTTCCGCAGCGTGGACGACACGTCGAACCCCGCTGGGATCACCTCCACCGGCGGCGTCCTCGGGCGGCACAAGTAAGAGGCTCCGGCGCCGGGCGATGGCGCGCGCGTTCTGGTCCGGCGTCACGACAACAGAGGAATGGGGAGCCCGCCTTTGTACGACGTGGCCCAGTTCTTTGGGAGGCGAGAATCCGGCGGGACGAGCAGCTCGTACCGGAAAAGCTCCCACACCTCCTCTGTGCCGACGGTGCGCCCGAGGCGGCTGCTGCCCGACTCGTCGTGGTTCGCCATTGCTACACGACGGAGGTGAGCGTGGTTGTGGGAGACGGGGATGTGAGCGGCGTGGGAGATGGGTGTGGGGCGAGGGAGGGGATATATAGCGACGAGGGAGGTGGGCGGTGCGCGAGCATCCGCGCCGGCGTAAATGCATTCCGTGGGAACGCCGCGACGCCGGCGCGTGGACTGTCGCGCACGTTGTCACCGGCGTTAGTGCGACGCGTGGTGATAGACCTGCCGTTGTGTAGTCGCCTCGCCTCTCGTCCCGTCCAGTCACGTTGTTTTGGAGGCCGGCCCGCGACTGTGTGTCTATTAAATGCGACGGAACGGCCTCCTGCGCGCCCTCATTAACACGGGCGCTGGCGCTGTTTGTATGACGGGTGAGGCCGACCTATCGGAGGGCATGTCCGCTCGATGTCCGGCATCCCCGAGAGTGCCTCCAAAGTTGGGGGCCCTTTCGGGGTGTTGTACACGATTTTGCCCGGGCCGACCCTTTGGGGGTGCCGCTGGTGAAGGTTTTTGGCATGCGGATCCCATTTGGTCTTTGGGAGACATTTGGAGGGTGCCGGTGGAGATGCTTTAATGGCCCTACGTGAGACGGTCTACCCGTGAAAGTCCATGCCTTATTCAATAAAAGACATTTAACATAATCATCCTAGATTACGCATGTAGAATTAGCTGAATTCTAACTCGATTGTGAGGTCACTCGATTGTCACTCGATTGACAATTTTGTATGATTTTGTGGCATACCTCACTCAAGGATACTAGTTCAGAGTACGATTATAGTCTGGATACAACGATCGAGGTGTCTGAATTTAGGGTTTGGATACAAGCTCGTGTCACACGAGCAGAGAACGGTGCGCAGGCCGGGAGAGAAGAAGAAGATGAACCCTAAAGGGATTTGCTTGTCTAATCACTCGATGTCTTCCTTCGACTCCGGAGCCTGGTCTTATCCCCCTGCGCGCACTCGCTGACTTGGTCCGCTCTCTCTCCATTGGCATTGGCCCCACCTGTCAGCTTGGCCTTGGTCCCACTCGCCAGCTTGACCTTGGTCCCATTCGTCAGCTCCAGCTACTCCAGTGCACGCACCAGGTGTGGGGTCGTGACATTTCCCCCCGCTTGAGTACCGACATGTCCCCAGGCCGGTGACGCCGGGTATGCCTGGACAATGGCGTAGAGATGCTCCCAGGTTTGGCAAGTGTCGGGCAGCCCTGCCCATTTGATCAACAACTGTGGCACCATCTTGCCTCCACGATGCACCATGCGATAGCCGCGGATCTCTGCAGGACAAACTTGCAAGGAAGTGAGATCAACAGTTGGTAACGCAGCACCCACCTTTGTTTTGTCAGGCACCTCCTTCTTCAACTGGGACACATGCACCACTGGGTGAATGCGAGAAGATGGTGATAACTGTAGCTTGTAAGCTACTTTGCCAACACGTTGAAGCACCAGGTAAGGGCCAAAGTATTTGAATGCAAGTTTCTGACAGGATCGTTCAGCCACCGATGTTTGCACATAGGGTTGCAGCTTGAGGTACATGCTGTCTCCCACGGCGAACTCCCGTTTCGAGCGATGTTTATCTGCCTAGGTTTTCATCCTGCGCTGAGCGCGTTCCAGATGCTGGCGAATCAGAGGCAACATAATCTGACGCTCCTGCATCCAAGCATCTAGTTCAGCATGTCCAGTGTCCTTTACCTGTGAGAGCCCAAACTGACGTGGCTGTCGACCAAACAACACTTCAAATGGAGATCGACCCAGAGCTGAGTGCACCGTGGTGTTATACCAATGCTCGGCCAATGGCAACCACTTTGACCACTGTTTTGGCTGTGCATTCACCGCGCACCTTAGATATGTCTCTAAGCATTGGTTCAACCGCTCCGTTTGGCTGTCAGTTTGAGGGTGGTACGAAGAGCTAAGATTGAGAGTGGCATCTGCTAATTTGAACAATTGCTGCCAAAATGCGCTAGTGAAAACCTTGTCTCTGTCAGAAATGAGTACCTGAGGCATGCCATGGCAACAATAGACGTTGTTGATGAACAATTGTGCTACTGTCTGTGCTCTGAAGGGGTGCTTGAGAGGTATGAAGTGGTCGTATTTAGAGAACTTGTCAACAATCACCAAGATAGTGTCAAATCCATTGGATTTCGGCAGGCCTTCTATGAAATCCAGTCTAACCGTGTTGTCACATCCCAAATTTTGGAACTAAGAAAAACCTAATTGTTGAGACCCAAAAATTCAGAGCCAACAAAAACTTTTTGAAATACTTCACTAATGATTGTGTTTTCCTTCCTATTACTCTGTTTGACCTTGTGTAACTTGTTGTTTGAGTTGTTTGGCCACTAAGTATAAACCTAAGAACTCAACCAAGATAAAAATATATTTAACCTTGGTGATCATGTCATGACAAGATGAAACAATCCATATACCTTTCCCAATCTTATTTTGGCCAAATTCCTTTCCAATGATACTTGGTTTGGCAACAACCAAAATACCCATTATTTGCGAAATTAAAAAAATATTTCCAAAATTATGTGTTTCCAAAAATATGGAGATCTATATGCTATCTCCTACCTATTTTTCAACCTTGATATTTTGCATGTGTTTCAACTCCTATTTTATAAACTCCTATTTTTACTCCATTTGGAAAAGAACGCTAGTGGGAAATATATTACCCCACATATTTTTCTTTATCAAACCTTTTGAAAACTATTAAGTTATGAGTTGAGATATTCCTTAAACATCATCTTGTCATAATTAAGTGTGATCATTTTTACAAGATAGTATTGAAATTGTGGTATGACTAATTCTTGTGATTTGATTTGTGTGATTTTGGTTGTGTTGTTGATCTTGTTGTGGTTGTTACTTGTGTGGATAATTAATCAAATGTGCTAGAGCAATAATTTAAAACACCCATTACAAAATTTGGTTTGTGACTTAAAACAAAACAAGACAACTAAAATTACTCATACACTCAAAATAAAATCCTAATTAAAAGAAATGGTTTCCCTCTCTACCTATTTCTTTATTTTGCTATAACCATTATTTTTATCTTATAAAATCCAGGAATGAGATGAAATAATAATTATCTCATTATCTTATTACTCTCTCCTCAAAATATATAATTTTCCAATTACAAAGATATTTTCAATTTGTCAAATTCTAATCCCTTCTTTAACCTTTAGGGATTATTACCAACCCTATTTATCTTCACAACTAAAATTCAGGAAAAATATCACAGCCATCTCTCACATTTCTAAAACCAGACATGAACAAATTTCACCAAAATTTAAATTTAATCTTGGTGTAGACATTCTGTCGAGCACCTTGTATGCACAAAACCCTAATTCTTCCAAATCAGCACAAATCCATTCGAAATTCAACAAAACTTCAACAAAATCTTGTGCCCTTCTCTCCCTCTCACCCCTGCAGAGAAGAACCACTCCAGTGCTAGTGGTTTGGCGTCTTCTTCCTGTTGCTATCCTCCTGGACGCCACCTCTTGTCCCTCCCCTCTCGATCACATGTGGGCAAGGAGAATGAGGGCAAGCAGCAGCCCGTGAGCACGCCACCCCTCTGCCCTGCACCCCCTCCCCCGATTGGGCATGGCCCACACGCCCCCGATACGCCTCCTACTCCGAATCGAGCATGCCCAACCCCTGAGCGCCGTGCACCAGGATGCCGACGCCGTTCTCCACCGTCCACGAGCCTCTGCATGCACCGCTCGGTTCACCCACTCCCCTGCCTCTCCTCTACCCCACCGGCAACCTCACGTCACCCCCTCTGCCCCACACGGACGTCAGCACGCTGACGAGCACCTTGCGTGCACGTCGGACGCCGTCACCACCCCGAGCTTGCGCTGCTCTCTCTCGCGCTCCCCTTCGCCCCGGAACCCTAACGGACATTTCCTCGACGTCGCCGTACCGCACCGCCCGCCAATGGCGTGGCTTGCGCCTCTCTTCCGCCCTCGCCACGCCCGGTCCACCAAGCACCGGCCCCGGCCTATAAAAGGCACCACAAACCCCTTATTCACCTCACGCCTTTCTCTCTGCCTCTCCCTTGCTCCATACTCTCCTCTGCACCGCCCCACACTCTCTAGGAAGCACGACGCCGTGCCAGGCCGTCGAGTCCGTGCTCGACACGACCCCGGCTGTGCGTTGGTCGCCACCGTCCAACCCTCTGCCCTTCGCCATCCCTCCCCTTTTTCTGCGCTCTCTAGGAGCCGCACCTCACTCCCGTGCGTTTGCTTGCCAGGTTCACCAGGAGGACGCCGCGGAGCCGAAGCCGTGCCGCCCATGACCACCCTTCTGCCCCAGCAAACAAGGCCGTCCCCGACCCCTTCTCCACCACCACCGGGACGCCCACGACCTCCTCCGCCGCCCTACGTGCTCGCCACCGCCTCCCTGCCTCCCCTCGGTGAGCTCTCCAGCCTACTACATACTTCAGGGAGGCGATTAGACGAGATGGCCAGTAGACACACCTAAATTTTGTTGGTATGTAGTACATACCGAGGGGAGCTCTCCCACCAAATGCATCTAGGACAATTTTGTTGGATCATAAATAATCAAGGTTAGACACACCTAAATTGGCTTAATTTTATTATTAACAGAACTTGAGTTATGCATTAAAACTTGTGTGACAAGTTTCTGCCATAATAAAATCATGTGTAAATAATGGTTAACTAAATTAAATTAAATCAATTTGCCTTGTCTTGTATATCACAGTAGCCTTCTGTAGAATTTAAAGTTGTTATGTTGTGGTACTTGGTTGAATAGTGTAGTGATTGTTTGTATTTGCTTGTTTTGACGATTAGACGAGAACGTTGCCGGGATTATCGAGGAGGGGGATTTATTGAACAAGAAGAAGACCAAGGCAACTTTGTTGAGCAAGGCAAGCCACCTCTTGATCATGCATTATGCCCTGCTATTTTTGAACTACATGCTTTACAAATGTTACACTTGTTTGTAAAAGATTTTAAGTGGTGCATACCACTAAAACTATATCTATTTTCAAAAACGTTTTCACAAATGATTGCGTGAATTTATGTGACGCCATATATAGATGTGTCAATATTATCTATCACCAATAGGTGGAATTACTGGTTTTCTCAAAACTCACCTTTTCAAAAGTTCTCGGATGAAACTTAATGAAACTAAGTTTCATCCGAGATGAGGTTACAATTATTTTTCTACAAAACTTGGAGATGGAGAATGGAGGATGAAGGTTTTTATGAAAAAGCACATTGTGTCTTAGTACTTACGTTGATCAACCATACCATGTGCGACCACATTACCCCCATATGGGACGGGGCTTAGTCATGTAGTTTGGTCATATTAGTACGTGATACCACAACAACGGAGATGACTCCATTTCATGAGGGGATGGTTCGGTGACCTACCCCTGACCTGGGTCCTGCAACAACGGAGAAGAGGATAGAATGTCTTTATTTAAAGCCGCCAGGGAAAACTATGAGTCCTCACACTTAGTATAACACCCCAGGTTTAGAAACCACCTAGAGTGCTACCACACAACTCTGATTACAAGTACGACCATAAAAAAAGAAAACTCTAAACTCACAGCACCTCTTTTAATTATAAGAACGTCCACAACGACATTTTATAAATGTACAACGGCTAACATGAAAACAGTTAGGAATTTATCATTCACCATTCCGCTAGCATTCATATGGAATAAAGATCTGAGCGACCAAAGGCTCTCACAAGTATTTCCAAAACACAGGAGTAGATAAGACACCAACAAGCTCAACTACTAAGATAGCAGCATAATTGTTCACTAAGCATTGTCTAGAAATAAGTGATCGAGTGATGTGGTAGGTGCGCTACGCCCGTCTCCCATGCAAATGTCGTTTACTTATTACCTGAAAACCAAATGAAAAACAAGAGTGAGTATGGAATACTCAGCAAGTACAGTTAGAGCCATACGAATAGCTAATCATAGAACAATATACTGATAACATCATTGACATATGGAAATCTGAAACCGAATTTCTGAATATGTGCTCCGGACTAGCCCACGAGCTGACAGTTCTCACCGAACTTTATTGGAGTAGCCACTCGGGACAGTCTCTCACCGGACGTACATGAAGGGTAGCCATCGGACTAGCTCACAAGCAACGGTTCTCACCGAACTTTATCGGACTAGCCGCTTGTGAACAGTTTCTCACCGAGTTAGCTATGAAATTAAGAAAGTGTAATCTTTCTGAAAGTGAATGAAGAAATAGAATCGAAAGAACCGAATAGAACTGAATTGAACAATCATATAAGAAAACAATCTCACTCAATGAGAACAATCAATTGAACAATCACAGAATGGACACAAATAAAGAACAGTGGTTCGTCATGCACTTGCCTTAACCTCGACGATCAACGGAAGAATTATTATTGGTACCAGAAATCCTCAAACCTGTTGATGAAATCACTCTCAGAAATGCTAGACACGGTATGGTAGCAGTATACTTTTAAATCGTGTCTAGCGCTTGCTGTTTTAGCAAATTAATTATTGGAACCATGTGCACATAATTGTATTTATAAAAAGAGCAGGCTTCAAACATAAAAAGCTCAGGCAACTACTACTGATACCGACCCTGCCTTCTCCCAGGCTTATGCATGTGTACTAATAAATTCCTAGATGAGAACCATCGGTTGCAGCAATTAGTATTCAGATTTGTAAGAAACCATAAGGAATTAATGTGTCTACACGTATTTGACAGGCAGCATATCTATTATCTATACTACTATTAAAAGAGAAAACTTCTCTTGCTGGGACACTTTAAATCTGAGCCGTTCAATATCTGATCAAACGGCCCAGATCGTCCCAATGTTTGACAACTCAACATTGCCCAGTTTGGACGGTTTTGCCCTCCCACCAAATTACATAATACTGCTAGATTGCCACCGTACCCCTTCGTTTCTTTGTTTTGCGGTTAATTACAAAGGATTGCCACCGATTAAAAGAAAAGAAAACGCCCATGCACCTGGAGTTCCAGATCGAGAGCTCCCAGAAGGTTCTGACACGTGCTGGTTGAACTCGGGAAGCGACGGAGATGAGGTCGTGACCGACAGCTTCTTCAGCTGGTCCGTGGACGCCGCCGCGACGCACGACGTCCCGCGGCTCGTCTTCCTCGGCAGCAGCGTCTTCGCGCGGTCCTGCAGCGACAGCATGCTCCGCAACAGACCGCTGGAGGCTTGCCCGGACGACGACCCTGACACCCTCGTCTCGCTGCCGGGGCTGCCGCACCGTGTGGAGCTGCGGCGGAGACAGGTGCTGGACCCCAGGAAGCAGCCGGGGCAGTGGGCTTTCTACGAAAGCAACAACGCGGCCGACCAGAGGAGCTTCGGCGAGGTGTTCAACAGCTTCCGCGAGCTCGAGCCGGACTACGTCGAGCACTTCCACGCCACGCTCGGCCGCCGCGCGTGGCTTGTCGGGCCCGTCTCGCTCGCCACCGCCAGCAGGGAAGTGGCCGGGACAGGAGGCAGCAGTAGCACGGACGACGTCGCGTACAGCTGCCTCCGGTGGCTAGACACGAGGCCGGCCGGCACGGTGGTGTACGTCTCCTTCGGCACTCTCACCACCTTCTCGCCCGCCGAGCTGCGCGAGATCGCCCGTGGCCTCGACCTCTCTTTGCAAGAACTTCCTGCAGCGGAAGGTGGAGGAGGTGGGGCACGTGGTGCTGTGCCGTGACGTGTCCCTGTTGTGGGTGCGGGCAGGCTTCAACTCAGCACGATGCCACTGGCGTCACGACGTGCTCCTGGTCGACGGCGTCCATGGCGAAGAACATAGTATTTCAATACCTTGTACGCAGCGTGGGTCTTTGGATTATTGACTTGCTTGGTCGTGATGTGCGTCCTGCGAACAGCTGCCATTGTTGCCTTGCGTTGCAGAGTTCAGTGTTGTCGTCCTACAACTTTGGAACAGTCGAGAACTCTTTGTATTTAGCTCTCGCTTACCAATGCAAGTGTACTCGGATGAGCGTTCCCTGTAGTTTGTAGAAGTTTGGCAAAAACAAAGAACGCACAATTCTTAGACAAAATCTTTCATCACAAAGCCGAGATTCGAGTTGTTAGCGCGGATAAAGTTTCATATCCTTTTGGTTCTATATTATACGAACCGAGATTCAATGAGCTCCGTTGCATGGAAAGAGCAAGGCAAAACTTCTAGCACAGCCGACTAGGAAGCTGTCGAGATTAGTGGAGGTATAAATGGTGGTATTTATCCATTGTTGATGACGATGAGTCCTATTGCTTGTGATTTTGTATCCACTTACAGTGACGTCCTCTCATAGTTATGCATCAGTATATTTCTCTGTCGGTTGATTTATTTGTAATTATTTATTAGCAGTCTATCCCCTTCTTAAGCTTTTTCAAGATTTTTTTAAGTTATATGACCAATCGATCTAAAAGGATATTCTTATTCAATTTTCTATTATCTTGTAAATTAGGACATATAAATACATAGATTACCGTTATAAACTTGAATATGTTTTTCTCAATGATTTTGGTGTTTTAAAAGGATACGTGCGTTGCACGTGCACGTTCACTAGTATTATTAAAACAACAAACAATCAGCGGTGGAGATTTATCAATCGGAAGTCACAAAATCATAACGGCTGAGATTGCCCCGAAGGCACGCGCACGTCGGCTGAGAAAATTTATTATGCACCGTGTGCAGTCAAAACTCCAACAATGGAAAAGGTATGGTCCACCTTATGTAAACCAAGGCACACGCACGTGGGCTGATAAAATTGATTTGCACCGTGCCCAGTTATAACTCCCAACAATAGAAAAGGTAAGGTCCACCTTATGTAAAAAACAACTCTTTATCTCTACGTAAGGAATACGTTCTCTTCACCCCCATATATGCCTTCATTGGTGCTGCTTCGTTCCGATAAACACGACAGGAGTTCTGCCTCCAGGTAGTAGATGTCGACGGTTTAGCTGTCTCGATTAGGAACAACACAACGTGCAGCAACAATCATGTCGTTGTGTGGATATGAAGACGGCGAATAGCATCCCCTGCCCTGTATAAATCTTCTGATCGATGACCTAACTCCGGTGAAGCTAACTCAAGGGGACGACGGCGATCTCGCGCCAAGGAATCCGAAGCTAACTTGAGGGGACGAAGACGATCTCGCGCCAAGGAATCTGAAGAACACAAAAGGTGCCCTGAGTCTAACTCAAGCTTTTGACGAGTCCATATGGCGAATTAGCGATATCAATCTGAGGCCACGAGTTAGGTATGGATTGATGGTGACACAAAGAACCAAACTCAAGTGGGACGCCTAACTGCAGCAGAGAGGATTTTGCGGGTGATCGACCGTGTCGTGCGACCGCAGTAAATTTGCAATGCTCCTGGTGCGTACGTGTCTTTTATGCTAGCTTGATGAAATTCGCCATCTTGGTACGTGATTGAAAGCCTACTACCACGCAACTGGACGAGCTGAGCTAGATCAGTCCACCGATGCACTTACGCTGTAAATTACTCTGATCAGATCAGATCAGAAGGTAATACGGCCGTGGATCGTTGGCTCTGCGTTGTTATCCCCATGTTTTCAGGTAATTGATCTTTGGCTATGGCCTCTTCTGGATCGATTTTAATTCCTTTTGGTTTGCTCGCCTTACAGGTCGATGGGATCGGTGGTGAAGGAAAGGAGGAGCATCTGCGACTACTGCGTGGAATACCGCATCACATCCACGCTCATGTGGTGTGGCCGGCCGATCCGCCACAGTAGGTATGAGTGTTTGCTCGATGGCTCCCATGCCTGCTCAGCTACTCTATATTTTACTACGTGTTGGCTAATGGCTAAGATCAGGGTGGAATAGATTCGGGATATATGCACAGACGCTCTGCATGTCATGTAAATTATTTTTGTTCTTCCTTGAGATAACACTTCCTGTTCAAGATGTTGCCCGCGCATGTACGTGGACTCAAGCAGTGCTGGATCCAGGTTTAATATTCAGTTTGGAGTCGATTTCGATCAAATTATTTGGTGCAGGATTCAGGCGTGCATTAAAGTCCAGTCTTCGTGGTCGCCTAGCTTAATTAGTTATTCAGACGAGCAGTCCCATGAAAATCTTCCGGCCTTGACATTTGCTGACATATAGAGGTGAACATACGGAGGGAGTGAGATGAACTGGCAAAGAAATACGCAAACAATGCACATATTTAATTGTCGTCATCTAAGACACGGATTACACGCGCAGCTTGAGTTCTAAAGCAAATATAACATTGTCATATCATCATGGTCTACCCACATGACGTCATGTCAGGATAAGCATGGTCGAAACACTTTGAAAAATACATGAACGAGTACAGGAATAAAAAAAGAAACAATCACGGGTAGAATCATGTATATATATGAATGCAAAAATACCACAGATTTAATAAAGTTTCTACGAATTTAGTACATAAAACTCAAAACAGAAAATGATACCTGAAGTAAAAGTTGAAACATATTAGTAACACCCATTCAGCGCCCATGAAGGACAGAACACCCATGAAGACGTGTTTAATTGGATATTATCTCAAAGTCTATGATTTGCCATGATGTGAGAGACACCTGAATGCAATGGAGAGGGGTGGTAAAGGCCACATAAGATAAGAAGACTATGGTTTCACTAATAGAGTAAAACATGATTCGATGCACCGATTCATGCCATCTAGAACAAAAACGTTTTACAATGATAAGGGGTTGAGAGGAAGAGTACCCAAAGGTTTAAAACCCTACATATAGAAATTTACATTTATTGTTGACTGAATCTTTTTTCTCACAAACCTACGCACGTAGAAGAAAAGGTATGTACTCAGGTATGAGGAGCGCGGGACAAAAAAAGACAGATTAATACCAAAGTAAAATTTAAGATGGTGTGTCATAGATTTTGATAGTTGACTATAAGGAACTTAAATATTTAAAAGTAACGTATAGGCTCAAAAGTCTTAATTAAGGTCGAAATTAATTTAACAAAAGTTCACGCTCGGACAAATAACTGATGAAGATAACAACACATATTGATTATATTTCAACAAGATATAAGTTCACTACATGTAATTCTATAATTCAAAATGTATATCCAAAAACCAATATCTCAAACTAATATAGTAATAAAATGTAAAATATATGAATATAACAATACAGAAGAACTCTAGCCGTGCAAATGCGCGGGCCACTCCGCTAGTTTCTTTGATCTGAATATACATCAGCCAAAGTACCGATCGATCAGCCATGCGCCCCAAACCACAGAACGACTGAAGCAAAATTAACCATGTACTAGTACTAGATACGTCCACACCTACTCAGTTTCTTGATAGATAGGAAAAACTACAGAACTAGCTAGCTAGAAGGAGGCAAACCAGTCGATGCAGAAGCAGCACCACTCCCGCACGGTGTGGTCTTCAGATCCGTGCGTCGGGACTCCAGCGAGGCTTCGGCCGGCAGCTGAGATCCAAACTATGGCGATGGATTTGCGACTCTCGATGCGGAGCAATCGGTGGTTGGAGTGGAGACGGCGCTGGCAGCGGGCGGATAAGGGCAGGTCGTTTGGCGAGGAATAGAGAGCCGACCGGGCTGGGCTATTTTGTGAGGGCAGCTCTTTCTCTCGTCTCATCCGCCCCCTTGAGAGTCGCCTCCAAATCTCCGCTGCCGCCCCTCTCCTTCCTGCTCGCCGGAGGTACGGCCAGCCGGCGTGGGGATGGAATAGGTGGTAGGCTCCTCTTGTACATAGTAGATGTAGGCTTAGAGGTAGGTTTTGGCCATGTGCCGTATGAGCAATATGCTCGCCCTTGGCTTTATGCCAGGAGGATGGCGATGGATCCCGCCGGCCGGATCCGTTGCTGCCTTGTGCTTCTCATCATCGTCGCGGCGCTCCGGTGGACGGGGCCGTATGTGGTGAAGCTGGAAGCGGCGGGGTCCTCCATAAATAAGGCCGATGGCTTGCTGGAGCTTAGGGTCTGGTTGCCTCCCCTCAATCTCGTCGTCGTGGTGGCGGAGGATGGAGAAAGGTGGCGGGATCTGGAGCTCCTTGGGGATTTTCTGCTGCAGTACGGAGTTCATCAACAGAGGCCGTTTGTCGCCGATGTTATCCAGGGCCATCGAGGCCGCTCCGTGCTCGGGTGTGAGTGCCACCTGAGCTTTTTCAACCTCCAGGCCGGAGTGCCATCTAGGAGGCCCTTTGCAGAATTCCCGGCGGCACACACCGTTCTTCCTCTCCCAAGTGGTCACGTCCCCGGTGAGATGAAGGATGGCCGGCGGTGGAATCCTGGTTGCGTCGGTGGAGAAGAGGATGAAGAAGGGTCTGATTGCTTTTTTGATCTTTGCCCTAGGGTCCTCTGTGCTAAATGCAAGGACTGTTCTATAATTTCTTTTCCTTTAGGGTCCTGTATGCAAACTTGTAATCCCACCGATATATCAATGCAGCTCTAGGCCCTTCTGGGCCTTTCCCCTGTTCAAAAAAAAAGACAGGGCTGGGCTAGGTATATATACATATATATTAATCTTCTATTTTTCTTACAGATAAGGTCTGGACTTATACGCTAAAGAAAATGTAATGGTCTGGATGGTCTGGATTGAATTCTCCGTGGTATGTCGGTCCAAAATATACTTCACAAATACGAGATATCACACTTAGCGTCATCGACGGGTGGCGGGACTAGGTGTCGATGGAAAGTGTCATACGGGCAGGGTCTTGTACTAGCATGAGCAAATGAGAGGCTATGGCCGGTTACTCAACTTCGCATACACCTTGTATGGCGGATCGTGGCAGACACGGTGAGTTTACCGAATGGTGTGGGGAAAGCGTGCAACCTCTGCAGAGTGTAAAACTATTCCGAATAGCCGAGTTCTCGGTCATGAACAGTTGAAAGGCCCTACTCTGACCTATGTGCAAGTTTTGATTTTAAAAATGAAAATGGAGATGTTTTATTTGCAACCATACCAAAGGGTTGGTATGGGGTTGCCGAAAAAATAGTCGAACCATGACGGGCTATGGTCGACAAGGTGGAGTTTGAGAAAAATCAAGCTATGGTGTTGAGAAAATATTTTCAAAATTCCTATCTTCCCCTTTCAATAAAGATATAGAGATGTCTTCTTTTCAAAACCAAAACTGTTTTAGATACAACTAAAATTTAGGGCTAAAATACTTATTAAAGTATGCATAGGGTGGTTTGCGAGTACAATCCAATGTATTCATAATGGTTTCGTCCCTGGCTATTGTCTTAGCCAGGTTTCGAGGAGCACTTTGATGGAGAGGACTATGACGCCGATGACGCGAACTAAGGATTCTACATTAGTCAGTTGCCTGTGGGAACTAAGGGACGCTAGTAGGCCATCGACGTTGTTTGCTTCGGCTGAATGATGGTATTTTGCCCATGAAGGCACCTATGTAAGACTTGGTCGAAATGACCATATTATTGTAAGACTTGTATTCGGTATTGTAATGGATGTAAACTGTGATGCCAAGTCGAGTTATGTGCAACAACAAACTGATCATGGGATTGTTGCTGGAAACATAACGAGTATCTCGGATAGCTAATCCGGGGTCCTCACACGTCTGCCATGCATCCGGAGGGATAGGTGATGTAGCCCAACCTACGGCTCCTACAACAAGTGGCCCAATGACAAGAGTAAGAGTCAAAGTTCTCCATGATAAGGTGAATTCAGTCCTATCTATGTGTGATCTCGACACTCCTTTGAATGGTTTGCTAGTTCATTCGGATACTTTGTGCGTGCTCAGGAACCACCTTGATGATGACCCACAATGGAGTGGAGAAGATAACCAAGAGAAGACCCAAGAAGATGACCAAGAGAAGACCCAAGAAGATGGCCAAGAAGAAGAAGAAGAAGAAGAGCAGGAAAAACTGACACAGCGGTACTACCGCTCGGGCGGTACTACCGCCCGCAGTACCGCCGAGAACCCTCCTCTGCGACCATGTGCAGCACTGCCGGCTGTACTACCGCCCGCCCAAGCGGTACTACCGCGCT
Source organism: Poa pratensis (assembly GCA_947311845.1). NCBI lineage: Eukaryota > Viridiplantae > Streptophyta > Magnoliopsida > Poales > Poaceae > Poa > Poa pratensis. The sequence continues at coordinate 35,798,316 of CAMZMU010000050.1, read as the reverse complement.
GACGAGCGGTACTACCGCCCGCGCCGAAGTCAACGAAGCTCTGGCCCGCCCCAGCGGTACTACCGCTGCTGCGGGAACCAGCCAGGCTGTTGAGCCTTGTAACCTCCACCTACCCCACCTAACTTTCCCCTTTTGCCTCTAGACTATAAATAGGAGTTCCCCACCTCAGATCTGGGCAGACTATGATTTGGGATTAGAGTAGAGCCTTGCTCCTTCTTCTCAAAGTAGTCCTTTCCTCCTATGGAGATGAATCAAGGCCTCCCCTTGTGGAGATGAACCAAGGCCTCCCCTTGTGGAGAAGATCACTTCGTGGATACCAAGGCTTCCTCTTGTAGTTGCGATTATTTGCTAATCTTTCCTCTTGTAGTGGCTAGATTGGATTGGTTGGATTGACCAATTGGACAAACAATGCTAAGAGTAAGGTGTGCTTGGGAGAGGAGAATTGGCGGCTACCCTTGGGGCTTGTTACCAGTTGAATCTTGCTGAGTTGCTTCTTGCTAGTTATTCTTGTTTTGGTGATTTCCCCTCTTTGTGTTCTTGAGTTCATCCCTTGCTCTTCGTGTTCATCGATCCCTCCGCCCAAATCCGTGAAAATCGGGACCAACCTACATCATATGGTATCAGAGCTCTAGGTTGCCACGGATTTGATTTGTGTTTCCACCAAAATCCACCAAATTTTTCTTTGTTTTTGAGAAATTCGAAAAATTTCACCAAAAATAGTCTTTCCTTGATTCGAGCCGATCTGTCGATTCGTTGCGTTTTTGGTAGTTTTTGTCCATGGATCTGTTGCTTTAGGACCCCCTCCACCTTTGTTTGCGTTCCCTAGCCTCAATTTTGCCAATTTCCCACGGATTCGAGGAAGTTTTGGAGCCCAAATCCGCCCAAAATCGATCAAAATCGCGCAGATCCGTGCGCAGCGGTACTACCGCTCCAGATCAGCGGTACCACCGCTCGAGCGGTACTACCGGGCGGACAAGCGGTACTACCGCCAGGGCTAATTTTTGCAGAAGTTTTTTTTCCTCGGTTCGTTTTGGCACTTCCTCTTTGGTTTGAGTCCTTTCTTGGTGTGCCCTACGACTACAACATCGACAAGCTTCCGCAGCAACGCATCATCAATGCCAAGCGATGACGCCACCAAGGACTCGACATTTACCCATCATCATAATCCGTTGTGAGCCCTTCTTCCTTTCGTGTACCTTGACCTATCGGACTAGCTCTTTGATATTGCGGGGCATTGCACTTGTCGAGTGAGTGTCTTAAAGTATTGGTGAGTGTGTATCGTTAGAGATCTTGGCACTAACAAAAGTTGAAGGAATCATCGTAAAAAAAAAAGAAGAGACAAGAAAAGAACATGAGTAGTGCCAAGTATCATCTCTTGTAGGTTGCGACAAAGCTTATACCGCCAAAGTGAGTGAGTGTTTAACATTTTTGCAAATCCGTTGCCCACCAAAAAGCAATTGAGCTAGCGTCCCTATCGTGTTGGTGTGACATTTGAGCACGTAGTCTTCGTTAGGTTGTCTATCTTCGAGTGCTCGCCCTTTGGTCGCCCAACCCCATCATTCGCTTTTGTGTGTGTTTCTTCATCATTTGTGGTTGGAGTTTCTTTGGTAATTTGATCATTGTGGATTTTCTCTACCTTGAACTACATACTTTCGCCGAATTTGCTTGTTTCGTTTGCCACTTCATACCTTCCTATCCTCATAACTGTGTGTGTTGGGTGTTAGAACCGGATTCTCTCCTCTCAAGCCTCATTACACTTGGGATATAGTTTGTCTTGGTTTTTTTTGCCACATATCTCACTTGTTCTTGAGAAAATGTTTAGGGGAAGTACAAACGAAAGCTCAAGCCCGGACGATGAGATGCATAGTGGACTTCGAGGTGATCATGGCTATGTTACACATACCGAGTTTGTTGGTCTTCGACACCTTCGTGATGGCCTAGGACGCTATGAGCGCCGTCTTCAAGCTCAAGAGGCCAACTTGAACGACCGCATGCGCAAGAAGCATCTATGGAGCGGGTGACCGAAGCTCTCAAAACAACCTTGTGCGACAACGAGCTTCTTCTTCATCACGCTCGAGCCGTACAAGAAGCACCTCAAGGTCGACGCAAGCACATCATGGACGTCATGAACCTTGACAAGAACGTCAACACAATCCAAGGCGCGACGCCCATGAACGACCTCCTCCTAACGTTGAACAACCACATGATTTTCACGCGAACAATGCCAATGCGCATCAAGAACAACCTCACCAAAATGATGAACGTTGCGAACGCATACCATCACCACCACCGCAACAACGTGATCGTCATGACCCATTGGCTAATGACAATGGCATACCGGGTGCGAATGACTTTGATGAACAAGGACGTCATCCAGGTCATCCTCCAAGTCCACACCATCAAACTCATGGCAATGTGAATAATAACGAACCTCAACATGATCCGCGTCCTCGTCAAGAACTTCCACATGATCGTCACCAAAACCACCGTTCCGAGTCAAGTGATGACGAGTCAAGCCAACACAATGGTGATGGACTCAATCGAAGGAGACGTGGACGTGCATTCCCACGTGGTGCCCATGGTGACAACTATGATGACGTGCACAATCTTCGCTTTGACATACCCAAGTTCTACGGCACAAGTGATCCGGAAGCCTACTTCTCATGGGTACTCAAGGTTGACAAGATCTTCCAAGTACAACACTTCTCCGACAACAAGAAGGTTGCCTTAGCCTCGATGGAGTTTGAAGAGTATGCCCTCTTGTGGTGGGAACAACTACAAGATGCTCGCATCGCTAACCACCAACAACCAATCGACAATTGGGTTGAAATGAAAGAAACAATGTACAAGCGCTTCGTGCCAAGCCATTACACTAGAGACTTGTACAAGAAGTTGCAAGAGTTGAAGCAAGGGTTGAAGTCGGTTGATGAGTACTATAAGATGGAAATCTCCATGATGAGAGCCAATGTCAACGAGTACGAAGAGCAATCCATGGCTCGTTTCATGAATGGCCTCAACTATCCAATCAAGAAGATTGTGGAGTTCCAACCATATGCCAACTTGGTTGAGCTAGTCCATCAAGCAACAAAGGCCGAGCGTCACGTGCTTGAAGAGATCAAATACATCAAGTCAAAGGCATTCTTCGCCAACAAGCCGTCTTCGTCAACTCCTACACCTTCACAAGCTCTTCCTCAAGCAAACACACGAGGTCCTCCAAGAGTCTCTACATCGACAACTCAAGTGCCTCAACCTTTCAAGAAAGTACCTCCCGCTACAAAGGCGCCTCAAGGATCTTCGTCCGGCACAAGACTTTTGCAATGCTACAAGTGCGGAGGTGTCGGGGGGCCACCCCCGGGTAGGGTCAAGGCTTGGCATAAGTTGAGTTTAAAGATGTGCCGAGGTACGGAAAGGGCCGACCTGTTTGGGCCTGGGAGTGTCCGAGCTTTATCTTGACCTGGAGAATATGAAGGCCGACCTGTCTTGGCCCAGAGGGGTCCGAGGTATCCCGTTGGCATGGGCCGACGTTCATAATCCGAGCTATGATCAGCCGACCTAACTACCTCGGTGCTATGATTTGTATTGTGAGTACATGAGAAGCTATTTGAAGGAAGTAAGGTCCGACCTGGTCAGATCTTAAGTGCAAGATCCGAGGTAAGGAGCCCGACACATCCGTGCCGGGCTAACCAAGGCAAGAGGCCGTAGGTCGGGCAGGAGTCAATGCTCCTGTCACTCCCTGCCTGACACAAGAGCGTCTGACACGCGCGGCGCCCGGCAGAGGCGTGCTCCGGGTTCTGCGGGGCTGCACGTCTCTGACCGCTGACCACGCGAGATCTGGGGAAAGGCTACGAGGTAGCTCAGCCAAGCCACGTCCTGTCTCTGTCAGAGGGGACATCCTAGCTCTGCTGTGGTGATGCAGGGGATGGGCAGGCCATGTCTTGTCCCTGACAGGAGTACGATGATGACCAAAGCATAGGCATGGCAACAGTGTTCAGCAAGGGGCACAACGGTAACTCGGCTGGCCTTTATAATGGGCTTCAACCCCTCCTGCGTGAAGGATCGATCGACCAAGGGAGAAGGATCGATCCAGAGAGGAACCTCGGAATCCCCGGAGACACCTCGGATCCAAGCTCGGAGTTCCTTTTTCCCCCCTTGTAGCTTCATCTTCTACCTCAAGTTCTCACCATTGTATCATCACACAGCTCGAGGAGCGGCTTGTACTTGTCACCTTGAGTATACACCAAGTAGGATAGTGCTGCAGTAGGGGTGTTACCTCCACAAGAGGGCCCCGAAGCAGGGTACATCGTGGTGTGCTTTGTGTTCTTGGTTTCTTGTTCATGTTCTTGTGTTTCTTGCGTGTTCTTGCTTGTGCACTTCTTGAGTGCATAAACCCTCCCCGGATTCCCCCAACGACCATTCGGCCCCATCTTAGCCATACCTATGGCATCTGCCGTGATCCCACCACGACAGTTGGCGCCCACCGTGGGGCAGATTGAGGCGTTGGAGGGAGTTTACATCCGGACGGGCTCAGGCGAGCGTGTTCTTTCCGGGCTTATCGCCAAGATCGGTGAGTTCACCTTCATCAGCGACAATGCGGGGTGTTTCGCCGGCAAGCCCTTCCCCGAGCATGGCTTCACCATGATGCTTGGCAGCTTCGTCACCTACGTTGCTGTCGAGGTTGTTCGCGAGTACCCGGAGCAGGTGCTCGTGGACGACGAAACTCCTCTCCTTGCGGCTCTAGGTCGGCGTATCACTCGCCCCGAGAGCTGCGTGGAGGTGATGATGACCGGTCCGGTTGATGCCGCTGGCAAAGGAGATGCCAGCAAATCCAAGCGGCCGAGGTTGCTAAGGTGAGATCTGCAAAGCCCAGGCTAGAGAAAGAGTTGCCTGGTACCCCCGAGGTGCAGGGCCGAGGTGCGACCCTAGTAGAAATAGCGGAGACACTGGCGGACCCAGTAAATCCAGGAGTGGATGTAGTAGTGACTGTGGCCGAGCTAGAGGCAAAGCGTGTCCTGTTGCAAAAGGAGGCTGTAGCAATGATGACAGCTAGAGATGAGTTCAATAGAGATATGCGTGAGTACAATGCAGCGAATGGCTTCACCCCGGTAGCAGCTGATACAAATAGGGGAGCCGAGGTGCGGCAGAGAGGCAAGGGGCTCAATGATGAGATGAACAGGGAGGCTCGACCTACCACCTCGGCTAGGAGTGAGAGTCGCGTGTCGACTGGAAGGCCGGTATATAGTTCCCCTGCTAAGAACCTCAGAGCTGCCGAGGCAGGCAGGGCCGAGCTATCCGGGTTGACTGGAGATGCATGGCGTGCGCAGCAGAAGCGAGTCAATGAATTAGTGTATGTAGCTAACCAGCAGAATGAGGCTCTCCGCAGAGCATATGCCGGGGCTGGTGATTCGCAGATGGTTTATTCAGCTAGGCCAGTTAGTCAGGTGTCCAAGGGGCAAGCCTCGTCTCCACTCGTCGGAGGAGCCGATCGAGCCCGGAGTGTCACCTCGGGTCAGAACAAGCAGCTGCAGATGCAGATGTATGATCCGGTGTTAGCAGCAAAGCAGAAGGTGGGCCAGGGCAATGCTAGCCGAGCTAAGGGAAACCCCGGCCAAGGTAATGCAAGCCGAGCTAAGGGTAACTCCGGTCAGGGAAATCAGAATGGCGGGCAAGCAGCGTCGGCTGGCCGAGGTAAACCACCTCCGCCCCCGAGGCATCAGCAACAACCCCGCCGCAGGCATATCAGCGAGAGCCGGAGTATGTTCAGCAACCTCAGAACGTCGGTCAAGGCGATGACCGATATGATGATGGAGACTCGGCCATGGCGCGAGCGGATACCACAGAGTGGATGGGGCGTTGGGACCTCGGATAGGAGCTCGGATGTTAGCTCCGGCGATGTTCGTAACAAGCTGGATAGAATCTACTTGTCCGAGCAGTTGGAGGAGGAAGGCCCTCCTGGTCCGGCGTGTTTCGGACCTCGGATCATGAAGGAGCCACCACCGCCAGTATCTCAGTTCCAGTTAGGTCGGAACACCAAGCCATACAACGGGAGCACCAAGCCGCAAGATTGGCTGACAGATTATGTATCCTCGGTGCACATAGCGGGGGGCAATCGCCGATGGGCGGTCCGGTATCTCCCGCACATGTTGGAAGGTCCAGCTCGGATCTGGCTGAATAATTTGCCGGAGTATAGTATCAACTCCTGGATAGACTTGGAGCTGGCGTTTAACAGCAACTTTGCTAGTACATACAAGAGGCCAAACCGACCTCAGCTCCTGGCAGCATGTAAGCAAGATGATCATGAAACTGACCGAGAATTCTTAACTCGGTGGAGCAATGTTCGGAATTCCTGTGAAGGAGTTGTAGAGGCACAGGCCATTTCCTGGTTTGCAGATGGTTGCCGACATGGCAGCATGCTGTGGCAGAGGCTCCAAAGAGATATGCCGAAATCCCTAGCAGAGACAATCCGGATTGCAGATTCTTATGCTCTGGTGATCCGATGCAGCCAGCAGCAGAGGCAGTGGCACGTAACAGAAGGAGGGAGCCAATAAACAACCGGCTCGGACCAAGGTGTAATGACCGCCAAGAGTTCGGACAAAGAGGAGGGAGCCGGACTACATACACCTCGAACCAAGTTGCAGCGGTGAACCCGGATCAGCCCGGAGCTGGAGGTGTCCAGAGGCCGAAAATCAATGGTCCGGCATTTAGTCCGAACCCGGAGCCACCCTTGACTTATGAATGATGTTAGATGGTCCTTGCCGTTACCATACGACCGACCCGCGCAAGCCAGCCAACCATTCAACCCGGCAGTGCAGCTGGAACCACAGAATCAGGAAGAAGGGGCGAAGGCCGGAGGAAACAGAGGAGGACCACCTCAGAGATTTCAGCCGAGGCCTAACCCGAATCTGTCCGGAGCAAATGTTACCCCGATAACCACTGCACCTCCTCCGAGGCCTGCAGCAGCAAGGCCCGTGAATGTTGTGAATGTCCGAGGTAATAACAACAATATGGTGCCGGACCAAGTCAGCAGTATGAATACCCCGGAAATGACTATAGAGAGGCTCATGCGAGCTATGTGGTCTTTGTGACCGAGCCAACTGACAAGAAGAGTGTGCAGAGGCGTGCCATGGAGGTGAATGCAGTAATGCCGGTGGTGCCGACCTATATGAACTGGTCTGAGCAGGAGATCACTTGGAGCAGGAAAGATACACCTCGGATCATGCCGAGCCCTGGAAAGTATGCCCTGGTGGTAGATCCGACGTTGTGTGGGCCTACAACAATGTGAGGTTCACCCGAGTTCTGGTGGACAATGGCAGTGCCATCAACATCATGTACCGAGACACAATGGTGAAATTGGGCATATCGCCAAATCAGTTGATGCCGAGCAGTTGTACTTTTCATGGGATTGTGCCTGGCGTTTCCTGTGCACCCATGGGCAAGATATGGGTGGATGTAGCATTTGGAACCAAGGATAACTGCCGAGTTGAGAGTATCGAGTTCGAGGTGGTGGACTTGGAGAGTGCATACCATGCATTGCTTGGAAGGCCGGCTCTGGCCAAGTTCATGATTTCCACCCATGTTGCATACCTGAAGATGAAAATGCCAGGGCCTAATGGGATCATATCCATCTCGGGTGACTACAAGCGAGCCATTCAGTGTGCCTCGGCGGGGTCTAATCTGGCCGAATCTTTGGTGATCGCAGCTGAGAAGAAGAAGCTGCATCAAGTGGTGGCAATGGCGCAGTCAACACAGCTCGGCATGTCCGGACTGATGAGCCCGGACTCAACTGCAGCATTCGAGGTGCCCAAGGAGACCAAGAAGATCCCCATTGACCCGGAGCACCCGAGCGCATGGCCTCATTGGGACCGGGCTGGGCGAGAAATAGGAAAGCGAGCTCTGTCACTTCCTCCGTGAGAATCGGGATATCTTTGCATGGTCGGCTAAGGACCTGCCTGGTGTTCCGAGGGAGTTGGCAGAGCACTCTTTATTTGTCAGGCCGGAGGTGAAACCGGTGAGGCAACCGACCCGTCGTCTCTCAGACGACCGAAGACAAGTGGTGCTGGACGAGCTGGCTAAGTTGCTTGCAGCCGGGTTCATTATGGAGGTGCTGCATCCGGACTGGATATCCAATCCGGTCTTGGTGGAAAAGAAGAAAGACGAGCCAGCCGTGGTCAAGGTGTGGCGCATGTGCATTGACTTCACTAACCTCAACAAGGCGTGCCCGAAAGATCCGTTTCCATTACCTCGGATTGATCAAGTGATCGATTCCACTGCTGGTTGTGAACTGTTGTCTTTTATCGATGCGTACTCTGGTTTTCACCAGATACCACTGAACCCGAAGGATCAAATAAAGACTGCTTTTATTACCCCGTATGGGGCGTATTGCTATCGTGTCATGTGTTTTGGTCTGAGAAATGCCGGGGCAACTTATCAGAGGTGTATGCAGAAATGCCTGCACTCTCAAATGGGCAAAAATGTGCAAGTGTATGTCGATGATATCGTCATCAAAACTAAGGAGAAACGTACTCTCCTCGAGGATCTCGAGGAGACATTTGTGAATTTGAGAAAATATCGGTTGAAACTTAACCCGGACAAGTGCACCTTTGGTGTCCCGGCTGGAAAGTTGCTTGGATTCCTGGTGTCTAGCCGAGGTATCGAGGTTAACCCGGCCAAGATCCGAGCTATTGAGAACATGAAATTACCGAAGTGTTTGAAAGATGTGCAGAAATTCACAGGGTGCCTAGCCTCGTTGAGCCGATTTGTAGTCGGCTGGGGAAAAAGCCTTACCTTTGTACCAGCTCATGAAGAAAAGTACCGGGTTTACATGGACCCCGCAGGCCGACGTGGCGTTCAATGAGCTGAAAAAGATGTTGTCCACCGCCGGTGTTGGCGTCACCATTGCACAATGAGCCGATGTTACTTTACATTGCGGCCACAAACCGAGTTGTAAGTGTGGCAGTGGTGTGGAGCGAGAGAAGGTGGCAGGTCGGTGCAGAGACCGGTGTATTACTTGAGCGAGGTGATCTCTACCTCGAAGCAGAATTACCCTCACTACCAGAAGATGACGTATGGTGTCTACCTGGCGGTCAAGAAGTTGAAGCATTATTTCCAGGAGCATCCCATGACGGTGGTGTGCGAAGCTCCAATCTCGGAGATCATCGGGTGCAAAGATGCAACTGGCCGAGTTGCCAAATGGGCGATTGAGGTGTCTCCATATGCACACATTATGAGAGAAGAGATGCAATTAAATCCCAGGCGCTGCCGGACTTCTTTTGTGATTGGGCCGAGATGCAGTATGAGCCACCCAGGCCGGACTATAATTATTGGAAATGCATTTTGATGGGTCCAAGACAAAGATCGGGCTGGGGGCTGGAATAGTCCTCACCTCACCGAAGCGAGATCAGCTAAATACGTGCTGCAGATTCATTTCTCAGCATCAAACAATGTGGCGGAGTATGAGGCCTTAATCCATGGACTCAATGTGGCGAAGGAGATCGGTATCCGGCGTATGGAATGCTTCGGCGATTCCGACCTGGTGGTGCAACAATCTTCTGGAACTTGGGATGCTCTGGATGCCAACATGGCGTTATATCGGTTCCATGTGCAAAAGATATCCGGGTTCTTTGAAGGGTGTGAATACAGCATATACCTCGGACAGAAAATAATGCTGCCGACGTGTTGTCAAAGCTCGGTTCATCTAAAGAGGCAGTACCACCTGGAGTAGCCCTGAATCACTTGAGAACTCCTTCAATCAAACCTTCTCCTGAATCCGAATCTATTTTCATCCCGGCGGAGCAAGAGTCCGGACCTGTTCCAATGGAGGTAGACGTCGGATGCGTTTGGTCGGACCCGGGGACTGCGTGGCAGACTCGGGGACTGCGCACCGAACCTCGGGGACTGCTCGTCAAGACTCGGGGACTGGTCGCAGGATGGTGGAGGAAATAATGGAGGAGATTATGGTGGCCGAACCAATGGAGGTGGACGAGAAACTTTTTCCTTTGCACCCAGTGCCGGAGTGGGCGGAGCAATCATGAAGTTCATAACGGAGGGAAGCTTGCCAAGTGACACAACCGAGGCTAGGAGAATCCAAAGGAGGGCAAAGGCGTACACCATCATCAACAAGGAGCTCTATAAAAGAAGCGTAACCGAGGTGTTGCAACTGTGTCGAGCCAGCTGAAGGCAAGGAGATGCTTTTGGAGATCCACCAAGGAGAGTGTGGTCATCATTGCAGCACAAGAGCTCTGGTGGCCAAGGTGTTCAGGCATGGGTTCTATTGGCCCACTGCTCTTGCTGATGCAGAGGACATAGTCCGGAGATGTGAAGGATGCCAAAGGTTTGCCAAGCAAACGCATATGCCAGCCTCGGCGCTCAAAACAATTCCTATCACTTGGCCGTTTGCGGTATGGTGTTTGGATATGGTGGGAGAGTTCAAACCAGCCCGAGGTAACATGACGCACATACTGGTGATGGTGGACAAGTTCACCAAGTGGATCGAGGTGAAACCAATCCGGAAGTTGGATGGTCATTCAGCAGTGACTTTCTTGAAGGAGATCATTCTGCGATATGGGTACCCCCATAGCATTATCTCGGACAACGGCACAAACTTTGCTGTTGGAGAATTTGCTCGGTTTTGCATGAACAAGGGAATCCGGCTGGACATAGCCTCGGTGGCACATCCGGAGTCTAATGGACAAGTGGAAAGATCAAATGCTCTAGTGTTGGCCGGCATCAAGGCTCGGCTCATTGAACCACTGCTGAAAACGCCGGGGTGTTGGATAGATGAGATACCAGCAGTACTGTGGGGTCTAAGGACCACGCCAAATCGATCAACTGGCTATACGCCATTTTTTATGGTCTATGGGGCAGAAGCTATGCTACCCACTGACATCGAATATGATGCGCCCAGAGTGGCAATGTACACTGAAGCCGAGGCAAAAGAGGCTCGGGAGGATGCAGTAGATCTGCTTGAGGAAGCTAGAGAATTGGCCTCATCTCGGTCAGCAATATACCAACAAGGTCTCCGACGTTATCATAGCCGGAATGTCAACCCTCGTGTGTTTCACGAGGGAGATTTGGTGCTGAGGCTGGTGCAGCGCAAGAAAGGTCGGCACAAGTTGTCACCTCCATGGGAGGGACCGTTCATTGTGAGCCGAGCTCTGCTCAATGATTCGTACTATCTTATAGATGCGCAGGAACCAAGGAAAGATGGGCTGGACAACCCCGGATCAGAGGTCAAGCGACCATGGAATGTAGCTCTACTCCGACCTTTCTACTCATGAAGGGCGCAATGTATGTACCTCGGTTAATCCTTAATGAAATGTCGGCACTCCGAGGTTGAAGCTCGGGGACTGCCTCGCTCATGTGCTTGTGTTTTATTTCTGTTTGTCAATTTCGTTCATATGCCGAACTATTTTGAACCTCGTCTCAAACTTCAAGTAATGTATGCTGTGTAACTAATCTTGTGACTCGACTGACGAACGCCGAAATGGTAGTCAAGAGCAAAGATGAAAAAACGTGGGAAACATGAAAATGGACTCGGGGACTCGGTCCAAAAATATAGTTCGGCATGTGTCGTTTACTAACCCCTGTCTTTACCTTTCATTTATGTCGGATGATTTTGAAACACACCTCGCATTTGCTAAGTACTGTATGCTATAAACAACAATCTTGTGACTCGACTGTCGAACGCCAAAATGGTAGACAAGAGCAAAGAATGCCAAGTATAGTAAACACGAAAGTGAACTCGGGGACTCGTTCCAAAAGGGTTCGGCATAAATTTTTAGAAAAGCATGGTTCGGATAGCAAATAATAGAGGTAGCAAGGCAAACTACTTAAGGTCTATTACATCTGAACCCGGCATACCGGGAATTTAATGTTTTTCTTGAGACAAGTTCAGGCCTCGGAACCAGAGACCTCGGTCGCCGAAGTTGTGGTAGTGGGAATCTCGCTGGAAGAAGCCTCGGGAGCCGAAGTCTCGGGAGGAGGAACCTCGGGCGCAGGAACAACCTTGGTCGCGGAAGCAACCTCGGTTGTTGGAGTGGATGCCGGGGTGTCCCGTCGGGGGAGATCACCTCGGTGGCTACGGCTTTGCCGGACTTGCCCTTGGGGTTCGGAGGTTCGTCGAAGTTGAAGTCATCATCAGAATCTTCAGCCACCTCGGTTGTTTGGCCGGCCTTGCCCTTGGAGCTCTGAGGCTCGTCGAAATCAAATTCCTCGCCGTCAGAGCCTTCTTCACCAGTTCCTTCAGCAGCTTCTTCACCGGACTCTTCTTCCTCGTCCGAGCTCTCTTCATCCTCAGAATAGACGCCCGTCATCGAAGGTCCGGGTGTTTGCATAACTAGCAAAGAGGTCGGCTGCTGCTTGGCGTTTCTCAATGCCATCAGGAGTGGTGTTCCAAGGAGAGCCCTTGCGCAGGGAGGTAACCGTGTGGATCTCGATAGATTCATACCAAGACAGCACGAACACCAGGGCCTTGTCCGCCCAGCCCGAGCTGATGAGCATCTCCACTCCCGAAGTCTAGCCTCGGCTCCTTTTAGCTTCGTGGCGAGCTCGTCGATGCAAGTGGGAGGCTTAACCTTGGGCCAGAGGGCACGATGGACCTGGATGGCAGCATCTACCAGTTTAGTTCCAATGGCCCTGAGCGGCCTGATCCGAGCATTAAGGGCGACGAGGTGGTCCTGGATATCCCAGCTTTCGCCGAGGGTTTCTGTCTCAGCCCTCTTTGCCCGAGCTGCTAGAACTTCTCGGACAGCTTTGTCCTTGGAGTGCTCAAAATGCTCTGAAGAAGACAAAAAGGCTGTCGCTGAATTAAGACATACGGTGGCACGGGGTGTAGGTCGGCGGAAAATAAGGAAAAGGAGAAAGGAAACTTACTATCCATTTGGTGATTAATCCGAGTGAGCTCGGACAACCAACTTTTCGATGTAGCCGGAGAGCGATCAGTTCGGTTTCGGCCGAGGTGGCGCGGTTCTCCAGGGTCTTGGCAATTTCTTTCTGCTGTTCGGTGGCCTGGTCTTTGACCTTCATAGCGTCCTCCACAGCAGCTTTGGCTTCATTAGCCCGGTTCAGCTCTTGTTGCAGCCGAGCTATTTCGTCTGGGCTGTCTTCAGCTTGGAGGCATAATCTTTCTCGCTCTGCTCCTTTGCTGATAGAAGAGTCCGGTGAGACTTCTTCAGTGTGTTGTGATCCAGCAGGAGGTTCTTGAAGATTTTGGTCCGAGCATTGTTGCACTCCTGAAAAAATAGAGAGATCAGTTCGGCGGAAAGAGATTTGACACGAATATTGAAGATTTACATTTCGAAGAAATCCGAGGTCTTTTTAGCACCCGAGGCCCAATTGAGTCCCGGGGACTCGGCATTGGCCTCGGGGACTCAGCATTGGAGAAATGACAAGTTTTTGAGATTCAAGCCGAGCAATTTTAACTCGGTGGAGTGTCAATTGCTCAACCCGAATCTCGGGGACTGGGAATAGTGTATGTTTGTCATTTGGTTTCAAAGGAAGAAAGAGAGTTGCGTAAAGAAACTTACCGATGCCTTCTTGCTGCAATCAAGGACCGCAGTCTGCATGTGTAATGGACTGAGCACGCTAGGTCCAGCTGGATGCTCAGAGGTCGGATTAGAGGAGACCTCGGCAGTGTCAGCCGAGTTCCAGTCCATGTCGTAATGCTTCTCCGAGCCTAAGCTGTTCCCGCTCTTGGTCCGGAGTTGCCCGACCTCCCAGCTGCTGATGTTCGGCTGGATGGTAGCAGCAAAAAGAGCTCGGGAGGTGGCGACCTGAGAGCTCGAAGGCGCGTCTTGGTGGAGGTGGACTTCGGCGCAGGGACATGCGGCACCAGTTGGGTGCTCGCAGCCTTGGGTCCCGGTGGCGGTGGCGGCATCGGAGTTTGCTGTGGCTGTTTGGGGGGCTCAACATCTCGAGCTGAATCTTTCTGCTGCTGCTGAAGCTTTTGCTTCTGCAGTTGTTGTTGTTGTTGCTTCTTCTGCTGCTGCTGCTGTTGCGCGCAGCTTGAGACTTGGGGGAGAGCGAGGCTCCAGCACGGTCTTAGCCGGAGTCTTGGCGTGATCTGACTCCGCATCCTTCTGAGGACGCGGAGGAGTCTGATCTTGGCTGGGAGCAGAGTGTCCCAGGCCTGAGTCAGAGCTCGGCGGTGGAAGTTCGGGGAGGCGACACGCACCGGGGAGGAGATGGTCCTCTCCGGGCTGTGGATATCAACGGACTGTTCTGGAGGAGAGGCTCTGGCGGGGCTGCCGAGGTTAACCTCGGCCTCGGTTGTCTTAGATTCAACCACTGGAGGCAGTGGTGAATGTATCGAGCTGTGGCTCTGTTTGATCTGCCGAGCCGGGCTAGACGAAAAAGAAAGATTAAGTTAGAGTATAAAAACTTAACCTCGGAACAGCGTGAGAAGTAAAAAGGAGCAAGGTGACTTACGCATCTTCCTCCACGGGGCCTCGTTTCTTGTGCCTCGCCGAGATCTTCTTGGCACGCTTGGCTTTGGGCGCTGCAGTCTCCGAGGTCTTAGAAGCCTCGGCATCGAGGTACCGGGTCCTGAGCGCTTCCGGGAGGCTGCAGACGCTGGATGAAAGTTCTTATATGTCGGAGGAGCATAGGAAATTGGAATAACATTGATAGGTTCCAGAATTTGGCAATCGTCATCGTCATCATCGGGCCAATCCTGGATGGACGATCGAACTGGTGGGCGGTGCGATGGGCAATCGCGAGTCTTACCCGAGGTGGCCTTGGGAATAGGGAGGTGATCCTCATGGTCCGGATCTTCAGCCTCGGCGGCGACCGGAATAGGCAGGTCGGGAGTCCACTCCTTAGAAGAAATGGGGCCATCCTCGACTTCCTGTCGAGTGAACTTCTGCAGAGGTGGCGAAGTAAAACCGAGTTAGCACAAGAATCAATACAATGTCGGGGTGAAAATGAAACCGAGGAATATTATACGCCGGGTAAGGTACACTTACTTGAGCTGGAAGGTGATCTCGGTCATAGGGCTTGACACCCCATTTCCACTTATCGGGCATGGTGGTCTTGGCGATGGCCCGGATGCGCCTCTTTACTTCGGAGTCGCTGAGTTCATGAGTGCTGTTCCGAGTGGGATCGTAGCGGCCACTCATGTGGCAGATCTTATGGGCCCGCGCTTGTAGAGGGTTAACTCGGCGGGTGATCATGGTGCGCAAGATGTCATCTGCTCCCCAACTTTCTCCTGGAGTGACATCATGGTTTGATGAATCAGTAACACCTCGGGGGCGTCGGGCTCGGGCTCGTAATCCCAGTTGAGTTGGGCAGTGGGGGTTCCGATGGTGAACTCCGGCAAATTGATGAGGTCTTCATTTCCCGGGTTCTTCACGTAGAAGAAGGAGCGTTGCCATTTCGGCAAGTCCAGGCCCTGAATCCGAGGAAACTCAGAGATCGCCGAGGCGAAATCGAGGCCGCCCCGCAAGCGGTCATCTCCTTGTCCGCGACCTTCTTGTTCGGGACACTTTGTTTCTTGAGCTGGAAGTACTTGGCCCATGACTCGATGCTAGGCCATAATCCGAGGTAACCCTCGGAAAAAGTTGCGTAGGCCGAGAGTTGGAGGATGGCATTGGCGGGCAAGTGGTGTGGTTGTAGCCCAAAGGTGTCCAAGAAGTCCCGGAAGAATTTCCCGGCCGGGAGTCCGAAACCACGTTCGAAGTGATCCAGGAAGACGACCCGCTCCCCGGATTCCACGTCGGGTTCGATATCTTCTTTCTTCGGAACCCGGCAGATGAGATTGGCCGGGATCCGCCGTGAATCTCGGAGCCACTTAATGTCGGCCTCCGTGACATCGGATCCCTCCCAGCTACCTCGTTCTCCAGGTGCTCCTTCCTCGGCGTGATCCGAGGCAGAAGACATGTGGACGCTTTCCTGCAGAAGAGGGAGGTTCAACCGGGGTAAGTACCTCGGACAATTCAGGAGCCGGGGTAAATACCTCGGATCATTCGGGATAGCCGGGCTAAAGGATTTAGGCGGGAAACACGATCTACGAGAACGGTGAAACGCAAAGATCTACGATGAGCTAAAAAGGAAAGTAAACTCGAGTTCATCAAGGGGCAAAACTAAGAGGATAGTGCTATGGATGTATCTAAAAGATCTAGATGAGATCTAAAAGTGCTAAAAGAATGCGAGGTGGATCATCGAGTTCATCAAGATCATCGGATTCATCAAGGTCATCGAGTTCATCGTTAAGGATGAACACGTTCATGGCAATGGAGGGGAAACGAAGAACTCACCGGTGAAGAACTCGAAGATCGAGGCTTGATGGCGAGTCGATGGTGGCGCGAAGGATCGACGGCGGAGTGGCGGCGGCAAGGCGCGTGCGCGTTTCCGGCGAGAAGCTTCGAGACGGCGAGGTCGCAGCGGCGAGTGCTCGACGGCGGCGCTGGTTGCAATGGAGGCGAAGCGGCGAGTGAATGGGGAAGAAGATGAAGTCCTGCCCTGGGCCCCTATTTATAACCGCGTGCGGTAACTGCGCACTACCGCGGTTACCGGGAAGACGTGGGATCGTGTGCGGGCGAGAGGAGTGCGGTTGCGGCGGTTGTGGCCGCACGATCGGCCACATCGTGGGCCACAGGATGGCAACCGCCAGCGCCGGATCTTCTGTGCAGGTCAGCGCGAAAACCGAGGGGTCGTGGGCGGTCATTGGTCAAGCACTTGAGTGCGCATGTTCACTGTTGGGTGGGTCCGGCTGACGAAGGCGGCGTGTGGTCAGGACCTGTCTTTCAAAGGTCCGGATTTAGGGTCCGGGCAGAGATTCTTCGCCACGTGCCCGGATCTTGAGGCAAGATTGTGCTGAGTCAAATAGCTCGGAAAGTTCAGATTGCAGATCAACCATGGATTAGATTATGGTCGTGAGAAGTACCTCGGAAAACTTTATATTAAGGTCGGATTTAGAGGTGGTGCCTTGTTTATTTTTGAACCTGCTACGGCCCTCCATCCGAGGTGTAGGACCGCACCAGCTTCGGGGACTAATGTCGGGGGGCCACCCCCGGGTAGGGTCAAGGCTTGGCATAAGTTGAGTTTAAAGATGTGCCGAGGTACGGAAAGGGCCGACCTGTTTGGGCCTGGGAGTGTCCGAGCTTTATCTTGACCTGGAGAATATGAAGGCCGACCTGTCTTGGCCCAGAGGGGTCCGAGGTATCCCGTTGGCATGGGCCGACGTTCATAATCCGAGCTATGATCAGCCGACCTAACTACCTCGGTGCTATGATTTGTATTGTGAGTACATGAGAAGCTATTTGAAGGAAGTAAGGTCCGACCTGGTCAGATCTTAAGCGCAAGATCCGAGGTAAGGAGCCCGACACATCCGTGCCGGGCTAACCAAGGCAAGAGGCCGTAGGTCGGGCAGGAGTCAATGCTCCTGTCACTTCCCTGCCTGACACAAGAGCGTCTGACACGCGCGGCGCCCGGCAGAGGCGTGCTCCGGGTTCTGCGGGGCTGCACGTCTCTGACCGCTGACCACGCGAGATCTGGGGAAAGGCTACGAGGTAGCTCAGCCAGGCCACGTCCTGTCTCTGTCAGAGGGGACATCCTAGCTCTGCTGTGGTGATGCAGGGGATGGGCAGGCCATGTCTTGTCCCTGACAGGAGTACGATGATGACCAAAGCAGAGGCATGGCAACAGTGTTCAGCAAGGGGCACAACGGTAACTCGGCTGGCCTTTATAATGGGCTTCAACCCCTCCTGCGTGAAGGATCGATCGACCAAGGGAGAAGGATCGATCCAGAGAGGAACCTCGGAATCCCCAGAGACACTCGGATCCAAGCTCGGAGTTCCTTTTTCCCCCCTTGTAGCTTCATCTTCTACCTCAAGTTCTCACCATTGTACCATCACACAGCTCGAGGAGCGGCTTGTACTTGTCACCTTGAGGTATACACCAAGTAGGATAGTGCTGCAGTAGGGGTGTTACCTCCACAAGAGGGCCCCGAAGCAGGGTACATCGTGGTGTGCTTTGTGTTCTTTGTTTCTAGTTCATGTTCTTGTGATTTCTTGCGTGTTCTTGCTTGTGCACTTCTTGAGTGCATAAACCCTCCCCGGATTCCCCCAGCGACCATTCGGCCCTATCTTAGCCATACCTATGGCATCTGCCGTGATCCCACCACGACAGTTGACGCCCACCGTGGGGCAGATTGAGGCGTTGGAGGGAGTTTACATCCGGACGGGCTCAGGCGAGCGTGTTCTTTCCGGGCTTATCGCCAAGATCGGTGAGTTCAACTTCGTCAGCGACAATGCGGGGTGTTTCGCCGGCAAGCCCTTCCCCGAGCATGGCTTCACCATGATGTTTGGCAGCTTCGTCACCTATGTTGCTGTCGAGGTTGTTCACGAGTACCCGGAGCAGGTGCTCGTGGACGACGAAACTCCTCTCCTTGCGGCTCTAGGTCGGCGTATCACTCGCCCCGAGAGCTGCGTGGAGGTGATGATGACCGGTCCGGTTGATGCCGCTGGCAAAGGAGATGCCAGCAAATCCAAGCCGGCCGAGGTTGCTAAGGTGAGATCTGCAAAGCCCAGGCTAGAGAAAGAGTTGCCTGGTACCCCCGAGGTGCAGGGCCGAGGTGCGACCCTAGTAGAAATAGCGGAGACACTGGCGGACCCAGTAAATCCAGGAGTGGATGTAGTAGTGACTGCGGCCGAGCTAGAGGCAAAGCGTGTCCTGTTGCAAAAGGAGGCTGTAGCAATGATGACAGCTAGAGATGAGTTTAATAGAGATATGCGTGAGTACAATGCAGCGAATGGCTTCACCCCGGTAGCAGCTGATACAAATAGGGGAGCCGAGGTGCGGCAGAGAGGCAAGGGGCTTCACCCCGGTACCATCACACAGCTCGAGGAGCGGCTTGTACTTGTCACCTTGAGGTATACACCAAGTAGGATAGTGCTGCAGTAGGGGTGTTACCTCCACAAGAGGGACCCGAAGCAGGGTACATCGTGGTGTGCTTTGTGTTCTTGGTTTCTTGGTTTCTAGTTCATGTTCTTGCGATTTCTTGTGTGTTCTTGCTTGTGCACTTCTTGAGTGCATAAACCCTCCCGGATTCCCCCAGCGACCATTCGGCCCCATCTTAGCCATACCTATGGCATTTGCCGTGATCCACCACGACAGGAGGACAAGGGCACAAATCCTTTGAGTGCACCAACAAGAAGGTCATGATCATAAATGACATGGGAGAGTATGAATCTATGAGTGAAGATGAGTACAATGCTTTGAACAAAGTCACCACAATGCAAAGTGCTCAAGAAGAAGAAAGTGAGATATATTGTGATGGCGACAACAATCCCTCCTTGGTTGTGGCAAGAGCTTTAACCACCAATGTTCAAGTGGAAGAAGACCAAAGATGCAACTTGTTTCAAACAAGAGCAGGAATCAATGGAAAGTCCATCAAGGTCATCATAGATGGTGGAAGTTGCCACAACTTAGCGAGCAAGGAACTTTGTGATAAGCTCAACTTAAAGTTCAAGAAGCACCCACACCATACCATGTCCAATGGTTGAGTGATTTCGGAGCCGTCAAGATACAACACATGGTGCAAGTATCCTTCAAGATTGGTGCTTATGAAGATACGGTTGATTGTGATGTTGTGCCTATGACCGTTTGTCACTTACTCCTTGGACGTCCTTGGCAATTTGATAAGGGTGCTATGCATGATGGAAGGACACATTACTATAGCTTCAAGAACAACGACAAGACCTTCGTCCTTCGTCCCATGCACCAAGTCAAGTCATTGCCGACAATGCGAAGTCAATAGCAAGGGCACAACATGACTTCAACCATCCAAATGACCATAGGCGCCATCCAACCGCACAAGAGAGGGCGGCAAGAGAGAAAGCTTCTAGTGAGATGAGTGGTGAGCTAGAGACCCACCATAAAGTGAGTGAGAGCCACAAGCCAAATGAGAGTGATACATCAAAGAGAGTTCCCACAAAACTTACACTATTTGCCACTAAGAGAGAGATGAGGGAGTTGAGAGAGAACCCATCCACCCTCCACTATGTGCTCATATGCAAGGGTGAAGTTTCTATGACTAACACTTTCACAAACCTTCCTCCTTCTTTGTTGTCTCTTTTGAAGGACTTTGAAGATGTCTTCCCTCAAGAAGTGCCACCGGGACTACCTCCTCTACGCGGAATCGAGCACCGCATCGACCTTGTTCCGGGCACACCGCTACCAAACCATGCTCCTTACCGCACCAACCCCGAGGAGACAAAGGAGATTGAGCGGCAAATACAAGAACTTCTAGCCATGGGACATATCCGCGAGAGCTTGAGCCCGTGCGCCGTGCCCGTCATCTTGGTACCCAAGCACGACAACACTCTCGCCTTTGCATGGATTGTCGTCCCATCAATGCAATCACCATTAGGTATCGCCACCCTATCCCTCGACTTGATGATATGCTTGATGAGCTTTGTGGTTCCGCTATATTCTCCAAAATTGATCTTAAAAGTGGATACCATCAAATAAGAATGTGTGAAGGTGATGAATGGAAGACCGCATTTAAAACAAAGCTTGGTCTTTATGAATGGCTTGTCATGCCATTTGGTCTTTCCAATGCACCTTCTACTTTTATGCGTCTTATGAATCATGTTTTGCGTCCTTTCATTGGGAAATTTGTTGTGGTATACTTTGATGGCATCCTTATCTATAGCAAATCTTTGGAAGAGCACACTTCTCATGTTGCTCAAGTTTTGTTGGTTCTTCGCAATGAAAAGCTTTATGCCAATCTTTCTAAATGCACTTTTGCCACCAACAAACTTGTTTTCTTGGGTTTTGTTGTTTCTTCGGATGGAGTCGAAGTTGATGAAACAAAGATAGAAGCAATTCGGACTTGGCCTTTTCCGATGTCACTTGAAGAGTTAAGACATTTTCTTGGTTTTGCCGGATTTTACCGCCGTTTCATCAAGGATTTTTCCACAATTGCTTGCTCCCTCCATGAACTTACAAAGAAAAATGTACCTTTCATTTGGGGCAACGCACATGATTTTGCTTTCAATGAGCTCAAACGGTTATTAACCGAACACCACTCCTTGCCCTTCCGGATTTCTCTAAGACATTTGAGATTGAATGCGATGCATGTGGATTGGGCATTGGTGGAGTGCTTATGCAAAATGGTAGACCCATTGCATACCATAGTGAGAAATTAGATGGAGCTCGTTTGAATTACCCTATTTACGACAAGGAGTTATTTGCTTTGGTTCGTGTTTTGGATGTGTGGTAACATTACCTTCGTCCTAAGGAATTTGTCATTCATTCCGACCATGAATCCTTGAAATATTTGAAAAGTCAAACAAATTCGAACAAAAAACATGCTAAGTGGGTTGAGTTCATTGAGTCTTTTGCCTTTGTAATCAAATACAAGAAAGGTAAAGACAATGTGGTCGCGGATGCTCTATCCCGCAAGGCCAACCTACTTACACGTCTTGACATTAGTGTCTTGGGTTTGGATGAGATAAAGGAGTTGTATGCTACCGATGATTTCTTTGGAGACATTTTCGCTCAATGTTCGGAGCACAAAGGAATTGGTGATTTCTATTTGCACCTAGGTTTCTTGTTTAAAGCTAACAAATTATGCATACCCGAGTCTTCGCTTCGTTTGATCCTTTTGAAGGAATCGCATGGAGGATCACTCATGGGTCACTTTGGACGCGACAAGACCTACGCCATGCTCGCCACCAACTACTATTGGCCAAGAATGAAGCGTGATGTGGAACGCCTAGTTCGACGATGTTCTACATGTCTCAAAGCTAAGTCTACTCTAAAGTCTCATGTATTATATACTCTTTTGCCTATTCCACATCGCCCATGGTCCGATATAGCTATGGATTTTGTCTTAGGACTCCCACGCACTAAAACAAATAAGGATTCCATCTTTGTCGTCATTGATCGATTCTCTAAAATGGCACACTTTATACCATGCAACAAGTCGACGATGCTTCACATATTGCTACCTTTTTTTTAGAGAAATCGTCCGTCTTCATGGCGTGCCCAAGACCATTGTGTCGGATCGTGATGTCAAGTTCGTGAGCTACTTTTGGAAGACTTTGATGGCCAAGATGGGAATCAAGCAACTATTCTCCACCGCATACCACCCTCAAACCGATGGCCAAACCGAAGTGGTGAACCGAAGCCTATCCACACTTCTTCGTGTGTTGATCAAGCCTAACTTGAAGAATTGGGAAGAGTGCATCCCACACGCCGAGTTCGCCTATAATCGAGCACTACATCGCGCAACAAAGAGAACACCCTTCGAGATCGTCTACGGCTCCAACCCCTACACCGCGCTCGACATGCTACCACTTCCACTCTGTGAGCAAGTTAACATGGACTTCGACAAGCAAGCCACTTACATGAAGAAGCTCCATGAGGAAACAAGAACTACGCTTGAGAAGCACAACAAAGACCATGCTACGAAGATGAACAAACACAAGCACGCCATGATATTTGAATAAGGAGACCTTGTTTGGCTACACCTTCGCAAAGATCGCTTCCCGGATGCAAGGAAGTCCAAGCTTCACCCTCGTGGAGACGGACCTTTCAAGGTTATCAAGCGCATCAACGACAATGCCTACAATATCGACATCTCCCACTCCAAACACTTGGTCCATGACACCTTCAACGTCGCCGACCTATCGCCATTCCTTGGAACATCAAGCGATGAGAATGACCAAGAGTCGAGGACGACTCTTTTCCAAGGGGGGGAGGGAGATGATGTAGCCCAACCTACGGCTCCTACAACAAGTGGCCCAATGACAAGAGCAAGAGTCAAAGCTCTCCATGATAAGGTGAATTCACTCCTATCTATGTGTGATCTCGACACTCCTTTGAATGGTTTGCTACTTCATTCGGATACTTTGTGCATGCTCAGGAACCACCTTGATGATGACCCACAATGGAGTGGAGAAGATGACCAAGAGAAGACCCAAGAAGATGACCAAGAGAAGACCCAAGAAGATGGCCAAGAAGAAGAAGAAGAGCAGGAAAAACTGACACAGCGGTACTACCGCTCCTCCAGGCGGTACTACCGCTCGGGCGGTACTACTAGTACCGCCCACAGTACCGCCGAGAACCCTCCTCTGCGACCATGTGCGGCACTGCCGGCGGTACTACCGCCCGCCCAAGCGGTACTACCGCGCTGACGAGCGGTACTACCGCCCGCGCCGAAGTCAACGAAGCTCTGGCCCGCCCCAGCGGTACTACCGCTGCTGCGGGAACCAGCCAGGCTGTTGAGCCTTGTAACCTCCACCTACCCCACCTAACTTTCCCCTTTTGCCTCTAGACTATAAATAGGAGTTCCCCACCTCAGATCTGGGGTAGACTATGATTTGGGATTAGAGTAGAGCCTTGCTCCTTCTTCTCAAAGTAGTCCTTTCCTCCTATGGAGATGAATCAAGGCCTCCCCTTGTAGAGATGAACCAAGGCATCCCCTTGTGGAGAAGATCCCTTCGTGGATACCAAGGCTTGCTCTTGTAGTTGCGATTACTTGCTAATCTTTCCTCTTGTAGTGGCTAGATTGGATTGGTTGGATTGACCAATTGGACAAACAATCCTAAGAGTAAGGTGTGCTTGGGAGAGGAGAATTGGGGGCAACCCTTGGGGCTTGTTACCAGTTGAATCTTGCTGAGTTGCTTCTTGCTAATTATCCTTGTTTTGGTGATTTCCCCTCTTTGTGTTCTTGAGTTCATCCCTTGTTCTTCGTGTTCATCGATCCCTCCGCCCAAATCCGTGAAAATCGGGACCAACCTACATCAATAGGTAAAGGCTGCAGGCGCCCAGGCAATTTTGTCTTTTCATTTTTTGCCTGTTGACAAGTCTTACATGACTGCACATGTTGTGTCACTGCTTCCTTCATCTTGGGCCAAGAAAACAACTGCTTTACTCTTTGATATGTGCCTTGCATTCCCGAGTGACCCACAATGGCGCTGCCATGCAAAGCTGTGAGGATTGCAGAGTGAGCTTCTGTGTTGTTTCCCAGTCAAATACGATTTTTGTATTTGATCACCCCATCCACTAGTGAATATCCTTTTTCATTTGTCCCATTCACTGCTAGTTCTGTCAGTAGTTGTTTGGCTTGGTTGACCTTTTGATATCCTTCCACAATTGTTTCAAGCCAGCGTGGTTGTATAGCAGATACCGCCATGTTTCCAATTTGATGTGGTCTTCGTGACAGGGCATCTGCTGCCTTGTTCGTGATGCCCTTCTTATAGATGATTTTATACTGAAAACCCATCAGCTTGAAGAAGGCTTTCTGCTGGATTGTGGTGTTGAATCGGTGATCACCCAAGTGGATCAAACTGCGTTGATCTGTGTAAATGGTGAATGGCTTGTGTTGAAGATATGGCTTCCACTTCTCCAGTGCCATTAGTATTGCAAGGCACTCTTTATCGTAAATGGATAACACCTGGTTCTTGAGGCCTAGAGCCTTGCTCAAGTATGCCAAAGGATGCCCTTGCTGCATTAGGACTGCCCCAACTCCTGTAGCACATGCATCTGTTTCGAGAACGAATTCTTTGCTGAAATCTGGCAGCGCCAGTACAGGAGCATTGATCAGTGCTTTTTTAAGTGTGAGAAAAGCTTCATTCACTTGAGGAGACCACATGAATGGCACATTTTTGCACAGCAAATTGGTGAGAGCTCTGCATATCATTCCATAGTTCTGTATGAACTTCCTGTAGTAGCCCACAAAACCCAAGAAAGCTCTCAGTTCTTTTATGTTCATGGGCCTTGGCCAGCTTTCAACAGCTGCTATTTTAGTTGGGTCTGTCGCCACCCCATCTGCCCCAATGATGTCCCAGATACTCAAGAGAAGTCTAAGCAAAAGAACACTTGCTTTTCTTGACAAACAGTTGGTTGTCTTTTAGTATTTGGAACACTGCCTGCAGATGCTCCACATGTTCTTCCAGAGACTTGCTGAAAATCAATATATCGTCCACAAAGACAAGCACTGTTTTCCTGATCAAGTGTGCAAACAGCGAATTCATTGCAGCCTGGAAGGTGGCCGGCGCATAAGACAAACCAAACGGCATCACCTTGAACTCGTAATGGCAATGGTGAATTTTTTTGCACCCGCCAGTTCATCCAATAACTAATCCACTACTGGCATTGGGTAACGGTCCTTGACTGTAACCGCGTTCAATTGCCTGTAATCGACACAGAATCGCCATGTCCCATCCTTCTTTTTCACCAACAGCACAGGAGAAGCGAATGGACTCTGGCTATGTTGAATTATCCCTTGTTTCAGCATTGCTTTGACTTGTCTCTCGATCTCGTCCTTCTGCTGAGGGGAATACCTGTAAGGTTTTACGTTGACAGGGGGTACTCCAGGCATCAATGTTATCTTGTGGTCGTGAGGCCTATGTGGTGGTAGACCTGATGGGGGATCAAAACAGCCTTTGTTGTTCTGCAACACTTGCTCAATGCATGATGGAATTTGATCCTGTTGAGTGATAGTTGCACTTAGCTCAACCACATGTTCAACTGCATGTTGGTCCATCAGTTGCTGCAACTCCTCAGTTGTGATGGCAGTACAGGAGTCTGTATTTTCCTTAATGCCACGCACAGTGACCCTTCTGCCTTCTTGAGTGATTCTGAAAGTTTTTTTGCTCCAATCTATCCACATCGGCCCCAACGTGTCCAGCCAGTCCATGCCCACGATCATGTCGTAATGGGGCTGGTCGAACACCTTGAAATCTGTGCAGAAGTTTGCTTTCTGACAACTCCATTTGATTCCCTTCACCGCTGTGTTAACCACTGATTTTGTTCCATTGGCCACAGTTACAGTTACTGCCGGTATCTCTACCACTGGTAATCCCAGCAAGTTCACCGCGTCTATGCTGATGAAGCTTCCACAGCTTCCTGAGTCCACTAACATCAGTACTTGTTTATCACCCACAACTCCTTGCAACCGGAAACTCTTCTTTTGCACTGTTCCTGCAAGCGCACAAGCTGATATACTGCACAATGAATCATCTAAGCTGTCCCCGGATTTGTAACCATCAGACCCTGACGAGATGTTGAACAATTCCACCAACTCTTCCACTAAATGCAGTGGCACACTCGTGTTGCATTTGTGCCCTGGGTGATATTTATCGCCGCACTTGAAACATCCCCCCTTTGCCCTGCGTTGAGCCTTGAGAGTTTGGAACTTGCTGTCCCAAGGTGGCTTCCCTGTGGTTTTGTCCTCTACTTTTTTCTGATCCTCCGGCGAATTTGATAGAATTCCCCTTGCAGAATAGCTTGGCCTTGAAAAATGCTGCCTCTGGTCATGCCTGAACCGAGAGCCAGAATAAACCTTGGTTTCCTCCAGTAATTCCTCCTGTGTTTCAGCAAGAGATAGAGCAGCATCAACCGTTCGCGGTTTATGTAAACGAATGGCACGCTGAATATCCTTCCTAAGCCCTCCCATGAATTTAGTAACAAAAAACGCCTCATCATAGTGTTTATTATGCACTAACACTTTGTGTCTCAATTCTTCAAATTTAATGTAGTATTGCTCTACAGTTCCTAGTTGCTTGCACCTCTCTAATGCCTCTAAAGCCCTATGGTGTTTGTCTCTACCAAACTTGCTATGCACTGCCACACACAACTCCTCCCAGTTGGTGACATCATGTTCTGCCTCAAAATTTTGCAGCCACAGAGCGGCATTCCCAATGAAATGCATTGTGGCATACCCTGCCCAAGTATCATGTTCTACCTCATACATCTCAAAGTATTTTTCACAGGTTTTCTTCCACCAACGTGGATTTTCACCATCGAATTTTGGGAAATCCGACTTGGGTGGCCTGTTGTTACGTGGTTTACTATATGATCCATGCATAGGAGTATCAAAATCACCCTCTGATCTATCCCCTAAATTGAAAGTAACTGGTGTATGGCGAAAGGCATGCGTACCCTTTGCCAGGGCAGGTGCCATAGGTTGGAAACCTCTGGTCACGTTACCCTGGGTTGCTGTTGTAGAGTCGTGCCCCTCGGGCGGTGGAGTGCGATCCTCTGGAGTGGACCGCTCAGCCTCCAGAACGGCGACTCGCGTGTCCACCTCCTCAATTGTACGGTGGAGCGTGCGAAGGGAGTCGTCGATGGCCGGTGCCCAGCCGTTGAGACCCTGGATGTTCTCAACCACCTGGCCGTTCGTCTTGGCCATGGCCTTCAGTGAATCCTTCACAGCCATGAGCGCCGAGTTCGTGTCATCGCCATACTTGATGAACTGCACCGCCAACTGCTTCAGCTCCGCCTGCAACTCGTCCATCAGGACCTTGTCGCAGTGGATCCACGCCTCTGAGGTGGACGTGAGCGCCTGTCTGCGCTGGAATCTGCCTCCGATGGTGCCCAACTCCGCTAGTCCTCTGGGATTTTACAGATCACGGTAGGGATCCGTGACCAACCGAGAACGCTTGCGTGAGTGACACCCTAACAATCTCACCGCCTCCGTGCGCCACCAGCAGATCCGATCAATCGCCATCACCGCTGCCGCGAACCGAGTCTAGGAAAGGAATTTTACAGGGGAACCCCAACCTCGACCAGATCTGGTCCAAATTCGCCGCCCTCGCTCCTTCGCCTCAACTCGAGGTGTCTGAATTTAGGGTTTGGATACAAGCTCGTGTCACACGAGCAGAGAACGGCGCGCAGGCCGGGAGAGAAGAAGAAGATGAACCCTAAAGGGATTTGCTTGTCTAATCACTCGATGTCTTCCTTCGACTCCGGAGCCTGGTCTTATCCCCCTGCGCGCACTCCTGACTTGGTCAGCTCTCTCTCCATTGGGATTGGCCCCACCCGTCAGCTTGGCCTTGGTCCCACTCGCCAGCTTGACCTTGGTCCCACTCGTCAGCTCCAGCTGCTCCAGTGCACGCACCAGGTGTGGGGTCGTGACAGATTTGCGTCCGATCCATGCGACATACTATCTGACCACATCAAGGATACCACATCCGATTGAGCATCGGACAAAAATCGTATAAATACCGTCGTTCTTGCAGCAGTTTCGTTATTGTAAGATGCTGATAGTTTTTTTTTGAAATCCAGTAAGATGCTGATAGTTGAACTGCACGTATTTAGCAACACGCGTCCCCTAATCATTGCCACTCTCTTGGATAGTGAGTAAATCGAACTATTTTTCCTTCAAAAACAAAACACCGACCGCGACGTGTTACTATCAACGGGCCCATTTGGGTGGTCGCTTCGAGACGAGCCCCACCTGCATACACACGAGGGCCCAGCCCAAACCGGCAAACCCCACTCCAAATCCATCGACCTCCTCCCCTGCAATCCGGTCCTCCCCAACCGCTTTCCCCCGAACGCGGGGCGGCTCAACGCGTCCCCAATCCCCCCATGGACGCCGCGAGCCGCACCTGGCCGCCGCCCAACCCCTCGCCGGCGCCCTTCTCCTCCCGCCTCCGCGTCTCCTCCGAACCCCACCGCCGCCGCCGACGCCGCCACTCCAAGAAGCCCAAGCCGGAGCCACCGCCTCCCGCGCCCCCCGTCTGCTCCTCCGGCGCTGACTTCGCCGCCCTCCCGCAGGAGCTCCTCCACCAGGCGCTCTCCGCGTCCGGCGCCGCCGACGTATCGGCCGCCAGCCGCGCGTGCCGCGCCTGGAGGGACGCGCTGCAGCCGCTCCGCGACGCGGCGGCGCTGCACGCGCACGGGCGCCGCCTCAAGCACCTCGGAGGTGAGGGGCGCGACGCGACGAGGCAGACCGCGCTGGGGCTCTTCCAGCGGGCGGCCATGCTCGGGTCCGCGGCGGCGATGGTGGACGCCGGGCTGATGTGCTGGGAGGAGGGGCAGCGAGAGGAGGCGGTGGGTACTACCAGAGCGCGGCGGAGCTGGGGCACCCTGTCGGGATGTGCAATCTCGGGGTCTCTTACCTCGAAGGTACCGCGGATTTGCCTAGCGCGATTCCCTTTCTTGGACACTTGTTTGAGATGGTAGCAAAAAGATTAGGACGGATTTGGCTAGTCCCCAAGTCAAGTGTCTACTCCTACATGTGTTGATTTTAGGGGAATTATTGATTGCTCTGCCTCGTGTGTCCGTCTTTTGCTGGGCCTTTTAAGTAAAAACTTGGGGTTCTTTCAGTTCGATTCCGAACTGTGAAGAGTCTCTAATAAATACCTAACTCATACTGGAAGTGGCTTCTTGGTTTTGTTGTCTGCAATCAAATTCTTCATCTCGAGGCATTAAAAATGTAGAAAATTGATGAGCTGCCAAATCTCTTTACACTACAGCTGATCCACCCAAGGCCGAGGAAGCTGTTAGATGGTTTTATCCAGCTGCGTCCGCAGGCAATGTTCGTGCCCAATACAACCTAGGCCTCTGCTTGCAGAATGGAAAAGGAATCAAGCGTAATCAACGGGAAGCTGTAAGATACCAGCTCTTTGTGACGCAATTGTGCTTTACAAATTTTCCTCAAAATAGAAGTAATTAGTTATTCTAGATGTATTCAGTTGTTGCACCGATTTCATTGTTGTACGTTTGGGTTTCTACGGGGTATGCCTCGTGCCTGTAGCAAATGTTGTCTGAACTATTTTTCATTCGGCAACCTCCATATGCTTTTATTTTAGCTCCATGGGGCTTTTGAAGCTGCTTTGTGTGCTTTCAAGCTTTAAACTAAGGTTGCTATGGATGTTGAACTTCGCTAAGACAAAGGATCCTTCGATTTTAACTGGGTTACCCATACCAAGGTAGTCAGGATTGTATCACAGGAATCAATGCTAACCAGTGGATACCATATTACCAGCAGGCTCATCAACCTTCCTTGTAGCACTTATGCTTAGGTTTTTGCTTGACTTCATACTTCCAACTGAAAGAAACTTGTAAATGCAGGCAAAATGGTACTTGCGAGCTGCAGAGGGAGGGAATGTGCGAGCCATGTATAATGTTTCCTTGTGTTACAACTTTGGTGAAGGGTTTGCACCTGATCCAGTGCGTGCAAAGAAGTGGCTGCAACTAGCTGCTGATTGTGGTCACAAGAAGGCTCTATATGAGTGTGGAATTAAACTATGCGCGGTATGCCATTTCTTATCTTGTACCACACAGGAATGCTGTTGTATTTATCTGAACTATTTCTTTAATAATCTGAAAATATTAGTGCATTTTTTCAAATGGTTTTCTTGTGGAGGCATATTTTGTTAATTATACTACGTCTGTTCTAATGAATAAGACGTATAAATTTAGTCAAAAGTCAAAACATACTAAGTTTGACCAAATATATAGAAGAAAATATCAATATCTACAACGGCAAATAAATACATTATTATGAACTTATATTTATGTTGAATCTATTGATATTGATTTGGTATTGTGAATGTTCATATTTTTGTCTATAATATTCGTTAAATTTAGAGGATGTTGACTTTTGACTAAATTTATACACCTTATTCATTGGAATGGAGGGAGTATGTGTTTGTTTTTCATGCATCCTGCATAGCTTGCTATTGCATATATCACTGCATAGCTGTGGCCCATCACCCATGTAAGGTCAGAGTCGGTTGCTCGGACTTGGAAGCCCTCGGACTGCATAGGTGTGATCAACTTTCCTATTAAGAATTAGGACCTGCGCAAAAGCACAGATTTTTTATGTTGTCCTAGTTTGACTTTGGTACCTTTTTACTAAAGGAGACTTAGGTAGATAGAACTGAAAGCAATAATATGTAAGCTTTGTGAAGATAATTATATTAAGAGCAAAAAAACATGATACATTGACGTTACCAGCACTGGTAATGAAGGAAAGGTCCATATCTATTTACACGGGGAGGATAACTGCCACCAAAATTGGCACCAGACACCAATAATAAGCTGGGTTGTTGACGCTTGCATGATATGCTATTCTTCTTATCTTTCGTTTTCTTGCTGCTTGGAATTTTGTATTTGTTTGGTTTTTTTTGCTGAAGCTGGGTATAATGTTTAAGCTTAAACACTAGCCTTACATTGAAGGACAGACAAACCACAACCTGTTGCGATCCTATCATTGTTTTTTCAATGTTGTTACAGAGACATTGCATTTACGTGTAGCTATTTTAAGCATCCTTTTGTGATGATACATATCTTATGTAGGCAGGGGACAAGGTCAGGTCTTTCATATATCTAGAGCTGGCAACACGCCGTGGAGAAGCAGCCGCCTCACATATGAGAGATGTAGTACTCGAATCACTCTCTCCCGCGAATACAGAACGTGCCCTGTTAGAGGCTGATAAATGGCGACCGAAAGCTCTCTATACCAGAAGATGACCAGATGGACTCCTCCCAAATACTGACCCTTTATTGAGCTGGGCATTGGCATCCCTATGGGCCAAGTGGGTATGTATGCACCTACATCATCTAAGTTCACCGTTGCTTTTTTGCAAAACCCTACCATCGCAGACGGCAGCTAGGGAGCGTGAGTAAAGCTGCAATGAAGGACATGAAGTAGGGGAATGCATCATGAAACTGTAATGTACAGCATATAAATGTCTCGGATCAGGTGGCTTGTAAACTGAACCATTGCATCTTTGAATCAATAGAATGCTTAGGTTCACTCTATTCACCAAAATGTGTGAAAGTTATAGTACTGTACTGCAACAGAAAGAAGCAATATAACTGAAATTGCATCGCATCTTTTGTTCTTCTGTGATTGAGTAATTGTTGAAGATACGTAAGCTTGCAACGTGTGTCAATAAAAACGACATGCGTAGCAAAGCTTTTGGAATTGTTGAAGATGTATATAAGCTTACAGCGTGTCTGTATCAAAGACATTATGATAACGGTTCATCGAATGGCTGTTTCCCTGCCATTGTAATTTCAGAGCCTGGTTCTGGTTATAATTGACTAATCGGTCTTTCACAATGCAAGTA
Source organism: Poa pratensis (assembly GCA_947311845.1). Lineage (NCBI taxonomy): Eukaryota > Viridiplantae > Streptophyta > Magnoliopsida > Poales > Poaceae > Poa > Poa pratensis. The sequence goes on along the minus strand of CAMZMU010000050.1, from coordinate 35,766,505 downwards.
AAATACTTGGTGCTCACTTTGAACCTTTATACCTGTATTTGCAGAGGTCTCTTTTGAACATTGTAAATTGTTAATTTCTTAATCAGAAGTCCCAAACAAGAACATGAGTAAATCTAGTTACTCAACGATAAGAACATGACGGTGGAGCTAACAATGATTAATGACATAATAACGTCCCCAACCACGCAAAAAGACATGGCACTAATTGTGTAACACACTTTTATTTATATAGGCATTATGCCAGTCCAGTCTTTTATTACTCCCTCCGTTCCGGAATATAAGACGTTTAGGCTTTCCTTCCGACCAGGTGAAAAAGGTACATAATGACGTGTTTACCCCTGTTACGAGAAAAGTCAATCGCACGAGACAGCGAATCGGTACAGGCAAACGATACAGCGAATCGGTACAGGCAAACGATATTTGAATCAATCGGGGTAGCTCCTCGCCAGATCGGGGCGACAAAAATTGAATCGATCGGGGCAGAGCTAACCGTCATCCTCGTCAGCTCCAGGACCTCACCATCCTCGCCAGCTCCAGGATCCCGCTCGTGTCAGGAGCTCACCGTCAAGGATCCTCGCCATCAGAAGCTCCAGGACGCCGTTCAAGAATCCTTGCCATCAGGATCTCCAGGACCTCGCCATCAAGGGCCTCGCCATCAGGGGCTCTGAGGTTGCCCCAGCGCCTCACCATCAGGAGCTCCACGAGGGAGGTCTGAGGTTGCCCAGCGCCTCACCATCAGGAGCTCCACGACGGAGCTCTGAGATTGCCTAGCGCCTTGCCGCCCACGAGGAACTGGGCATCATCAACGGCTGCTTTTACTCTCCTCCCTGCAAGTATTTCAAATCCTGCAAGCATTCCAAGTCCTCAACTTGTCAGGAAAACACCAGCAGCAGTAAAAATGTAGGATTAGCAGCAACAATATCAGAATTATAGTGAACTGAAGTACTCCAAGAACAAGGAGCAATACAAATCACAAGGAAACATACTCCTGCTACTGTTGTGTGCATATTTCCTTCAGTACATACTCCATCATCATTTGAAGAAGGAGCGATACACATCACAAGGCACACTTACAAAGAGAGGAAGCAGTAGTTTGCAAGCTTGTAAATTAATCTCGCATTTGTTAAATTAGCTCGCACTTGTTAAATAAATCACACAGAGCAGTACTGCAGCAAGCAATCTCACAGAGCAGTACACAAGATCAAAAAATCCTACTGCTATATCAAGCAACATGCAGCAGCAGCAACTTGCTACTGATGCAAATTCATGAAATTCAAAAAATATTACAAGCCCGGCACGCACGGCACGGCACGGCACGACACGGCACGGAATACTCCATCAGGTAACCTTATCAAGCATAAGGAAACAAATGCGTGCACTGCCTGCACTACTCCACAACAAGTACCCTACTGCAAGCCAACACACTACAACAATAAGAATAAACTACTGCAAGTGACAGTTAATTTGTTTCCGAAATTACACAAGCAAGCATTGTTCAGTGCAAGTGTCCCACATGTCCTGGATCACAACAGACCCAAAAAGGTCCGAAATTACACAATCATTTATACCATCAGACAAGACACGGCCCCAAGGATTGCATCTTTTTCTTATAACCTTAACCTTGAACTTGCTACTGCTCACAAATTTATTCAAGAACATTACTACTCCAAGAAAATATTGGAATGAAAATTCAAGCAATATTCAGAACAACAGTACTCCTACTGCAAATACTCCTACTGCGATAATAGAGCAATGATCAAGTGACAGTAACTAGCACAAGCAAGCTACTGCTACTCCTACAGCACGGCACGGAACGACAACTCTGAAGCACAAGAAGCACTGCACACACCAGGAGCTACTGCCAACACCAATTTCCCTTCTCAGGTAATGCAAACACCAAGAAATCAAGCAAGAACTTGAGTACTCCGCGCTACCAGACGAGAGACCTTGTCTAGAGAGAGAGAAGAGCCGCGTACCAGACGCACGGACGCCGTGGCACCGTGGTGTGGTGGGGCAGTGCCCGTGCTGCCACGGTGGGGGCACCGTGAGGAAGACGACGGCGTCTTCACGCGAATCAGCTGCTCCGCCGCTCTGCTGCTACAGCGACCCCACCACGTTGGCTTCGGAGACCCGGACCCTGCAGCGCGGCAGCTTGGACATCAAAAACTCCAGCGCCGCCAGGTCCAACCTCTCAACCATCCTACTCCACGGGTTCATGCCGGAGATCAAGAAACAGAGAGCAGAGCTCCATACGAGATGCGGTCGACGGGGCATGTGTTGATGGCGTCGGCGATGCGGTCCTCGGGGTCGGCCCACTGCGCGACGACGCGGGCGCGGCCGTGGACGGACTCGATGGCGAAGGTGCTTCCGGCGTGGAGCGCGCACTTGAGGCAGCCGACGCAGGCCACCTCTTCGATGAACATGGTCCGGGACTCGCTCTCCGCGCCACGCCACGACGAGTAGAGCGGGCGGCCCGTGTAGCCCTGGAACTCGGACCGCCTCGCCTGCGGTCGTAGGCCTCGCCATCCTCGCCGGACTCGGCCGCTCCATCATCCGGCGCAGGCAGATCCAGGCCTCCGTCGCCCAGAACCTCGTCAACGACGCATCAAAAACGAATCTTTGACCTTCGGATCACAGAGAGGAAACGGGGTGGTGCGGAGCGGTGGAGGACCGAGGACGGCGACGTAGATCCAGAGGTATAGGGCGGCGACGGGGAGCCACGGGGAGAGGGTGGCGACGGTTAGCGCGAGCGCGACCGACGGGCGGTGGTGGGGAACGCGGGCGGGAGCGGGAGCGAGAGCGAGTGGAGGAGAGGACAGAGACGGAGTGGAGGGGAACGCGAGCGAGTGGACGAGAGGCGTCGACGCGCTGTCTGCGCGAGGGGCAATTTTGGAAAGTCAAAAGAATTCGTAGCGTGACAAAATGTGTACACGAAAAGCTTAAACGTCTTATATTCCGGAACAGAGGGCATGCTAGTACTCTCTGTAGCTCAGCATTCAATCAGCGCAGCAACCAAAGGTATTTCATAAACCATTCACACCACAAGAAAAGAGATTTTATTTGGAGCGATATTCGCATTAGTACTGTAGTAGACACCGGTACATTCCGCTCAGAGCTTGGAAACAAGGCTGCCGTTCTGGATGACTTTAGGCGAGTCAGCTTCCTTGACATCAGCGGCATCAGAAGCACCACAAGAAAAGAGATTTTATTTGGAGCGATATTCGCATTAGTACTGTAGTAGACACCGGTACATTCCGCTCAGAGCTTGGAAACAAGGCTGCCGTTCTGGATGACTTTAGGCGAGTCAGCTTCCTTGACATCAGCGGCATCAGAAGTGCCAGGCGGCACATCGACCGCAGGCGAGCAGTTGAAGAATCCATGCGGCTGCAATGGATAATTCGAGCCTAATTTCAGCTCACATCATACATAAATAATGGCAAAAAACGACGATTTGCTCTCTGGAATCAAAGCTGAAGCAAGAGAATTGACAGGCTCAAAATGCCGTACCATGAGCATGAAGCCGATGCGTTCCACTGGCATGACAGGCCAGTCTTCCAGCCTTGGGATGTGGGTGAGCCCAAATACATACCTGTAGATGCAGAACACAGTTGTAAGGATAGGAAACTGCAAAGCCGAGAAAACATTGCCAGCCATCAGCGTGTAAGATGAATGTACCAGAGGACTATGTCAGTTTCCTCCAGGGGCCTATCCTTCTGTACCCAAGTTGGTAAACCCTCGTGAAGACGTGGATTCTGATTGGGGAACTCTCCTCCGGGAAACTTCTCGTCACTCTTGTATGGTGTGACCCAGAGATTGTGCTTTAAGAACCCGGCTCGTCGAAGGAACTTCGCCTCCGGTAGAGCGAATGGTAAACAGTTTGAACCAGGCACGAGCCTGTAGCCAGTTGGTTGTCCAGTACGGTTTACAGCCCTTGTGTTCCTAACCTGATCAAGATGACAACAAGGAACAGAAGAAATCAGTATGATATTTTGCTGAGGTGCTAATATGGTGTCAGTAAATTTGACATGCTTTCTTGCGCAACTGGTATGTCCTTACTGACATGTACTCTAAATGAAAACCACGGGACACCGGATGTTTGATGACAGAAAGTGTTTGCAGTTATGCCAAATGTGTTAAATTGATAGAAATCTATGCATCTCCATGAATGATCAACAATAACACAAAGAAGAGAAAAACCAAGCATGTCTGCATGTGCCCTTACGATCCAATGTCGTGCAGTTGAAGGGTCGCAATCTCGCATTGCTTGCAACTCAGATTTCAATATTTTTTCTTCTGCGTAGAAAGCATTGTTGTGCACATTATGTGTGCCTGCACTTTCGACTTTGACATTTACTTCAACCACCTGTGATAGAAACAAACTAGTCAAATACACCATGCCAATTTTTGTGCAGTGCGCAGAAGGAATAAGTTAATAGTATTCCATAATAAGACACATTAACTTCCATTTAGTAGATGCAGTGGTATAGTGGTACTTGCACAAGTTTCTCGTGGGCTTTTTATATGATGAACTAAGAAGATGCAAGGGACCCACCTGATTATGAGCCTCGTTAGGCTTACAATCAACAGCCATGTCCATACGGGCAATGAAGAAATGTTGGTGAACAGGTGCATACAGACTAGGAGCAATAGTTGTACCGTATTTCCTTGATTCCCCAGGCATCAGAGCTCCCAAACTAAGAATTCCTGTAAGTTTTATTTCAGCCTCTATCTTACCATCCTATAGCCAAGAAAAGAACAAATCATTACATTGCAATAACAAAATGATAGCACATGGAAGCATCATACCATGTAATTTTAAAACTAGGTTCAAATATGTATTAAATCTCAAATAGTATATTTGATGAGTTACCTGGTAAAAGTGCCAGTAAAAACCATATTCATAGTTGGCAACTGTGCAGATAAATGACACTGTCAGCCTCCTTGATCGCCTAACTTCTGCTAAACCAGTTCTCCAATCTTGGTGTTTCCAAAGGATCCCATGGTCCTCCTCATGCAAACACACACAATTCTCAATTGTCTCCACATGACCGGTAAAATTTGTGAAGTGTGCATCAAAATACTTTATGTAACCCAAGCAATCACATCCCTGCACAAAAAAGATCAGAGAATATAGTCAGATCAAAGTTTAAATCGCAGAAGAGGTAAAATCGCCTAGAAACTGGGCAAATGACCTTCTTAAGAGAATGGGCATTTTTTCCAAGTCCATCTTCTCCAGCATCAAATGCATTCTTGCGATAATGTGGTTCGCTCGGATCACCATAAGGAACAACCATCTCAACAAAGCTCAGCCTATGAGCTATAGGTCGACGTCCACGGCTACCGTCAACATATGCAACAGAATAGATAACCAAACCCTCTTTAGGGGTGAAGCCAATACGGAAGTTCCACTGCTCAACATCATTAGGAAGTGTCATTAGCTCTAACTGATAGTTTTTTTCAAATACTGGTATTGAGAAGTAAAACCTTAAGCAAAGATGTACCTTCTGCCATTCCACAAAATAGCCATTAATACGGAAGCTTGGGCCCTCAGGTTGATCGATAATAAGAGGTTTCACATCACTTCGATCAACACCACCTCTCGTTTCCCCAGGAGTGTAATTTCTCAAATGATCTGGTGGGGGTAAAGGAACAAACTTCCTATCCTCAAACTCTATGACAACACTGTTCTGCATATCAACAACAATGTGAATCCCTTCCACAGGACGAGCATAACCATTTTCCATGGGACTATCACTCTCAGTTAGGCAAAAGATTAGAGGCCTGGCAAGTCTGCGACTGGGAGCATCAGCATCACTGTAGTAGCCTGCGCACCTGATGATTTACGGGCGAAGTCCAAATTCAGTTTTTAGTACGTTGACCTAAGCTGAAAGATTAGAAGATAGTATAAATTTGACAGTAGCTAGCTTACCAGGCATCTACCATGACAAGCTCCATGTCATCAACGCCTCTTTTCTTCATAGCTTCAATAAATGGAGGATAGTTTTTTACAGTAGCTTCACACTCGGCATACTCCATAGCATCCTGAAAATTCAAAATAATCACACCCAAAAATATTTCAAAAAACTACAAGGTTCAAAAAATTAAAAGATACAAAGATTGCATGATTGGCAGATCAATTTGGGATCAAATAGACAAATGAAGGGAAGATACTAACAAATTAAGTAGGCATACCATTGCAGGCTGAACATCTGGAACAACTTCAGATGATATCACCTTCCCTCTGTGATGTCCACCTCTAGTAGCTGCATGCACTTCAGATAGTTCAACTATCCAAATGGTAGTCTCATTTGAACGTCTGTTGTAGACAACAAGCTTGGCCCTCCTGGGAGGCAACCTGCTTGGAATGACAGGAGAGCCTTTGGTTCTAGGGAGCAGTGATGGTTGGAAAGGTGGGAAAAAGTAAGCATCAGCTAATGCTACAACATTCTTTTCTGGTTCCAATAGCACAGCTTCAACAAAACGCATGCCGTCTCGTTCCTACAATTTAGAATATTACTTGTCAATTCTTTTTTCAAAGTTGTACGAAAAAGTATCTGAAAGACTTTGTTGACAGACCTCAGGAGATTTTCCAGCAGCTCTTACAGTTGCAACAGCCACTGCAATTTCAGCAGCAGATAACGGGTCTAAAGGGTGGAATCTCTGGGCTCTCGTCATTATAGGTATCCCTGCATATTTTTTCACCCAGCAGAACATGAGGACTGGAATGGACAGTAATGAATGTAGTGCAGTTAAACATGGTATACATTTCAAATAACGATAATAGGGAAAGTCGATGCCTAGTTCTTCCCGTGAAAACATGCCAAGTCTGTATATATCTCTTCCCGTCTAAATGAAAAGGAAGTGCTCCAGCTGGTTTCTCGAGAAAAAACAATGCCTAATGGACTCTCAAAGAACTTCCATCAGATTTCTAACACACAAGACATATACACCAATCACGAAACAATAAAATTAGATAACTCTTCAATAACATAGGTCAAACATTCATGGAAGACAATTTGGCAGGTCAAGAGCACCATGGTCCATGTGGATGCAAAACAGGCACTTGATAGAAAAATGGTTGTTGACCTACCTCTGAAGCAACTAGAGAAAACATCACTGACGTGGACCATAGTGTATAAATGCAAGTCTTAAAATATTGTTCTATCCACTAACGTTCCATCTTGGATGCTATAGTGAGAATAACTTAAGAACAAGCATACGAAAATATAACATTGTTTTACCAACACAGATTTGTGTCCCTCAATTCATTCATTACAAAACTAAACCCGAAATCACTATGATCTCTCACAACAAAAATAATCTAGTTAGACGAAGCACATATCACATATTGGGTGATTCCTGTAGTGTATCAATCATCTCTATACATAAGTTGATGATTGGCAGGTAAAGTTATATCTGTTAAGTTAGATAAACATTTCTTACGATCAGGTACGTGCATGATTAGCAACCCCACAAATACTAGTACCGGGACATAATATGTTCATCGCACAGAGTGCAGGGCCGGGTGGCAGGGGCGTAGCTAGAGGGTGTCTTGGATATAGTCTCTTGACTACCCAGCACATTTGCAAAATAATTAAAAGGAGTTAAGAGCACCAATAAAATTCAGATAAGTACATAAAAAACAAAACAAACACAAATCATGACCACCCAATAAAAAAAACTTGGCACTGCCACTGCAGGTGGACCAGACTGCCTGTGCCTGATCAGCTTATCACTAGTTCCTAGTGGTGCATCAAAAAAATTGTGAATGTGTAAATCAAAGAAGCTTATTGGTCCGTTCATTGTCAACAAACATCATTATCGACGTCCAGACATATTTTCCAAGCTTTAATGTATGACACCTCACCATCAACCAAAAAGTAAGAAAAGAACAAAATGATCACTGCTATTAGTGATCAAATAAAAGGCTGAAGCAGCCAACAACTAACGAGCACAAAAGCCAGAACAGTAGACAACAAAAAAGACAATCAAAAGATTTGTGACAGCAGGCCTACGGTAGGCACGGGCCATCACGTCATGCCCCCACGATTCAATCATCAATCGAACTATAATAAGTAGTTTAAACCGCAATCTAATCGATGGTGATGCACAATGCCCCTGCTACAAAACCGTACTGGGGTGTATGCGTACTCTGCTTGCATGCATAGGAGTAGTATACTACAACTATGTGATTTGTACAAATCGCGGCTTGATTTTAATTCCGAATTTCCTATCGGGTCCCAGAAGGATTATTGTTTGACCCCTCTGCGTCATCTGCCTGCATGCACAACAGCACAAGGGAAGTTGATAACCCATGAACTCTATACAAGTGGCACCTCTGGAATACTACATTCCCGTACTCGCGTATGTGTTCGCTAGAAACTGTGATCGACACAAAAATCGTCACGTGGCCTTAGCCTGCTTCTGCCGCACGGCACTCACTCCCGTGGCCCAATCAATTACAGAAATACACCATATACACTCGGAAGAAACAACGCATGATCCAACTTGATCGAGAGAGTACAGGAGGCGGCGATCCCCGGCCGTAGAGATTATTACCTTTAGATGAGACCTTCGCGGTTGCGGGCTGGACCGCGGCCGCGATATCCTCCATCACGGCGCCGCCTCCGGAAGCGGAGACGACGCGCTCACCGCCGCCCTTCCCGGCCACGGCGATCGCTCTGCGTGGCCTGGTGGCGTCGCGCGCGGGGAGGCAGCAGGCCGTCGCCTTTTCCTGAGCTGAGGCCATTGGAGCGGGTTGGCGAGCTGGACGTGTCCGTAGTCTCCTCCTCTGTCTCCGCCTCGCCGGATCCCACGATCTGACATACAGCACAGGCCTCCGCCGCCCCGCGCCTTCGTCCTCCCCCCCTCACTCCTCAGGACCTCCGCGTCTAGTAGGGGTTCTACGGGATCGGGCCAGGGTTTCGGGAGCCGTCGCAGAGGAGGGGCACGCGTTCTCTCCGCGAGAGGTCGGGGATGAAGCGGGTGGAGAGTGGAGCTGGTGGTGGCGGCGGTGGGAAGAAGACGAGCGGAGAGGCCGGTTTGGGAGTCGGGTGCTCTGTAGAGGGAGGCGACGGGGATCACGTGCATTTATAAAGACGAAGGGGAAAGGTGACTGGGCGTGCGATGTGGGTGGGTGGGTGGGTGCGGCTGGATTCAGGATTCTTCCCGGTGTACCTTGGCTACATGTACACGTAACTGTACCCTGACGATCGCGTCGGCGACGGAGGAGGAAGTAGTGAGTGCATTTTCTGTTTATTTATAATCTTTATTATCGGTTGATGAAAGATTGATTTTCTGCTAACGCCACCAACTTGTTGTCCCAGAATAACTCTTACCCGTGTGTTGGCTCAATCTTGTGGCATTGCCATATCATTTTCTATGACTTTATTGTCCATATAAATAATATACGGTTATATATTACCTTAATGAGGTCATTAACTACATTCGCAAAAAAAGGTCATTAACTACGATTACTGCTTTCCTGACATGGAAACTCATATACCCGGTTACTTTACGGAAAGTGTTATTTGATCCCGAGCTCCAGTGCTCCCTCCACTTTAAAAAAAATTGAAAATCATATTTGTAAGTTTCAAAAAATTCTGAAACAAATCACGGGTGTAACCAATGGTGTATCTCTCCACAATTTGTCATTTTAGTGTAGCTCAAAATATAAAGTATTTGAAATTGATATTTTGCAAGTTCGTGGTATATACTATTTGCTTCACCCGGATTTTTTTTCAGAATTTTTTGAACCACACAAATATGATTTTTAATTTTTTAAAACTGGAGGGAGCACTGAAGCTCAGGAGCCAAAAGTCTCTACTCGTTACTTTAGGTGTATATATGTCGATCATATATTAAAGAGAATGGATATTCCAACAAAATGCAGAGAATCACAAATTTACTAATTGTGCATATTTAAGTTCGGACATATCAGGAGAACGTTTACTGATTGCTTCCTGGCATGACTCAATCTGTGTCGTCAATCCTGCTCGCTCTCTTTTCCCAGCTCGTTGCCTTCGACTACGTATAGTGGGACTAACATTGATATTAACATGCATGTCAACTAAACAAAAATGATGTAATTAATGAGAAGAGAAACAAATAGTTAGTTACCATCACATAACGGTTCTCAAGCAAATAAATGAGATCATACTAGTTTTAGCTTTATATTACTTTGCACTATGGAGGTAGTAAAATAGAGTAGTAACACGTGCATTTTACTAGTCTAAGTAATTCCCCACTATGACTGGTCTTCACTATGACTGGTCTTCCCCCATCTCGCTTGTCACTCCTATGTATTGCTCTTGTTGGCACCACCACTTGTCAGTTTTCTACTAAAATCAAGCTAGCGCGCTCCTCGAGATCATCCACACAAAAGACAACAGCGAGGACTCCATGGATGATCACAACCTCGAAGACGCATGTCGCGCTCTCAGCCTCACACTTGCAGTCTCGCCAACTGGAGGAGATAGGAAAGGGAGGCGATGATTGACGAGAGATGGTGGTTGCGGTGGCGGCGGGGAAGATAATGTCCTGCCGCTACTAGCCTTGTCGCTGACGGTTGTGCTCACGCTCATCGACAACGCCCATTCTCTAAGGTCGACCCTTGATTGGTTCCGTACAACCGCGCCGCTCGTATTTGCGCTCTGTGGTGATGGTAACTAATGAGCTCGAGTATCTATGTGCGACCTCCTCCCCGAGTAACTAATGAGCTCGTATTTGCTTTGTTGTAACTCTGGTCGTTCGAGACTTTATTAATTTAAAGGTGGGCACTTGGTGGGACACGGTGTTTTGACTCGTGGGTCTAGATGCACCCGTTATAAAATGTTTTTTAACTATATTTTAAAAGGTCAAAAAATTCAAAGAAAAAATTCGGGTGTACAACCACACATTCTATGTTTGCACAGAAAGTTTCGCCCAAAAAACATTTTTTGTGTGTTGTGCAAAAAAACAAAATAATGTCTCGTACAAAATTATTTTGAAGCGCCGTGATTTATCTTTTTTACACAGCCCACAAAAAATGTCATTTTCTCGCGAAACTTCGTGTGTCAACATAAAATGTCCGGATGTACACCCGAGATTTTTGTTTGGAATTTTTTGACATTTTAAAATATGTTTTTAGTTAGTTGGATCATCTGCTCCTACTACCCAAAACAGATTTCCCGCAGTTGGTGCCTTTTATCTAAAAAAGTTCTACATGGCTAAGTGATCTGAGTATTAGTTAATTATTAGTTAGTGTTTCTCAGAGTGGTGCATTGTAGATTCTTTTGCAAATATTTTAGTTTTTGCTTGTGCAGGGGATCACACCAGTAGCTATGCATCTCTCGTCGCCATTTGCGTTGTGGGAGGAGGAGGAAGGCTTGGTGGGTGCGGGCGGACGGCAGCAAATCTGACCGGCGTGAAGGGAGGACCTCGGTGTGTTTTAGCATGCTGTTTATTCGTGCTGGCTCATGCGCGACGTGGCACCAGCTCGATCGTTGTCAGCGTCAAATTTTATTTGGATCTTCTGTGTTCTAAAATACCGGCGGCCTTGAGTCCTATCTATACTACTTCGAGGGGGACAATGAAAAGAAAAAGTCCACTAGTGATAAAGACGGTGAATGAAATTGTTGTTGGTGACGGTGTGATGGATGCATGGGAAATATTCCACTATGAACGGTCTTGATGCTTTGGCACATACGGAATCGGGAAAGCCTTACTGCTTGATGGTACTCCTAGTCACGAATCACAATCTCACCAAAATCAAACTATTTGGCATATCCCGTATGCATTACTCAACTGACATTAAGAGATTGTAGCTACTCGGCTAGTAAGTACTTTAGGCGAATGATTGATGGTGCCACTACGTCTACGTAGCAACTGGTTTATTATGGAGGATTGTGTACACTCTTTTTGTTTAAAGGCAACTTGTACTGCTCATATTCGTGGTGCAAAAAGCCACTTTGTCTCTCCTCCTTGTCGTCCATGGAGGGAGGAATATTGCAGCATGGCAAAGCAGACCAGGGCAGCAGTGCTGCGTGCATGCGTGTGTGCCCTGATCCTGAATGCGTTAAACCTCAGCAAAAAAGAAAAAGCAATTTTTGGAAAAGTTAATTGGGGCTACGTGCGAGTACGTGAGCCGGGAAAGCGAGAGCACCGATCGGGCACGCATGCTCCGTGACGTTACGTGACAAGGATCGATCGGGCCGGGAGCTGAAGCCAGGCTTATCATGCATCCTCGCCATGGTTGGTGCCCCTACCCGATGCCGACGCCTAACTCGATTTTCTATATCAGCCTATCTCGAAGATTCTCCAATGCTTGGTTGGACCGTTCGGCTATATATCCCGATAGTTGGCTCCTAGTATGATTCAACCTACACACATCTTGTTATACATTGCAACTTTCTGATACTCCCTTCGATTCAAAATAAGTGTCGCGGTTATGAATTACCCCAATTCAAAACTTTGACACTTGGATCGGAGGAAGTAGTATATTTGCACACAGCTCCTCATAATAATTCCCCATTACTTGCCAACCGAAGCCATTTCTCCTGTGGCTACAAACTGCTTTTCCTTCAAAAACTTTTATTTTTGTAGAGGGGAAAGATATAAGTTTCCCGCAAATTTTTTTTTTTTACGTGTGGCTACAATTTCTTTTGGGGAAACTTAATATATGACTATAGTGCTCTCTTGCTTGACTCAAATGCATAGATGCCAAATGAAATTTGTTGTCTGGCTAAACGATGGGTCATGCGTAGATGCATGATGCCGACCTGCATCGTCACTTAAACGTGGGCTAACTTGAAATATATGCCTTTCACAGAAATATATGAAAACCTGTATATGTGTATGATGCTGATCGGTCTGGCCGTAGGATTAGTGCCACCTGCGGTGGGATGAAGATAAGGGAGGCTCGTGATAGGAGTGTGCGGGTACGATAGGAGCTGAACACGCACTAGGTAGCTGCTCAGTGCGTGGGGCTGACGCCCCAGCCTGAGAGGACAATGCACTGAACTTTTGTTTACTATGCACTCAATAATCAGTACTACTACTAGTGTAGTGTAGGGTTTCACTTAATAATATGGCAGCGTGTCACTCTCTTAAGTCGTGCTGTACTCCAGTTCAGCATATGCCACCCTTCCCGCTCGATTATTCCCTGGTTGGACGGCTCCCCGTCACTTGGGGCCCACCAACAGAGAGACGCTTTTAGCACATAGTGGATGACACGCCGATTATGGGCGACAGGCCACGTCACCAGAGTCCAGGTCTGAAAAATCAAGAGACACTTTTAGCTAAACCTGAGAATGGTTTGAAAACTCTACCATACCTCAACCGAACCCGTACGAGCAAACGTGACAGCCAAACCTCAACTAAACCCATTCGATACTAACGTTGGCCCAACCACAACCAAACCTGATCGTTCTTCCACCCAAACCGAACTAAACCGTGTCTCCATCTGTGGGTTTAAACTATTAACTGAAATGGTTTAAAACTGTTTGATCAAATGGGTTGACGGGGCGCTAGCCCTCATGCATAAGCTAGCTACTAATCATATGGAAGCAAGCCATACCAGCCACTGGGTCGGGGACCACAAATGCAGACGCCTAGACGGCACGTGCAAGATGTGTATCGAGTAAGCTAACGTTTCCTGGAAGCTTCGAACTCTATACGGTATAAATACACCATGATGATGTCATGAAGTACATGCATACATGACTTGCATGCGTAAGCACGACATGTCCGTCGACACGAGGCGCTCCCGTGTACGAACTTCCGCGCTACCACGCTGGCTTTGAGAAGTGAGAACCCATAAAAAGAACCAGGTATGAACCCATAGTTTGCACCCGTTAGGAACCAAATTGTTTAAGCCCACACCTAACTAAACCCAACCGATTCCTCCAAAAACCAAAACTGTAACCAACTGTTAGCAGGCTAAACCCACAACAATCTGAACCAATCAAGCCCACAGTGGAAAACTGAACCATTTAACCCGGTTAATCCTAAACCGTTTCCAGATTTACTTTTAGCAGCAAATAGCAGTAGGACTTGCTGGCACATAATGGATGACAAAATGGACCTACACAGACGTTTGGGACGCGCTGTTAGTGGACGTGAATCCTGTTATAATTCGGTGATCCTTTGGCGGTGCCAATTTTGCATACTTCTCCTTGTTCTGGGATTTGAGGCTACGCGGTTGTCAACATATGCGGCTGGTTGTTTGGCGTTGTTCCTTTGGCTTCAATCTCCTGTTGGACTCGGAGAAGTTTGAAGTCGGGTTCTCTTGCTCATAGAGGAGTCACGAAGATGACGCCTGGATGCTACTTCGGTGTTGTGTTCTCTCTTGGCAGTGTTAGTGTTGTGTGCCATTTCAACTGGCCGTATCGTTTTTTGTCCGGGTTCCTGATAATTAACGGGGCAAATCTCTTCTTATTAATTAATGGATGAGATAAATCTTTTGCCTCTGTTTCTAGAGAAAAATATATCGGTAGTACAAACTCCTTTGATCAAAATGTGACCAGTGGTCACCTCAAAAAAAATGTGATCAGTGGAAACTGGTGGCCAATTGGATTGTTTGACATGTCTCGGTAGGCAACGCAACTCCGATCAATGGCAGATGACTGTAGGAAAACTGTTAAAGTACTGAAGGATTTGTCCGATATATATACGCCGCTTACTACAAAGAAGATGGCCGAATTGTGAAAATTGCTCCTTATGCAACCAAATTGAAGAATCGGCATTGCACTTCCTCTTCAAGTGTCGCTTCACTACAACAATTTGGACCGCCATCATGATCATCAATAAGTTAAAAAATGAAGTAAAATCTTGGAGTTTGGCTGGCGCGAAATTCTTAGATTGTGTTATTCCTGGAGAGTAATATGCCTTGGCAGCGTCCGTGGTTACCAGTTTGGCAACGTTGACATCACAGCCGCACTCTAGCTAACCGGGCTGCTGCCTGCTGGTGCGTGTCTCCATCGACCAGTGCCCAGCTGTATACCAGATCCACAATATTATTTTTTGCATCAGTGCCAATTCGACGTATAAGTTGAGGCCGCTGACGCTTGAAAGTTGAGACTCATGGATGGTCCGTGCATACCTGCCCATGCAAGTAATGTTGTTTATGTAAGCTTTCGGTGTGCTCTCTCGACTCTTAGAAGGTGACGTGAGCAGAGGTCAAAATCGTGTTCCGTTTCCGGAGAGACCAGGTGATGGAGATCCCGACGTAGGCGCGCATTACGATTACGTCTTGCTTTGTGCTACGTCTGAGGACGACGCGTACGGTCCACTTGAATGCATAATTGCCCGCACTTTCTTCATGTCGGAATCTTGGATTAAGCAAGACTAGCAAAATGCCCAATTCCCGTGCTTCGCTACGGGAGGAAAGAACCGAGTTTCAGTTTGGATTTAAATCCCGTAACGAATTACTTGTGAATTGTTTTAAAAGGGAAAGAAAATGGTAGCGGATTAACTGGGTCATTAAATCATTTTTTAAATTTATAACTTTGGTTCCCGTGGACAGATGGTGTATTTCTTGACATTTAACAAAAAGATTCATTTTGAAAACATTTTTATAACTCAAGCCTTGAATTGTACGGCCGAAATGCATCTCTGTATTTTGATCAACCAAAACAGATGCAAAAAGGAAAAGTAATGATGCCAAATTAAACTACATGGTCAGAGCTTTGCATTGATGTAAAGTTCGTTAAATTTGGAGTTGTGGTTTGAAAGTTATGAATTTACGAAGTTTAGTTTGTTCTATGTTTATTTAAACAAAATTTAGAAAACTGGTTAATCTCGGCCGTCCGTTGTAACTTAAACGGACGCTCCAGATTCTCCTGTACCTCTTCGGTGGCGTTTTTTCAAAACGGTCCATGGATTTTCAGTAAATCGCGAATAAGTCAGCAGGACGTTCGCTCTGTGGACTGCAGGTCAGTTCCCAGTTTGTCAGGGGGTTTTGTGCAAAAAAGGTGTTTTGAACCGGTATGTTCACTCAGCGGTGGCAATGCATTGTAATAGAACCAAACACTCAGGGGCAAAATCGTCTTTTTAGGGTTGGACGGCAGGAAGCTTTGCTTCCTTTATTAGTAGGTATAGATGAGGTCTCCACTGGGCCTCGCCCGACTCCCGTAAGGAAGATTCCAACGCTGGCGAAAGCTGTGGCCCCTTCGCTGCATAATACTACTATATATGAAAGCTGAGCGATTCTGCGAGCTCTCAGCGATCCAGTTACTGTAGATGCTACAGTAGATACAGTGTTGAACAGTACCACGTGGAAGGACCTATTTGTAATTTCTAGAAAACAGAAGGACTTTCTTGCAAAAAATGCCACAATTCCCCTCCCTCTTCTCTCTCTTCCGCGCGGTGCCGAGCGACCCCCTTTTTCCGTCGCCTCCTCGCCGGCCGAATCCGGCCACCTCCGGCAACTTCCCATACCATAGAGCACTTCCCGCCACCGGATCCTCCTCCTCTCCCGTTTCCACGGCTGGCAGCCGCCGAATCGCCGCCCACCTCAAACCCTAGGTCTCGAACAAGAGCATGGCGGCGGCGGCTGTGATAGGCTGAGGAGGGCCGGGAGGACTAATCCCTCAACTTCGCCAAGATCTGCGCCGCCAAGATGCAGCCGAGGGGCGACTGAGATGGGCAGCGGCGCCGGCCCGCCCAGCCCCAGCAGCAGCGGCTACGCCGGCGGGCGCGGCAGCAAACTCGCTTCCCGCGACAACGATGGCGACGACATCAAGGAGAAGAACGAGGCAACCATCCCGCCCCATGCCCCCGAAGCATGCCGACGAGGTCGTATCTATCACCTTGCTCTCTGTTCTCTTAGGCTACACTCAGCACACAATTCATACACATGGTGGCTTTTTTATCTGCTTCGGTCTCTATTTATGATGCATTCCTTGCTGTGTGTTTCTGTGTTCATAGTCTAGCAAGTTGTTGATAGGTTTAATGGTACACCATTTTTAGTCTGTGTGACATAGCGTTCACTACAGGAAAAACAAATGTTTACTTACTAAACAGCTGAGTGGCAGAGTCTGATCGTGTACCAATATATTTTTGTGCTTTAAGTGAGTGAACTGCTGCCTGCCAAATGCTTCTATGCTGAGTTTTATAACAATCTGGTGAAGATCTCTTTATATTTTTTGAACAGTAAACAAAATCCTCTTGATTTTTGTTTAGAAGCACAACTTCGTCTGCTAAAGAAAGCTATACACTTTACTCGGATATGCCAAGTACAACAGTTAATATAATTTTGCTGCAGATCCTATCAAATTGGACCATTTTGAAATGAAGGAGCATTGGAGCAGCCTTGATTTTTGTTTACAAGCACAACTTCATCTGCTAAAGAAAGCTATACAGTTTATTCGGATATGCCAAGTACAACAGTTAAGATAATTTTGCTGCAGATCCTATCAAATTGGACCATTTTCAAATGAAGGAGCAATGGAGCAGCCATAATGATTTCACTCTGGGCATGTATTCTTAATTCTGAATTTTGGTATTGCTTACTTTGCACACTATATATTGTTTGTTAGCCCTGCTGGATTACTGCTTTTGACTAACTATAGACAAGAACTCTTTTCTAATAGAAAGATGATGACAACTGATTGTAATTCACTAATAAAACTAAATTTCTAGGTCGCTGCCATGATATCATTAACCTTGATCTAGGACAATTTTTTTATGTACCAGTGCATGCAACAGATGTATACATGTTAGCTGCTCTACGTGATTCATTAAGCCCGTAGAGGATTGGATTCGTGGTTGTTTGATTTGAATATCTTCCCTCAGTTAGGGAGGTTTAATAACCTTTTCCATTTCCTACACGGTCTGATCTAAACAAAATGTCCCTTTATCTTCGACCGTTGCGGCAGGTCTACTCTTATTTTGTTTATTTGGGTTTATCTTTCTTTTCAAGATAAGCTGGATGAGATGCTTTTCGTGTAACAAAAAGTTTCAGTTGACATATATCCATGTTTATGTGCAGATTTCAGAGTATGTAGCAGTCGAAGAAGACCTCATCCTTCACATCTGATTTTGTATTGCTTGATCTGTCAACAGAATAAGAAAAAGACAAGGTAATTGCATGAATGTATTTTCCATTATAATTTTTGCGCCAACTTAAAGTCATACAATACCACTGATCATGGGAATGCATGCCCCGGTCTGATTAATGCATAGTTTCTGCACACTTGATCCACATGCAATTTTTGGAAATTTACATTTATTTTCTTGCTGAATGCCATTTTCGAGTAGCCCATACATAAAGCTGACAAGACAAGCTATCAATGGAATAGTATCCAAACAAACTCTGGTTTTTATCATGTGGTAAATACACATGGAAATGAATCGTGTATGAAGATGGTTACACATTATTAGCAATATTTGTGCTAACAAGATTACCTGGACAGTTTCATCTTTATTTTGTTCATACCCATCGCAATTTTTTACCTTTTAGATTTTTTTTGCACAAAATGTTGACATTATTTACATGTATTTAACCAAAATAAATCCTAAAACAATTTTACACCAAAATGCGGCGTGCGCCGCGCCAAATTCAACTAGTCTTGACAATGGTGACTCAGATTCGATATACGGCGATACGCCATACATACATGCATGCCGATCGATGGCTAATTAAACAAATCATAGTGCGCCTCAACATGGATGCATGGCAACGTATCTACACGAAATACAGTAACAGACAAATCTTGAAAAGGTATGCCGGAGAGAGCATCATACGCACTCCACTAATTAGAACATCTCCAGTCGGGTCATCCAAACGGCCGCCCAAACGTGTTTGGGACGTGCCGGACGGATTTTCGTCCCCACTCGCGGCGTCCAAACTCGAATTGTGTTCGGCGAGGCTAAATTTTCGGTCCGGCACGCCCAGCTCACGCCCTTAAATTGGGTACGCCTCGGGCAGCCCCGGACACTACGGCGCGCGACGCCACGTCTGCCTCCGACGCGCGAGCCAGGCCTGTCAGCGGCACAGGCGACTTCAACCGACGTTGGTCAAAGCCGCGTGCCGCGTGGCCGCGCCTCGTTTTCACAGCCGGCGGCCGCCATTGAGCCGGCGGCGTCAATGCTGCGCGCGTTTTCGAGGGCAGCCGGCGTTAATGCCACCGCCCTCCGGTGACCTTAAAAGGCCTGGCCCGCCGCTCCCAACCGCACATCTCTTCCTCGCCCGCACTCGCAAACCTCGCCGCCGCACCCGGAGAACATGGCCGGCAACTGGAGGCGCACCGGAGGCGCGGCGCCGAACGGCTTCGCGCCGCGCACCCTCTCCACGAGCAGTCGAAGGCGCTACGGGAGAACGGCTACCCGGTGCCGCCCGACATGCGCGTCGGAGGCCGCTTTGCCATCTCCGTCCGCGGGATCCCGGTGCCGCGCCCGCAGCGGGCGAACCGCGACTTCCGCGCCGAGGTCATCGACCACTACTGGCGGGAGCTCAAGCCGGAGGAGCGCGACGACCCGCATTGGGACCCGGAGAACCCGGCGAACTTCGCCCACTACGAGGCGGCGTTCCAGCGGCTCTTCGAGGAGGAGATGAGCCGCTGGGACGGCCCTGGGCCGGCGTCGCGCGACAAGAACGTCGCCGGGCGCGAGGCGTTCTGGGGCGTGCCCAGGCGCACGCTCGACGCCGTCATGGAGCACATCCGCAAACGGCGGATCGCTGCTCCAGACGCCGGTGGCGCCTGCTCCGCCTCCACCTCCTCCGGCGGCGAATCTATGGGCGCCACGTGCGTCGGCCTCGTCGCGCTCGGCGTCCTCATCCTCGCGCTCGGCCTCCTCCTCCTCCCGCTCCCGCACCTCGCCTCTGCTCACGTTGAAGCCGGAGCAGATGAAGGTCAAGGCGGAGCCGGAGCTGTCGCCGCTCTTGGCCGAGCTCATGGTGGCGCAGGCGGGTGCGGACGACGGCGCCATCGCGCAGGCCATCGTCGCCGCGTCCCTCGACAACATTCCACCGCTCAACGGGCCGGCGGCCTGCGTGTGGCCGGCGTTCGAGCACGCCAAGTCGAAGGGTGTGCTCTTCTTCGGCCTCACCGGCGACGGCGCAGGACCCAGCCGCATCAAGGAGGAGGACGGCGGCGCAGGGACCAGCCGCGGCGGCGCCGGTGTGAAGAAGGAGAAGGACGAGGAGGAGGAGGACCCCCACTTCGCCTTCAGGCGCCGCAACCGCCGCCGGTAGATTAGGTTTATTTAGATTTCATTCAAATTTGTAAAATTTCCTAAAATTTGAATGAAATTCGTCGAAGTTTTTATTTACAAAAAACGATTTGGACGCCGTGAGTGGGGAGCGACGACACCCAAAAGTAACAGGTAGTCCGGACGGCGCCCAAATGGCCCGTCCGGAAGGCCTTTGACCGCCATTTGGGCGGCGCGACTAGAGATGCTCTTAAGGTAGCTAGCTATGGGAGCCCACGGTGACGAGGCCAAAACAGTAGCAGAGCTGGCTAGCGACACACAACACAATATCCAAACCTGTTTGAACAGGAATTACACGTCAAAAAAGCATCATATGGTATGGGGCTTGGAGGCCCTGCCAAAGCATATGCATCCAAGCTGCAGCTGCATGCAGCGTGCTGCGAAACCATGGGCCCCGACGACGATCGATCGGGCCAAGCGCACGGCAAAAATAAGTGGAGTCCTGTGCACCTGCCAACTACTCCTACGTACGTGCTCCATGCCAAAAGAAAAACCACGTGCTCACACAGTCACGCTACAGAACACACCCATGCCCTGCCTGCCGCCGAATCGTCTATATCTCGAGCGCGCGAGCTTCCCTTTCCTTTCTTGGTCCGTAGCCCGGTTTCCTCTTATGGCACGCCACGATGGCATCTATTCCCTTTTCTCGATTAAAAAAGAAATGAAATCACGCCGTCTCCGTCTCCGCCCCATCTCCTGTTAATTTTCCCCTTTGTTCTCGCCTCCCTCCTCGAGCGCCGGCCATGGAGTCCGTCGCCGATATCCTGCAACTACGCTGTAGCGATTGCACTGAACCGAACCGCATCCGCCTCCTCCCCCGATTTCACATCACCGCACCCGCCTCCTCCCCTTTCCCCTTCCCGTTTCCTCTTTCCCTTTTTCTCTTCCCCGGAGCTAGCGCCGCCCATGGCTCCCTCCCCGCCCTACCGTCGCTCCGGCGTGTTTGATCTTCTGCAAATCGCTGTCCGTCGTGGTGTCCCTCACCAATCTGGTTTGCGTTTCTCGCGCGTATTCCCCTGTTCTAGTGGTTTAGTATCCCAAATCTGAATCTGAAGCTACTCACCGGCGACCATCTACCGGCGGTTTGATTCAAGAGATCTAGTCGGTCTGGTGAGTGCTTTCACATCCTTTTTTGAACGATTTATTGGTGATTCGGTAATTAGATGTTGTAATGAAGTTTTAGGATTTTTTCCGCGTGAGGGTTTTGATTAGTTGGATTGTTCATCAACCCAAACGCTAGGTGAATGTTATCTGCGGCGGCGTGGCCGTTTTGGTCTCATAGAATTGTAGAGTTCGAGGTCGTCAGTTCATTCATATATGTTTTATTGCGTTGGAGTCTTCATCAGGATTTTTGTTAGTGTAATTCGTCACCACAAATAGACAGCATTCTGCATTGTTTTTTAGGTAGAGATTTTATGATGTTTTGCCTTGTGTTTTTTCAGATTATGTCACTACTTTTTTGAGACCACAATTTGTGTATAGAGCTTACTGTGTTGTGCAAAATTTCTATATATGTGTATGAGCTTTAGTCTGTACTGCCTTTTGAATCATGTATATCTTACACAGGTTGTCTTGTGTGTTTTGTTGTTTGTAGATTTTTTATCAAATGGCTGGCAAAAGGAAGTGTAATGTTCCTTAAGTGGGAGTGGATGGTGGCCTTGCCGCAGCAAAGGATCGTGTCAGGAATCGAGCTTCACCATCTTGTATTGTTAATTTGACTGATCATCTCAGTCCTGATCAGAAGAACGCTATCAAGGGCATGGATTTGGGTAGCATGCTTGACATCAAGTGCTCAACTCTTCATAATCGCTTGATCAACTGGTTGGCTCCAAAGTGTGATAGTTCTTCATTTCATTCAGATTTTTGTTGTTAGTGTACTTCGCTATCAGCTTCTTACCTGAAATAGGGGTTAGCCACATCTGTTTCTATATGCTAATAGTTACTTTGCCTTGGTGTCACATGCTTTTCATTTTTGTTGTTAGTATAGAGCTTGCTTGCTTGATTATATTATATGCACAGTCGTCTGTTTAATGGGGACACTATTGCTGTGTAATACTTGTTTTTTTAAGTGGGGGATGTTCTATTAGCATGGCCATGACACTAAGTTGTTTTGTCAATGATTTAATGACTGTTTCGTTATTTATCTTTTATAGTTTTGTTATGTATCTGTTCGTGATGTATCTTTTATTTTCTGTTTTTAGGGTTTCAAAATGGCTGGCAAAAAACCGGGATGCTCCTAAAGTAGAGGCTGTTTAGCTGGAGCAAAAGATCGTGTTAGGAACAGAGCCTCTCCATCTGCTCTTGTGAAATTAAATGACTGTTTCAGTCCTAATCAGAAGAATGCTATTGAGGACATGGATTTTGGGAAGCATGCTTAATATCAGTCGGGAAACTGTCTGCAGCGTGTATTTTACACTTGACGGTACCTATTTTATTTTGAGGCACCTATACATATTTTTTCAATGTCCAAAATGGTGGCATTCTAACTTATGTTCTTTTTACCTGCTATTTTTGTATATGCAGCTTCTGTATGTCGACTCTCTAGATGTGAGTGCACTAAATCTTGATCTTGCAGAGGGTCCTTTTGTTGTCAATAATTGGTTTGAAACCAGATATAGACATCGTGTTAGATGCTGATATGAAAAGGGATCTTTCTGGATTTGGTAACTGGGAGGCAAGTCCACTTTTTGTGTTTATGCAATGAAACACCAATGTTCTTCGTTACTTCTGTTTTTCAACCACTCATATACATTTTATGTTTTCTACCCTTTTCGTCGCACTCCATCTGAAGCCACATCTTGCTGTAGACCATAGATTTTTTGGAGGTGCGGAAGGTTTTCAAGGTTTTATTGACACCAATTGTGCGTGTAATTGTTCAAACCCGGTGAGTTATAGTTAATATGTTTTCATAGATTTTAGTAATACCATTATTTTCTTTTTTATTTGTTTTTTTAGTTATTATATTATTTGAATGTTAGCTTAGTGTTTGACGTCTATTACCTTTTAAAATTAGAGCGTAAAGAGAAAGTTGCTAGATTGGTTGGAGAGTTTGCAGCTAGAATGACTCGACTGCTTGGTACGTTGATTCAGGATATGCATTATTTTGCCACTCCTAGACTAGTCGCTCGACACAAAAACCATGCCCCTCACTGAAAACCTTGATACACCCGGTTGATAACTTTTAGTTACATGTCCGGTAACATCGCACTTGTTCAGTATCGTTGGTAACTTTCTGTCTATAGCGTTGGTAATAATCGCCAAGTAGACCCCCTCACTAAAAACGTTGATATACCCGGTTGATAACTTTTTAGCTACATGTCCGGTAACATCGCACCTGTTTAGTATCACCGGTAACTTTCTGTCTATAGCGTTGGTAATAATCGCCAGGTAGACTCCTCACTAAAAACCTTGATACACCGGTTGATAACTTTTAGATACTATCTGGTAACATCATTTCTGTTGAGTATCATCGGTAACTTATAGTCCATAGTGTTGGTAATAATCGCCAATTAGACACCTCACTGAAAACCTTGATACATCCGGTTGATAACTTTTTAGTTACATGTCGGTAACATCGCACTTGTTCAGTATCATTGGTAACTTTTAGTCCATAGTGTTGGTAATAATCGCCAAGTAGACCCCCTCACTGAAAACCTTGATACACTCGGTTGATAACTTTTTAGTTACATGTTCGGTAACATCGCACCTGTTTATTATCATCGGTAACTTTCTGTCTATAGCGTTGGTAATAATTGCTAGGTAGACCCCTCATTAAAAACCTTGATACACCCGGTTGATAACTTTTTAGTTACATATCTGGTAACATCATTTCTGTTGAGTATCATCAGTAACTTTTAGTCCATAGTGTTGGTAATAATCGCCAATTAGACCCCTCACTGAAAACCTTGATACACCCGGTTGATAACTTTTTAGTTACATGTTCGGTAACATCGCACCTGTTTAGTATCATCGTAACTTTTAGTCCATAGTGTTGGTAATAATCGCCAAGTAGACCCCCTCACTGAAAACCTTGATACACCCGGTTGATAACTTTTTAGTTACATGTCCGGTAACATCGCACCTGTTTAGTATCATCGGTAACTTCTTTGTCTATAGTGATACGTCTCCAACGTATCCATAATTTTTGCTGTTCCATGCTTATATTATCCATTTGCTACATGTTTTATATACGCTTCATATCACTTTTATGCATTTTCTGGGACTAACCTATTAACAAGATGCCACAGTGCCAGTCCCTGTTTTCTGCTATTTTGGTTTCAGAAAGTTACTTCTGGAAATATTCTCGGAATTGCACGAAACAAAAGGCCAAGTCCCTATTTTTCCAACACGTACACGGAGTCCGAAGGAGAGACGAAGGAGAGCCACGAGGTGGCCAAACCACCTGGCGGCGCGGCCCCCCTTCCTGCCGCGCCAGCCTGTGGGTTGGGCCCCTCGGGATCCGCCGACATCGGCCCTTCGCCTATTTATTCCCCGAGACGCGAAAATCCTAAAACACCGAGCCTTTCATCCAGAACATATTCGCTGCCGCCGCCGTCGTCAACCCTAACTCGGGGGGTTTTGAAGCTCTTCCCGGCACCCTGCCGGAGAGGGAATCATCACCGTAGGGCTCTACATCGCCATGCCCGCCTCCGGAGTGATGCGTGAGTAGTTCATCCTTGGACTATGGGTCCATAGCAGTAGCTAGTGGTTGTCTTCTCCACTTGTGGATGCCTAAGCTTGGGATGCCCCGTGGTTCATCCCAACCATATTCAGAGAGACTCAAGCGTCTAAGCTTGGGGATGCCCAAGGCATCCCCTTCTTCATCAACAAACTTATCAGGTCATCTCTAGTGAAACTATATTTTAATTCTTTCACATCTTATGCGCTTTACTTGGAGCGTCTGTGTGTTTTTATTTTTGTTTTTGTTTGAATAAATTCGGATCCTAGCAATCCTTGTGTGGGAGAGAGACACGCTCCGCTTTTTCATGTGAATACTCATGTTCTTCACTTATATTTGTTGAGTATTCTTAACTAGCTACTGCAGTGCTTTTAGCTCCTGTTTTTCATGCATCTCTTCGAGCTGTTAGCACTTGTTTATAAATACTCTCTTGCTGCATTATATTATCATTTGGAGAGTTTATGTTTAAATAAATTGATTGGTGTTTGTTTGGAAGAAAGAAAATGCTACATGTAGTAGTTGGTATTGGAAAAGACATATGCATTCTTGTAGATCATTGTCTTGTTTCGATTTGATGCTTTGCAATTGTTTTGAGCTCTCAAGTAGATCATGTTTAAGCTCTTGCATCATGTAGTTAAAGCCTAGTAGTGGAGAACTACCGTAGAGCTTGTTGAGACTTGGGATGCATATTTGTTCTCTCTAAGGTCTAGATATTTTCTGGTAAAATGTTTGAGCAACAAGGAAGACAGTGTAGAGTCTTATAATACTTGCAATATGTTTTTATGTGATTCTTGCTGTACCGGTTTATACTTGTGTTTGCTTCAAACAACCTTGCTAGCCTAAACTCTGTACTGAGAGGGAATGCTTCTCGTGCATCCAAAACTTGAGCCAAAACCCATGCCATTTGTGTCCACCATACCTACCTACTATGTGGTATTTCCTGCCATTCCAAGTAAATATTTCATGTGCTACCTTTAAACTATTCAAAACTTTATTACTCCTTATTTGTGTCAATGTTTTATAGCTCATGAGGAAGTATGTGGTGTTTTATCTTTCAATCTTGTCATTTACTTCTGACAGACTTTCACCAATGGACTAGTGGCATATACATCCGCTTATCCAATAATTTGCAAAAAGAGCTGGCAACGGGGTGCCCAGCCCCAATTAATTACAACTTTCATTAATAATTCTCTTCACATGTTTTGCCCTGATTTATCAGTAAGCAACTTAATTTTGCAAATAGACACTCCTCCATGGTATGTGAATGTTGGAAGGCACCCGAGGATTCGGTTAGCCATGGCTTGTGTAAGCAAAAGGTTGGGAGGAGTGTCATCTATAAAGAAACTAAAATACATGTGTAAACAAAAGAGAAGAGGGATGATCTACCTTGCTGGTAGAGATAACGTCCTTCATGGGAGCCGCTCTTGAAAGTCTGGTTGACAAGGGGGTTAGAGTGCCCACTACCATTCGTTGACAACAACAAACACCTCTCAAATACTTATTTTGTGCTCTCTATATGCTTTCGAAAACTTAAAAAGCTCTAGCACATGATTTAATCCCTGCTTCCCTCTGCGAAGGGCCTATCTTTTACTTTATGTTGAGTCAGTTTACCTACTCCTTTCTATCTTAGAAGCAAACACTTGTGTCAACTTTGTGTGCATTGATTCTTACATATTTACTTATTGCACTTGTTATATTGCTTTATGTTGACAACTATCCATGAGATATACATGTTACAAGTTGAAAGCAATGCTGAAACTTAATCATCCTTTGTGTTGCTTCAATGCCTTTTACTTTGAATCTATTGCTTTATGAGTTACCTCTTATGCAAAACTTTTTGATGCTTGTCTTGAAAGTACTATTCATGAAAAGTTTTTGCTTATATGATTCATTGTTTACTCTTTATCTATTTGTTAGCAAACTATAGATCATTGCTTTGAGTCACTTCATTCATGACATGAGCCTTGCAATATATTGATCAAGATTGTGTGAAAGCATGTCTCCTCAGAAATTATTTGTTGTTATCGTTTTACCTACTCGAGGACGAGTAGAACTAAGCTTGGGGATGCTTGATACGTCTCCAACGTATCCATAATTTCTGCTGTTCCATGCTTATATTATACCATTTGCTACATGTTTTATATACACTTCGTATCACTTTTATGCATTTTCTGGGACTAACCTATTAACAAGATGCCACAGTGCCAGTTCCCTGTTTTCTGCTGTTTTTGGTTTCAGAAAGTTACTTCTGGAAATATTCTCGGAATTGCACGAAACAAAAGGCCAAGTCCCTATTTTTCCAGCACGTACACGGAGTCCGAAGGAGAGACGAAGGAGCCACGAGGTGGCCAAACCACCTGGCGGCGCGGCCCCCGCCGCGCCAGCCTGTGGTTTGGGCCCCTCGGGGGTCCGCCGACATCGCCCCTTCGCCTATTTATTCCCCGAGACGCGAAAACCCTAAAACACCGAGCCTTTCATCCAGAACATATTCGCTGCCGCCGCCGTCGTCAACCCTAACTCGGGGGGTTCTGAAGCTCTTCCCGGCACCCTGCCGGAGAGGGGAATCATCACCGGAGGGCTCTACATCGCCATGCCCGCCTCCGGAGTGATGCGTGAGTAGTTCATCCTTGGACTATGGGTCCATAGCAGTAGCTAGATGGTTGTCTTCTCCACTTGTGCCATCATGTTTAGATCTTGTGAGCTGCCTATCATGATCAAGATCATCTTATTGTAATGCTACATGTTGTGTTTGCTGGGATCTGACTTATATTGATACCTATGTGGAGCTGAATATTATATTATCATGTCTATGTCATTTGTGATCTTGCATGCTCTCCGTTACTTGTTGAAGCCTTGGCCAAGTGAATACTTGTAACTCCAAGAGGGGGTATTTATGCATGATAGTTGGGTTCAACCTCTATTTAACCTGGGATAGTGACAGCAAGTTCTAAGGTTGTAGATGTGTTGTTGCCACTAGGGGTAAAACAGCAATGCTTTATTCAAGGATGAATGTATTGTTTACATTACGCACATTACTTAATGCAATTGTCTGTTGCTTGCAACTTAATACTGGAAGGGGTACGGATGTTAACCGGAAAGTGGACTATTTAGGCATAGATGCATGCTGGATAGCGGTCTATGTACTTTGTCGTAATGCCCAAATGAATCTCATAGTAGACACCACAACTCACACATGCATGTTATATGCACTTATCAATTGTCAATTGCCCAGCTGTAATTTGTTTACCCAGCATGTTAGTTATCTTATTGGAGAGACACCACTAGTGAACTGTGGACCCCGGTCCATTCTTTTACATCTGAAATACAATCTACTGCAATCATTGTTCTCTACTGTTTTATGCAAACAAACATCATTTCCATTCGATACGTTTAACCCTTTGTTTTCAGCAAGCCGGTGAGATTGACAACCTCACTGTTAAGTTGGGGCAAAGTAATTTGATTGTGTTGTGCAGGTTCCACGTTGGCACCGGAATCCCTGGTGTTGCGCCGCACTACACTCCTTCACCAACACCTTCGAAGCAAACCTCGTTTTCCTACTGGTTCGATAAACCTTGGTTTCATACTGAGGGAAAACTTGCTGCTGCACTCATCATACCTTCCTCTTGGGGTTCCCAACTGACGTGTGACGTACAAGCATTGTTTCTGGTGCTGTTGCCGGGGAGATATTCCCTCGTCAACTTAGCGCTAGCATATAGCGTTGGTAATAATCTCCAAGTAGACCCCTCACTAAAAACCGTGGTACACCCGATTGATAATTTTTTAGTTACATGTCCGGTAACATCGCTCTTGTTCAGTATCATCGGTAACTTTCTGTCTATTGTGTTGATAATAATGCCGAAGTAGACCCATCACTAAAAACGTCGATACACCCGGTTGATAACTTTTTACTTACATGTCCGGTAACATCATTTCTGTTGAGCATCATCGGTAACTTTTAGTCCATAGTGTTGGTAATAATCACCAATTAGACCCCTCACTGAAAACCTTGATACACCCGGTTCATAACTTTTTACTTACATGTCCGGTAACATCATTCTGTTGAGTATCATCGGTAACTTTTAGTCATAGTGTTGGTAATAATCGCCAATTAGACACCCTCACTGAAAACCTTGATACACCCGTTGATAACTTTTTAGTTACATGTCCGGTAACATCGCACCTGTTTAGTATCATCGGTAACTTCTTGTCTATAGCGTTGGTAATAATCGCCAAGTACACCCCTCACTAAAAACCTTGATACACCTGGTTGATAACTTTTTAGTTACATGTCGGTAACATCATTTCTGTTGAGTATCATCGCTAACTTTTTGTCCATAGTGTTGGTAATAATCGCCAATTAGACCCCTCACTGAAAACCTTGATACACCCGGTTGATAACTTTTTACTTACATGTCCGGTAACATCATTTCTGTTGAGTATCATCGTAACTTTTAGTCCATAGTGTTGGTAATAATCGCCAATTAGACCCCTCACTGAAAACCTTGATACACCCGGTTGATAACTTTTTAGTTACATGTCCGGTAACATCGCACCTGTTTAGTATCATCGGTAACTTTTAGTCCATAGTGTTGGTAATAATCGCCAAGTAGACCCCCTCATTGAAAACCTTGATACACTCGGTTGATAACTTTTTAGTTACATGTCCGGTAACATCGCACCTGTTTAGTATCATCGGTAACTTCTTGTCTATAGCGTTGGTAATAATCGCCAAGTAGACCCCTCACTAAAAACCTTGATACACCCGGTTGATAACTTTTTAGTTACATGTCCGGTAACATCGCTCTTGTTCAGTATCATCGGTAACTTTCTGTCTATTGTGTTGATAATAATGCCGAAGTAGACCCCTCACTGAAAACCTTGATACACCCGGTTGATAACTTTTTAGTTACATATCCGGTAACATCGCACCTGTTCAGTATCATCGTAACTTTCTGTCTATAGCGTTGGTAATAATCGCAAGTAACCCCATCACTAAAAACGTCGATACACCCGGTTGATAACTTTTTACTTACATGTCCGGTAACATCATTTCTGTTGAGTATCATCGGTAACTTTAGTCCATAGTGTTGGTAATAATCGCCAATTAGACCCCTCACTGAAAACCTTGATACACCCGGTTGATAACTTTTTAGTTACATGTCCGGTAACATCGCACCTGTTTAGTATCATCGGTAACTTTTTAGTCCATAGTGTTGGTAACAATCGCCAAGTAGACCCCCCACTGAAAACCTTGATACACCCGGTTGATAACTTTTTTGTTACATGTCCGGTAACATCGCACCTATTTAGTATCATCGGTAACTCTTGTCTATAGCGTTGGTAATAATCGCCAAGTAGACCCCTCACTAAAAACCTTGATACACCCGGTTGATAACTTTTTAGTTACATGTCCGGTAACATCGTTCCTGTTCAGTATCATCGGTAACTTTTCTGTCTATAGTGTTGATAATAATGCCGAAGTAGACCCCTCACTGAAAACCTTGATACACCCGGTTGATAACTTTTAGTTACGACTCGCTCACAGCTGTTATGGTTGGCGAGTCGAAGACGAGCCGCGCGTCTCAAGGATGCAGCGGCTTAGGGTTAGCCGAGTCGGGAGTGGACGTCGGCGCGGTTTACCGCGACGACGGACACGGAGACGAGCCGTGAGCGAGTCGTAATTGGACGTCGGCGCGATAGCGACGCGGCCAAGGAGACGAGCCCGTGACGCCAGGTCCCCACACGGTTATGGTTGACGAGTCGAAGACGAGCCGTGCGTCTCGAGAAGGAGCGGTTTAGGGTTAGCCGAGTCGGGAGTGGACGTCGACGCGGTTTACCGTGACGACGGACACGGAGACGAGCCGTGAGCGAGTCGTAATTGGACGTCGGCGCGATAGCGACGCGGCCAAGGAGACGAGCCCGTGACGCCAGGTCCCCACAGCGGTTATGGTTGGCGAGTCGAAGACGAGCCACGCGTCTCAAGGAAGCAGCGGCTTAGGGTTGGCCGAGTCGGGAGTGGACGTCGGCGCGGTTTACCGCGACGACGGACACGGAGACGAGCCGTGAGCGAGTCGTAATTGGACGTCGGCGCGATAGCGACGCGGCCAAGGAGACGAGCCCGTGACGCCAGGTCCCCACAGCGGTTATGGTTGGCGAGTCGAAGACGAGCCGCGCGTCTCAAGGAAGCAGCGGCTTAGGGTTGGCCGAGTCGGAGACTGTCGAGATGCTAAAGAACAAAGATAGTCACATCATCTCCAAGAAGAAGGTAGATGACTAGAAGAAGAACATAGTTAGTGATGTGGATCCTTCATATGAAAAGTTCTTGGAAATGATCATGGCAGCTCAGCAACCGTACTTGCAGAAGCCCGAAGGTTGTGCCCTGACGCATGCATCTAAAAGAACAAAGAGTACTGATGCAGACAAAAACAAAGGAAAACCAAGATTGTTGCTGAGGGGGGTCTACTATCCAAAGGTTTTAAAAATACACTTTCAATTCTGTGTAATATGGTTTGTTATGATGTGATTCCATATAGCAGATATATTCTAATCTATTCGTCATCTTTCATCTGGTATGTCATGTGAAGGATAACAATTCTGGGAAGAAGAAGATGACTGTTGAGCGGGGTTTCTCTCACGAGGTTTTTAAATTGCATTTCAAATTGCTGTTAGGGGTATGCTCTGATGTAATAACAGTATAGAGCTGCATTTGCTAATTTTTAGCTGTCATTTTTTTGAATCTGATAGGGCTTCATGTGGATATCAATATTGGGAAGAAGAACCTTCTCGATCACTGCAAGTTTGGAAGCAACGATATCCGCTACAGTATCTCATCCTCCAGCGAATCCTTGTCCAGTGATTCTTCCTCCAATGATGAAGATGTTCAGATGCAGCAACAGGCTTACCCAGTCAAGAGGTATGAAGAAATTTTGTGCTACATAATATCTTTTTTAACAAGACTACATGAAAAACGTGCAACTTGTGAACTTCATCAAAATGAACTAACATTTCTTTTTTTGGAATTTCATATGTTGCATGAAGGTCCACTGTCGTGGTGGTGTCACGGCAGATGCCATAGGATGGCTTAAGTTGTGGGCTCGCTAGGACGTTGGGGGATCCGGGGAGGGTTTGCGCGCTCACGAAGCACGCATGGAGAACAACCAAGAACTCGCAAGAACAAACAAGAAAGCAGAACCAAGAAGAAGCAAAGAACACCACGATGTACCCTGCTTCGGGGCCCTCTTGTGGAGGTAACACCCCTACTGCAGCACTAGCCTACTCTCTTTATATCTCAAGTGTTTACAAGTACAGAGTGCTCCTTGAGCTGTATCAAGAACAATGGTGAAAGCTCTAGGAAGAAGATGGAGCTTGGGAAGATACTGCCTCTCTCTTTCGCCGTCTCTTGCCCGTCCCGCACTGGAGGATGTAGTAGCTTACTTATACACTAACCGAATTACCATTTTGCCCCTGGCTGGAAGTGATAATGGCATGGACAAGAGGAACAGGACAAGCCTCTGCCCCCTGTCATCCAACGGCCGGACTGTCAGGCCCTAGCAGGCCTATCTTGCCACTTTGGGCAATGGCAGGTGTAGCCCACGGGTCTCGGTCATATCCTCTTTCCCGAATTGGCCGGTCAGCTCCTAGGTTGCTGCGCTCCCAGGAATCCCGTGACCTGACCTGGCCGTCAAGTCCCTAGCAGGCCTATCTTGCCACTTTGGGCAATGGCAGGCGTAGCCCCCCGGGTCTCGGTCATATCCTCTTTCCCGAATTGGCCAAGTCAGCGCCTAGGGCCTTGCGACCCGGAAAACCTGCGACTTGACCCGGCTGTCTTCTCAGCCTCTGGCAGGAGACCTGCAGGACCCGTGAACCTTTCTGACATTACTTGGCCCTTGTGCAATATCCGGATTACCTTATCCGGGTCCTTCCTGACCAACCCGGCTAACTTAACCGGTTTCCTTCCTCTGATTCGGTTATACTTTACCGGATCCTCTCTGGCGTCTTCTCGCACTTTAGCTTGATCAAGTGCTAACCGACTCTCACGAGAGATCCGGCCCAAGTGACCCGGCTATATGTTGATCCGGCTAGCTCTTTGCAACACTTAACACCACATCTTTGCCCTACCCGGGGCAGCCCCCCGACAGTAGTCCCCGAAGCTGGTGCGGTTCTACAGCCTCGGCTGAAGAGCCGTAGCAGGTTAAAAATAAACATCACTAACCGAATCACATATTATAATCTTGTCTCAGGATTTCCCGGGACACTTGGCAGTGAATCTCTGCGCAAAGCCCCATAATCCGGATCTCTGATCTGACATGCCACTGACAGCACATCATCCGGATTCTCCGGGTACTCGAGTGCATTTGACCAAACGACCGCGTCTTCTCGTTTTCTCCGTTGACCGGCACACAGGATCCGTGCAACTGCTTCCAATTCTATGGCCCAACATGTGTTTGGAACACACGGCCACAGAGGTGGCCACAGAGTTCCAGGTGCAGTTACCGTGCGACGCTCCGAAAACCGCGCAGTAGTGCGCCCGTTACCGCTGGGCGCTATAAATAGGGGAGCGGGGGTTTTCTTCTTCTCCGCTCGTTCCCCACTCCGAAAACCTCCATCTGCGCCACTGCCGCCGCCGCCGATCTCGCCCTCGCAACCTTGCCGCGCCGGAGACGTCCTCAACACCTGAGAAACGACGTCGGGCCGCGCACTGCGCCCTGCACCGCCGTTTCTCCGCTGGGCTCCTTCCCCGTCGCGTCACCACCGTGAGTTTTCTTTTTCTCCGGCCATGGCGAACTCGAGGAGTTCATATCCCACGGGAAACCGCATTTGTTTCTTGTAGATTTATTCGCATAATGGTTCTTAGCCAAGCCTTAGTGCATTCCCTGGATCTCCTTTCCAAGTTTTGCACTAGATTGCCCTAGTTAGGCTTGCCTCCGTTTGAACAGTTCTACTAGCTTTTTCACTTGAATTCTTTTTCTTTTTTACCGCTGCGGTAGATCTTGTGTAACCCTAGACTTTGCGGAAGGTGTTTGTGATTTCCATCCGAATCACCTTCTCTGCTGAATCCGGCTAGTTTCATCCGGGATAACATTAGCCGAATCACTTTAGATCTGGTTCGATTATACCATTATCCGATTCATTTTGACTCGGCCCTATCCGACCTCTTGCAGGATTGATCCGGATATGGCGAAGCTTCCTCCCGGCAGATGGGAGGGCTCAGATGTGACAAGACGACTGGAATGGCTATTAAGCACCCGGCGTATAACTCTCAAGTTATATGCCGCAAACCGGGGAAGGAACTCGTCCCGGTTCCCGAACCTGGTGAACGTGTGGTGTTTCTAGCGCATTTTGAGCGCGGATTCGGATTGCCGGCGAGTGATTTCTTCCGGGCTTTCCTGGATTTCTTTGGCCTACAGCCTCATCACCTCCCGGCTAATGCCTTCGTTTCTCTATCGGCCTTTTCTCCTTTTGCGAGGGCTATCTCGGTGTCTGGCCGACCGTCGATATTTGGGCAAAGTATTTCCACCTCCGCAAACATACTATTCCAGGCACTAAGCCGAAGCTGATGACTGCTTGCGGTCCGGTTAGCATCACGCCAAGGCAGGGATCCATCTTTCCCCGTATCACTGGCCTAGACACTGTCAGGAAGTGGCAAAGGTCTTTCCTTTATGTGAAGAGTGCAGAAGGCCATGATGCCCTTAATCTGCCCGAGTTCACGATCGAGCCACCCACAGCCGAATTGAACTTCGGATACAATCCGGCTGAGACTATTGTAGAACTTCAGACTGTACATGAAACTCTGGAGGACTTTCTGAAGAAGGGCCTGGCCTCGGATGATCTGCTCCGGACCTTCATCGGTCGCCGGGTCTGCCCTCTTCAAAGA
Organism: Poa pratensis; assembly: GCA_947311845.1. Classification (NCBI taxonomy): domain Eukaryota; kingdom Viridiplantae; phylum Streptophyta; class Magnoliopsida; order Poales; family Poaceae; genus Poa; species Poa pratensis. The sequence goes on along the minus strand of CAMZMU010000050.1, from coordinate 35,731,763 downwards.
CGTGAACACAAGATATGCCACATGGGTGGTGTGCTAGATCCTACCCGGATCAGCAGGCATGACCTTAGCAAAGTCTCCATCAGGCGACGGGTAAACGCCATTGCCGCCACCGAGATGTCGGATAAATGGCGGTGGGGCGTAAAGCCGTTTTACCGAGAGCGCCTTCCACCACAGGTTAGTTCACCATTTTCCGAATCTAACCATATTTCATCAAAATGGCATCGGCCTAATCCGGATTTGCCCTGACTTTTCTGTAGCTGTTTGATCGCCAACTTATCGAAGATGGAGACCTCTCCACCAAAGAATGGGGACCGGATCTCAGCCCGCCGCGCGAGGACGAAGAAGATCCGGATACGGATGATTATCTGCCTATCCCGCGCGCCAAGCCAGTCCGCAAGGGTAAGCAATCAACTATTCACAACATTCCGACGAGGAAGATGATGATTGCAGGATCTTAGATCCCATCGACGCCATTCCGATTTCATGGTCACCACCTTGTGTTCCAGCCAAACAAGATGCTGAAGGGACATCTCGGAAACGCACTGACGCGCCCGGATCTGATTCCCCTAAAGCCAAGAGAATAAAGAAGTCTGGCTCCAAGTTGAATCGCGTCAAGCCGATGCCTACCACCAAGGGGTAATACTGACTTAACTTCATTTGCTTTCTTCCTCTGTTAACCGAGTCATATCTATCCGAGTTAACTGTTTGCTTTGCTTTATGCAGTGATGTCCTCATCACCGCGCAGACTCATTCATCCATCTCTTCTCCCATTCCTCCACTGGATACGGCATGGAAACCCAGTCTCCTGATCGAACTGCCACCTCACCAATGCGTGTCACAACTGCCAATATTCCTCAGCCGACTCCCATTTCAGAGCCGGTTATTGACTTGGAGAGTGAGGAAACCTCGGCTCCAATCCGAGATTCAAGTTGGCCACGCCCTCTCAAGGAGCTGGAGAAGGAAAAGGCCAAGACATCGGCTACGTCCTTGCCTAAGCCGGATCCTCGCCCTACTCCCGCAGCGCAAACCCTGCTGAACCAAGAACAGCAGAAGAAGAAAAAGCAGAAGCAGCAACAGCAACAACAAACTTTCGAGAAGCCACAGAAACCGCACATCAGAGACAGACCCGGGTGCATCACCTCAACCCAGCCGACTCAAGTGCCTCTGGCCCAACTTCTGCCACCTCGGACAAGCAGGTGGTTGCTAGCAAGAACACTTCTGGTACCCATCAGTGATTCGATTCGGCAGTCCCTGTCGAATCCGCGCCCTCCGAGCAGCGATAAGCTCGAGTCCGCCAAGCAATTCATTGAAGCTTGGAATGATGCTGACCTCGCCAAAGATTTCTACTTCAGCGCCACATCCGGCTGGGCCTAGTCGGATGTTTCAATCATTACACTCTGTACAGACCTCGGTCACTGAAGCTAACCGGGTGTTTGAGGTAAATTTTTCCGAATCTTGCTTTTATTTCAACATGATCAAACAGTACTATACCCAGTCCCCGAGATTCGGGTCGAACGACTGATACTCCTCCGAGTAAGAAAGTCATTCGGCTTGAATCTCTAAAAAACTTATCATGAATGTTGCCTAACCGAGGACACCGTGGGACTTCCAGTCCCCGAGTCTCTTTTCCAACTGATTCGGTTAATCTCGGGCCAGTCCCCGAGATTCTTTTGACGCCATTTGCCTGTTTTCTTTCAGGAAACCATGACCGCTCGCGGCAAGCTCTTTAAGCAGCTCGCCCATCAGCACAGAAGCTCCAAACTTCCTTCGATGGGCTCTGTCTTGAAATGGACAAGAAAGAAGAAGAGCACAAGCGCGCTTTATCCGAGGAAAAATCAGAGTGACTCGGCTCCAGCGAGAGCTTGACCGAGTTGAAAAAGTGAAGAACAAGGTTAAAGGAGAGCGGGATACGCTGAAGCGTGAAAAAGACACAATCCAGAAGGAGCGGGATACTTTCAAAGCCGGACTTGCGGAGCGGGCCAAACTGGACAAGCAAATTCAAACGAACATTGCCGAATCTGAAGCCGAAGTCAAAGCGGCTAAAGAAGAACTGAGTGCTCACAAAGCGGCCAGTGCGAAATGGCTTGCTGCACTTGCTAGCCTTAATGATGACATGGATCGTAAGTTCACCGAATCTCCTCTTTTCTTTCTGCTCTTAACCAATACATATGCTTGTGTTCCTTCTCGCTGAACTCAGTATTAGCTTATTTGTTTGTAGGAGAGTTTACCAGCATCCGGCTTCAAGCCGCCAAGGCTGTGAGAAACGCCCGAGCTGAGAGAGCTAAATTAACCGAGGCTCCCCTACCAGAGACATGGGACATCGAAGATCATATTACAGCACTTAAGGCTCGGATTGCTCCTTTGAAGGATTCCCATATTGGTCTGCTCAATGCAAGTCTCAAGGCTCACCGAATCTTGTTTCCTGAAGCGCGGCAAGTTGTGCCTGTGGAGGAGCTGATCCGAGACCTGGATCAAGCAATGACCCGGTTACAGCAGTGGAGGTCTTCGTCCGCCCGCGCTGGTGCTGACGCAGCTTTGCTATTCATCATGTCCTGGTATGAGCTAATTGATCTTGCCAAAGTGCGCTCATTTCGCGAGGGTTCTCCGTGGGCTACAGACCCTACCCGGATCAAGATCCGTGAAGAAGCCGCCAACTTCATGGCCGAATTTGCACGCACCAAGCATCTTGATCTGGAGGCTCCGGTCTACTCGGATGGAGAAGAAACTGAAGAAGAGGAATCGGACGACGCCTCCGCTGAAGAATACGCCGATTCTGAGGGCGAGTCTGATGATTCGGCTAACTCTGCCGAACACGCTCCTATCAAGATCCCAGCTTCTGACTCGGCTAAGAATACCGAAGCAACTCCGGCCCAGACTTCGGAGATACCAGCAACTGATTCGGCAGAGATTACTAAACAAGCTTCAGCTGATCCGGATACCTCCGAATCTGCCCAGCCTTCAAGCTCTCCACGCAAGGTTACCCCTGAAGTTCCTCCATCTGAGCCATCCTTGCAACCGAGCCCCCTGCAACCGAATCTACTCCAACCGAAGCTCCTGTAACCGAGGCTCGCGCGCCCGAGGTTCCTTCAACCAAAGCTCCTGCCACCGAACCTGCTACAACCGAGTCTGCTGCTTCCTGAAGTAACTTAGTGAAAAAACGTTAAATCCCCGGTATGCCGGGAGCAGATGTAATAGACTATTTTAAGTTCTTTCGAGACTACTTTAAATTTGCTTAACATGATCCGGACGAGGTTTATGTTGGATCATTTTAAACCGAGTCCCCGAGTCTGTTTTCTTGTTTACTATTTTTGCCGAATCTCTGCTCTTGTCTACCTTTTAGGTGTTTGACAGTCGAGTCACAAGATAGGAATCATAGCATACAATACTTGAAACATGCGAGTTGTGGTTTAGAATCATTCAACATAAACGAAAAATAAATAACAGGGGTTAGTAAACGACATGTGCCGAATCGGTTTTGGACCGAGTCCCCGAGTCCATTTTCATGTTTCCCACATTCCTCATCTCTGCTCTTGACTACCATTTTGGTGTTTGTCAGTCGAGTCACGAGATCAACAACACAACATACATTACTTGAATTTTGGGACGAGGTTCAAAGCAATTCGGCACACGAACGGTATGGACAAAACAGTAAAAAACACATGCATGAGTACGAAGCAGTCCCCGAGTCCAGACTCGGATTGCTGCAATTTCATTTATGATAAACTGAAATACATACATTGCGCCCCTTAGGAGTAAAAGGGTCGAAGCAGAGCTACATTCCAGGGTCTCTTAGTTTCTTGTCCGGGTCTGTCCAGGCCATCCTTCCTTGGTTCCTGTGCATCTACAAGGTAGTACGAGTCATTGTGCATAGCCCTGCTCACAATGAAAGGTCCCTCCCATGGAGGTGACAACTTGTGTCGGCCTTTGCTGCGCTGCACCAGCCTTAGCACAAGATCACCCTCATGAAACACTCGAGGGCTGATCTTTCGACTATGATATCGTCGGAGATTCTGCTGGTATATTGCTGTCCGAGATAGAGCCAATTCTCTTGCTTCCTCTAGCAGATCCACTGCATCTTCCCGAGCCTCTTTTGCCTCGGTTTCAGTATACATTGCCACCCTTGGTGCATCATGTTCTATGTCTGTGGGTAGCACAGCTTCTGCCCCATAAACCAGAAAAAATGGCGTATAGCCAGTTGACCGATTCGGCGTGGTCCTTAGACCCCACAGTACTGATGGTATCTCGTCTATCCAGCATCCCGGAGTTTTCAGCAATGGTTCAATGAGACGAGCCTTGATGCCGGCCAACACCAGGGCATTTGATCTTTCCACTTGCCCATTAGACTCCGGATGTGCCACCGAGGCTATATCTAGCCGGATTCCCTTATTCATGCAAAACCGAGCAAACTCTCCGACAGCAAAGTTTGTGCCGTTATCCGAGATGATGCTATGAGGGTACCGTATCTCAAAATAATTTCTTTCAGAAAGTTACAGCCGAACGACCATCCTTTCCGGATTGGTTTCACCTCTATCCACTTGGTGAATTATCCACCATCACCAGCATATGTGTCATGTTACCCCTAGCCGGCTTGAAATCTCCCACCATATCCAAACACCACACAGCAAATGGCCAAGTGATAGGAATTGTTTCAGTGCCGATGCGGGTAAGTGTGTCTGCTTGGCAAACCTTTGGCATCCTTCACATTTTCGGACTATGTCCTCTGCATCCGTGAGCAGTGGGCCAGTAAAATCCATGCCGGAATACTTAGCCACCAGGGCTCTTGTACTGCAATGATGTCCACATTCACCTGATGTATCTCAAGGAGCATCTCCTTGCCCTCGGCTGGCTCCACACAACGCTGTAGCACCTCGGTTGCACTCCTCTTGTATAACTCCTTGTTGATGATGGTGTAAGCCTTGGACCTCCTCTGCACTCGCCTAGCTTCGGTTTCATCATTTGGCAAACTCCCCTCCGACATGAACTTCATGATTTCTTCAGCCCATTCCGGTACTGGATGCAAAGGGAATAAGTGCTCATCTACTTCCACTGGTTCGGCCGCCATTATTTCTTCTATCAGCTTCTGCCCATTCCCTAAGATTCGGTTATCACCCCTTCTCTGCTCCTCTTTCCTAAGATCCGGTTAGCAGTCCCCGGGTCTCGCCATGCAGTCCCCGGGTCTTCCCCAATGTACCGACATCAACATTCATAGGGACAGCCTCAGATTCTTGCTTTGGGATAAAAATTGACTCGGAATCAGGCGAAGGTTTGATTGAAGGGACCCTTAGGTGATTCAAGGATATCCCGGGTGGAATTGCATCCCTAGACGACCCGAGTTTTGACAGGACATCAGCAGCTTCGTTCTCCAACCGAGGTATGTGCTTGTACTCGCAGCCTTCAAAAAATCCTGAAATTTTCTGGACATGAAACCGATACAGTGCCATATTGGCATCAAGAGCATCCCAATTTCCAGAAGATTGCTGCACAACTAAATCCGAATCACCAAAACATTCTATTCGGCGGATGCCGATGTCCCTGCCACATTAAGCCCATGGATCAGTGCCTCATATTCGGCCACATTGTTTGATGCTGAGAAATGAATCTGCAACACATATCGCAATTGATCTTGCTTCGGTGACGTGAGTACCACCCCAGCACCTAATCCGATTTTGGTTTTGGAGCCATCAAAGTGCAACTTCCAGTAATTGTAATCCGGCTTGGGTGGTCATACTGCATCTCGGCCCAGTCACAAAGGAAATCTGGTAAAGCCTGAGACTTGATAGCATCCCTTCTCTCATAATGCGGGGTGTAAGGAGATACTTCTATTGCCCACTTGGCAACCCGGCCAGTCGCATCTTTGCACCCAATGATTCCGCGATTGGAGCTTCACATACCACGGTAATCGGGTGTTCTTGGAAATAATGTTTCAACTTTTTGGCCGCCAGGTATACACCGTATGTCATCTTCTGGTAGTGAGGATAATTTTGCTTTGAGGTTGAGATCACCTCACTTAAATAGTACACCGGTCTCTGCACGGATTTACCCTCCTCTTCTCGCTCTACCACTATGACCACACTTACGACCCGGTTAGTGGCCGCAATGTAAAGTAGCATTGGCTCATTCGGCAAAGGTGACGCCAGAATTGGTGCAGTGGACAACATCTTTTTTAATTCGTTGAAAGCCGAATCTGCCTGCGGGGTCCACGTGAACCCGGTGCTCTTTTTCATCAACTGATACAAGGGCAAGGCTTTTTCTCCTAGCCGACTCACAAACCGACTCAACGAGGCTAAACACCCGTGAATTTTTGTACATCTTTTAGACATTTAGGCAATTTCATTCTTTCTATGGCTCGGATTTTAGCCGGATTCACCTCAATACCTCGGCTCGATACAAGGAAACCGAGCAACTTTCCAGCCGGGACACCAAAGGTGCATTTATCCGGATTCAATTTCAACCGATATTTTCTCAAGTTCACAAATGTTTCCTCGAGATCCTCGAGGAGAGTGTGTTTTTCTTTAGTTTTGATGACGATATCATCGACATACACCTGCACATTTTGCCCATTTGGGAGTGTAAGCATTTCTGCATACATCTCTGATAAGTTGCACCGGCATTTCTCAAACCGAAACACATGACACGATAGCAATACGCCCCGTACGGGGTAATAAAAGCAGTCTTTATTTGATCTTTAGGGTTCAGTGGTATCTGGTGAAAACCAGAGTACGCATCAATAAAAGACAACAACTCACACCCAGCAGTAGAATCGATCACTTGATCAATCCGAGGTAAAGGAAATGGATCCTTCGGGCACGCCTTGTTTAGGTTGGTGAAATCGATGCACATGCGCCACACCTTGACCACCGCTGGTTCGTCCTTCTTCTTCTCTACCAGAACCGGATTGGATATCCAGTCTGGATGCAACACCTCCATAATGAATCCGGCTGCAAGCAACTTAGCCAGCTCATCAGCACCACTTTTCTTCGATCATCTGAGAGACGCCGAGTCGGTTGCCTCACCGGTTTTACATCCGGCCTGACAAATAAAGAGTGCTCTGCCAACTCCCTCGGAACACCAGGCAGGTCCTTAGCCGACCATGCAAAGATATCCCGATTCTCACGGAGGAAGTGACAGAGCGCGCTTTCCTATTTCTCATCCAGCCCGGCACCAATGATGGCCATGCGCTCCGGGTTCTCCGGGTCAATGGGATCTTCTTTGTCTCCTTGGGCATCTCAAATGTTGCACCTCCATCCGGATTGGTCATAGCCAGCACACCGAGCTGAGCTGACTTCGCCATTGCCACCACCTCATGCATCTTGCTCTTCTCAGCTTGGATCACCAATGATTCGGCTAAGGTGGAACCGATCGTGGCACACTGTATGGCCTTTTGTAATCTCCCGCAACAGTGATAATACCATTCGGGCCTGGCATCTTTATCTTGAGGTAGGCCACATGGGTGGATATCATGAACTTGGCTAACGCAGGCCGGCCAAGTAGAGCATGGTATGGGCTCTCCAAATCTACCACCTCGAACTCGAGACTTTCAAGCCGGTGATTGTCCTTGGTACCAAACAGCACATCTACCCAGATCTTACCCATTGGGGAACAAGACACCCCGGGTACTATACCATGGAAGGTACAACTGCTCTGCTGCAACTGATTCGGCGAAATACCCAACTTGACCATTGTGTCCCGATACATGATGTTTATGGCACTGCCATTGTCAATCAAGACTCGGCTAAACCTCACGTTAAGCTTGGGTCCACCAAAGTCGGATCCACCACTAGTGCATAGTTTCCTGGACTTGGCATAATTCTGGGGTTATCAGCCCTGCTCCAAGTGATCTCCTGCTCGGACCAATTCAGGTATTTTGGGACTGCTGGTATGACTGCATTCACCTCCTTCGCCCTTCGCAGCTGACTTTTCTTGTCAGTTGGCTCGGTCACAAAAACCACATAACTTTGATGAGCCTCCTTGTACTCATTACCGGGGTATCCACCTTGCCGACTCGGACCAGCACCATTGTCATTGCCTCCCATGTTTACCAGGTTAACCGGCTTTGTGGCTGCCGGTCTTGGAGCTCCTGCGTTCACCGGGATTGTATTGGCTCCGGTTAAAGGCATATTCGGCCTGAAATTCGGTCTAGGAGCACCTCTCTGAGGTGGTCCTCTCTGACCCTCCGCCTGAATGCGATGATGCCAGCTACAATTCCGAGTTGAATGATTGGCCGGCTTGCGTGGGTCTGTTGTGTGATAACAGCAAGGCCCGTCTAATCTTGCCTCAAAGGTAGAGGAGGACTCGATCCATCCCATTCTTTGGCCAGGCACCTTGATTCGGCCTCCAAGCTGGACCCTCAGTCTTTTGTCTCTGACCATCTCCTGCTCCAGGATGGTCCATATTCACTGCAGCAACCTGATCTGAACCGTATCTATAATCCGGATCTCTTCTTTTGTAACCGAATTCATGTCGGTCATTGGGCCTCAATGGTCCTACTCGGTTATTAACCGGTTGCCTCCTGCTTGTTCCCACTGCATCCAATGCGGGCTGTCGGATCACCAGAGCATACGTATCTGCTATCCGGATCGTTTCCGCCAGTGTCTTGGGCATATCCCTCTGGAGCTTCTGCCAGAGCGGGGTGCCATGTCGGCAACCCTGCGCAAACCAAGAAATCGCCTGCTCCTCCACGACACCTTCGCAAGAGTTGCGAATGTTGCTCCACCGAGTTAAGAATTCTCGGTCTGTTTCCCGTTCTTCCTGCTTGCACGCAGCCAGGAGCTGAGGTCGGTTAGGCCTCTTGTAGGTGCTGGAGAAATTACTGTAAAATGCCTCCTCCAAGTCCATCCAAGAGTTGATACTACCCGGCGGTAAGTTATTCAGCCAAATCCGGGCTGGCCCTTCCAACATGTGCGGGAGATACCGGACCGCCCATCGGCGATTGCCCCCCGCAATGTGCACTGACGATACATAGTCTATCAGCCAATCTTGTGGCTTTGTGTTGCCATTATATGGCTTTGTGCTTCGGCCAAGCTGAAATAACGGCACCTCGGCTCGTTCATGATCCGAGGTCCAAACATGGAGGACCCGGTGGGCCTTGCTCTTCTAGCTTCTCGGACTGGTAAATTCTATCCAACTTGAGACGCTGATCATTCGGATCCAATGCCCGAGGTCCCAGTCTTGATGCAAGTGCATTATCATACGTCTGGTATCCGGCTCGCGCCATAGCCGAATTTCCGTCATCATAGCGGTAACCCGCCTGGCCACCACCTTGCTGTTGCGCTCGCACAATCACTTGCTGCCCCGGAGGACGAGGTGGTTGACCTCGGCCAGCCGAATTGCCCCTTCCAGCTCCCGGGTAACCTCGTCCACCACTGTTTCTGCTTTGGCCACCTCTTCCTTGAGCGGCTAGCTGCTTGCCGGCATACTCAGCATCATAGGTCTGCAGCTGCTTGCTCTTACCCGAGTTCACGCTCTGGGCCCGGTCAACTCCGACGTGCGGGGATGACGCCTGCCCCTTGGATCTCTGGCTAACAGCCTTAACCGACACTACTACCGAGAAACACCTGCATCCGGATTAGCTTTCCGGTAAGCCTCATTCTGCCGGTTACACACATCTACTAGCTCATTGACTCTCTCTGCCTGCTTCGCCAAGCGTCCCCGGTTAGTGTGCAACTCGGCTCGCGCTGCCGCTGCAGCCCTAAGATTCTTAGCCGGGGAGCTATACACCGGCTTGCCTGTGCCAGATCTATGACTAGTAGCCTTACTGAGCTCGATCCTGCAGCTCTAGCTAACTCGTCATTGAGGTCCTTACCCGGTTACGCAACTCGGCTTTCTTGCGCGAGCGATGCACTACAGGAGTAAAGCCATCGTGATACCATTGGCAGCATTGTACTCTCTCATATCTCTATCAAAGGCTTGCCTAGACTCCACCACTAACCGGGCTTCTTTTTGCAACCTCAGGCGCTCTGCCTCTAGCTGAGCTACAGTGAGCTCTACATTGCCCCAGGTGCCACTGGCCGAGATAACTTCTCCAGGACATCCTCTAAGGGAGCCTCCCTACTTGACATGCCAAGCGGGCCAACCGGATCTGGTCTCTCCTTTGGGAACTTGCTGTCCGAGTCGGCTTGCCAACCGGATCAACTGGCGTGGCCAGCTCCTCGGGCATGCTTTGCTGGCATCTCCTTTGCCAGCTGCTGCACTTGGCCCGGTCATCATCACCTCCACGCTACTCCCGGGGCGAGCGCTACGCCGTCCGAGAGCTGCGCGGAAAGAGGGAGGATCCTCAGCCACGAGCACCTGCGCCGGGTACTCGCGGACAGGCTCGGTGGCGACGTAGGTGACGAAGCTGCCGAGCGTCATGAGGAAGCCGTCAGCGGGGAAGGGCTTGTTGGCGAAGCACCCCGCGTTGTCGCTGATGAAGTTGAACTCGCCGATCTTGCAAACGAGCCCAGAGAGGACCCGCTCGCCGGAGCCAGTGACGGTGCCCGTCCGGAAGGAAACCCCAGCCAACGCCACTGCTGCCCCACGGTGGGCGCCAACTGTCGTGGTGGTGTCACGGCAGATGCCATAGGATGGCTTAAGTTGTGGGCTCGCTAGGACGTTGGGGGATCCGGGGAGGGTTTGCGCGCTCACGAAGCACGCATGAGAACAACCAAGAACTCGCAAGAACAAACAAGAACAAGCAGAACCAAGAAGAAGCAAAGAACACCACGATGTACCCTGCTTCGGGGCCCTCTTGTGGAGGTAACACCCCTACTGCAGCACTAGCCTACTCTCTTTATATCTCAAGTGTTTACAAGTACAGAGTGCTCCTTGAGCTGTATGAAGAACAATGGTGAAACTCTAGGAAGAAGATGGAGCTTGGGGAAGATATGCCTCTCTCTTCGCCGTCTCTGCCCGTCCTCGCACTGGAGGATGTGGTAGCTTACTTATACACTAACCGAATTACCATTTTGCCCCTGGCTGGAAGTGATAATGGCATGGACAAGAGGAACAGGACAAGCCTCTGCCCCCTGTCAATCCAACGGCCGGACTGTCAGGCCTAGCAGGCCTATCTTGCCACTTTGGGCAATGGCAGCTGTAGCCCACGGGTCTCGGTCATATCCTCTTTCCCGAATTGGCCGAGTCAGCTCCTAGGTTGCTGCGCTCCCAGGAATCCCGTGACCTGACCTGGCCGTCAAGTCCCTAGCAGGCCTATCTTGCCACTTTGGGCAATGGCAGGCGTAGCCCCCGGGTCTCGGTCATATCCTCTTTCCCGAATTGGCCAAGTCAGCGCCTAGGGCCTTGCGACCCGGAAAACCTGCGACTTGACCGGCTGTCTTCTCAGCCTCTGGCAGGAGACCTGCACCCGTGAACCTTTCTGACATTACTTGGCCCTTGTGCAATATCCGGATTACCTTATCCGGGTCCTTCCTGACCAACCCGGCTAACTTAACCGGTTTCCTTCCTCTGATTCGGTTAAGCTTTACCGGATCCTCTCTCTGGCATCTTCTCGCTCTTTAGCTTGATCAAGTGCTAACCGACTCTCACGAGAGATCCGGCCCAAGTGACCCGGCTATAGTTGATCCGGCTAGCTCTTTGCAACACTTAACACCACATCTTTGCCTACCCGGGCAGCCCCCCGACATCCA